>OY728121.1:644193614-645474447 GCA_963277665.1 Viscum album | reverse complement strand
ACATCTTCATAGTTCTATGGTTTTCCATCCACTAAGAAATATGGAAACCCCTCATCAAAATCATTCTCAAGGGATAACTTACAACAAAAGAGTTTTGATATAATATTATACCCTTAGAATAAAAAAGAAAAATCACCATGTATTCCCCAAGTATAAAGAGATTCCTTTATTAAAAAAAACTCATCAAAAGATACTTATCTTAATGAATCATTGAGATAATAGATGTAGACAACTTAAAATTTTCAATACAATCTCACTCACTCCCCCATACTCGCAAATAATACCATTAAAGTGGTCTATCAAGTTCCACTCTTGAAATTATCATTTCGGAACCGAGATTGGATATTTCCAACTGAAGGAATCAGTAGTAAAATTCCATAAAATAGTGGTTTTATAAATTTCAATGACATGTGATTTAAGTACTCCACTCGTCGTGTTG
Source organism: Viscum album (assembly GCA_963277665.1). Lineage (NCBI taxonomy): Eukaryota > Viridiplantae > Streptophyta > Magnoliopsida > Santalales > Viscaceae > Viscum > Viscum album. Next base: position 645,474,008 of record OY728121.1, on the reverse strand, counting down.
TGGTGATTCAAATATTTTTTAGAGAGTATGTAACACATGTTTTTTTGTTCAAAATAAATAATAAATATATCTCTAAAAATATAATGCTACAAAATCTTATTAGAATAAATCATATTTTCAAGTTACACGTCCTCAATAGGATCACTCTTCTTATATGTCCTATGTTTTTTAGAACCATATTCCAAAAAATAATAATCCTACATGAGAATACAACCAAAAACCAAACCAGATTAATCATAAAAGACCACACATCCCTATATAGCTTCTAGAAGAGCCAAAAAGGAATATAATTCAAAATATATTTATGAATAATCAATTAAATTATAAAATTTCAAGTCCAATATGAATATTAGTCCTTTCCGAGTGAAAAATGTCATAGGATAATCCTATTTAATGAAAACATTTAGAAACTAGTTATAATACCACACTAAAACCAATAATAATTGAGTATGAAAATATGTCACAGTTGTTACCTTTTCTTAACAGAATTCAACTTATATGGATTTATTAATATTCATTGTTCCAAGACCACACATCACAAGAACATCACATAAAAAATCAAGTGACAACTATCGGTTAGCTTGGTCCAAAGGCGACGATCTATCAATATTTATATAATTGATCTCAGATGACGAACTTAAACCAAAAAAGACATTGAGTAAAGACATATTTCCTTCAAAAAATACATGAATGTATCAATTTACTCATGGAGTATACTATTCCAAAATTCCATAAATACTATATGAGCATTGGTTCAACCAAAAGAAATATCATTATGCTCAAAATGGACATACCTATAGTTGAAGGAGTTCTTCCAGAAAAAATATTTTTTTAATTCTCATCTAATGATAACTATAATGGAGAATAATCTTTGCGATCAACTTCTACTATTTATATATTTATAACTGATCATCAATAGGATAAACCATATACCTTTTATTCAACATAAGACGATTGAGTTTTCCATGACTAATCAGAAGAAAAATTTCCCCATTGGATTTATTTTCAAAAAGAACAAGAGCTACCCACCCGTACACACTCGGGGACTTGAATCCTTTATCAAAAAAGTCATTTAAATATATTATGTTCATATGGTTCAATCTAGTAATGGATAATATAGATATGTAGGATACCTGATAAGAAGATAACATAGAAAACTACTTCCCTTAATAGTGGTAAGCAAGAATAGTAAGATAAATACAGTTTCAGAAACTTGAAAACTAAAAATCTAATATCAAAGCTATTTTTTTAAAATAAAAGCAAAAAATTGTTATTAACCTAACAATATTTAGAAAAATTATTCCATCACTACCTTACCATGTGTCTTACTCACCCTTCAAATCACAACAAACCCCATAATGGGAAGAAAATAGTACCCACAAAAGAAAAACATAAATATTGTATTAATGGAAAATAAACCAATCCATCCCATCAATGATATCTCATTGTTTCATGTCATGAAAAAAAATCCAGTTTTATCAGATCTTTAATAAAGATATGGCACAAGAAATTCATTGGAGACCCTACTCTTTCTTCATTCTAATGGTTTTATAAATATCGATCCCATAAGATAAAAGCACTATATGTAGTTTTAGAAAATTCCTATCATGTGTAAATAATAACGACTGATATTTAAAAATATCAAATAAAGTAGTATCTAAGGATGACACTATTATGATGGTACGTATAACTATTAGAGGACCCATATCTAGTACCTCAAGAGACTCTTCCAAAAAATAATGACGTTTATTTATGGACTACAATAGGCAGAACCCATTATTTCATAAATTATATGATTTTAACTCAGTAGCTTTGTATTTTAATGACACCATGACACTTTTTAGGGAGCAAATTACCGAATAGAACATATTTAGGTGGCCTAATTGACCACATGAACTAAAAATCTTTTATAGCTTAGTATAAAATCATTTCAAAATCCCCATCTAGCCACACTGAATGTAAGTAAAATGGAATCAACTATACACCCCAAAATTTCTAAATGACACATACATTAAAGATTCACCCAGTGACTTATCACACATCCTCTTCAAATTAGAGGGTCTAAAAAACTACCATTTCTAGTAAAAGGAACTCTAATAAACTGTGACTTATCATATAGGTCACTCTCACCCATCAATTATCTATCCATAAATTATTAATAAGAAATTATATTTAACAAACATATTTAGAACCAATATCATATTTAAGACTTATATAAAATAATCATGCCATAAATTTTTAATTATCTAATATCTCATGACAATTCTAAACATGTTTATCAAATGAGTTTTGATACTTAATCACAGCTCTACAACCTTGATGAAGGTTCTTGAACTCCACAAAGAATTCCAAAACCAAATAATCTTTAATTTTTTTTAAAAGGTATATAATTTATTTCCTCTTGAATAACTCATATTTCATCATCACAAGCATCAAATACCACCACCTCGTACTAGGGCCTTCATGTTCGAATGTAGTACAATTCACCTTTATTGATTCATGTTTCCCCCAAAACTAAAAAAAGAAACTCATTTCCATAAAACGGATAATACACATCTTGATGATCATTAAATCCTTGGAATGTTTAGTGATTCAATATAACAAAATCATGAAATGATATCTAGATTCATTAATATGCGGTTCCACTATGAGATCCTAAATGAAGATAAGTGATAGAATCTGTCCAGAAGCTTGTAAAACTTGCAGCAATATCTAAATGAATATTTAGTCAACTAGGGGGGTCAATTTTGGTAGGTGAATGGTAGACCCTTCTAGATTTCTGTTTAAATGTTTTTAAAGGTGAATAGTAGTATACAAAAAAATAACAACATGAAAATATTAGCTTGTTTACTCATGATATAATCTCTACCAAGAGAACTATAATATAAATTCTGTAAAATAGAATTTATCAATCAGGGATTTGAAAATACTATGATCATAATGGGAAAATACTAGAATAAGAACAATTTATTCCTCAAGGTATCAATTCGAAAATACCCTTGGGGAAGTAAGGCTCACTATAACGCTGTCTTTCTAGAAACTCAAATAAAACTACAACAAAATTATGAAAAATACTTCCTCCTATCTTACAAGACATCATAGAAAACATGATAACATCATGGAATGATTATTAACTTATGTTTTATAACATTAAATCCTAAAACATCATTGAAACCATAGTATATTGATAAAAGAACTGGCTATGACATGACCTGAATGGTTTTCCTAATCCCCACAGGTTGGTGAGTAATAATGAAAATATATATATTATAGAGTGAATGATTTTTTTCATAAGAAATTATTGTTTCAAAATAGAAAAAGATAAAAATACATTTAATCTTATGAATAATCCTCAAAGAGAAAAATAACCTAACTACATTGAATTTTTATTAAAAATAATTCATTATACCAATGAGGACACAATATCCGTCCTCAAGAATTCCCAAAATCAATATGTTATAATGGTACTATAACTACATCGGTCACCCTCATAACTCCAGGGTCCCATGAATCAAGAATATCATCCGTATAAATGTGGTTATTTCACATTCCAATGACCTGTCATATCAAAATAAGTAAATTTATGAAGGAAATGGTAGGGTGAGAGATACAAATACAAGTTTTATCACACAATTTATTTGTATGTATTTCCATTACAAAAAAATAATAATTTAATGAATAAAAAAACTACCAATGAAAAATCTTTTCAAATTTATCATTGAAAACATGATTTCAAATAATTAAGGTTTTAGAAATAGCAAAACAGGATTAACTGAATATTTTCATTAATAGTGGACATGAATGAAAACATTTTTTACAATCATTTTCACAAAATAATAACATAATAACCAAGTAAAATATTCATAAGGCATGGTATAGGTTATTTTTTGGCTATAGGTTCATAACACTACTTAGTAAATAATCATATCACAATTTTTGTGTGTTCATACCTAAGGATCAAACAATAAGGATAATCCATCCTCACCCCATTAAAGAAATCATGAAAAATTTATGTTTTGTTATATATATATATATATATAATATCTTCAATCCATTTATAGGGAGTTAGATTCCCAGAATACTAAATCACCCACAAACTTCTTTGGATTGAATTTTGATTCAAACATTCTACAATGGAGTGATCATTCAATTCAATTCAATTCATCATTCATTGTTTGAATTCGTAAACTCATGTATCAACATGCCTTTTCAAATTCAATAAAAAAAATCACAAGTTTTCATAAATTTCATGATATTAAAATTACTCTTTACTCAAAATATATTATTTCTAATATATAAACATTTAAACATTTCATATAATAAATATAAAAGTTACAGGCTAGTTTTCTCAAAATTCCCCATAATTTTCAAATATGTGAATGATTATTTTACATTCACAAAAATCATGATTTTAAAATCAATCGTAAAAATCCTCTAAAATAATGGTGTCAATTTAATTAAATAATCATTATATATAAATAAATAAATGAATGTTTCAATTGTTGGGAAAAGACACACAAAACCACCTACATTTTTATCACATGATCATTCGATCAATCACCCAAAATATAAATCCACATTAAATAATTAACGTTTATGAAATTAGGATAAAAAAATTTCTAGTCACAATCCTTATAATATAATAAAAATTAAAATAATTACATGGGGTTTGATTACTCTCAAATGAAGAGATGGTAGAATATAAGTTGTTTTAAAAATTAGGAAGAAGTCACTTACCAAAGATAGGTCAAATTCAACCATGATTCCTTAATCAGATATGAAGAGAGGATAGAGGAACAAATTCCACCATTGATAGCATATAAAATACAATAAATTCTATTAGGGCCGATTATCAATAATTGAGGAAAAATAATAGGGATTTAGAAAATATAACTAAAATTATTGGGAGGTCGAAAAAACATTTGAATAGTTTCTGGGTATGTTCATAAGGGTAGAATTATCTATGTAGATAACTATGCACCCTCAATGGGATTTCAGAAAGGGTCCATGGTTTTCCTTCCTAGGCAGTCTATCTATGAGCCAAATTTTAATTGTATAATTGTCCAAGGGTGCATGGTTTGGAGTGGAGTATGGATGACATGGAATAACCATCTTCCAACTGTATGATACCATCAAAACACTCTCGAATGGGTGCACAATTTTTCGAGTAAAAATTCATGTTTCCCCACACCATGATCCAATCAGGCATAAACTCCAAAATTATTAAAATAATTCAAAACTTCTCCAAAAAAACACGTAAGATGTGCCAGAAAATAATGATCATAATAAGGGTTAAAATTTAACTAAAACTAGATAATGGGAAGCTATAGTTTTCTTAAAACCATGAAAATATATTTTATCATAATACTTTACTCTATATATTTTTTAATGCGCAACATCACTCTTTATGAATATTTCGATATACTAAAAAATATTATAATTTATAGGTGGCTATTATAACCAAGAAATTAGATTGGTAGTATTAAAAAAAGAACCACATTATATAAAATATGTGTTAAGATACTGTATAATGGAAATGAAATGAATAATTTATAAAAATATGTACTTAATTTTTGTCATGTCATTTTATGCTTCCAAAATATGTTTTCATAATAATTGGGATTTATTTTATATTAGTCATGGAAGATATAAATAATTTATTCAATAATTCGTTTTTTTACTTGAAGAAATTATTGTAATTCATCGATTAAAAATTTTAATATTTTATTAGTGTAAATTTTTTTTAGTTTTCTAAATAGATTTATTTTTCAATAAATGGTGAGAAATTCCTATTTTGTAAAAAAGAAATTTATGTTAATTATATAATGTAATTTAAAAATATAATTATGTTTTATTTTCAATATTTTAGAAATATATATCTCTGTGAATTATAAATTATATACTAAATTATATATAGATAAAAATTTATAATTAGTTTTTCAATAATATCGTTTTGGGGATTAAAAAACATTTTTATTGAAAAACTCTTTGTAAACCAATTATTTTTATCATAAGAATTTAAATTTGTAAATATTAAATCAATTTTTAATAAAAATTATTTGTTTTATACTAAATAAAATATTTTTACATTCAAATGATTTTTATTACTTGGAATGCTATGAAATAAAATTCAGTTATATTCAAAAAAATAATCCTTAAACTGGGGTTCCTTGTGTTTTTCATGCTTATTTCATATATAATTTCATCGAAGAATATAGATTGAAATTAATAAAATGGATTGCATTTTTAATGTTAACATAATTAATTAAATTTAAGAGGGTAGACATAATATTTGGTCATAATGAATAGAAAAAGGTATTTTTTTAAGAATGTCATGGTAAAAATAGATTCACAGGGGTTTCCACTAAAACGATATGTTTTAAAATGAAATAATTTTTTAGATTTTCAATTAATGGAAATATTTTGATGTAATATTATCTATTATTCTAAGATATTCCATCCTTTAACAATTTTTATTGAGTAATAAATTAAAATATTTTAATATTATGAAATATTTTATGTATGTACTCTCCCTCACTTATAAAAGGACACCACCTATACATTATTATCCAAACATAATTTTTTTATCTTAGTAAAAATAATAAAAAATACATTCCCATAATCCCAATTCACATCCTTGTTTTCTCTGATGGATCAGAATACCAACCAATTATGTATTTAGGTATAGACCTACAGAGCTTGTTTGCTGACAATATATATTCCTTAACCAATGTTTTTTACATTTTTACATCATATTTTACCTCAATAAAACCAATTTTTAACTTTATAATATAATCACATTACTATCTCTACTATAATTAATTGTTATTATGGTTTTGGTATAACATTTTTTCATCTTCCAATACATATAGTGAAAAATTATAACATCACTTGGGTGTTCCAGTATAGTACCTTCTCACGAGAGGATATATTTGATTTTCCATTCCCACGTTTTACAGATGAAAATAATGATTGATAAAATAAAAAAATTGAAATATATTATCCATGTCTAATTATTTAAAATTAAATTAATATTATATTTCTCTCAGTATCATCCAATGAAAAATTAAAACATTTCTTGTGCATATTTACATATTAGCGCCTCATGGACTGAAGTACATTATTACTCAACACCATGTCACATTAATGGTTTATATAAATCATTTAAAAGAATTAATATTATATTTATAATATAATATTTATATTTAAATATAAAATCACTCTTATCATTTTTCAATTATATTTGAAGAAAAAATGGAAACTATACTAATTTGTTTCAGCTATCTACCATCTATATGATATAACATAATTAATTTTCCATAACAAACTTTCATATTTTCTTATAAATGATTAATTAATGTATAAAAATTATAATTATAAAATGATTAAGATACTATAAATAATAAAATTGTGATTCATTTGACCATTTTCATCCACCAAAATTCATTTTGGACATATGAGATGTATATCTTCATAACACCCAACATGAACATAACCAATTATTTAATCGAAAATAAAATAGGTAAAAGTAAAATAAATGGAATAATAAACATAATAAATGATTAAATATAATTAAATTAACAATTTATTTTTATTATATAGTTGTTAAATAACATCCATTGAAAGTCTGGACTTGGAGTAACATGTTATTATACCCAGTTTATCTTCACTAGGTTATATTATTTTTTTCATTTCCTATAAAATACCAAGATTTTGTTTGTGATGAACTATGATTGTTTATGCTGTTTTTAAATTTTGTATGTGTTGTTATTTTTTAACATATAGTCTATAAAGGCATAGACCTCCCCGGTCCAGCACATTGTAAAAATATATTGTTTAGGGTGTTCTGGGAGGCAATGGTATCTTATTTCATGAGTTCATAATAATTTTATTATTTCCATTGGTTGGACATGTCAGTATGTCAACGTCAGGAGATCAATGTCGATGGACCAAAATTGATGGTATAGAATCAGTAGGATAGGAATTAGTAGGTCGGGCCATTGGAAGGTCATCACATCGGTTGGTTTGGTGTCGGTAGGTTGGGTATTAGTAGGCCACGCATCAATAGTTCAGGGAATTGGTAGGTCAAGCGTCAGTTGGTCAAGCATTAGTGAGTGGTGTTGATGAGTCATGTTGGTGACTCGCTATCGGTGGGTCACGTTAGTGACTCATGTTAGTGAGTTGTATCAGTGACTCGAATCGGAGAGTTAGGCGTTTAGGACTCACTGTTGGTGACTCACCCATCGTTGAGTCATTTAAAACTTTTTTCATCCTTTGTATTTTCTCCCCTCTTACGTGTTTTTTGTTATAAATCAAGATTAAACCCTTGTTTGAGCATTTGTAAATATATTTCAAAGGATATTAACAATATCTGTAATATCTTAATGCTCTCTAGACATTAAAATATTCAGACTACATAATTTTGTCCACAGGAGGATATTAAGGGCCATTGAAATTGTCTCCTTCTATTGATATAGGATATGGATCTTCTAATAAGAGATCTCTTCTTCCTAGTGTGTTTCAATTTTATCTTGGTGCACCCAGAACCTCATTCCCCATGGAGTATTTTGATATGTTATGGCCTTCAGATCATATTTTCCTTAGATTCATTCCTACTTCTTGCATGTCACCCTATTTATGACATGAGGAGGAGTTAATGATTGTTTATTTTTGGAGGTTGGGATTCCTTTTATCCTTTTTAATTGGGTATTATGTGGGATGGGAATACTGATGTCTTCTTATGGGTATGTTTGATACCAATTTAAAAATGATAAATGAGGGAAGGGGAAGATTATCATAACGATGATAAACGGACCTATTACATTAGTAGTAAACGGGGGATGGTGTGAATTTGATGATGACCATTTTTTATCTGTTACATTTAATCCCTTTTGTGAATCGCATGGATAGTATCCTTATGAAAATCAAGGTAATTGGTTTTCGTTGATTGTGCACTGGTGATGATTTATCCTCGTTTTCGATACATTATATAATGGTGGAAAATATTTGAAACCTGTAAATCACATACACTTGTTTAAATAAATGGATGACCTAGGATTAAACATGTGTTGTGATCACCCCAAAATTTTGAATTCATAATTAAAAAATTGTTTTGGTCAAATCTGAATACACACTATTCGATAGGTATGTTTTTGTGCTCTGTATGGTTATTTTTGGTTTTAGTGCATTCTTGGGATTGAATGGTGCTATGGTTGGAATCAAGGTTACAATTGTAGGGTCAGACAATGGGGTTAGCTCTGTGGTTTTGGTGTGGTATATTTGTGCAGTGGGGATGTAGCTTTGGTGATCATTGTTGTGGGTTACATGAATGGGTTCATATGGGTTTTATAATATAATATTTGTTTTAGATGTCATTGTTTTTGGAATAGATGAACTTGTTATCAGGTGTGACTGTAATATGGTTGAGTTTTAATGTTTTACTTGATGTGGTTCATGGGGATACCAAGGATGGATTGGGGGAACAATTTTGATGATGGATGGCATTACCTTTCCTGGGAGTTTCAACCAGTGTTTCCAAAGACTAATATAAATGGAATGGGAGTTAAAGTGGTTTCATATAGCATGTTCCTTATATCTCTATATTTCATTAGCAGTGGTTGCAATGGTTTCTTCACCATTATAGTATGCGATGTATTTGTTAGTTTTCTGATTTGGGATAGAATTAATAATGTTTTTGGATTGGTAAATAAATAATGGTAATCAGTTAAATGAACTGGTTGGGGTTATTAATTATGTTTGAGGGTGGTTTTGTTGTTTTGTATTAGAGGTGGTAGTAGGGAAAGTTTTTTGTGCGATGGTTTTGGAAAATGAGATACATGAACTGACATTCTAAAAATAACACCAAAAGGAATCAATGATTCTTCAATGTTATTTCTTCCACAATAGACTTTCAGTACATCAAGAATGTTAATATGGTAAAAGTGTTTGTGGATTGTAGGGTGAGTAAAAAATGCACAGTAAGGGGTTTTAAAATAAAAAAAATTATGAAATAATTTCCCTTTCAAACATTTCATTAAAACACTTGCATTAAAATCTTGAATGTAATATTACACATAACATGTCATCACTGGTTTATGGAGAGATTCATAAATAGTATTTACGATATCTTTTGGTAAAAATTTATAATCATATTTGGGAGTTACAAAAAGAATGAATTATACAATATGCACGTACTTGAACATAAATTCATGGAGTTCCACCTTTAATTTGGATGATGGAAATAATTAATCATTCAATGAATTACCAAAGTTGGAGATATGAACATACACATCTAATATTATTTATTTAGAATTGCACATAAAACAATTTTATTTATCATTTTGGTTTGAAACTTAAATATTAATTCTTCTTTATAAATAAATTTATATTCAATTATCTAAATGTAAACATCAAACATTAATCCATGAACTCATTGAAATAAAAAAATGATTAATATTTGGTTCATAGAGAATGATCATTTTCCAAGGATATTTTACTATCTGAATATTCTCATGGAATTTAACTTACTAGAAACATTACGACGGAACTCATAATGTTGGTAAATCATTAACAATATTTCAAGGACTCATGATAAGACCATACCTAATCATTCATTCAAGGCCTCATTCCAAGACATTAGTTTCATGTCATGAGACCTAATAATGCATCAAGAGGCTATAGCAGGCCTCAACTATCATATAATAAGTTTTATAAATTCCTCATATGTCTAATAAGATTATGTCTTTAAATCAATGTGTCCCATACAACATTGATTTATTTAAATCTTAGTCATAGATGAAAATAAATTCATTGATAAATTATTGGGGTACATATTCTTTAAACAATCCAAAGTATCACATACCACATTGAATGTATTAGTTCTTAATCAATATATTAAAATAAATATATTAATCTAAAACATAAATTATTTGTATTTGTTAGTATGTCATCAACAATGTGAATAATGAAATAAAATCACATTTAATCACAAATGCATATATTGTATTTTCGTTGATAAATTAATCTGAATCACATAAGAAATGGAAAGGATTGTCCCATGTTGTTGAGTGAACAAATTATGCTTTGGTTAATTAGGCTCCATAGATGAATTGGTAACTCATTTCATAATTTTACGTAAATTGATAACTTAGTACCATGAAAATTTCTAACAGCAATGTATTTATAGGGTTTTAAATTCATTAGACAGAACAGATCATTAAATAAATGATAAGGATTGACTAATCATATGTTGTTTGTATTAAAATACATATATATTTTTTATGTATATATATACATAACTATGTATGTATATACACTTATATGTGTTTATAAAACAACATTTAAAATGATTATTATATAAAAATATATATATGTTGTTTATAAATATGGTTAAAAGTAATAGAATCATTAATAAGATTATAGATATAACCACTAAAAATATTTATATAGATATGTGTGTGTATAAGTATGTATATAAACACATATTGGTAAATTTTAGGAAAGGAAAGACTCTTAAAAACAAGAAGACAAAGTCATAAATTAAATTCGGGATTGAAAGAAAAATGGGTTTTACATGAATATAAATACCAATATATAATTATATATATATATATAAACATACATTTTCAAATTCAAATGAAAATCATAAAACACCATTAAATGAACCTATAAAATTAAAACCATAATTTTGGAAGGAAAGAACAGAATAACCCTTAAAACAAAATGATTTCGAAAGAATATCCATTTTGTAAGGGTAAACATTTCATGTATGTAAATTTAATTAGAAATATATGATTTTAAATGATTATATATATATATATTACATATATATATAAAGATATAAGTTAACAAATTCAATTGAAAATAATTAAATCCTCGATAATGATATGATTTTAGAAAACAGATCCTTTTAATCAAGAAGATCATTTCGCATATGCAATTTAAATTAAAAGGATTTGATTATACATGTATAATTGTATATATATATATATATATCACATATATATACATATAGGTTCACAAAATAAAATGAAACTCATAAAATCCATTACAATGAAAGGGGTTTTAAAAAAAATACACCCATTGAATCAAGATGAACATATCACATATGCAAATTGTTTTGAAGAGATATAATAATACATGTCTATTATATATGTGTATGTATAATTTTAAAAAACAAATTGAAAAAAATGATATTCCATACTTGTTTCAAAACAGAGATGACTGAGAGTTTTTGGAACCAAGAGAGAGAGAGGGAGAGCTTGATAGAATAATTCTCGAGTAGCACATGGGAGTGAAATTTGAGGGTTTTTAATAAAACATAGAGTTGAAAATTATTGATATGATTAAACTAAAAAAATAGAAAAAAATTTTAATTACAACAAATTCAATGTGCAACAGGGTTAATTGACACCCTATAATTATAAAAAATAGTAGGATGAGAAGGATCTGAGTCAAAGATCATAATGTTTGTTTTAAATATAACACCACATTTGGATATTAAATAAAAGCCCGAGACATAATGGATCCCAATGAGGAAGGAATGATTATATCAGGGTAAAGAGGGGACGGAGAGGGTCTCATCCTAATAATCCCAGATGGGTAATTTTGTGGATCCATGAGAAAGAATAAGTGATAAAATATTGGGCGACTGGATAAAATCCAGTCCGATCATAGGGTTGAGGTTATCCCTACATTTTTTAGAAGGGAGAATTGCGGCTGGAATTTGGACAGTCCAGATCTATCTGTGGATCTGATCAGATGGCTAGAAATGATCTCGTGCATTTTCAAACATTGGATGGTCGAGATTATATCATGATTCTGATCAGATGACCAGAGTGGATCCGCATATTTTAAAAATGGTGAGCGGCCCAGATCGAACACGGTCTGATCAGATGGGTCTGAAAAACATGGTGCAATTGATGTGGTGGGGGGGGGGGGGTTATGAAGAATGACCATGTTTGGATGGTTTTGATCAAATGAGGTAAGATATAACAGTCTAAAACATGTTCTGTGAAAAAATATACATCTCACATCGACATCAGGTGGGTTTCGGGGCCCCCTTATAAGGCTTAACACAGCTGTCTTCCTCTGGAGGACAGAAACACACTCAGTGGGTGCCTTATACATGGGACCCCATATACTTCCCTTGGACCACCCTATGAATAAAACCTCTATCATTCTATGACCAGTGTATGACATGCCTCACACCATTCCTATTTGTGGTTTAAATCCAGTGTTGTTCAAGAAACCAGTGCATGGCAGCGCTCGGGTCCACGTCTCCTATGGCTGGGGTCGACCCCTTGAGGGTTCTCCAGACTAGTCGAGGTGTCCCCATATTTTTATTGGCACTTGAAATATTAATTTTTATTAAATAATTGTTATCAATTTATTTCTATTACTTTTCTAATAAGAATACACTTCTTTTAAAACATGAAAAGGTATTCTTTTAAAATTTTATATTTACATAAAAAAATGTAAACTAAACATTTTGCTCTTAAACATTCCAAACCCTTAAATTAATTATGATACATAAAATAATTAAAATTATTAAAACACCTACATACATAGAAAAAATAGTCAAAATAATTAAAATACATAACACTTATTAAATTTTATAATTATTACCAAAACGATACATCATATTAAAAAAATGACATCTTAAAACCCCAACGGATACTTATAACAGTATTATTAAAATTTATATGTTTTAATTAATGATATTCCATGGATAAAGATTATTTTCTTGTTTTGAAAGATTGATTCTCTCTATTCCATTAAATCTCTGTATTACTGTTAATCTTCCAAATAATTTATTTTTTGTTCGAATGGATTAAATGGATGAGGGATATTAATTGGTCTAGTTGTGATGTTGGGTGGTCTTGTGTTTGTTCTATTAGGTCTTAATAACAGTTTCCATGAGTTTTTGAAATACCTTTCATCATTTTAATATGACAATATTTTATTGAAATATTTATAATTTTCATTACTGTATTTTTAGGTAAAACATTTCAATACGACTTAACACAAGAATAATTAAGATAATAACTAAAATTATTATTATTACATTTATAATTATGTTTAGGGTGATAGTACAAGAGATTAATGTATATCATTTTCTAATGATAACTGAACTTGTGGCAGTAGTGGTGGATATAGTATATCTTTGATTATATATTCTAGATCTCTTATACCTCATGAAAGGGGAATGTTGTTGATGATACCTTGAATAAGAAGCCATATATGTTGGTAGTTCAAGAATTTGATATCTCTTAGAAGGGGATAGAGAATTTCATCACCTTACACATAGATTAAAGAGTGGATGGTGGAAGAGGATATTTTTTTTATATGACAATGTCGTATTATATGAGGTACCATGCATAGGAGACATAGTGGGGAGACTCGGTGGTTAAGGTGATGCATGATTTCATTAATTTGGGTGTTTCTCTTGAGGGATGGTCAGAATCAGATGTTTCTTCGTGAGAGGATTTGATTCCATGGTGTTGCATTCAGTCATACTCTATGAGCTTCATAATTATCCCCCAGTAGTAGACCTATGAGTTTCCAAGATGTATCGTGGCATGAGGGAATAGTTTTGGTGTCCCCAGATGAAACAGGCAGTGGCAGAGTTTGTGGAAAGATACTAAGTGTACCAGTAGGCGAAGGATGAGTACCATGTTCCCAATGATTTATTTTGTCCCCTAGATATCCTTGAGTGGGAGTTGGATGACATCTATATGTATTTCGTCGAAAGGATACCTAGGTCTCATGGAGGATATGATTCTATCTGGGTAGTGCTTGACTGAATGAAAAAATCAGCTCAATTATTAACAATTAAAGAGTCAAACATAGTTTATACCATGGGTAGGAGGTATGTGTAGGGGTTATTGCGACTACATTTTGTTCCAAGATATGTCGTCTCATGTCAGGGTGAAAATTTTACCTCTCGAGTCTGGAGGGGATTACAACATGCATTTGGCACTCAATTACACCTCTGGACTGCATTCCACTCATAGATATATAGGCAAAACTGAAGGAACGTCTATACAATGTGGGACATGATGTGAGAATAAATCTTCAAATATTTTGAATCATTGGTTTGACATTTTCCCTTGGTAGAGTATTCATACAAAAACAGCTATCCGTCTAAAATTAGAATGGATCCATTTGAATTGTTATACAGAAGGTTGTGTCATTCACCTTTATTCTTGACATATTTTGGGGAAACATTTTTTCTAGGATGTGATGTGGTATAGAGCATGATAGAGAAGGTTCATCTCATTCGTGAAAGGATGAAGATAGTAAAATGCTGGTATAAGTCACATGTTGATTGTAGGATAAGGCCCTTGTAGTTCGAGGTTGGGGAACACATGTTCTTGAAGGATAACCTATAATGTTGGAAGCAGATGCTTGGATGAGGGATAAGGATTTCCCCTAGGTTCATTGGAACATTCTAGGTGTTGGGGTGGGTTGGCGAGGTGGCATACCAGTTTAAATTTATTCTACATTCTTAGAGGATCCATGACGCCTTTCAGATCTCCCTGCTTCGTCGGAAGATTCATGATGTCTCCCTTGTAATTTACTAGGGAGAGTTGGATATTGGGGAAAAATGTCTGGGGAGTAACCAGTGGTAATCTTGGATTGTTAGGAGAAGGTTCTTCATGGGAAGACCATTCCTTTGGTTCGTGTGTTGTGGAGGCATGGAGTCTTGGAGGAGAATACTTTGGAGTGATAGGTGTAGATGCATGCCTAGTACATGGATCATTTTCAAGTTTTTATTGTGTTATTTACTTATAATGTAGTGCTTGAACATTGTTTTCATTGATATTATTTATTTAGTTTTTCCATAATGTGTTATGATGTCTTGAAATGTAGAAATAGGAGCAACTGATCCTTAATTGTTACAGAATAATTAATATCAAATTGAACCCATGCTGGAAAGTTTGTGCCACCCAAAGCAGATGATTTCTCGATATGATGGAAGGAATTCCCTGATTCATGTTTCTGAATAGAGTGGTTTTGGTTCTCATGTTGTTTGTATTCTTGTCGGTTTGGGGTAGTAGATATTGGAGGTGGTGTTTTTGGATGTTGAACTCTCACTCCACCTTTTGAACAACATAGGGTGGTGTTTCTTTGGAAGGTATCTTACATGGTGGTTATTCTGACTCCTACTTATTTAGGGGGTGGTTTTGAATTCTCGGGGGGGGGGGGAATAGTTTAATAGGTATCAGATGTACATTCCCAAACCTCCCTGGTCTATTACATTGTAAAAATCTTTTGTTTGGGGTGTTTTGGGAGGGAATGATATCTCATTTCATGAGTTTTCCAAAATTATAGTTTTCCAATGGTAAGACACATCGGTAGATCATAATCAGTGGCTCAACATTGGTGGATCAGCATAAGTGGATGAACATCGGTAAGATGGGCATCAGTAGGTCAGGGCATTAGTAGGGCAGGGCGTCAATAGGTTGGGCATCAGTTAGTTTGCCTCTAGTAGCTCGGGCATCGATAGGTCAGGGCGTTTGTAGGTCAGGCATCGAGAGTTTATGATTCAGTAGGTCAAGAATCAGTGAGTGGCATAGGCGATTCATGTCAGCGATTCTCTATCAGTTGGTCATGTCAGAGTCACATGTTAGTGAGTCTCATCACTAACTCATGTCGGTGAGTCAGGCATCATTGACACACTGTAGGTGACTCAGATCATTGACTCACCTATTGGTGAGTCATTTCCATTATTTTCTACCTCTTATTGTTTTTCCCCACTTATGTTTTTATTTGATGTAAATTATTTAAAAAATTTTTTGAGGATTTTTAATGGTGTTTAAGTGGTTATTAATAATATATTTAATATCCTAACACTCATGAATCATTGAAATAGTCATACTAATTATTCTTTGCTACGATCTAACTTTAATGTCCATTGAAACAGTTTCCTTCTATTGGTACAAAATCTTTCTCTTCTAAGCCATGATATTATATTCCTAGTGTGTTTACATTTTCAATTGGGGAGACTAGATCATTTCTTCCCCATGGAGTAAGGAGTTGAGGTGCAACATTTGAATGTAGTTTTTCTAGGATTTTTTCATACTCCCTACACGACCCCCTGTTTTTAGCATGAGGTAGAGATGTTGATAATCTATTTTTAGATGTTGGAATTACTTCTTCTCTATTTTAATTTTATATCATGCAGGGTGGGTGTACTAATGTATTCTTGAGGGTATAGTTGAGAAAAATTTAACAATGATAAATGGGGGCTAGGGGAGATGATATTAATGAAGATAATCCGACCTATCAACTTTGTAATAAATGAAGGATAGGGTGATGTTTATAATGATAATTTGTTTTATCTATTTTCTTTGATCTTCATTTTAGAATAATATGGGTAGTATCCTTCAGAAAATCATTGTATTTGGTTGTATTTTTTTATGAACGAGTGATAATTTATACTTTTTTTGTTCTGCTATTGAGTGGATAAAAATATGAGAGTTCAGTTAAGCACATACAACCTGTAAAATAAATGGATTCACCAGGAATAAATATTTGATTTATCACCCTTAGATTATGAATGTGTAATTAAATAACACTGATTGTCAAATTGGAATAGACTCTAATTGATTTGTGTGGTCGTGTGCTATGTATGATTTTTTTTGTTCTAGTGACTTTTGTTGGTTTTATGATGTTTCTATAGGAAGCATAGTTATAGGTGTAAGGGCATGGAAGGGGGTGGATCTTGGGTATGTTGTGGTATGTTTGTGTTGTAGGTTTGTGGCATTGGTGATGGTTTCTATAGCTTTCATATATGGGGTGGTACATGTGTTGTAATGGATTCTCAGGTTGAGAGGTTGTTCTTTGTGGACTTTATGAACTTGTTATATAGTGGGACTTCAATCTTGTAGGGATCAGTTATTTTGATGAATTTAGTTCTTGGGACTGCCAAGGATTGTTTGTGGGTGAATGATTTCAAGAAGTATGGTGTTAACATGCATTGGAATTTCCCCCCATGTTTCTAGAGACCATTATATTAGGAATGGGTGTTAGTGTGGTTTCTTCTACCCTGGTCCTTCCTTATCTTTTTGTATTGGTTATTGGTTGATATTGTTGCTTCACATATATACTGTTTGTGGTGTTTGATAGTTTCCAAGGTAGGGATAAAATCAATAGTATTTTGGATTGATAAATAAATAATAGTAATTGGTTAAAATAATTGTCTATGGTTATGGATTAAGTATATTTCTATTTATCTGGTTATGTATTAGAGATGGAAACAGTGCATTTTTGTGTGGAATGGTTGTTTTCATGATAACCCATAGGTTGTGATGAGTGTTTGGTACCTATATATATATATATATGTACCTGTAGTTCTTTTTTATTTCTAAACACACCCCACCCTTGTTAAGAACTATGTTTAGAACACCCCCATTATTATCATGGAGGATGTACTTTCCCAACATCCCACTTAAAAAATGGATGATTTTTTTTGGACACATCATTACTACAAATTCTTTGAAATGGTAGCCCATGACTCTACGGGTAGTTTGTGCTGCAGCTGTGAGACCCAAGTCTATGCGGGCGAGGTGTTCTTTCTATGTGTCTTTAGGATGAGATATGTTTTACTTTACATGGTGTCTTCGAGATGTGGTTGTGGTATTGTGTCCCATGTTTCTATGGATGGAATGTTATGTGGTAACAACCCTAGTGTAATTAGACGAGATGTGGTATGTGGACCAGGTGTGTGCATGCAGGTTGTGATAGTTGGGCTTGTGGAAGTGCATGGTAGCTTTAGGACATTCATCGTTAGGGATGAGCAGTTAACCACTGTGAAGTTTTGTAGGGAACCCTATAAATGATGTGATTACTAATTTATGTAATAGGAATTTCATTATTTGATGATCATACCATGTTGAGGTTTAGGTGGATAGTATACCTTATTATGTGTTTTTGAGTTTATACTTTTTTCTCATGGGGGAATTAGTATGCTTATCCAACTCATGCACGAGAGAAATTTTTTATTTCTAATGAGTATACTTTTAAGAAAACTCTTCAAATATAAGATATTTTTCTTGTTTCTAGAGAGATTACGCTGACAATGTTTCACCTTAAAATCTCAAGCATCAGGATAGTTTTGGTGTCACTTCATAGAATTTTTCTATTAGTATTTACCTTGGTTATTTTCATTGTATATATAGAAATATCAGGTTAAGAATTCATGTCCGATATATTTTGGCTTCTTTAATATATATATATATATATTTAAATGTGTTTGAATTTTTTAAGGTTTATACATATTATTTTCTAATATTGGTTACTATAAAAAGGGTAGTCCCTCCAATTTTTTTAGATTTGAATACTATTGGGGTTGGTCTCCACGACAAATCCTATTGGAAGTGGGACTCTAGGGTCATGATCTCTTTTTGTATTGATGACAGATTTTCCTGATACATTTCCATCCCTTCCCTCTTCATAAAGAATGAGGTTAAGTAAATAATCACTTCATTGATTAATTATCACATAAAAAGACATGATATCTTTAATGTATAACTTTATCACAATATCATTTTATTGAGACATGATTTATTTCATAGAGAATGATTTAATTTTAGGTGTAATTAACTCCATGTGAATTAATTTCAGAAGTGTTTTCATCAAATTTAGTTAACATAAAGATTCATATAACTTTTTTTCTTCTATTGACTTTATACTATATTGTCACCAAAGTGATAATGTTTTTTTCACTCTTTTGTTTCTATGGGTCATATGTCTTATACCAAAAATTTTCAATATATATTTATATAATAGATCATTAATGTTTTTTATAAATATAATTTATAATAATGGTAATTAATTTTTTAGTTTCTGTTATTTATTTCAATGGGATTATGATTGAAATATTACCGAGCATTAAAGGTTTTTTTCTTTAACCAATGCTTTTCCTAGATTTTTTGTGATTGAATATTTGATGATTCAATTAAACAATCTATAAATAAAAAATATCATGAATATTGATTTTATATTGTTTTCATGAGATTACATGTTTTCAATTCATTCTCTAATTTTTATGTACATAAGAGATTGAAATAATGTTTTTACTAAAAACCACATTTTTTTATATTTGGTAGGGAATATTTTTTTTCCATATACATACTTTTTAAAATAATTTCTTGATTTTTTTATTATTATCTAATCATTATATATGTTCATTTATACTCTATTTTTATTTTATATTGGATGACTTAAAATTAATAATAATATCCCTTTCTGGCGGGGGTAATTTTTACCAATGGTATGTATTTAATCATTGTTTTAACATAGAACACATGAATGAATTTCCCACCTTTATAAATATTACCTTATTTAGGGATTAATTTAACATTTTACATGGATACCTTCAATTAAAACATTTTTTACAATAATTTATGAATTTATTATTTTTAATGCTACTAAAATAAACGTGTATTTTCTATTATTTTGAATGAATATTTTCAAATTTTCTTTTAAAGGTATTTTCATCCATTTCATCATCCCAAAATGAGATCATAGTTCTCCAATAATATGATGCAATGGTATCATCAATATTCATTTTTTATATGTCATTCGATGATTTTTTATGATATTATCTTAAAAACCAATTCATATCCAAGGGAAAATGACTATATAAATTAATAGATGAAGTTTTTAAACGATTGATTTTAAAAACCCTTTATTCCATGAGTTATATTCATGTATGGTATATGGAAATTATTTATGAGGATTTCTGATCCCATTATTCCTCATGATAATGGGTCATCCCCAAATATTTTATATTACAGGTGATCCTGATATAGCTCTCCAACACATTGGGTAATAATCCATATCCTTAATGGAATGAAGGAGGTAGTTAAATAGAGGTTTCTCTTATGTATTTAACTATTTAATTCAAAAATGTGTGAACATGTGTGATGAATATAATATTCTATGATACCAATAAAAAATTATATTCATTATAATACATAGATTCTATTAATCAAGAATTAACTAATATGGGTCATGGTTAAAGACTCTTACAAATCATGTCAATACTAATGCTTTATGACTTATAATATTTTTAATGATAAATGTTTCAATAGGCATGCAATATCTTATGAAATGATCATTAACATTGAATATGTTTTTATACACATATTTACATGTTATACTCATCTATGAGTTTTAATTACTAATTCCTATGTTTAACCATACTATCAGTTTTATCTCAACCATATTAGGTTTATTTTCACATAGTCATACAGACATATATTATGTTAGTTAGTTTTTGAAGGGTTTTATGTTGGTAATTATGAATAAATAATAATTAATAATAAATGATGTTTTTCTTATAAAACATTATACCATAAATACTTGAGAAGTGTTATTTAAGAGTGTGTACTAATTGTCTAAAACGATAATCCTAAAAGGCCATTCAATATGTATATAACTGCATATTTTGGTTTGATATTGATTTTTTTTGATAAAATTGAGTCTCATTTATTGTTATCAATGAAAAATTGTATGTATAATTTTTTATAATAGGATATATATGTATGGGTTTTGGAATGTTATAGAGGGTATCAAACAAGGGTTTATAGATCTTTTAATATTAGCATGTTGTAACATGCGGTTAATATAAATCGTATGGATAATATTGAGGGATTATAATTTTATGGTTTATCACATGTTCAATGGATTCAATTTTATTTTTATAGAAATTATTTATGACACATTATGGTAATTTTATCCCTTTATTATGTTCTATGAAGGATACACTATTGATGTAAATATGATCCATTGGATGTTGTATTTACATTAATGGTTAAAATTGATTATTTTATAAGGTAATCTTATTAAATATATTTATTATAATGAGAAGTATAACCTTTTAATATAGTATATAAGGTTTATTTTTGTTCGTTGATGGTCACTATATTATCTAATTCTGCAAATATTCAATTTTTTCAGGTAAAACTTATTTTGAAGAGTGATTTCATTTAGGTATTTATAAATGGACTATGAAATACATAGTTTTTATTTATGATGTATTGGATATTAATGACTTTCGTGGTCATAAAATAGTTTATTGGGTTTAATATTATCTTTTGTTAATGATTTTCTTTTTAATAATTATTGGCAGAATAGGTTTTCATCATTTTATATACTTCATGGTCAATAAAACGTTTATTATAGTTCATCAATAATTATATATTTATACTCATAATTTTTAGTAAAATGTGATATTAATATGAAAAATGTATGTAACATGAAAATTAAGGATGAAATTTCAATTTTTCATTTTGAGAAAAATAATATAACTATATTTCTTTATGTTCAATGTCAATATGATAAAATAATTCCTCAAATCTATGTAAGAGATCACGAATTAAAATGTTTTTTCCATTCCTGTAATTTTTGATCCATTGATGTAAATTTTATGACCTCATAGGTTATTGGTTTTTTTTGACTTTCTCATGATCATACAAATTTTACTGATTAATTTTCTCAATCAATTTGTAGCATTATTTGTATAATGACCTAAAATTTTATAAATAAATTTTCACTTTGGATTTAATTTGATGTATTATAATGTAATATTTATATTTAAAAAACATAAAATTATTATTTTTATAACATTAAATTTGATTTATAATACTATTAAGTATCATTACTATTAATAAAATAACATAAGAACTCTGATCACTTGGTCAGTATAAATATTGGCTATTATAAAATCCAATTGACAAAGACAATGGAAGTGATGACCTCAACCAAATAGATACTACCCTATGAATAAAAATAATCTGAGCATCTGTGGGATATAAAATATCTAGAATTATCCATTTACTAATCCCAAGATGATATCAAAATACTTTAAAATGGGAAAAACCGTTTAAATGAGAAGTTCATTCTCATCGAGATCACAACCTAACCACATTTGTCGATCCACCACATGAATGTTTGACCACCGTGTACCTCACCCTTAGGGAATATAATGTGTATTTTTTGGATATGAAACATGATCCTAATAATATGAGAATGTAAATTATATTTTATACAGCAATGTATATATTTTCATTATATTATTGTTACTTGATAAATGATTTTTATTTTGAAACTATAAAACATTGATAATTTGTTTTGGTAATTTTCATATTCAATTACTGATTTATTATGAAATAAATTAATTTTGAATTTAATAATTTTTTTAATAAATAATATTATTAAACAATTTTTTGAAAATAAAAATCATATTTTATTTTTATGAATTCAAATGTAATTATTATAAGGGTTAAAAAACTTTTATTTTAAAAACGTGCATTTTAAAAATATGTAAGTTATTTTTTAAATAGTGGAAATTCACATATTTATAAAATTATTTATATAAAATGAATATTATTTTTGGAATCATAAATTCAAAATTACCCAATGCTGAATTATTCAATTTTATTGAAGAAATCAATATTTTTGGTTAAAAATAAAATATCACGTAAACAAACTTGTGTTTCATGACATCGTAATGACAAAAGGTGATTTAATAAATAATATTAACGTTATCCATGTCTGAATATATGTTTTATATTTATAATAGTGAGATTTTATGGTTATTTTATTGATTTGATAAATCCATTATGTATCCTTACAATCCATTTATATATTTATAGGTTTTAAAACCATTTATTTAAGAGTATTAATCAGATCCACATACGAATGGGAATTATATAATTAATTCCGGCCCGTATCCTTATAAAATAATGGAACCACCTCCCATTTTTTATAATCCATTTGAAAACCCCTCGGATGGTGTGTGTGTTTTTATTTTATTACGTATTTTCATAAACCTAATGATAATGAAATCTCCCTCTTTTACAATATAAACCCACCAACTATACCATTTCCCTTAACTCAAAAATAATTTTATCATATAAATACTTAAAAATCCACTCTCTAGTATCCTCATAATGATTTACCAAGCTCTAATGAATCCTCTCCCACGAATTTGTAGTCACACCCTCATGTATGGGTCATCACCTTCCTATTATCCTTTCAATTGTAGCACATAATTTGAAATTAGTCTTCTTAATTTAAATTTTTTTATTATAAAATTTTAATAATAATAATTTTCTACTATCTAATTGATATTATTTTAATAATAGACCATTTATCCTCTCTCAATTTTGAACGTACGTCACTCGTTACTATGCCAAAATTTTGTAATGGAATACTATCAACTCATTTCCCTCAAACCACTTCTTTTATGTTATGTATTTTAAATTTAATTTGTTTATTGTTGAATATGTTAATAAATATTCAAAATAGTTTAAATTAATTTAATATTCAATGATATATCCCTTTCACTCTCATTAATCCTCCCATAATTCTTTACGTGTACCCATTACCATTCTGAAATATAGACAGGATTTTATTCTATATTCAAATTTAATTCAATAACTTATACCTTCTAATTCCAATTTCCAATTATTAGATATGTTTTCACTTGTACCTATTAATTATAATTTTATTTATATGTTATGAGATACCTCACTCCCAATCATCAACTCATTTTTATGAATCATTATGTAATGTTGTTATCCGACCGAAATTCAGTGTGATTTTCTATGAAAAAACAATTTTATAGTGAATATTATACACATTTCTTATCATGGGTGTACACATTTATGCACGTACACATTTTTATTTTTTTAATTATATATATTTATTTAAATATAATTTATCATGTAATAATTTATGATGACGAACTAATTCATTTTGTATGATCTATGTGGGAAAATTATACTTGAGAATGAAATGAATGAGATGGGTGAACCCATAATTATATAACACTCTAATACATTGGCTAATGTTTAGTATAATGAAATGTCACGTTGGGATAGGAATTGAACCTGATTCCTTTATAGGTCTTTTTTCCATGATGTCTTGGAAGTTTAACCTTATCCAATGTTATGATGTAATGTTTTATATTGTTGCCACATTTATCATGATGCCTTTATGATTATCATGCTATGTCATTCCTTGTTATTCTTGTTCCTTTTCCCCAGCAATATTACTATTGTCTAACAGGTGATATATTATATATGTTATACCCTTTTTTCCCTTATAGGGTTTTATAGTATAGCTCAATCTTCTGTATATCCCTAGGTTATCTCATAAAATAGCAAGTGTTAACATATTAAGGAGGGTTTCAATAACGATGATATATTCCTTGATTTAAGTTGTAATTTAATTTATATAATACCAAAATAAAAAATAAAAATTGATCTTTTATGTATTATTATGTGTAATATTATTTATTAAAACTTGTATTAATGTGTAATAACAAGAAATTTTGTTATAGTTGGCATCAATAGAAATGTTTAGTTATTTTGGTAATTTGATTAGAAAAACTATAAATATTCATAGGGATAGGACTATCTATAATAAAAAAAATTACAATATTTTAGTAAGTATAGATTAAGTTGTTATTTCGGAAAATGAATCATTTTCCAGATACTACAAGTTGACATTTTTTTACAGAGATGTATATAGGGGTAAAAACTCTAACATGGTGTCCAAGGCCTTACAAGGGGCGACATTGTACATGAAAATGGGACATACTAAGTACCTATTTTTACACACTTGGGGGATATTATATAGTATATTCACAATAACATTATGTAAAATTATTTTGGGAACAGGAGAATTTCTATAAGAATATATGTTAGGAAATAGATCATGTATAACATAGATTGAAGCCCAAAAATTCTGAAGTTAAGGAAATAAATTTATGTTTTCAGTTATCCATTTAATTTCATTGAATTCCCCTTTATGTGTTTAATTTTTTAACATAATCTTCACTAATTTTCCATTTATTCAATCTAAAGGAATAAAATATAAGGAATTGGGTAAACAATCAATGTGATAAGTAGTGTGATAACTGCCCCAATGTGATACACAACCTGATAGAAAAATGAATCCAAAAATATTTTCATGATACTATCTTAGTTGACTCAGGTTATAAATATAATCCTATATCAGGAAGAGCATCCCAATAACCCAAAGAGATAACACAATGCAATTGAGATAATTATGTGATAAAGGCATTCAAATTTCAATTAATCTTCTAATACCTAAATTATAGGACAATCGATTGAATCAAATTAGAATATCATTTCCATCCTTCAATGTTCTATATAAGGGAATATTCTACTGGATTATTATCGTATAGACTGGTAAGCTAATCAGTGGTGGACATTGATTAATAATATGAACATTGAGGAAAATATTGATTGAATGGAGTGGATGGAACTCTAGAAAAAAAATTTCGATAAATAATTTCATTATGAAACTCCAAAACATAAAATGTGAATGGATTTAAATATCCTTATGTAAAAAATATGATGGATCTTTTAGGGTGTATGAGGAAAAATTTAATGACATGCATAATACACCTTTAGATTTATCATTACCCTAATTTATAGGTTTAAAATTTTTTTTGTGGGATAAAACATAGTGTATGAAAATTCCGTGGGACCATGACATTGATAACTACGAAGAAATTGTCTAATTTTCCCTCAATGTAGAAAAGAAGACCGGTGAATCGAAAGGGTATAATGAGAATAAGAATTGGATGGTTGAGTTGTATTATAGAATTTAGATGATGAAATATAACGGTTCTATGAAATACGATCATCGCACATGTTAGAGGTGGGGAAAGAGGCACCCTGAAATTTTCTTAAGGGTGAAGAAGAAATACATAAAGTACAACAAAGAAGGGATCCACGCTAATAATTTCTATCTATAGAAAATCACAAATGATTTAGTGGAATGGAATGATCTCGTAAACCCTTAGTTTACTGATCACTGCTTTAACTACATGGAACAAGGATAAATTAAATACCAATTCCATAAGACAAGGGTTTTCAGCGGCAACCAACAACCACCATGGCAGAAAGGGAGAGATTTTTCTATCACAACCTCTAAGGTGGATCTTAAAAAAGATGTTCTGAATGTTATTCTTGTTATTCATTCAAGTATAGAAAATCTACCTTTTAATTATGGTTCTATACATTCCTTCATACAAAAAATGTTTACTAGAATAATCAACCACCGCCACATAGAATAGAAGTACATCTATCAGTGAAAATGGAAAATAGAGATATTATTGCATCCCAAATATATGACTCCTACAAAATCATATTTTATATGATGAAATTACTAGAAATCATTTTTATACTACCTTTTGTGGAATTTTATGCAATTATGTGTATGGATTCACATTCATAATATAGAGTCAACATAAATTGATGGGAGAATGAAACCACTCTTCATATCTGGAATCATCCTAGAATTCTATGTAAGTGTATGGAGGGGGGTGAATCTTCTTTAGCACCAACACCTTAAAAATGGATTTTATTTCCCAATGACCAGGCTCGTATTTCTCTAATGATTGAGTCTAAGGAATTTATCATCATTGAAGACATTACTATTATGAGGGAATATTGTGATGTATTTCCCAAGGAATGACATGGTCTTCCTCCTCGCATAGAGGTTAAGTCTTCAATAGAGCATATACCCAAGTTATTACAATTATCCAATAATATATATACAATAGATATTGTGGAACGCATAGATATAGGGAAAAAGAAAGAAGACAATCTATATTAATGGATCACACTCCAATGTGATTCCCCATGGGTGCACTATTCCTCTTATTTAAGAAGAATGACCAGACAATGCACCTTTGAATTGATTTTCAAAATCTAAAAAATAGCACGATAATGAAAATGTATCCTCTTAAATGAATATATAAATTTATTGATTAAAAACCTGGTTCAGAATACTTCCCCATTGTGGATTTTCAGTTTGGACGTATCTATGTCAGGGTGAAGAAGCAGGATATCCCCAGTACTTATTTTCCTACATGGTATGAGAACTATGAGTTTATAGGGATGCCTTTTGGTATTTCTAATTCTCTAGAAATCATCATGTACATAATTAATATAGTCTTTATATATTACCTCAACAAATTTGTGGGAGTCATTATTGGTTATATTCTAATATATTCCAAAATATAGGAGGAGATTGTGGACACTCTAATAATTATTCCAAATACCCCACAAAAGGATAATCTCATTTCCAAGTACATAAATTGTGAGTTATGGTTGAAATATGTAGATCTATTTGGTTATATAATCATAGTAAATGTGACATTTTTTTACCCTTCATGGATAGAAAAAATTTAAGGATGACTAAGGCCCTTATTTGTGATATATATCCATAGAATCCATGGGTTAGCATGATATTATCGCCGATTTGTGATAAATTTATCACAATAGTGTATACCTATTACCAATATTACTTGGATGGGGTGATGTTTTTCAAGATGAATTAATGTGAAAAATTATTTAAGGATATCATAATTTGGATTCTCACTACACCGGTGCTCACACTACAACCAGGTGGGGAAATAAATTTGGTATCTAGTGATGCTTTGTTGAATAGATGAGGATTTTTAATGATTCAAAATGGTAAATTGATTGATTACACATCATGGTAGTTGAAAATTAATGATAAAAATATCCCACTAATGATATTGAGTTTGAAAATTTTATTTTTATCTAGAAAATATGGCAGCATTATCCTTATGGGGAGACATGTGAGATATATACTGATCAAAAGAACTTATAATATATATTGACACATAAGGATCATAAAACGTTCCATCGATGATAGTTAGATATCATCAAGGATTATGACTACTCAATCCAATACCATCATGGTAATAAAAATAATGTCACATATGCTCCAAATATAAAAGATCTTTCAACTTTATCAATTGTGTGAATTGATAAGGATCCAATCTTCTTAGATCTGTAATGGATAAACATGTGAATCATTATGTTAGGAAAAACATAAATCCTTTCTCTAATGAATTAATGACAATCCATCCTGGAGGAAATAAAGGATGATTGAATCAACTATGTGGAATTATAGAAAAAGGTGTAATCCATGATAATAGTTAAATTTGTAGTGATTAAAATTGGTGAGTAATGAATTGTGAGATTTTAGACAAGACCATGTATGGAAACAAATCCTCAGTTAAACAATGAACATTAGGGTGATTCACATAGTTCTACTTTTTCAATTCATCCAAGAATCATAAAGATGTCTCAAGATCTCTATGAGAACTATTGGTGGGACAATATTATAAAGGATACCAATAAATATACATCAAGGTGCCTGTTAGGATAGAATGTGATGGATGGAAGAAAAAATTCTTAACCGATGATACAAAAATTACCCATATCAACATATAAATGGGAGAATATCACAATGGACATGGTGAATAGAAAAATAAAAACGTTTATGAGAAATAATGCAATATCGGTTTTTTTGGATTGCGTTAAAAAGTATCTCACATTATCATAATTTTGGAGGACTTATCACTAGATCAACAAGTAAGGATACACATTTGAGAAGGTGTAATGCTGCCTAGAGTACCAGTATCGACTGTGTCTGATGGAGATCAAAGATTCACCCTGCTGTTCTGGAAAAGATTACAACATTCACTAAATAATGAACCTACATATTATACATTCTATCATCATAAAACTAATGGCCAATATAAGTGGACTATTCAGAAAATGGAAGATATGTTGTGAGTATGATCTATGGACTTAAAAGAATAATTGTACTAACACATTCCTTTGGTTGAGTTCTCTTAAAGAATAATGTATACTCGAGCATCCAAATGACTCCCTATGAAGCACATTTCATGAATTGGTGCAAAAAACATTGCATGTTAAGATGATGAAAGGGAAGACAATCTGCTAAGTCGTTAATGGGTGAGGAAATGATGTAGAAGGATAAGACCATTCAACAACACATCAAAGATGCTCAGAGTTGATAGAACAATTATTATGAAAATTGACAACAAGCCCTGGAGTCTGAGGTTGGAGACTTGGTATTCCTCATCATATCTCCATTGAATAATGTGATCAATTTTTTAATAATATAATGCTTAGTCCAATGTACATTGACCCCTTTGAGATCCTTGATCACATCAAACTGGTGGACTAAAGTCTTGAACTCCCATGTAGCCTATCATAAGTAGATGATGTGTTATGGATTTACTTCTTGATAAATACATACCAGACCCCTCACATGTAAGAATTCCAGAGGTGGTACCATTGGTGAATGATCATTCCAATGTGAAGAAACTCGTGAAGATTTTATAAAATAGAGGAAAAATACTACAGAATAAGACAAGAACATACTAGATGTCCTATAGAGAAACCAAATTTTTAAAGAGAGACATGAGAACTAGAGGAAGTAATAAAAAAATAGTTACACTACATCATTTTTAGTATGGTAAATGAAAATTTATAATGAAAAATTTATTAAGGGGGGAAGTATTGTAATAAACCAAACTATTATAAATAAAATTCCCCCTTTTATTTAATTAAATTTGTTATAATATAATATGATTATATAACACACATGAACCTATTTTGTTTTTTATATAAAATTTTATTTAAATGACTGTTAAGTATCAATTATTTTGATAACAATGTCAATGAACATTGTTCACATGGTTAGTATAAATATAGAGTTTCAACAAATCAAATTGACATCGACAAAGTAAATGATGTCCTCTACCGGTAGGACCATACCTTATAAGGATAATTTGTTAGATTCTATGAGGGAGATAACATCTCTGGTAATTTTACATGATCAATCCCATGTTGGGATCCAAAAACATAATCACGTGTGAAACCATTTATGAGAGAAATTCAAGCACATTAATATCATGACCCAAACCATGTTCGCTAAAGCGCCCCATGAATATCCCACTATCACAAACCTTAACATTAAGTCATTTGATGGGGTATTAAAAAAATAATATTCAAGACACATGTAATATAATTATTCACAGTATCTATTATCATAAAATGAATACATTTTTACTCATATTATGGTTACTTTATAAATTGTTTTTATTTTGATACTATATATCATGAAGAGTATTTTTTGTGGAAATATTGTTTTTCTAATAGGGAATTAAATTTGAATAATTGATGTACCTTTTAAATGAATAATATTGTAATAAAATATTATTATTAAGTGACTTTTAATATATATATATATATATAAATGACTATATAATTTATAAAAAATCAAATGCAATTATTATAAGGGTTTGAAAACGATTATTGTTTATAAAACGTATCATTTTCGAGGAATATATATTATTATTTTTTAAGTAAATATTCATATATTTAGAATATTATTTATGTACAATTAATTTTTTTTAATCCTAATGTCAAAATTATCATTGGGTTAAATTTTCATAATTTTTTGCAATTGTAAAATTTGTTGCTAAGAATTAAACACTGTATAAATAAACCATATGTTTGATGACATCATAATGACATATAAGTGATGTAATAAATAATAAAAAAGGTATCCAAGAGAAAATAAATATTATGTTATTTAAAATAGACTAATTTTATGTTTATTTGGTGAATTTTATGAATCCATTTTGAATCCCCATGAACCATTAATATATTTATATGTTTTAATATATTTTCATTAATAGTATGACAAAACTGCACAAAATAAGGGGAATTATTTTTTAATTTTCATCCCTTGACCATATAAAATAATTGGTTAAACTTCCAATTTGTAGAAGCCATGGTCAAAAACTAGGAGATGGATTGTGTGTTCGGTTATTTTATTATCTACATTCCAAATCCTAATTTATAAATAAATCCCCAAATTTTCCTATATAAAACCACCTAAGCTCCCATTTCTCTTTACTAGAAATAATTGGACAACATTGATTGTCCAAACACACCTCCCAAGTGTCCTTCCAAGGCCCCATCCATGATTTCACGAAGCCAATTGCATGAATTTACAGCCACACACTCATGTAAAGAATGCTCTCATTCCTCTCCTCCTTTCAATTCAAGCACATTCTTTGACATTAGTCATCTTTATCACACTTTTCAATATTTTAACTCATTTATAATCATTCCCATAATGTAAAATTAATTTTTTATAATAAGATACCAATTATCCTCTCTAATCTTCACACTTTGATACGTTGTTACTATACCAAAATTTAGTAATGGATTATTCTATTATAATTTCCATTCTAGAACATCTTTTTATGTTATGTATCTTAAATTAAAATTTAATATATTAGTGTATGTTTTTTATTATTAAAAAGAAAGTAAATTAAATTTATAAATAATTATATCCCCCATTCACTCCAATTAATCATCCCATGATCCTTTATTTACACACGTTTCCATGATGAGATATAGTTAGAAAACTTTTAATAACTCACATTTCCTCATTAACTTATGCCTTATATTTCCAATTTATAGTGTTTGGATACACCTTTCCATGTACTTATTACTTCAATTTTTATTTATATGCTATGAGAGGCCTTAATTATCTCTCATCAACTAATTTTTATGCATCATTCAGTGACAATGTTATGCAACCGAAATTTACAGTGATGTTTCCTGAAAAATAAAGTATAGTGAATACAACATCCATTTCTTATCTTTGGTGTTAACATTTATGAACATATATAATTATTTATTGGGGAAATAAATATATATATTCCACAATAATTGTTCATGGAATAAATTAGGATGTTGAATTAATCCATTTTATGATATATGTGGCATAGTTATGCATGACAAGAAAATGAATGTGACAGTAGCACCCCGAATTTTATAGTACTCCAATTAATTGAGTAATGTTTAGTATCAAGATACATATTTTGGGATATAGAGTGAACCTAATTACTTTATGTTACTTTATCCAAAATGATTTCATGGAGTTTTATCCTTGAATTTTGATATAATGTATTGTTTTGAGGTGTTTAGACATTTTCGATGTTTCCTTTTCGAATGTCATGCTATATTATGCCTTACTATTCAGGTTACTTTTATTCCCCCATTGAAATTATAATTTACTAACACATGGTATAATTTTCATGTAATTATTTATTTATTAAATTAGTATCAATTTCATCTCACACCTTTATTATGTATGTCCCTATTTTATCACATTCATTTTTGTGTGTGGAAATGATCAGCAGGTTTTTAATAAATATGAAGTATTACATGTTTTGTGTTGATATGTAATGTATATAATTACCAAATACACAAGAACTGTCAATATTTTGGGTTATATGGAGTGTAATATTTTGTATTTAATCATTTATTAATGTTCAATAATGATTAGGGTTGTTAAAATTTGGATACTACCATTCTCCTTCATCTCTATATTTTCACTTCCCATAAATGTTCTTCTAATTGGACCTCATTACGTGTAATTCAATATCATATTAAAATTTCACATACAATTATTAGAAATGTATTTTTATTAACTTTTATTATGGTTGGGTTTTTCAATAAATGTATTTTTTAATATTAAAATGGTATTACCGTTCATGTTCATATGTTTTATTTTCATTCCTCAAAATTTATTTATTTTAAAAGTTTTAAGTTTCATTTATAATGAATGATATATAATTACAAGAAAAAAATTTCTCTAATGGTGGAGAATGTAAAACATGAAAAAGTATAAAGTAAACATTTCTTGATAGTTTTACTAACTCATACCACCAATCTTTATGAGAATTAATATGTTGTCTAATTATTAGAATTTTAATGTTACTATAACAACCTAGTTGTTAAATAGGATGTATTAATAGTGTCAAATAAAGTATAAAAACATCTATAAATGTATTATATAATTAAATTTTTTTGATTAATTCTTAGTAATTATATACATAGTATTCTATAATGTCATTTTGTTCTTTAATAATATCATTTCTTCAAAAATGATTTTTATTGCATCTTGGTAAGGGAAAAATCAATTAATTTATAAAATTGAAAAAAACGTTTATTATATTATAGTAATATTTTTTTTGAAATAATAATGAAAATATTAGGTTCGGGGGGTGTTTTTTTCTTTTTTTGAAAGGTTTATTTTTTTGTAAATTGTGAAAAATACTTATATTTAGTAAAATTGTAAATACATTTCATTAAATCAAGTAATTTAAAAGTAAATTTTTTTTTGTGAATTGATATTAATTTTTCATATGAATCATTTAAATTATATCTAATACCATTAATTATATAAGAATTTAAAAAATAATTTATTTTTATATAAGGTTTCTATTTTCCGTAGGAACACATTTTTCAAAAAACAATTTTTTTGAGAAATGAGTTTTTATAATAATAAATTAAATAAGTAAATAATTATAAATGGTTTTCATTAAATATTAATATTATATATTAAATAAAATAAATTATTATTTATATTATAGTTTTCATTTGGAATTTAATAAATAGAAATTCCTTTTTATTCTGAAAAATGTCTTTTAAAAGGATTCCATTTCATTTTTCAATCTATTTATAAATTTAATTTCTTTGACATATAGAAAATGAATTTGATAAATATTATGAAATATTTTTAATATTTAAAATTAATATATTTTAATAGGATTAACTTAATTTTCATCATATTTATTAATATAAATAACCAAATTTATTAATATGGTTAATATTAAAACACATTATAGGTGGAGGGTTAAACTAAATTTTTATGGGTTAAAACTGTCTAAAAAATTGTCTAAATAAAATTTTAATGTAATATATAAGGACTATATAATATTATAAGGTAATATGATTAATTTTGGAGACATTTGGATTGATTAATTAATAAATATATTTTAATGTTTTGGAAAATTACACCCATTCCTCTCCCTCTCTTATAAAAGGACACAACTTCATATATTTTCTACAAACACAAAGATCATTTTATATCAGTAAAATATTATAGAAATAATATAATAAAATATCCAAAAACATCCCTGTTGTATTGTTTTATCTTAATACCATATTATGGGGAATTTTGGTATATATTTATTGAGGTTTTCTAAAGCATAGATATAGTTAATAACCCAATGTTTTAAGATTATTTTCTTCTTTAATATGCTTCAAAATATATCAAAAAGTATAATATAATTACATAAATATTTATAATATAATTATGTATTATTATCATTATTTTATTATCTTATATGATATACTAAACCAGGTAATGGAAATTGAAAACATCACATATGAGTACATGTAGTCTACCACCTCACGAGACGATTTATTTCAATTCCCATCACCGACAATTATATTTGGTCCTTTTTATATTTAAAAACGAAATTATTACAGGATAAAAAATTTATTATTTAATGGTAAATAAATATTCTATTTCTTTATTTATGATTCAAAAAATATATTAAATGTGTATACATGCAGACTACCACTTACGAACTGATTATTTTCATTTTTTATGACTACCACCCACATGCACTGTAAAATTATTTATTGAATTTTTTTTATAATATTATATTATTTCATTATTTATAAAATTTTACATACCTTATTTACATCATATTAATCAATAAATGATCATTTTTCTCGTGTATAAACCCTTACTACCAAATTTGTGATGTAATATTATTCATTTTTAATACCCACGAAAAAGGATTTATATAAATATATAATTTATATATTAAATTTATAATTATAAAGTTATTTACATTATTTATCAAAACAAATAATGAATCATTTTACCGTATTCAACCTAATAAGGATATTTTGGCCATATGTGATGATTATACTAAAAAAATTTGATGTGAAATTAATCGAATAAATAATTTAATATGACATGGGTAAAAGTGAATTTAAAGGAAATATTAACTTTATAATGGTTATTAGGAAATTAAATAATAAATTTTATTTTATTATATAGGATAAAATGTATATACATAGAAATTTTTTACACATGGTAAGTAGTCTCAATACTCAATTTTATTTTCATTGGGTATAATTTATTCTACATTATCTATGTTATAAACAGATTACTTATGTAATTAAATATTTTAATTTTAATTCATATTTACACTTTTAATGAGTATTTAAATTTGTTAAACACTATCAATTATATTATTAACTATCAATTCAATATTTATTATATTTTCAAGTATTTTCATTGTAGGAATATCATTTTTTAAGTCACATGTTTCATTGAACACACCATGATTTCATTGTATTATGTTATTATTACATGGTCATGTAATTTTGAAATATTAAATCATAAAAAAAAATGGATTTATATATCCATAAAAAATTCTTTTTTCAAATGGTTTTTTATTCAATGTTACTATTGCTTTATGGTTTTCTCATTATAATTTTTTTTATATACATATGTCATATTGACCAATTTTTTCTTCCATGTGGTGTACATAACACCACATTGATATTTTATATCCTGAATCTCATTATAATAATTTTATATATGGTATTACTTATATCATTTCTATCAACGGGGTTATGATACAATTTTTCCTAAGTGGAAATGTTTCTATTGTATAATAACATTTTTACTAAGATTTTTTTTGATTAAATTTCAAATAGTGTAATTGTATAGTAATTCATTAAAAATCTCATGAATTTTAATCTCAACTTTTTATTTCCAAATATTACATGTTTTTATTCTATATAAATCCCTTCTGATACTCTATAAACCGAAGGATTAATTTTATTTAAAAATTAATTTATATTTCTATTTGGCCAGAATCAGGTATTCCATATATATAATTTATTTAAAATGTTTTCAAGAATATTTTTACTATTCTCCAATGATTTATTAATATAATTTTAACACGTGATTTACTTTATATAACAATATTTAAATGGAATCTTCTTTTCATCTTCATAATGAGGTACATTATATCAATGGCGTGAACAAAATAATTATTTTAGTAGATACAAATAGAAATACTTTTCATTCAATCATAACACTTTATTGTATTTAATTTTTTATATTATTCCATAGTAAATGTAAAATAAAACAATTTTTTAAATACATGGTGATTATTTATGAAACTAAATAAAAGTGTAGTTTCTATTATTTTCACTTAAATTATTTTAATAATTTTAAAGGAACCTTCGTCTATATTGAAATCCTTTCCATGTTCATTTGATTCAATTCTATAAATATATCAAGATTTCATCCATATTATTTCCTAATTATTATTATTATTATTTTAAAGATATTATTTTAACACACCAAGATTCCACTGTGCATTATCTCATTAATGTAATTCAATAGCTTGCGCTACACGCGACACTATGTTCGAGCGCATTACAACTTACCAAACTAGTCGTTCAGAAAAAATTTATGATTAATATTTACTGAATTTTAAATCTTATATAATCTATATAATTTAAACATCCATATTATGTGTTTCATAGACATAATATAAGAACAAATTCTTTTTTTTAGATTGAAGTAATAATTTCAAAAATGAAAATTTCCCACATTTTAATGGAGAACCCTTTTTAAAACCAATATTTGACACTTGAGTACAATGAATTTAATGAAATTAATTTCTTATTTAGATTTGGGACATAAAAATTTAGTTTGGATAAATTCTTTGTACTTTTATGATAACTTTCATATCTTGATGAATAGTGAAAATACTATGTTTTAATTGAAAACAACTTTTTTAATCGAAATAATTTATAGTGTTAAATAATGCATTTAAATGGGTTTTATGTATAATTAGATTATATTTTTATCATTTAATATAATTTATGTCATTATAAGTAATTTCACATTTCAATTGGACATAAACACATGTCAATCCTTTTATAACTTTTACTTTTTAAAACTTACATTTGACAATGAGTATTAATTTTAAATTAAAAAATGAAACTTCTATGTTTTTAATTTTTTAAAATAGAATTAATTTTTTAATTCATAATATACAAATTATCTTAGGGTGAATTTTTGGTATTTTTCTAAAAACATCCAATTTTTGAGGAATAGTGAAAAACACTGTGTTGTTATTTAAAATCGACTTTTTATTTAAATAATTATTTATTTTAATTTAATTTTGTTTAATTCAAAAAAGATATTTAATACCTATATAAGTTCAATGTAATTCATTGGAGTCATTTTTTAATAATATTTGATCTATAAAATTTTATAGAACTTTTTATCCTCTTTTACCCACCTTATAGTAACATTTTCAAATTTGCTTAGAACTTAATTTTACTGCTTTTGTGAGTTGAATTTAAAAAATACGAGAGACACAGTTTAAATTAGTAAGTAAAATTCGGTTCAATATGATGAAATAATTTTTTGTTGAATAGTAACTTTTGACATTTATTTACCCCAATTAAAAGTAAATAGGGTAATTATGGGTAAAAATGATATTATAACTACCCTAACACATGTCCTAATTATATTGGATAATATTAATTCTACAAAAACAATCGTAGGAGTAAAATATGATCCTTTAGGCCAACTTGGATTAGATTAAGTCAATTATTATTATTTTATTTAAAGAATAGTTAAAAGTGATAAATTCAATGCTTAATAACTAAAATATTTTTAATATAGGGTTACATACAAGATAAACTTGATTATAAATATTCATTATAAAGATAAAAATATTTCCTAAATAATGGTTTTTTATTTATATTTTTTATACTTTAAATAATTTAATTTATTTTTGACACAATGATGATATAGTAATTACTGTATTAATGAAATATTAAAATAACTGTTACTATAAATATCCAAATAAATGTAAATTGAGACTAATGATGAATTAGAATAATATTAATGGATAATATGAATTGCTAGGGTTGGTTAAATATTTCTTATTCGAAGTTATAATGTTTTTGTGGATTTCAAACAAATTAAATACTAAATAGTGTCAAAATAGACATAATGGTTTTTTAAAACAAATACTACATTACTAATTGATATAATATTCCAAATAATAAACAGTTATCCCAAATTACTAATATAAGGTTATATATATTAGTAATGAACCATATTTTTTCTCATGGCATGTTATAGTAAGTTTATTAACCATATAATATAAAAATAAAAACATACATGGTAAATGTCAAACTATTTAACCAAGAGTTTAATCTAAAAGATAAGGTTAGTATGAGGACCTAAAACTATCTAAAACCTACTGGTTGAGAGGTTTTGGACCCATCTCCACCTTATAATCTAAATAATTTATTTTTTAGGAAATATAAACTGAAAATTTATTTTATTATAAAATAATATTTCAAGATTTTCGTAAAGTGACCCTCACTTCTCTTATAAAAAGGAACTTCCCCATATCTTAATTTCACACCTACAAAGCCTTTTGGGACAGACAACCCCTCCCCAAATATCCTCCTGAAATCCCTCATATCAACCTATAGGCCTTAATTTTATCATAAATCCATCATACGAATCCATTTTGATATAATCAATTGGAAGAACCTGATGAAGAGTTAAATATTTCATCACCTCTTTCATGCTATTTTCATCTTCCACATAAACCTTCATTGTTGTTTCCATACCAAAATAATAACTACAATACCTCCTAAATAATTTTATATCATTATAAATATGGTACGACCATATTCATTATTCTTTCCATCCTATAAATGAAAAAGTCACCATACATGCGTAGGTACGGCTTACAGTCCCCACACCGTGGTGTAGTTTGTTATTCAAACAATTCATTATTTGGATGGATATAATAATGAGTATAACTGATGTAAATAATAAATATAACATGTTAATTATTCTGTATATATGATATAAAATCCAATTACAATTTATTTCAAATTCAATATGAGGATATTGTCGCTCGTGTGTACGTATGGACTACCATCTATACGACGCGATGAGATTCATTCACACGTTCCCCAATCGACAATGATTATAAAAATATATATTATTAATAATTATGTAATATATGAAATAATAACTCTACTGGAGATATATATATATATATCTATATATACATACATACATACATACATATTTCTTATTCACTTACTTTTGTTCAATAAGATATGAAAACGGAAACAGAGTTTATGCGTAAGTATGGCCTACCGTGTCCCTAAACGTTGTCTTAAATATCATATGTATATCAATTTTAAATATTTATTTTCTAAATATATATGATATATAAATCAAGGTATATATTTTGGAATTATTTAAATCATGATCTAAAAAATACAAGTTAAAACATGCTTGATAAAAAAGATATTATTACCCAAAATGCTACTTTAACATGGAAATCATTATTAAATGCGCATTATAAAGTCATAAATGAATAATGTATGATATAATATAAATATGGGTCTGGTATAATTTAATAACCAACTATGGTCATTATATAGGAGGTTAAATGTACCCTCGACTAATGGAATGTGCATGGTAAGGGTTAATTTTACAATCTCTTTATTATCCAAGGTAGTTTTTACGTAAGTATCTACTAGGACCTATTTATTATCCACATCCATGTTTCATAAAATTGTTTTAAATGGGATTATTTCTATGGGACTCTTTTACAAAAAAATAATTTTAAATGTTCTATGGATTTATTCTTCTAAAACTTTCACATTAATGTCCATGTTTTTAGAATTCTTTTAAGGATTTATTTATATGGACATGAACGTTTGAAAATGTTAATTTCATTAGAAAGTTTCAAAGTGGTATGGGACACTTTGATTCATAAAATTATTTTAAATTACATCCTTTATAAATTTTGTGACTTTTAAATGATTTTAAGAATAAGGGATTTTTGTCTCAAGGATTTTTACCGATTGTTTTCAACTATGTCAACATCTTTTATGAGATATTATTCTTGATCGAGGTTGATTTATTATAATACAAACATTCCATACTTTATTGAAGGTTTTATGATATGTTTGACTTTGGATGTGTTATTTTTATACCATTTATGGTTTACGGATAATTTATTGACATTTCATATGCTAGTTTTAATATGAATGATTATGTTATGTTTACACCTTATCATATGGGGAATGAATTGGACTTTTTAAGTGATGGGTGGAGCCTGTTATAGCTCCTCGATGCATCTCTAGGTCTCATGAGACTAACTAGTGTCTTGGAACAAGGCCCTAACAAAATATTATTTTTATTTTTGGCACAAGGCCTTGAATATGTGGTTATGATCTCTCGTATTATGCATTCCATCATAATGAAATTTGATATTGATATTTCATTTGATTATTCGACTAGTAGAATATCAATGAAAATAAGTAACTTGCATTATTTGATTTTATCTTTTCCATATTATACTGATGTTTAATTTTAAAAGGATTTTGTTTCAGTATAATACATTTCCTTAAATGTTTATGCTTATTTACGAATGTGTCAACTATATTGTTATCCTTACTGATCATTTGAGCACACCCCTTTCGATGTTTTATTTTTCCCAGGATTTGAAGAAGTATTTCATGGTTGAACTACTGGGATAGGCTAAGGATATAAGTGTGTTAAAAGGGGCACAAAATTTTGATAATGTTTTTATTTTATGATGTGAAGTAAAACATATGAATATATCAAGTTCAACTAAGGCTACTAAACTGATCAATATTTCGGGACATGATTCTTTGTAATCATTCCAATTTATTGAAATAATACACTGACTCTGGGTAACTGGGGTCAGGGCGTTATAGTTGTTATCATATGATGTTTATAAACAACCTAAGAAATAGTTTTAGATAAACTTTTT
Source organism: Viscum album (assembly GCA_963277665.1). Lineage (NCBI taxonomy): Eukaryota > Viridiplantae > Streptophyta > Magnoliopsida > Santalales > Viscaceae > Viscum > Viscum album. Next base: position 645,432,355 of record OY728121.1, on the reverse strand, counting down.
TAGAGAACATTACCCTAAGATAGTATTTGAGGATTAGTATAATAGAACATCCTAGAATTTTGGTCATGAATATATTTATTGAATTTTCCTATAAATACATCCATGTTGGGATATGAGCAGGTAGAGGCTGATCTGGCACAAATGCACCTAGGAGTGAAAACTCTGACAAGGTGTTTAAGGCTTGTCATGGGGTATCCTGGTACACGATAATATGCATTGCTTCACTCTTGGTTAAACACTGCTGGGGGATATGACTCGGATATTGAAAATTTTCATTACAATCCATTATGAAGGATTTACTAGTAAATACTTCCTCAATGAAAATATATTATTATTATAAATTATATGTATAATAATTTCAATTTACATTAGGTATTTTAAATGTTTGTAATTATGAAATATGATTCATAAACTAACATAGTGTATGAAATTGTATAGAAATGGCCCCTAGTTGAAGGAATGAGAATTCCAACAATATGCTTGATCGAAATATTAAGAAGGATCATATTATTCATAATATTAAGCCAACATTTAAAAGGGAAATAGTCTCCCATGTATTCTCATTATATGAAGAAATAGAATTGCGTGTTAATAATATAAGTAAATAATTCGCTGAGTCCAATGGCTTTGAAGGTAAGTGAGAGATGAAAAGAATGGACGATAGAAAGATGGATAATGAGAAGATGGGAATTAAGGATTTTTCCATATGTGATAATTGTGGAATGAATATCCTTGGTAAACACTTGAAGGGAATTGGAGTTTGTTATATGTTTGGAGAAAAAGGAAACCAAGTACGTGATTTCAAGGGTACGAAAAATATTTCAAATGTATAATGCTTCATCTACAAGGAGTTGGGACACTACGCGAATCAATGTCCAAATCATCAGAGTATTCCACAGATGATGCTGTTGGATAATAATCATGTTATGATATTACCACAGATGAAGAGTAATGAATGATGTACTTATTTTGATATTAAAGAATTATGTCATGTGAGTATTGTAACAACGATGTACTGGTTATAATAATTATGGTGTATATATGGATTACAGTGTAGTAATACATCATTAAGGACTTAAGATAGTTTGGAACAGAGAAAAGTGACTCTATAGCTTGTTATTTTTTTTGGAAAATATATGGGAGAGAGAAAGATAAACCAAAATATGGTTTTGATACCGAGGTAGTGATTTTGGAATAATATATGATTGATTTGGATAAATTATATTGCATATTATGGGCTACCTTGAAACCGATTAATTATTTGTATATTCCATCATTATAAGAGTTTACAACATTTTTGGATATAATGAGTATATCTTATATTTTATAAGGAATAAGGAAGCATGAATTTAATAAATAAGGTTTTATTTAAATTAATGGTGTTCTAGTGTTTTAAAAGGATACATGATGAATGTATTCCCAAGTTATTACATTGCAAAAAATGATCTTTATTATGTTTACCTTTCTTATAAATTTTGGACTCTAAGATTAGATATAAATATATTGGATAACTCTAAAGGTCGGAATTAATTAAGATTGAAATTGGATACTATTGTTATGGTTAAATGATTTCTTGAGATTATTTCTGTATTGTCATAAAAAGGACAACACGATGGTCGGGAAACAACCTGTCGCGTTTGGGAAGGCCGCAAGACTAGAACCTGGAACTGAAGGGCAACAAGGGTGGATCACCTGACACTGGCACACGTGATGTACTGGTTTATAAAATTTAATTTTTTTAAAATAGTCTAAAAATGAATTATAAATTCATTATTTTTGTAACCCTATACGATTAGGATAAATAGAATATTTTTGAACTATTTTATCTTTTTAATTGAATGAAGAGTTTGTGGTAGGAATTAGTTGAATGATGAAACTATACTTGTCAAGTATATTTTATCCCATTATTATATGAATAAATTAATTCTTAAACTTTAGGGGATGGATCTAAAAGCCTAAATTTTTTTATCCTAATACCTTATGTTTTTTTTGAACTTACGATGTTTTAAATCATCATAGACTGATGGCTTTGAGGCCCTCAATTTTACGCTTGATTGTGATTGATGACCTCAATCACTCCTTATAAATATTTACTTGTTCTTGCAATTATATGTCTCTAATTTCCACCAATATTTTTTTAATCAAGAACATAATTTGGTGGTAACTTTTTCATTTCCCTTTCCCTCTTATTATGACTAAATTTTATTAACCCAATTTCTGATGTGGGTTTTCCACAAAGGTATTTTTCTATTATTTAACCTTTTATTTTTGAAGAACAATTTCAAAATGCAAGGAAACAATTTATTGAATTAGTGAAGAATTTAAAAACCCAAGATTCTATAATACATTATCTCATTAAAGTAATTAAATAGCTTGCGCTACATGCGACACCAAGTTTGAGTACACAACAGCTTAGCAAAAAAGTTGTTAAAAAATGGTTATGAATAATATTAACTGAATTTTGAATCTTACACACTCTATGTAATTTTATCATCCATATTATGTGCGTTCTTTGACATAATATAAGAACAAATTCATTTTTTCAGATACAAGAGGTATTTTTCAAAAATGAAATTTTACTGCCTTATAATTGAGAACCCTTTTTTAAAAACAATATTTTACACTTTTATATATTAAATTTAAGGAAATTAAATTCTTCATTAGAATAGGCATATCAAAAAAAATTGGTATAAATTTTTGGTACTTTTCTGATAAAGTTTATATTTTGACAAATAGTGAATAATAATATGTTTTAATTGAAAAAACATTTCAAATCAAAATAATTTATAGTGTTAAATTATGAATTTGAATTTTTTTAATGTATAATTAGATTATATTTTTATCTTTTTAAAAAATTTAGGTCATTATAAGTAATTTCACATTAAAATTTGACATAAACACATGTCAGTCTTTTAATAGTTTTTACTTTTTAAAACCCCGCTTTTTTGTTTTGACAACGGGAATTAATTTTAAATTAATAAATACTACTTCTTGGTTTTGAATTTTGTAAAATAGGATTCACTTCTGAATTTAGAATATTCAAATTAGATTAGGGTGAATTTTAGGTATTTTTCTGAAAACATTCAATTAATGATGAATAGTGAAAACCACTAGGTTATTATTTAAAACCGAATTTCTATTTAAATAATTTCTAATTTTATTAAAATTTATTTTCAGTCAAAATAGATATATAATGTCTATATATGTTCAATGTAATTCATTGGAGTCATCTTATAATAAAATGAGATGTATAAAATTTTATTGAATTTTTTAACCTCTATTACCCACCTTCTAGGTACATTTGAAAATTATCATAAAACATAATTTTACAACCACTCTTAGTTGAATTTAAAAAATCAATGAGACACTCTAGATATCAGTAAGTAAAATGTTGTATAATATGAAGAAAATATTTTTTGGTGGATCGTAACTTTTGACTTTTATTTTCCACGGTTAATAGTAAATAGCGTAATTATGGGTAAAATGATATTATAATTACCCTAAAATAGGTAATAATTCTATTGGATAAGTGTAATTAGACTAGAAACAACCTTAAGAATAAAATATTATCCTTTTGGTCCACTTTAATTCGATTGGGACATTTATTATTAATTTATTTAAATAATATTTTAAAGTGTTAACTTCAATGTTTAATAACTAAACAATTTTTAATATAGGGTTACAGAAAAGTTAAATTAGACTAAAAATATTCGTTAGAAATAAAAAAATATTTCCTATATAATTGTATTTTATTTATAATGTTTAGACATTAAGTAATTTAATATTTTTATGAAACAATGATGATGCAATAATTACGTTATTAATGAAATATTAAAATAATTAATATAATAAATATCCAAATAATTGTAAATTTTGACATATGATGAATTAAAAAAATATTATAAGTTAATATGACATGTTATGGTTGGTTAAATAAATTTTATTCACTGTTTTAATGTTATTATGGATTTCAATAAAATCTATCACAATAGAGTGTCCAAATTGACATAATTGAGTTTTTAAAACAAATACTATATTATTAATTGATATAATATTCCAAAAAATATTAGTTTCTTCCAAAGTACTTCGATAAGGTTATATATATTAATAATTAACCACATGAGATTCTCTTGGATTTTTTTAGTATGTTTATTAACCATATAATATAAAAATACAATGAGACATGGTAAATGTCAAACAATTTAACTAAGAGTTAAATATAAAAGGTAAGGTTCGTATGATGAAATAAATGTCTAAAACCTATTTGTTGAGATGTTTTAGACCCATCCCCATTATATAATCTAAATAATACATTTTGGAGCCATTAGAATCTGGAAATTATTTTATTATAAACAATATTTCATGCTTTTCCTAATCTGACAATCACCTCTATTAAAAACGTGAACTTCCCCTTCTCTTAATTTCACACCACTAAAATCTTTTTTTATCTGCCAAAACCTACCCAAATATCCTCCCAACATCCCTTAGTTTAACCTAGGAGCCTTACTTTGATAATAAATTAATCCTCTAGAGCCCTTTTGATCAAATCAAATGGGAGAACCTGATGAAGAGGTAAATATTTCATCCCCTCTTACAAGTTCATTTCTTATTCCACTTCCTCTTTCATGGTTGTTTCCATTAAAAAATAAATACCCCATTAAATCCTAAATAATTTTATGTCATTATAAATATGGTATAACTATATTCATTATTCTATCCAACCTATAAATGACAAGGTCCCAATACATGTGTACGTATGGCTCACCGTCTACACGTCGTGTTGTAGTCTGTTATTCAAACACTTCATTATTTGGATGTGTATAATAATGAGTATAAATAATGTAAATAATAAATATAACATGTTAATGATTCTGTATATATGATATATCATCCAATTATATATGATTTCACCATCAATATAATGAAATTTTCGCTCATACGTGCGTAAAGATTGTCGTCCGCACGATGCGTTGAGATTCATTCCCGCGTTCACCATTCAATGATGATTATAAAAATATATATTATTAATAAGTATATAATATATGACAAAATAATTCTACTGGATATATATATATATCTATGAACATACATATATCTTATTCACTTACATACATTCAATATGATATGAAAACGGAAACAAAATTTATGTGTACGTATGGCCTACCATCTCCATAAATGGTGCCTTTCATTTCATATGTCTATCTGTTATAAATATTTATATTATAAATATATATTATATTTAAATCATGGTTTATATTCTAGAAGTATTTAGATCATTATCTAAATTCTACAAGTTAAAACATGTACAATACAAAAAATTATTATTACCCAAAATGATAATTTAATATGGGAATCATTATTAAATAGGAATTATAATGACATAAATGAATAATTTTTGATATAATACGAATATGGTTATGTAATAATTAAATAACATACTATGGTCATTATATAGGAGGTTAAACGTACCCTCAACCAATGGAAAGTGCAAGGTAAGGGTAAATTTCTCAATCTATTTATTAACTGAGGTAGTTCTTACGTATGTATTTACTAGGAAATATTTATTATCCATGTCCAGGTTTTATAAAAGTGTTTTCAATGGGATTATTTTTATGGGAATATTTTACAAAAACATCATTTTTAATGTCTTAAAGATTTATTCTTCTAAACATTTCTCACTAATGTCCATGTTTTTAAAATGGTTTTAATGATTTATTTTTATGGACATGAATGTTTTAAAATTTTAATTCCTTTCAAATGTTACAAAGTAGTATGAGAAACATTGATTCAAAAATAACTTTTAAATGACAAATTTTATAAATTATTTTACTTTTAAATTATTTCATGAAAAAGGTATTTTTCTCTCAATGATTTTTATAGGTCATTTTCAACTATGTCAACATACTTTATGGGATATTATTCTCGATCGAGGTTGATTTATTATGATACAAATATTCAATATTTTATTGAATATTTTGTGATATGTTTGATTGTGGATGTGTTATTTTTATACCATTCATGGTTTATGGATAATGTGTTGACATTTAGTATACTATTTTTAATATGAATGTGTATGTAATGTTTAAACCTTTTCATATGGGGAATGCATTGGACTTAGTAAGAGATAGGTGGAGCTCGCTATAGTTCTGTGATGCATTGGTAGGTCTCCTGAGACAATCTATTTTCTAGGCATAGGGCCTTGGAAAAATCTTATTTTATTTTTGGTAAAAGGCCGTGACTATGTGGTTATGAATTCTCGCATTATGCATTCCATCATTATGAAAGTGGCAATTGACATTGCATGTATTTATTCACTAGTATAATATCTATGCGAATAAGTAAATGATTTTTTATGATTTTATCTTTTCCATATTATGCTGATGATTAATTTTAAATGGCATTTGTTTTATTCTAATACATTTTCTTAAATGTTTGTTCTTATTTATGAAAGTTTCCACAATATTTTTATCCTTAGTGAGCATCTGAGCTCACCCGTTTATATGTTTTATTTTTCCAGGAAATGAAGATGTATTTTGTGTTTGACTTATAGGGATAGGCTAAGGATATAAGTGTATTTAAAAGGGGAAAAGTTGTAGTAGATGTTTTAATTTCATGATTTTATGTAAAACTTTTGAATTTATCTAATTCCTCCAAGGCTACTAAACCTATCGGCCTTTCAGGACTTGATTCCTTGTAATCATTCCAATGTATTAAAAAAAATGCACCGAATCTGGGTAACCAGGGTCAGGGCGTTATAGTTGGTATCATAGGAAGTTTAGAAATTACCCTGGAAATAGATTTTGATAAACTCTGATTATAGAACATTACCCTAAGATAGAACTCAAGGATTAGTATAGAAGAACATCCGAGAATTTTGGTAATATAGAGATTTTTTTTATTTTCCATGCAATACATCTATGTCTAGATACGAGTAAGTAGAGGCATCTCTGGCACATATGTACCTAGGAGTGAAAACTCTGACATTGAGTTTCGGTCTTGACCTAGGGTATCCTGGTACACGAAAACAAGCCTTACTGCACTCCTGGTTATGACACTCCAGGGGGATATGCTTAGGATAATTCAGATTTTCATTACAGGCGATTATAAATGATTAAGGAGTAAATACCTCTTCAAAGAAAACATTTTATGATTATAGATTATATGCGTATACATTTCAATTTACGTTAGGTATTTTACATGTTTGGAATTACGCATTGCGATTCATAAACTAACCTAGTTCATAACATTGTTTAGAAATGGCGCCTAGTAGAAGGAATATGAATTTTAGCAATACACTTGTTCGAAATATTAAGAAGGATCATATCATTCATGGTATTAAGACAACATTTAAAAGGGAAATAGTCTCCCATGTATTCTCATCATATTATGTAATATTATATTTTTCTAATAATATATGTAATGATTTCTCTGAGTCCTATGGATTTGAAAGGAATCAAGAGAAGAAAAGGATAGAAGAGAGGAAGATGGATAAAGAGAAGTGGGGAAAGAAGGATTTTCCCACATGTGATAACTGTGGAAAGAATCAACTTGGTAAAAGCTTGAATGGAATGAGTGTTTGGTATATGTGTGGTGAAAAAGGACACCATGTACGTGATTTCACGGGAAAGAAAAGGGTATCAAATGTACAATTCTTAATTTTCAAATACTTAGTACACTATGCGAATCAATGTCCAAATAATCAGAGTATAACAAAAATTTTGTGGTTGGATAATAATCAATTTATGATATTACCATAGATGATGTGTATTGACTAGTGTTCATATGTTGATATTAAAGAATTATGTCATTTGAGTATTGTAACAACGATGAATTGGTTATAATAATTATGTTGTATATAAGGATTATACTGCAGTACTATTTCATTATGGTCTTAAGATTGTTTGTAGCCATTAAAAGTGACTCGTTAGCAGGTTAATTATTTTTTGAAAATATATGGTTGAGAGAATGATAAACCATAATATGGTTCTGATACTGAGGAAGTGATTTTCGAATAAAATATTATTGATTGGGATAAATTATATTAGATAATCATGATTACCTTGAAACTAATTAATGATTTGAATATTCCATCATTGTTGGGGTTTAAAAAAAATTTGTATATAAGAGGTATATCTAGTATTCTATAAGTAATTAGGGAGCATGAATGTAATCAGTACAGTTTTTTGAAAAATCAGGGTGTTATAGTGTTTTAAAAGAATACATGATGAATCTATTCACATGTCATTATATGGAAAAGAATATCTTCATTGTGTTTACCTTCCTTATAAATTTTGGACTGTGAGTTCGGGAAGAATTATTTTGGATAAGACTAAAGTTGGAATCGATTAAGTTTGAAATTGGATACTATTGTTAAGGTTAAATGATTTCTTGATATTTTTTTGGATTTTCATAAAAAGGAAAACCCAGAGGTTGGGCGACAACCCGTCGTGTCTGGAAAAGCTGCGAGACATTAACCCGTAACCGAAGGGAGAAAAGGGTGGATCACCTACCACTGGAAAATGTGATGTCATGGTTTTTATAATTTACTTTTCTTAAATAGTTTGACAAATGAATTATAAATTCATTATTTTTGGAACCCTATACGATAAGGATAAATAAAATATTTTTGAATTATATTATATTTTGGAGTTAAAGATGAGTTTGTGGTATGAATTAATAGAAGTATGAAACACTACTTGTCAGGTATATTTTTTCCCCTTTATACTATGAAAAAATTAATTCATAAAATTTAGGGAAGGTATCTTAAAGCCAAAAATGTGTCATCCCAATTGCTTATTTTTTGTTGAACTAATGATATTTTAAATCATCATAGATTGATGGCATTGAGGCCCTCAATTTTACACATGTTTTTGATTGATGACCTCAATAACTCCATATAAATATTTATGTTTTTCCACTAATTATGTGTCTCTAATTTCCACAAATATTCTCTTAATCAAAAACATAATTCGGTGTTGACTTTTTAATTTCCATATCCCTCTTATTAAAATTAATTTTTAAACCCAATTTCTGATTGGGGTTTTCCACAAAGGTATTTTTCTATTTTTTAACCATTTATTGTCGAAGAAAAATTTGAAATTGTGAGGGCACAATTTATCAAATTAGAGGAGAATGTAACACTCCATGATTCCATAGTACATTATCTCATTAATGTAATTTAATTGCTTTCATTACACTCGACACCGAGTTCGAGCGCACCACAACTTACGAAACAAGTTGTTCAAAAAATAGTAATGAATAATATTAACAAAATTTTTAATCTTATATACTCTATATAATTTTTACATCATTATTATGTGTTTATTATACATAATATAAGAACAAATTCATTTTTTCATATAAAAGAAGTATTTTTGAAAAATGTAATTTTACCGCTTTTTAATGGTGAACCCATCATAATACAAATATTTAACACATTAATATATTAAATTCAATGAAATTAAATTATTTTTTTGAATAGGGACATAAAAATTTAATTTGAATAAATATTTGGTACATTTATGATAACTTTCATATTTTGAAAAATAGTGAAAAATACTATGTTTTAATTGAAAACAACTTTTTAAATCAAAATAATTAATAGCGTTAAATTATGAATTTGAATGGCGTTGAATTATAATTATATTATATTCTTATAATTTAATAAAATTTAGGTCATTATAAGTAATTTTACATTTAAATTAGACATAAAGACATGTTAATCTTTAAATCGTTTTTACTTTTTAAAAAACTGCTTTTTTGGTTTTGACAACGGGAATTAATTTTAAATTAATAAATGAAACATATATGTTTTGAATTCGAAAAAATAACTTCATTTTTAAATTCAAAATATAAAAATTATCTTACGGAGAATTTTTGGTATTTTTCGGAAAACATTCAATTTTTGATGAATAGTGAAAAACACTACATTATTATTTAAAACCGAATTTTTATTTAGATAATTATTTATTTTATTTAAATTTATTTTGTGTAAAAATAGATAAATAATACCTATATATCTTCGATTTAATTCATTGGAGTCATTTTTTAATACATTTAGATGTATAAAATTTTATTGAACTTTTAACCTCTTTTACCCACCTTCTAGGTACATTTGCAAATTTGCCTAAAACGTACTTTTACCGCTTCTGTGTGTTGAATTTCAAATATCTGAGAGACACAGTAGATATCATTAAGTAAAATTTGGTTCAATAAGATGACAATATTTTTAGTGAATAGTAACTTTTAACTTTTATTAACCGCTATTAAAAGTAAATAGGGTAATTATGGATAAAAATGATATTATAATTAACCTAACACATGTCTTAATTCTATTTTATAAGTGTAATTCCACCAAAAACATCCTTAGTAATAAAATATGATCCTTTAGGTCCACATGAATTAGATTTGGAAATTTATTATTATTTTATTTAAAGAAAAGATAAATGTGTTAAATTCAATTTTTAATAACTAAAACATTTTTAATATAGGGTTACACATAAGATAAATTCGACTATAAATATTAATTAGAAATATATAAATATTTCCAACAAAATTGTATCTTATTTTTAATTTTTAGATGTTATATAATATAATTTATTTATGACACAATGATGATGTCGTAATTAATTTATTAATGAAATATTAAAATAATTGATATTACAAATATCCAAATAAATTTAAATTGTGACTTATGATGAATTTAACTAATATTATGGTTAAATATGACATGTTTGTTCTGGTTAAATATATTTTATTTGATGTTATATTGTTTCTTATGGCTTTGGAAAAAATCAATAACTAAATCGTGTCAAAATCGACATAATTGAGTTTTTAAAACAAATACTATATTATTAATAGATATAATATTTCTAAAAATCTATTGTTAAGCCAAATTACATAGATAAGGATGTGTATATACATTAATGATGAACCACTTGGGGTTATCCTGTCTTTTTATAGTGAGTTTATTAACCATATAATATAAAAATACAAAGAGACATGGTAAATGTCAAAATATTTAACTAAGAGGGAAATCTAAAAGATAAGGATAGTATGCTGACCTAAACCTATCCAAAACCTATTTTTTGTGAGGTTTTCGACCCATACCCATCATATACTCTAAATAAATCATGTTTTATCCATTAGAAACCGAAAATGATTTTATTAGTAACTAATATTTCAAGCTTTTCCTAAAGTGACTCTCATCTCTCTTATAAAACAGAACTTCCCCTTCTCTTAATTTCACAACTACAAAAGCATTTTGGCCTGTCCCAACCATGCAAAAATTTCCTCCCAACTTCTATAAATTCAACCTAGGGGCCTTACATTGTTGATAAATCCAATTTATGGATCCCTTTTGATCAAATCAAATGGATGAACTTGAAGAAGAATTAAATATTTCATCTCCTCTTTTAAGCTCTTTTCTTCTTCCACATCATCTTTCTTTGTTGTTTCCATACCAAAATAATAAATCCAGTAACTCCTACATAATGTTATTTTGTTATAAATTTGGTATAACCATATTCGTTATTCTATCCATCCTATAAATGAAAAATTCATCATACGTGCGTAGGTACGACTTACCGTCTCCACGTCGTGGTGTAGTTTGTTATTCAAACAATTCATTATTTGTATGTGTATAATAATGAGTATAACTGATATAAATAATAAATATAACATCTTAATGATTAGGTACATATGATATAGCATCCAATTACATACTATTTCACCTTCAATATGATTATATTGTCACTCGTGTGTACGTACGAATTACCGTCTGCACAACGCGATGAGATTCATTCGCACGTTCAACATTCAATGATGATTATAAAAATATATATTATTAATAAGTATGTAATATATGATATAATAATTCTACTGGATATATATATTTATGTGTGTGTGTGTGTGAACTAACATTTATATTATTCACTTACTTCCGTTCAATACGATATTAAAATTGAAATAACGTCTATGCGTACGTACGGCCTACCATTTTCGTAAACGGTGCCTCAAATTTCATATTTCTATCTATAATAAATATTTATATTCTAAATATATATGATATATATATTATGGTTTATATTTTGTATGTATTTAAATCAGGATCTAAATGATACAAGTTAAAACACGTACGACAAATAAAGCGATTTTTACCCAAAATGCTAATTTAACCTCGAAATCATTATTAAATGGGCATAATAAAGTCATAAATGTATCATTTATTACATAATATGATTATGGTTCTGGTAAAATTTAATAAAATACTATGGTCATTATATTGGAGGTTAAATGTACCCTCGACTAAAGGATAGTAAAAGGTAAGGTTTAATTTCACAATCTCTTTATTATCCGAGGTAGATTTTATATAAGTATATACCATGACATATTTATTATCCCAATACATTTTTCATAAAGAAGTTTTCAAAGGGATTATTTTTAAGGGAATCTTTTCCTATTGAATCAATTTAAATGTTTAAATGATTTATTCTTCTAAATCTTCCTCATTAATGTCCACGTTTTTAAAATGGTTTTAAGGATTTATTTATATGGACAAGAATGTTTTAAAATTTTAACTCATTTAAAAAGTTTAAATGTGGTATGGGACAATTTTATTAAAAAACATCTTTTAAAATGAATTCCTTTAAAAATATGTTACTTTTAAATGATTTCATGGAAAAGGGATTTTTTTCCAAAGATTTTTACTGATTATTTTAAACTATGTTAACATCCTTTACATGATATTATTCTTGATCCAGGTTGATTTATTATGATACAAATCATCCTTATTTTATTGAAGGTTTAGTGATATGTTTTACTGTGGATGTGTTATTTTTATAACATTAATGTTTTATGGATAAATTAATGACATTTCGTATGCTAGTTTTAATATGAATGTTTATGTGATGTTTAAACCTTTTCATTTGGGGAATGAATTCGACTTAGTAAGTGACGGGTGGAGCCTGCTATAGCTCCTTGATGCATTGGTAGGTCTCATGAGGCAAATTAGTGTCTTGAAACATTGTAACACCCCAGGTAAATAAAGAATATGACATTTTTATATTTATCCATATTTATGAATAAAATATTAATATTACTTTAAAGGTTTTCTATGTTCGATAGCGTACCTGATATGCAACAAAGAGTTTCATTGAAATCTTATGTTGCACACTAGTAATAAAATAATATTATTTTAAATGGTAGTTAAAATGTAGACGTTGTATTTACTGGAATGGATAGAAATAACTAAAATATGATTACATATGTTTTTAAATGTTTTTACATTTATCCAATAAATGATAAAGGCTTAAAATACGGAAAGAATTCAATTTTAGGCGTATATGCCCTAGTTTTCACTAAAGGTTCACTTATCGCCTTTTGATGGCGAACCGTCATTAAATATAGTTTTGTTCACTCTTATACTTTCTATTGTACCAAAAAATACTCTTCTTATGAATTGGGACATCAAAATTTACTTTGTGTAAATTTTTGGTATCTTTCCGATAAAGTTCAATTTTTTAATTAATAGTGTAAAATGTTGTATTTTAATTCAAAACTCCTTTTTAATCTAATTTATTTATATGATTATATTAACTTTTGAATTGGTTTTAAATTGAAATTAGAAAATATTTTTACCATTAAATCCAATAGTGGTCGTTGGAATTAATTTCACTTTGAAATCGGACTTAAACTAGTGTCAATCTTTTCATACTTATTGTTTCATAAAAACACGCTATTTGCTCTGACAGCGGGAATTAATGATTATATTTATTAATGAAACTTATATGTTATGAATTTTTTAAAATGGACTTCATTTTTTAATTCGGAATATCAAATATAGCTTAGGGAGAATTTTTGGTAATTTTCTGAAAAACTTCAATTTTTGATGAATAGTGAAACCACTAAGTGGTACTTATAAAAACTGATTTTTCCGTTTAAATGAAATTTTGCCATCATTGTGTTTTGAATTTCAAAAATCCGACATACATTGTTTTCATTAAGAAGTAAAATGTGGTTCAATGAGATTAAAATAATTTTTGGTGAATAGTAACTTATTATGTTTTTAATCGCGATTAGTGGTAATTAGTGTAATTTAAGGTAAAAATGATATTATAAAAATGTGAAAACACCACGACACTTGTCCTACCCCTATTGTATGAGTCATGTCCGACCACTACAACCCATGGGTCGATTTAGGGGACCCTATGGGGCCTCTTGGGTGAGATAATGACTTTAATGCCTTTTTTTAAATAAAGGTGAAAATGACAATAACATAAATTGTTTTACTAAAACAATTTTTTCAAGGGGTTATAATAATCATAATTATGTCTATAAATACTCTTTGGAAACATAAAAATATTTCCTACATCAGGATATTTTTTTTATAATTTTTAGACGTTAAATAAATTAATTTAATTATGACATCATGATGATGCAACGATGACCTCATTAATGAACAATTTAAATAAAATGAAACGATAATATAAAATATAAGACCTAAACTTGTCCAAAAACTATTGTATGGGAATATTTAGAAGCCTTATCATCATATATTAGAAATATATCAATGTGGGACCTTAGAAATTCGAAACACTTTTGAAAATAAAATAATAGTTTCATGATTTCCAAAAGTGCCCCTCCTCTCCTCTTATAAAAGGCCCCCACCTCTACCTCATTTCACACACTCCTCAAGCCTTTGGCTCAGCCATACCCTGCCCATTTACTCTCTACACATCTATCTCCTCAACATAGAGTATTACCTTTGGGAAGAATCCTTTCAAAGGAATCCTTTAGGCTCAAATCAAAAGGAGTTACAATTTTAAAGGTAATTCATTCTCCCATGTTCATTTGTTTTATTTTGCTTCTCCAACCCCCTAAACTCTTTTTATTTACTTCTTTTTTAACAACACTAGTATCTTCAATATAATAGGATGTTGTTATAATATTTATTCGAGCTACACTCTCACACAACTACATCAAATGGTTAAAGAACATACGGTTTCCGTGGATGGCGAAATTCTGCCTCCCGAAACGATGATTGTTCAATACTCATTTAACACCTTCAATGGTGGCCACTAAGATGACACTATATTTATATATGATATCTAATATTTTTATGTTTTACTTAAGATTATGTATTTTTAATTTATGCCATACCTTTATGGTTTCCATTTATGGGTATTTACATATTCATTGTATGACACTTCTTCAATGGGGTGTACTTTTCAAAAGTTACCCAATTCGGTAAGGGAACCTTTCTCCCTCTTCTTTTTAAAAGACTTCATTTGTTATGTCTTTTAATTCACATACTATTATGTTGGGATATGTTCTTATATATCATGATTGATGTAAATTTTATGTCCATGTTATGAGATTCCCTTTTTATCTCTCATCAACTCGTTTTCTGAATTTTTGATGTGACGTCGTTAGGCTGTCGAATTTTACCAAGGGAACTATTTAACCCAATTTCGATTTCTTTGGGTTCAACATGTAGTTTTTGAATATGTCATCATTTTAATATCTGTGAATGACCTTTTATTGTTTTACACTTAATATCCAATTATATTGGGTGTATTTATATTTGTCACACATAATTTTGAGATTGATTTATCCTTAATTTAAGGATACCTTCTTTATAAGGGAATTCATCAAATTTTACATCTCTATTGAGACTTCATTATTGTAATGCACCAATTCACTCTTATATGGTGTATATACTGTCCTTTAGAATATTATATCATGAATCCATTTGTTCTCATGATATTAAAAATTTCTGATTAAATGTTATTCCTCTATTATTGTATTCAAGTGTCTCTAATTTTGGTAAAAACCCGTTAACCAAAATATCGCTTTAAATGTTTTAATGATTTGTTCTTATTAATATCCATGTTTTCAAAATGGTTTTAAGGATTTATTTATATGTATATTAATGGTTAAAAATGTTAAAAGCTTCAAGGTGTTATGAGACATCATCTCAATCTCCTTTCATTGAGGCATATTTTGTTTTATACATAACCTTCTTTCATACGGTGTATAAACCCCTTTGACTTTTACGTTTATCCAAAAGGAATATTTTTATATGAAGCGTTTTACTAAACGACAAAAGGTAATGTTTTTTTCGTACGTATACGGAGACAATGACTTCTCCGCTGCCGTGACCATTATTAGAGTTTCGGCTTCCTCTACAAGCCATACCTTATTTTTAAAAGAAAAATAAATACCATGTTTTAAATTTCTTTTATTTTGGAATTGAAAATGGTTTTCATAAAGTTTTTATATCAATGTGTTGTATTGATATCTTGTGATTGAAAGGTGGAAATTTTATGTTTCCTTTATGCATGTTTTATGTGATACGATTGTGTTGAGGTTCTTGGGCATTATTATGAAGACGGGTGGTTCTGTGATAGACTAAGGGCGGGAGAGCCCAATAAAGCTCTCCAATGCATTGGGTAACGTGAAGGAGTGAAACGTTAAGGTTTCTCCGAATATATTTTAGGGAATATACTGTGATGGGTATTCCAAACGTAACCAAGAGGGTTACTCCCTACGTAATAATGTTATGAATGCCTCAAGATACCTTTTATGTCTTATGATTTCTATGATTTATTCATGATTTGATATGCCTATGTTTTATGGGTAAAGTATGATTTCATTCTAATGTATATATGAATTCATGTTTCCTTTCCATATTTTTATATCTCTTATTGAGCTTTTTATGCTCATCCAGAGTTTTTGAAATGTTTTTCACAGGTCAAGGGAAAGGCACATGATGTGATAATAGTGACAAGGATGTGTTAATAAAGAATCTGTGTTTTATTTTAAATATGATTCCGTTGATGGGAGGAATGAATATTGTCTTTTATGTAACCACTTTGTTTAAATGTGGAATGTAATGCAAGTTTCATGATCTAATTCTCTAAAACTCTAAACCTAAAAAGATCCTCAATGTGTAATCTTGTAATAACTCAAGAATAAGTAAGGATTAGGGATGGGGCTTTATAGTTGGTATCAAAGGTCGGTTTTGATAACTTTAGAGGTTAGGGTATTCTCTAAGCACAAGTGACATTACCATAATGGTTAGGATTTCAGAAAGAGTCCTAGTTTTAGATAAAGTGAATAAGTAACTATATCTTATTGTTTACCTTCCTCATTAGTACATGATGGTTTTGTTGATATACTCACAATGCCATTTCTGTTTTTAGTGAATGGATGGATCTATCAGGCACTAAAGAGACAACAAGTTTGAAGGAAACTGTGGTGGTTCTCTGATTAAGATACTAGATAAAATGGGGGATTCAATGAGGAAACTTGTGGTTGTTCTAAAACAACTATCAAGGAGTCATGATCAACCACTTGAACCTTGGTATGATCTGTAATGAATCTTGTACGAGATGACCAATCTATGTGGAAGTTCAGGTAATAATTATAAAGGTGACCATTAGAGTTTACATGATCATTACTTTTGAGGTAATTATGGGTTATTATATGTTATGATGGAAAATGAAAGGCATGAGATAAACTTGAGGATAAAATATGTTATGATCATTTTTGAAGATTTTATCTCGTTTTGGGGAATGTTTTCAGAATTATATAGTTTTGGAAATAGGACAACACACAGACCGTGTGACAACCCGTTGCGTCGGACAAAGCTGCGAGAATCGAACACACAACCAAAGTGCGACTGGTATTTATCGCCTACCACTGGACTAGGTGAAGTCTCTGGTTAGTTTGACAGATTATTTTTAGTTATATGATTTTATGAATTAAGAGTAAGGTTATTTTGGTTTATCTATGGAAATTTATTAACCTATCATGGAGGATATGTGCTTAGTTTAATTACTTTTCAATAAGAGACATTAAGAGCAATTGATGTTGTTTGGAGATAAATGTTATGATTTAACTTGGAAGACTATGTGACTAAATCCTTCAAATATTTGGGATTCAATCTTAGTTTGGTTTAGTTTGAAGAATATTTATGGAAAAATTGTTTATCGGATGGTCCTCATTGAACTTTGGGTTTTGTTGGACAAATTTTGGAGATTAAGCATAGATTTTCTTTTTAAAGGGTTATCCTTTTCTGGATTATCTGACCTTGTACTAACCATTTTTGTTTTGGTTTTGTTTAAAGCCTAAAGACATGGGAAGTATATAGTTATTTTTTTGGATTAGGTGATTCACTAGAAATTGACTATAGTACTCTTAATGTGAACAAGTCTTCCTAAATACTCGTCTTTTGGAGAAAATATGAGTTTTTGTAAGGAATCTAATAAAATTTGAAAGTCAACATGATAAGTGATTATGTTTCCTTATGAATAAATTACTCAATAAAAAGTAACTTAAAAAAAATTTTGTCTAATAACTTTCCCTACTGGGGAATCAAATACCGTTTAACCCATCACAAGTTTGTGATTTTCTTATTGTTAACTTTCTCCTAGACATGTTTACTATCACACTCCCTCAAGAACATGACCCTTTGCTTTTTCTTACATGTCCATGTTTTTATACATATAATCCTAGTATGGGTTAACTTGGGTGACCTCTGTACTTATCTTCCATTATTTTAAAGTGACTGTTTTTCCTACTCTTGTTCTGATGTGGGACTTTCAAAGATGTTTCCAATCTCAATTTTAAAAATTGTGAGGATGCAATTCCCAAAAGGAGGGAAGGATGTAACACCCCAGGTAAATAAAGAATATGACATTTTTATATTTATCCACATTTATGAATAAAATATTAATATTACTTTAAAGGGTTGCTATGTTCGATAGCGTACCTGATACGCAACAAAGAGTTTCTTTGAAATCTTACGTTACACACTAGTAATAAAATAACATTATTTTAAATGGTAGATAACATGTAGCTGTTGTATTTTCGGGAATGGATATAAATAACTTAAATATGATTATATATGTTTTTAAATGTTTTTACATTTATCCAATAAAAGATAAACGCTTAAAATACGGAAAGAATTCAATTTTAGGCGTATATGCCCTAGTTTTCACTAAAGGTTCACTTATCACCTTTTGATGGAAAACCGTCATTAAATATAGTTTTGTTCACTCTTATACTTTCTATTGGACCAAATAAAACTCTTCTTAAGAATTGGGACATCAAAATTTACTTTGTGTAAATTTTTGGTATCTTTCCGATAAAGTTCATTTTTTTAATTAATAGTGTAAAATGTTGTATTTTAATTCAAGACCCCTTTTCAATCTAATTTATTTATATGATTAGATTATCTTTTTCATTGGTTTTAAAGTGAAATTAGAAAATATTTTAACCATTAAATCCAATAGTGGTCGTTGAAATTAATTTAACTGTGAAATCGGACTTAAACTAGTGTCAATCTTTTGATACTTATTGTTTCATAAAAATACGCAATTTGCTCTGACATCGGGAATTAATTATTAAATTAATTAATTCAACTTATATGTTTTGAATTTTGTAAAATGGACTTCATTTTTGAATTCGGAATATCAAATATAGCTTAGGGTGAATTTTTGGAAATTTTCTAAAAAACTTCAATTTTTGATGAATAGTGAAACCACTAAGTGGTACTTATAAAAACTGATTTTTCCGTTTAAATTAAATTTTGCCATCATTGTGTTTTGAAAATAAAAAATCCAACATACATGGTTGTCATTAAGAAGTAAAATGTGGTTCAATGAGATTAAAATAATTTTTTTGGTGAATAGTAACTTATTAAGTTTTTAATCGCGATTAGTGGTAATTAGTGTAATTTAAGGTAAAATTGATATTATAAAAATGTGAAAACACCATGACACTTGTCCTACCCTTATTTTATGAGTCATGGCCGACCGATAAAACCCATGGGTAGATTTAGGGGACCCTATGGAGCCTCTTGGGTGAGATAATGACTTTAATGCCTTTTTTTAAAATAAAGGTGAAAATGACAATAACATAAATTGTTTTACTAAAACAATTTTTAGAAGGGGTTATAGTAATCATAATTTTGTCTATAAATACTCTTTGGAAAGATAAAAAGATTTCATAAATCATGATATTTTTTTTATAATTTTTAGACATTAAATAAATTAATTTAATTATGACATCATGATGATGCAACGATGACCTCATTAATGAATAGTTTAAATAAAATGAAACGATAATATAAAATCTAAGACCTACACTTGTCCAAAAACTATTGGATAAGAATAGTTCGAAGCCTTATCATCTTATATTCGAAATATATCAATGTGGGACCTTATAAATTCGAAACACTTTTGAAAATAAAATAATAGTTTCATGATTTCCAAAAGTGCCCCTCCTCTCCTCTTATAAAAGGCCCCCACCTCTACCTCATTTCACACACTCTTCAAGCCTTTGGCTCGGCCATCCCCTGCCCATTTACTCTCTTCACATCCCTCTCCTCATCCTACAGGATCCCCTTTGGGCATAATCCTTTCAAAGGAATCATTTAGGCTCAAATCAAAAGGAGTTACACTTTTAAAGGTAATTCATTCTCTCGTGTTCATTTGTTTTATTTTGCTTCTCCAACCCCATATACTCTTTTTATTTTCTTATTTTTTAAAAAAACCAGTATCTTAAATATACTAGGATGTTGTTATAAGATTTATTCGAGCTACACTCTCACACAACTACATCAAATGGTTAAAGAACATACGGTTTCCATGGATGGCGAAATTCTGCCTCCCGAAACGATGATTGTTCAATACTCATTTAACACCTTCAAAGGTGGACATAAAGATGACACTATATTTATATATAATTTATAATATTTTTATGTTTTACTTAAGCTTCTGAATTTTTCATTTATGGAATACCTTTATAGTTTCCATTTATGGGTATTTACATATTCATTGTATGACACTTCTTCAATGGGGTGTACTTTTCGAAAAGTACCCAATTCGGTAAGGGAAACTTTCACCCTCCTCTTTTTAAAAGACTTCGTTTGTTATGTCTTTTAATTAACATACTATTATGTTGGGATATGTTCTTCTATATCCTGATTGATGTAAATTTTATGTCCAAGTGATGAGATTCCCTTTTTATCTCTCATCAACTCGTTTTCTGAATTTTTGATGTGACGTCGTTAGGCTATCGAATTTTACCAAGGGAAGTTTTTAACCCAATGTCGATTTCTTTGGGTTCAACATGTAGTTATTGAATATGTCATCATTTGAATATGTGTGAATGACCTTTTATTGTTTCACACTTAATATCCAATTATATTCGGTGTATTTATATTTGTCACAGATAATTTTGAGATTGATTTATCCTTAATTTAAGGATACCTTCTTTATAAGGGATTTCATCACATTTTACATCTCTATTGAGACTTCATTATTGTTATGCACCAATTCACTCTTATATGGTGTATATACTGTCCTTTAGAATATTATATCATGAATCCATTTATTCTCGTGATATTATAAAGTTCTGATTAAATTTTATTCCTCTATTATTGTATTCAAGTGTCTCTAATTTTTGGTAAAAACCCTTTAACCAAAATATCGCTTTAAATGTTTCAATGATTTGTTATTGTTAATATCCATGTTCTAAAAATGGTTTTAAGGATTTATTTATATCGATATTAATGGTTAAAAATGTTAAAAGATTCAAGGTGGTATGGGACTTCATCTCAATCTTCTTTCATTGAGTCATATTTTGTTTTATACACAACCTTCTTTTATACGGTTTATAAACCCCTTTGACTTTTATGTTTATCCAAAAGGAATCTTTTTATACAAAGCATTTTACAAAACCAAAAAAGGTAATGTTTTTGTCGTATGTATACGGCGACAACGAATTCTCCGCTGCCGTGACCATTATTTGAGTTTCGGCTTCCTCTACAAGCCATACTGTCTTTTTAAAAGAAAAATAAATACCATGTTTTACTTTTTTTTTATTTTGGTATTGAAAATGGTTTTCATAATGATTTTATATCAATGTGCTGTATTGATATCTTGTGATTGAAAGGTGAAAATATTATGTTTCCTTTATGCATGTTTTATGTGATACGATTATGTTGAGGTTCTTGGGCATTATAATGAAGACGGGTGGTTCCATGATAGACTAAAGGCGGGTGAGCCCGATATAGCTCTCCAATGCATTGGGTAACGTGAAGGAGTGAAACGTTAAGGTTTCTCCGAAGAGATTTTAGGGAATATAATGTGATGGGTTTTCCAAACGTAACCAAGACGGTTACTCCCTATGTAAGAATGTTATGAATGCCTCCAGATACCTTTTATGTCTTATGATTTCTATGATTTATTCATGATTTGATATGCCTATGTTTTATGGGTAAAGTATGATTTCATTCTAATGTATATATGAACTCATGTTTCCTTTCCATATTTTTATAACTCTTACTGATATTTTTAGGCTCATCCCATGTTTTTGAATTGTTCTTCACAGGTCAAGGGAAAGGTACCTGATGTGATGATAGTGACAAGGATGTGCCAAGAAAGAATCTGTGTTTTATTTTAAATATGTTTCCGTTGATGGGAAGAATGAATATTGTCCTTTATGTAAAAACTTTGTTTAAATGAGGAATGTAATGCAAGTTTCATGATCTAATTCTCTAAAACTCTAAACCTAAAAAGATCTTCAATGTGTAATCTTGTAATAACTCATGATTAAGTAAGGTTTAATGCTGGGGCCTTATAAACATGGCCTTGAAAAAATTTTATTTGTAGTCTTAGCACAAAGCCTTGACTATGTGGTTATGAAGTCTCGCATTATTATCTCCATAATTATGAAAGTGGCTATTGATATTGCATGTGATTATTTGACTAATAGAATATCCATGCATATAAGTAAATGGAATTAATTGATTTTATCCTTTCCATATTATTCTGAAGTTTATGTTTAAAAGGCTTCTGTTTTATTCTAATATATTGCTTTAAATGTTTATGCTTATTTATGTAAGTTTAAACTATATTGTTATCCCTACTGATCATCTAAACTCACCCCTTTCTATGTTTTATTTTTCCCAGCAAGTGAAGAGGTATTTTATGGTTGACCAGCAGGGATATGCTAAAGATATAAGTGTGTTAAAAAGGGGGGAAAATGTTGTTCGGGTTTTTATTTCATGATGTAATGTAAAACTTATGAATGTACCTAGTAATTCCAAGGATACTAAACTAATTGGACTTTCGGGACTTGATTCCATGTAATCATTCCAATGTGTTAAAATAATACACCAACTCTGGGTAACTGGGGTCAGAGAATTAAAATTACTAAGAAAACCATTTCATTTTAATTTTTAAATTAAAGTATAAGTGAAATAAATATTTTTATAAATTTATATGGAAAATACTATATTCAATGTTTTATATTCATGTATGGTAGATATAAATTGTTGAGGATGATGGGAGATCTCAATATGTCACATGATTATAAGTTAGCTTCATACAGATGATATAATGGTTGTTATTAATATTTTTCTCCAATGAATTAGTTAATTATCCTTGTCATTAAAAATAATATGGAGGAAATTTTCATGGGTGGTTTATCAGATGGATTTAACTATGGTGTAGATAATTAGGACATGGGATAATATGGGTGATGATAATAATGTTCCATGATTCTAGAACATTTTGTCTTTTATTGTGATTACAAGTATTCCTCGGATCATGATTGATTCAGCACAACTCCCGATTAATGAATATTATTATTCCTATATTTTTTTAAAGCATCATTACGTGACATATTTATTTAATCTATTTTTTTGGGAAATAATTAACTTATATAATGATCAATCCCTATAAATTTGTTCTCATGCCCAAATTGTAATATTGTTACCACAGATGATATGAAATCATAAATTTCTATAATTTACCTTACGGTCCATTTATGCAAATACTTCCTATGATTCCTTTAACAATGGTATAAATATATAACTGTTAAAAAAGATATGCCAAGATTTATTTCTTATTATCATTATGAAGACAGAATGTGTATTGTAAAAAGTTGGATATAGATGAAAAAACCTATCACTTAATGTCATTGGTTTTGTTTTATAATTTTTTTTTCAAACTCAGTAAAATTATAAACCTATATAGTCCATTTATAGGCATGTCATCTTATATTTATATTAGATTATGTATGTTTTTGATGGATAAAATTGGGTCACATTATTAGTATCAATGATAGAAAATAAATGATTTTGTTTTTATCACAAGACTTGGGTGTCTGGGTTAAAGGGTGTTATAGTATATCTTGGATGATCAGAGAGTACTACATCAATGAAAAACATTGGGATATGAGGTAAAAATATTTTATGTCTCATTTTTCTGCACCATAAGACATTAGATTATTTATATGGTTGATTCAAAATTATTAATTTTTCTTATGAAATATGTTTAATTTCTATATGTTATTAAATTCATATGGAACAAGTCACCTTAAGGTATTACTATATGATTTCATAGATCATATGACTTAATTTAAATTAATCAATTCATGAAGTGATCTTCAAGGTTCAAAACATTACATTTGAAATTTGATTCAATCCAATTGATAATTTTTTTATCCTAGTATTATCATGAGGAAAATAATCCTCTGGTTTATCCAAATAGTGGTGGTCTTAGTGATGTGAAATTCATTAATTTTATTTTGTAGAATAACATAGATGAATTAATGGAAAAATTCATTTCTAGTTATGAGTTCCAAAAAATAAAGAAAACAATAAAGTGTTTAATGATTTTGTTATTTAAGAAATTAGTTTTTTATGATGATTTATTATCAATGAAAATTTTAAATGTTTGTTAAATTGATATTTTTGAATTTTGAATGAGTTATATCATTACAGTGATATTCTATTATTTGTGTAGATAATGATTTTCAAATATGAAGTGAAAAATGGTATTTTTTAAACCTAGATGTATATATTTTACCTAATAGATATTTTTCAAAAAAGGTTCACAGTAAGGTGGATTTTTCTAAAATTTGATATTTAATATTCACTCCTTCAGTATGAACGATAGAGTCGTTACTCTATATTTATATTTGAGGATTATAATAATGAGGTCAGTAATTTAAAACCCTAAAACGATGTTCATTTGGGTAAAATTTACACTGTGGAATATTTATAGTGAAGGAAATTTAAAAATAAGCTACTATAAAAAATGAAATCAACATGATTTAATGTGAAAGAATTGAGAAAATTAAAAGAAGTCAGTTCCTGGAATCAAAATTGTTATCATCTAAATATCTACGTTATCATTATTTTACAGTGACGAGATCTAAAAAGTGTATATGTTATCCAATAAGATATATGTATATAGTGAGTTCTTATGAATATTTTCTTCATTAATTATTAACCTTGTATTTTTTTAAGTGACCTTTATTAACAATTTTTTTGAATTTCTTATTTTTTATTTAAATATTGATTAGGAGGTTTGCACATTTATTTTTAAGTTACATACATTCGAAAGAAGACCCTACTGCTATTTGGTCCAACATTTCTTTCATTTCACATATCATAATAGAGTGTATCCTACATGATTTGTGTAAATATTAGAAATCATGAGCTCAATATTATATCTAAAAAACTACATGTATTGATAAAATGATTTTAGTGGAAGAATATTTAGCTGGGAATGACAACATGATTAATTATGGAGTATGCTCAAACACTATTAAAATACATTATAATGCCTATTATGTTAATGGTTCATTAAATCTATTAAATTAGTCATGTTTTGATGAGATAATATTCTATATATACTAGTGAAATATATCCATATTGAATTATTTAAAATAAATAAATTTTTATAATCAATCTACATTAACTCACTCATGCCCTCTCACTGTATCTATTTAGTCCAATAATTCTCTAATGTCTTATTAGATTAGAGGGTTCCCTATATTTGAAACTCTTTGGGGTGAATATATGACATCAACTATAGGATCAATAGATGTGTGCCTTAGTTTTATTGAATATATTATATATTTAGAAAAATAGGGTATTATTATTTTTATTTTCTCTAGGTTTTCATGTTCTTGATGTATCAATAGTGGGATTTCCATCCAAATAAAGATGTGAAAAAGTATATATATTTCTAAGAGAAATCGTGTTGTTTTAGAAAAAGATTGTAATTCATTTTTGATGTGTCACTATAAAATGTTGTGTATAAATGAGATGGATTTACATCCCACTAATGTGATTTGTGAAAATTTAGCAGAGGTTATAAAGGAAATATAAAATTTATTAAATCCAAGATAAATATTTAGGGAAAAATATCAATACATTATTATTAAAGATGATATGTTAAATGTTGAATATCTAACACTATTTAATGTGATATAGAGTAACCTAATTTATTTTAGAAAAAAGTTGGATGACTCTATTTTTTTGATGAAACACAAGATTAATTTTCTATAATTTTTTTCAAAATCATATATTTTTTAAGAATAGTACGAAATATTTAGGGATAATTCTCATAATATAATTGTTTCCTATGAAATTAAAAAAAACACACCATCATTAATAATGTAAACTATGAAATGGGTTTTGAATCCATTTGAATGATAAAGCTGAAGAGAAAAGAATATGAACATTTGGGTGAACCTGATGATGATTTGATGTTTTTGATAATGGAATCTAGGGAATTATTTCCCTTATCATTAGAAAATTTAGAAAAGTAAATATATTATATAAAGGAGATATTCCTTTTATATGATTAAAATATAGAATAATAATATACATTGTTTTTAAATATTAATAGAATAAAAGTTATGAGTATGAAGTTGATTACATTAAGAAATTCCTCAATAAATAAATGAAAAAAAAGACTAAATATGTGAATAATATATGTGAAATTAATTGAATATCTCTAAGATGAAATATGAGAAACATGATGATAAATTAAGAAGAGTTAGTCTCCTGTTATTCTATTCATTCTTATAGAATATTATCTAATTTTTTTAACATACTTATATCTCTTGTTGAGGAGCATGAAACCACCTCATGAAATTATACAGATTTGGTAAGGAGACCTAAATAGAATAGAAAAAGAGAATTGAGTTACAAGAATTTTTTAATGAAAAATTAATGTTATATAAGGACATAAAAAACATTAAGGAAGTCAAAATATTGATTGTTGAATAAAATAATGATTCACTCAAAATAGAGACAAAAATCAATGAATATAACATGAAATTCAAACTAAAGGATAATGAAGATGAGAACATCAAAAAAGGATATTGAAATTAATCCCATGTTAATATAAAATTATTTCTTATGATGAAATCAAAACATCTTATTGATGAAATGGAGATATAGAGGGTGAATGAAAACCAAAAAAATATAGTGTTTTAAAGGATAAATCATGTATAATTGCTGGGTTTTTTATTTTATCATTTTTGGTTAAATATGAAAATGAATGTACTTGAAAGGATAAATATTATTTTGCAAAAAATTAATACCTAATTTCATTATCAATACATGTTTATTTCGAGATATTTATATGAAACTATCATAAAAATATTTTGAAAAAAAAGAAAGAAACATCAACCTTTTAAGAAGAAAACAAATATATTTTTCATATCAGGATATAAATTAATAAATATAGAATGAAAAATTTACGGACCACATTTGTTTTAAAATAATTATATTTAGTTTTTATTATTACAATTGTGTTATTTTCTCTATAATTCATAGACATTCTAAAAAATATATACATACCATGGAGAATTCATGTTATAACAGGGAGCATCTGAATCGTGTGAAGGACTGAATTTCTAATGAATAAAGATGTAAAAATGAATCTATAGGTCACCCAAGTGAGAACCAGTAAAAAAATTGAAATATGTCCATGGAATATATAAGAAAATATGATTATTATGAGAAGATAAACACACATATCCATGTATAGTTATCTTATAATAAAATGTGTATGTACTTTTAAAGAAAAATCAATAAGAACATTCATTCATAGTGGAAGTGGAAATGAAAGAAAATAACAAGGGAAACTATATATCTATGACTTTGGGTTCTCCTCACACATTTATATACACAGTGACTTGGAAAAAATAAAAATAATTATTTTAGGAGTTATTAAATTTGGTAATTACAATTCTATGAGGATTTAAGGTGGGGTTTATAGTAAATTTGAATCTAATTGACAATAACAAACTGAAAATTTTCTTATGGAATGATGAAAACATACCATGATCAGTGTAATCCTAATATGTGATGAAATAAATTCTAGTTTTTATAATAAATATATTACCATAAAATCCAGGAGCCGGTGTAAGACAGTCCTAATAAAATTAAAGAAAGAAAGAAAGTGATAAGAGTCAAGAATACAATGGAATATTACAAAAACGAGTGTGCACCACCCCGCACCTATCTGCCTCTACCAGTGGGGCACAATAGTCCAGGGTCATAAAAGACCAAATCTCTTTAGTATTAGTGAGCGCCCACTTTTCTAATGCATCCACCGCCTGATTAGCTTCTCGGTAGACATGTGAGACCTCCACCTACATCTGCGTGATATCATTAAGCCAACCCACCCATCGCAGTAGTACACACCAAGGGACCTAGCACATCATGGTGCTCAAGGCATGGACTGCGATCTGAGAGTCAGATTCAATCCATATATGTTTCCAGTTAATGCGTACAATGTACCTAATGGCATAAATCATGTCCCAATGCTCATCTTCAAACATGGTACCAGTTCCAATGGCGTGATAATAGAATCCTTTAACGAACCCACGGTAGGTACGAAACACGCCTCTATAACCCGATGGGCCAGGAGCTCCCAACACAGCCCCATCAAAATTTACCTTTAGGCACGGTCCGATGGGTGGGATCCATCGAATATACTTCAGCATCCGAGGAAAGAGAGACCGCCACGATACACCATGTGTACGCAATATGTGAAGATCCACAACTGTGTTAGACATTGCACCATCATGTACACAAGAAGCTGCATAAACATCCCTATGAATCTCCCTCACACCTTGCTGAATAGTGGGGCGAAAATTAGTGAAAGTAACAGCATTTCGGGCTTCCCAAAGGATAGAAATAATCAGAGCAATGGAAGTCAAAAACAGATTAAAAATATGTTCACTGAACCTGCCATGGGAAGTAGCAGAAAATACTTGACAAATCGGACCGCAGGTGTCAACAGTCACCCCAAACACAGAACCGATGTAATCCCATAGTTGTTTTGCATGAGAGTAGCCCATAAAAAAATGCTGAACTGATTCCTCAACAGATTTACACATGGAACACATGGTGGCCATGTGAAACCCATCCCTCTTGAGAGCATCCGACGTGGGTAGGCGATTTTTCCAGATCCTCCAAATCAGAGAAAACCGAGTAGGTCTAATGAAACGTGCTATATATTTTAGCAACCATGAAGGTGCAGGGGAATGGTACCCACAGAGGGTCCTATAATAATCACTGGTATTGAATTTCCCGGTTATGCTATGCATCCAGATCAAAGTATCTTGCTCCATAAAGACATAACCAATTACTTCATGCCCCACCTGCACAGGAACACTAATAGAAGCAGATTGTAGCTATGATAGAAAACTGGAAATTGTCAAATTGGATGCCTCAGGTGGCATATTAGAATAAAAAAGAGGTTGTGTGAGCCACCATGTGCTCCAGCAATTCAGTGTGGAATCCCTTCAAACCAACCAGCGGGTATCATGCATGATTCTGACATAAGACTGCTTGATAGATGTCCAAACCGATGAGGCAAGGTTTCATTTGTGTTTATTTAAGAGCTGCCTTGTGATCATGTTTGAAATAAAGTCATCGTCATATTCATGAGTAATCAAGTTCCAAGTTAACTTCCCAATAAAGCCATCATTAAAAGTCTGGAGATCCTTGATTCTTAGGCCACCCAGCTCCACCGGTTTGATGCACTCTTCCATTCCACTGTAACTAGCTTCCTCTCATGTGGGGACCCCGTCCATATGAAATTCTGTACCATACTCTGAAGTTCTTTGAGAAGACCCCTCGGCCATCGATAAATGGAGAAGGAGTAGACAAACTTCAATGTGATAAGTAAATTCACATGGAAGACCCTCTCGGCCAAGGATATAGCTTTCCCCTTCTAGCTGGCCATCTGATGAACAATTCCAGCAGAGATTCCTTCAAGGTGTTGTCTTTTCACTTTTCCCCAAAATAATGGGACCCCATGATATTGGAAGGCTAAGGAGCCCCTCCTCACCCCAAGAAGTCTGACAATTCTATTTCATTTCCCTACTAGAATTCCATTTCCAAAAACAATGGGAGTTTTGTCCCAACTAATGGCTTGTCCAGACACCTCCTCATAATGACTAAAGAGGGATTTAATAGATGAGATCGTTTTCCTTTGACGCCTGACCAAGGAGAAATATGTCATCGGCATACAATAAATGAGACGGGGCATACTCACTCACACCAGCCCTAATTCTTTTATAAAGACCCATTTGAGCAAGATCATTAATACACCTTCTCAGGTAATCCTCTGTCATGGAAAAAAGCAGGCCAGAGAGTGTATCACCTTGCCGCACCCCCCTGGTGCAAGGAATGAAGCCCCTCAGGGCACCATTAAAAAGAACTGATAACTTGGAAGACTCCATAATGGTACGGATCAGATTCACAAATTCATTTGAGAAGACATACCTTCTAAGGACATCAAGAAGAAAGACCCACTTAAGAGTGTCAAAAGCCTTGGAAATATCATTTTTGATGGAAAAATATTCATCCTTTGTCTTCCTTCTCCTAAAATTAACACTCTCCGAGGCCATAAAAAGGCACTTTTGAATGTTCCTCGCCGGGACAAAAACGAATTGATTCACAGAGGCTATGCCAATAACCAACCCACCCATCCTGTTCACCAAAACCTTGCTAATGATTTTGGGTATCGTGTTCCCAAGAGAAATCAGTCTGAAGTCCTTGTTGTCAAGGGAATTCTCTTTCATTGGGATAAGAGCAATGAAACAGGAATTCATTCCATGGGGAATATAAGAGTGTGTAATGAAGTCCTTAATTCCATTCACAATTTCATTCTTCAAGATGTCCCAATAGAACATAAAAAATTTATTTGTGAACCCATCATGACCTGGGGCACTCTCAAGATTAATGGATAGTAGAGCAGACCTAATCTCCTCTTTGCATGGGGGAGAATGTAAAAGCTGATTCATGTGATCATTAATACAGGGGCTGATGTTATCAAGCATGCTATGAATGTTGGACTACCCATTATCAGATTATATACCTTTGAAGTATTCAGCAAAGCCTGTGAAATCTCATTTTCTTCACTATACAGGTGCACATCAATGCTGATCACCTTGTACCCTGCCTGCACCCTCTTTTCCTTATGTATCCTATTGAAAAGCATGGAATTTATATCCCCATACGTTAACCATTTCTCATTCAGTTGATTTATAACCATCCTTTACTTTAAAATTAGGAGGTAATCCATCCTATTATGGTCCATTATTTCCTCTGTGGATATAGTGGGCCGCTGATCATGACAAACCTGAATCCTGGCTAGCTCCTCCTCTGCCTTCCTGATGTCCTCAACAATTTTCGAAAAATATTTTTTACTCCATTCTCTCAGCAGCCCCTTAGCGTGCTTGAGCTTCATGGCAAGTCGGTGAAGAGGACTCCCAATGACTTCAGAATTCCATTCCTCCAAGATAATCTCCCTGCAACTTGGAGTCACAAGCCATCAATTGTTGAATTTAAAGGGAATATGGACCGACCTTGTGAGCTGGGTATTAACCTCAAGAACCATTGGATTGAGGTTAGAATGATGCTTAGGGAGCGTGAAACCAAAAACCCCATGAGCCGTATCATGATCACCAATACAGACGAAACATCTATCAGGCTTTCTTGCTTTCTTCCCCTCCCACGTGTACCTACACCATGTAAAATCTGCACCGACTATGGTAACTTGTTCCAGATTACCATAGTCAAGGCATTCCAAAAAATCATAAGTAGTAGCCCTATTGATGTTTGAACCAGTTTTCTCCTCATGCTTCAGTACTGTGTTGAAATCACCAATAACCACCCAGTTTAGCATCATCCTACTAGAAGTGGCATTAAGCTCTTCCCATAATTCCCTCCTCTTTATATAATAGTTTGAGGCATAAACAAAAGAGAGAGAAAAATAATGCCCAGCAATGATGTAGTTAATCAAGACACTTTGGCTCCCATTAGCACATGAAGTAAACTTAATGCCATCATTACTTAACACCCATAAGTGGTTTATATGAGATGCATGCTGATTGTTTGAAACGAAACTGTATCCTAGAGATCCCCATTTGAATCCTTGCCAGTTTTCAAAGAGTAGTTTTGGTTTAGCAATACCATCAAACATCGGTTTATAGGTCATGAGATAATGTCGAAGGGCCCTGACCATGCGGGAGTTACCCAACCCTTGATAACTCCAAAAAGGATCTTCATTTCTTACCAGCCATGCCTCTTGTAAGAGGCCCCCCTATCCTATCCACTGGTATTTGTTTCTACTTCTTCTTCCCCTAACCACTCTTCCCTTGTTGTCCAGTGGGAGTAATGTTATGAGGATCTTTGATCGCCTAGCTTGCTCCACTATCCCCTTCCATCGGTGGGAGAGTGTTAGAACTTTGCTCCAAACCTGGACTAGCTGAAGCCCGACCTGCACTCCCCTTCACCAGCTCGAACTTGCTTTCAGCATTCACATTCCCAGTCATTTCATCACTGCCACCACCACTGGATGCAACAACATTCACTTCTGGGCTTATTGTGCCTTCATTATTCCTAGCACCTTTTTCTGCAACCAGACACCCATCCAATCCATCACTAGAAGCATTAAATCCACCCCCTGCTACAGGAAAACCATATTTTTCAATACCTTCCACCTCATCAGCCCATAAACGACCACCCATGGTCATGAAAGTGTTCCCATATTTCAGAGGGGGATCAATGCCATCCGAAAACCTTCTTCGGGCAGCCTTGGAAAGTGAGATCTGGGTGAACCTCCCTCATGGATCAGAAGATGGATAGAAACCCAATCCTCTACCAACTTCTTCAGATTCTATCAGTTTGGCTGATTTATCCCCCAACACATCAGCTGCATCCAGCTCTTCAGAGTCACACTGAGGTAAGATGGCCGACCCAACTACCACTTGTCCAACTTGTACTCCATTGCTAGGCAAATCAGCCATGGCAGCAGATGTAGAACCTCCCATATTTGGAACTTCATGTTGCCCAGCTCCACTTCCAAGTCCATCATCCAGAACCTCAGAGGGATCTAGATAATTCTTCTCCTTCCCATTCCTTCTTCTGCACATTCTCCCTTCATGACCCTTCATCTTGGAAACATTTCACTCCTTGTCACGTTTACACTCAGATGTCATATTCCCAAAGAATAATCAGTTCATGAAAAACTTGGGTTTCCTTTCATAAAAAATATCAAGCCTCATGCTATCATCCCTTGTGGTATGAATTACCTACTCAACCAGTGTGATCGACATGTCAACTTCCACTAGGACTCTCACATAGTGTCCAAGCCTTCGATAATCTGTCTGTCGGTCCATACGAATGGGATTTCTTAAAGAGGAGGCAATGTCCCAGAGGATCCTCATATGCCAATACAGCCAATTCAACTTGTAAATTCTAATCCATAACCGTGTTTGAGAATTTATGACATTCATAGGGTCAAAATTTCGATCCCATTCCTGCACATTCAAAAATTCAGGGTTCAAAGAGACCATGCCCTTGCTCCATGCTTTCTGCTTACCTTAATCCGTGGGGAATACCACATGGTAATATCCCCTTCCCATCACAGTCATCCTCCAGTCATCAAATCACCAAACCTCAGCAATCCTCTTATTCAGATCCTGAAATTTCAACAGACGCTCACCTTTTGGGGTAATTACCTGCACAATAATTGAATACCGGCATAGATTTACCTGTTCCTCCACTGCTTCCTGGTTGGCCGCAATATGGGAAATCCCCCCTTCCTTATCACTCTCCTAGGTGGGGGTGCGTCAAAGTACGAGAAGGATGGTCCCGCTACATTGCGCACCACATCCGAAAAATTCCTCTTAATCTCTGCAGGTTCCCTCGAAGAGACCAAATTGACAATTTCATCTTTCCTAGAAATTGAGAACATCTCCCTGTGACTGATCAGCTCAATGCCTAGCCTCTCATCAGCCGCATTATCTGCACGCATCCCCTGACTGGGATCCAATGCATCATCTTCCTTAGCCGGCTTAGGGTTTTCACCCGGTTCTCCTAGAGCCATCATCCTTCCCCATAAATGTATTATAATATAAACATAAGAGGGTGTAAATGTTATCATCAATAGAGGAGAATGAAGAGGGAACTTGTATCAATTTAGAAATTCATCCAGTCAAGGATAGATGAGTTCCAAACAGTAAAATGATTTTTGCAATATAATAAATAGATATATTTATTAAACCCGAGGCTTCTCAAACAAGGATACTATATCATATATTAGAATATATAGAATATTACATATGTAAATTCTAGAGGATGAAAAATATTTTCTTTCATTAGATACTTGGTCCAAAATTATCTAATCTGGTGAATGATTCACAATGTATCCCACATAGAGCTTCCAATTTTATACTCCCTACAGACATACCAAATAGAAAACCTTTATTCAGATCATAAGGAAATTAAATATATGAATTCTTGATATCCAATTATCAGTAAAGGTAAAAAATGAGAAACTTAAGAATAACATGGGCATAAGTGTATGAGAAAATGGGAAAAAAATTAGTAGATTAAGCCTGGCATATCAAAGATCATAATCTTATAGACATGGAACAGGGTTTAAAAAATCATAATATAAATTTATTTAGAACAATTTGTTTATAATATAATCATTGTATAAGAATAATTAAAAGGGGTGTGGGGGGAAAACAATACAAAAAATAAAGTTGATGAAAGTAATATATTATTCGGGTAACTCCTTTTGGCTTACACAAATGGACATCCTTGGTTGGATTTATACGGTTGAGTTTATGGAGGATGGGAATATATTTGGATAGTTCAT
This sequence comes from Viscum album, assembly GCA_963277665.1. NCBI lineage: Eukaryota > Viridiplantae > Streptophyta > Magnoliopsida > Santalales > Viscaceae > Viscum > Viscum album. The sequence continues at coordinate 645,397,352 of OY728121.1, read as the reverse complement.
GGCTAAGAAAAATGTCTTGAGAGGTTTGAAGAAGTGGGAGACTGATATTCCTTTTTTAATGGTGGATGATTGACATTCTTGTAAATACCAAATGGTAATAAATATTTAGAGCTCTCTCTTACATAATTTTCCCCCAATGATAAAACATTTTTAATAAAATTGGTTATAAGATTGAATAATTTACCTCCAAATGGTTTTTGAAAGAATATAGGTCTTCTTTCCCCTTATGATTAATGTTTATTCCCATTGTAAACTAATTTTTCTCTTAAATGTCTTGAATAATTTTAACTATTTAAATAATAATTTTGTTTGAAAATTAATATTCAATTATAATTGGTTGCATAATATTTTGATTCCAAAAATGCAATCCATTTTTTCAAATTAAAAAATTGAAGTGGTGGAAATTAATTTAAAATTAATCATGCATATAGGATGATACAATGATTGTATAATTTCATAATGATCGAAATATTGAAATTTTTTATATCTTTTTTCAATGTGAAATTGATTAAAATTATATAAATGAGACTATTATACATAGAAATTAACTAATTATACATTAATAAAAACTTAAAATATAATTTAACAAGGAAAATAACATAGTTGAAAATCAGTTTTAATTATAATTCATTATTTGTCATTTTAAAACAGAAAATGAAGCTTCTCCGAATAATTTTTAAAACTCACCCTAAGATAATTTTGACGCTCAATTGTAAAAAAATAATTATTTTTTTCATTTTAATTTAGAAATGTTTTTAAAAATTAATTTAAAAATATTTGTTCCACATAATGGTGTTAAAACATTCTTATAGAATAATAATTCTTTTTAGGATTTAAATTAGATTTATTGATATTTATTGTCTATAAAAAGAATAAGACGAATGTTAAAATTTTTATTAAATATATAAAATATATTTCATTAACATAATTTTTGTGAATGAATATTATTTTATTTTATTGAGTAAAATCTATTTTAGTATAGTAAAATAGATTTTTAGAAAATGAATTTCATTATTTTTAGATAGTTCATACTCTCATCTATATTTAAGTGGAATCTAATGAATTCATTTTATATATATGTGTAAATAGTTTTTTAATAATTACTTTATTATTATAAACAACTACCATTATAAAAACTCAATTATATATATAATGTTATAATAATAATAAAATCAATATTATATTCGTGTTTAGTAAAACTCAGTATTACAAGTAACCCAAGCGATCAAAGGGACTAGATATTGCATGTAACATAATATAAGATCAGTTATATGTGTAAATAGTTTTTTAATAATTACTTTATTATTATAAACAACTACCATTATAAAAACTCAATTATATATATAATGTTATAATAATAATAAAATCAATATTATATTCGTGTTTAGTAAAACTCAGTATTACAAGTAACCCAAGCGATCAAAGGGACTAGATATTGCATGTAACATAATATAAGATCAGTTTCGAGTATAGGGAGAAATTACGTTAGTGTATTATGAAATCTATTCCATTGAATAATTTTAATTTATTTGAAGAAATTAATTCTTAATAACTCAAGGTGTCACATTCTACCCTTATTAAAAAGAATTTCACCATCAAAATTGATATGGGCATTAAAGGATTTACAATTGTAAGTTCCCTTCATAGAATCTGAAATCATAAAAAATTAATTCTAAAAACCACAGTAAAAAAGGAATTATAGGAACATATTAGGTACCCGAAGTAATTAATAACTATTTTTACACATATGAGATCATATGTGGAAGTGAAAATATAGTCATAGAAGAAAAATCTAACACCCAAATACTAATATAGAGTGACAGAGAACATGGTCAGGAGAAAGTTAAAGATAAAAATTCTATAAACCAAAGATTCATGAAAATTTTCATTGAAATCATGAACAAATATGATAATAGAAAAAAGATTATTTAAATAAGAATCTCTTAAAATCGATGAATATTTCAGAAGATGATACACTTACTCAATTTCATTTGGAAAGTCTAAACTTTTTGTTTTTGCTTGATCAATTACCACTTCATCTCTTACTCCATGAAAAGAATCAACATATTTTATTCTTGATCTATTAATAGTTCATGAGATCCATAAATAGAATGATAGGACATCAAATCTATATTCGGTTAACATCACAAAAAAATGGTTGACCCTGACCATCAAATAGGAAATAATCTATATGTGTAGAGTTAATACTTATATCTGTAATACCTCATCTGAATTTGTTATTAAACCATTCCATAAATGGTTAACCATGTAAGACTTTAGATATTTAAAATAAATAAACATTAGACACATGTTCACTAAATTTCTAAAAACTAGTTTAACAGTGATACCCCATATATGATAATGTATCTCTTGGTTGTCACATACCACACATATGAAAACCATCATCATGAAATATCATGAAACATGGTAATAACATAAATTACCATAAAACCATATCGAATTGATAAATTATAATCCCCTCCATACATAGAACACTAATTTTTAGATACACTCCCTAAATCAAAAAATTCTTTAAACTTCTTCAATGATTGCACAAACCAATTTTAATGTAAATAATTTATTAGTTATGTGGTTATAAATACTATCAAATTTACATTTTCCATATCAATTCTCTTTTTATCCAATAAAACAATATTTTATCAACATTCGGAACACATTGAGGATTACATTCCATTAACAAAAATATCACCTATACATTAAATAAAATTTCTACGTCATCAGAAGCATAAAATATATTTTTTAAAATCCATAATAGAAAACATATATCTTCATGATTCAAATTAATGAATTCTTGATATCTAGAAAATATATACATCAATAATCCCACTATATTCTCTAAAAATTTACTTAGCTTCTTTACCTTATTCCATATTACCCCTCTCATAAACATTGAAATATGAATCATGCCTTAAATTCATCAAAGTAAATTTAATAAGGATTATATAAAATAAAATTAAAACATCACATGGATTTCATATGACTCTTATCATCTCTTAATCATTAGTAGTAAGGTTATTACTCTCTCAAACTTTCTATTTTCATTCATGAGATTTCCTTGTAAGGAAATGATTTTCATAATGCCTAAACATTCCACACATAAAACATTAAAATGGTGATAATACATGAGGAAGGACAATATTTCCATCTATTTTATTAACTTAAATCATAATTTTAAATAATAAAATACATATATTATGGCATTATTCACCACATAAAATAAATATTCTTATTCCATGGTGAAATTACAATGAGTTCTTATAATGACATTTTTGACATATAAGGAACTGGATCATCATTCATCCATGGTTATGATCACCTGATCAATCAAACAACTATTTAATTATATTATTTCATGAGTCTATGAGTTGGTAAATATATAAATTAAAAATCATATACCATGAAATATGATTAGGCATAGTTACAAAATCATTCAATCTAATAATCATCCAATTAGGCTGCTCATTGGAAAATTTTATTTCATATTAATCATTAACCTGATTCCTCTTACTTCCCGCCATGAACTAAAACTAGAAAACATATTAGGAGAAATACATGTTATAGAAGAAAACCTCATTATCATGAAAAATGGCTTGTACATGCTAAAAATCACAAAACCTACTTATTTAACCTATGAAACAATTTGATTATCATAGTTTAATCATAGTCATCATTAAGTTAAATCATTTAGGATAGTTCCTAAATATTTTTTGAATTCCCAAACCATATCAGGTGGGTGTTTAAAAAATTGTGTGAAGAAAGGCCTATTGTCTTGCGCATTTTCATGATCGAGTACAACACAATATGGTGTTTTAGGGTTGATAGCCATAAGTACATTTTTGACAAGATCCACATCCACTTATAGTATCAAGACAAAGAGTTATTTTTTGGAAACTAATCAATCAATCCTTTACCAATGATCTATGAAATTTTTGAATAATTCGATTCATCCTTACACTTACAATTCATTAAATCCCTAGACATTCCATAGAAATATAAAAAGGGATTATAATTGTTTTTCATCCAAGATCCAAAATATAAATACACCTTTTCATTGATACAAAATATAGTTACTTGTGAATCTCACACATGGATATTACTTCTTAATAGATGAATATTAAAAAATTTACAAAATTACATTCCCAAGGACTGTAATATTTTATTGCCTTGGGAAACATGAAACACATTTTCCTAATATGGTGAATGATCATTAATTTTGACAATAATTATCTTCCCATTCAGTGCTCCACAAAGACATACCCTATGTAATAATATTATTCATAACCTAGGGTGAATAATCATATAAAAGGGTGAGAATATATGAAAAATAAAGTAAAAAAATGGAGGTACAAAAGCCTAAAATTGAAATAAGGGTATAAGAAAATGAGAATAACATTTCATTATCACACATTCCATATAAAAGATCAAAATCTAGAGTAATGGAATAAATATTGGAGGTTCATATGACTTGAATGATATGTTAATAAAAGATCATGATCCATTGGAAACTAAATTAGTCAAAATACAAATATTTGTGGAAAACAAATAAAATTATTTCATTTTCATCATTTGTAAATAGAAAACTTATCACTAATTATGTTAAGAACTTCCAATCAGTACATAACATAAACATATTGACATGAAAATATGTCCATGCATAACATTGTGGATATATAATTAGATTCACAAATAATGTTTTGAACATCTAATATGGTTTAACGATTACATAATAAACATGGAATATGGTTCACATATAACATTATGAACTTGTAACTATGTCCAAACATAAAATTTCAAAAATTTATTCTGGTTCATGCATAAAATTGTGATCTTGTAATCATGTTCATACATAGGCCGCCAAAACTCCTAGTATGGGCACACCACCATATCTAGTGGAATCATAGTTTTAAGTACCATGTTTAATCCCCCGTACAAACTTGTTTATTTCATTATTTATGTAAATCTTTACCCAATTCATCAATGAGAAATATATGTCCCACCCATCATGTAGTGACATCATACATATATGTTCCACAAGATTATTAAAATTCATCTGATCATAACACATAAAATAAAATTGGTAGGATAATAATATCATCATATGATAGGCTATCAATAAGGGAATGGTTTTATAATCATAGTACTACCAGTGAAAAAAAGAGGGTTTAATAAGTGTTTTATCATGGAATAACCTATTAAATAGATATAGTTTTCATATATATAATTCCATAGAAAACCATTTAGAGATATAATAAAAAATGTTTTATTAGATATTATCCACAAAAAATCCTAATGTATATCAATGGATGTCATCTTTGATTGAGGTAGACTTTGATGGATCTCTTAGAGAATTTATTAATGAAAATATCTTTTCATTGATAATAAATTTTTAAAATAGAATAAATCTTCAACAGAATTTTCTTTGAAAACTACATTAAAATAATATAATTTTATAATAAAAAAAATTTAAAACATATAATTATGAATATATCCTTTATGTTTCATAAAAACAATTTATATGTCATTTGGAAACGTTTTTCTATGAAAATAAGCCTAATGACATATGATGGAATATTGAAAAGTCATACTAAACACATTTTAAAACATAAAAAATTTCTCAAATAATATTCTATATATTAATTTTAATATATTATTCAAAAACTTTTTTGAAACATTTCAAGAAAAAATTAATTTGAATGAACACAGGATTCCAATCAAAGAGAAAATATAGTCAGATTCCCTTAAAAAAATTATTAATTTTATGATGTAAAATTTGTGGAAAAGGGTATCATTAATTGAATGTATCCTGAATCATAATTGTATAATAATATTAATGATAAATATTAAAACATTTATCCTAAAATTTCAGCAATGAAAGAAAAATCGTAAACACTTTTGATAAATGATGGGATTGGAACAATAAACTCTTACCATTTTGGTAACATTGAATCACAATACACATGAAATAATAATATAAAATTAATGTTAAAATATCATTATTATGATAAAATTCATGATAATAAATTTGAAAGGTAATGTATATAGACCATGTTAAAGAATATAGTAGAAGGAATATCATATATCTCAAAGAAGGATAATTTAGAAAAACATTCCGTCAAATTGATGGTTACATTTTACATACAATACATATGAATGATAGATAAAAAAGTGGATATGTTGATAGTAAATATTTTAATTATAAGAATCATTAAATCCAATCTTGTCATGTATATACACAAAAAATGATATATGTATTGAAAATGATACGTGCTTCTTGGAAGTAAAAAGTGAGACAAAAATCCCATAATACTTGATTATCTTTTGAATTATGTGATCTATAAGAGAATTAAATAAATTGGAACATATAATATCATAAAATAAATCAAATTCACATGAGATAATATCATTGGGAGTTATATACACCATGAAAAAAATATTGGTGGTGAATATTACATAATTCTCTCAAAAATAAATGCCAGACTACAAACCAAATTACATTAAACCATGAATTCCTACATACATGTTCAACCCTCTTTTACAATAAATAAAAGTTTTTTTATAAATCTATAAAAGATCCATATTAATTTATATAATACAATATTTGAATCTAAAATGATTTTATATTACCCATTTATTATAAATTTCTATGTTAATGTTATGTTTCAGGTACTAACTGCTTTTTTTCAAATATTCCCTAACTTGAAATTTAACACGATCATACGTTTTTAATGATATAATCATTTTAAAAATTTTAAATATGATATAAATATCATATATATTAATTAAAAATTTATTTATAAAAATACATAAAATATGTAAATAATAACCCAAATACATTGGTCATGGAAACTATTAGACATATATATGCATGCAAGTTGTTTCCATTTTATTATCCTATTAATAGAAATGAAAGTAAACAATATATAAATTATCATTATTGTATACTTATTATTTAATATTTAAAAAATATTTATATTTATCCCATCCTTAATATATTCCATGTACAGTGTGATTGAATCACATCACATCGTGAGGTTTTAGTCCACTGTACATATTAAGAAATATATCATATTATTTTATAATGGAAATACTAAAGTTATGTGTTAGGAAACGAATAAAAAAATAAAATATATCATATATCATATATATAATATATAAAAATCATTTACATCATTATTCTTTACCTCAAGTGGAGGTAATTGTAGAATGAAAGGCATTAGTTCACGAGGATATAGTCCCCCATACACACAAATGGTGACTGTGTATCCCATTTTATGGATGATAGTGATGATTTAGATTGTAAAAATTACATAAAAACCTAACATTTTTTGTATGAATCTTATTTTATAATATAATAACTGTATAATATTAATTTAATTGTTTGGATAAATAAACAATACAAAACTGCACGTTGATGAACATTACTTCTTCCCAAGGTAACTCCATTCAGTTTAAACCAAAGGACCTACATGGTTTGATTTATTTCCATAATGTTGATTTTGGGTTCATATTAGAGAATTTGGAAAGATATTTTTATATGTCAGGGTAATGACAATTTGATTTAGTGGTTTGAATAAGTGGAAGAGTGGATACCCTTTTATAATTGAGGAGGAGTTGTATTCATTTAAATACCAAAAGGTAAACATTATTTTAAGGTCTCTCATACATTGTGTGGAACCAATAAAACTAAAATTTTTATAAAATAGCAGATAGAGTCGAATTAAAGAAGATAAAATTTGGTTTTAACATGTTTTAGGTCATTTTACCCTAATGTTTAATGTTTATTACCTTAGTAAACACATTTTTTATTAATTACTGCGATTAATTTTTATTGTTTTCACTAATAATTTTGTAAAATAATTACATTGGAATTTCATAAAATTAAAATTTTATTCAGATTCCAAATATGGAATAATTTTTTCATAACTAAAATCCCAAAAATTGCATAAAATTGTTTAAAATTATTTCCACAAATAGGACAAAACAAAGAGTTTGTAATGTCAAAATGAAGAAGAGAATGAAATGTTTTTATATACAATTTTAATGTGAAATTTATTTCAATGATGTAAATTATATAAATATATGTGTTAATAAAGTATTATTAATTCAAATATAATTCAGAATATAATTAAACATTGTAAGTTTCTTACCTAAAAATTTATTTTCCAATTAAAATTCATAATTTTTCACTATTTATAAAAAAATAAAATCCCACCATATAAATCAAAAAATACCCCGACGATAATGTTGAAATTAAATTTTCAATTTTTTTTTTCAACATTGTTTTTATATGTAACAACATTTTTTTATATAGGTTTTTAATTAAAAGGCAGAAAAAATTCATTTAAAAATTACTTATTTTTAGGAGTAAAATTCGATTTATTCTTATATTTTTTTTATTGCAAATGAGTAATATGAATATTAAATAGTTTTTAAAATATATATTATATATTTATCTAAAATAATTATTCAAAGATGGTTTTATTTTATAAATATGAAATTAGTTTTCTCATAGATAATTTGTTTTTTAAAGAACTAATTTCATCATTTTCATCCACTGATTACTGTAATTTCAAATTAATTGGTTATCAATAAATTAATTTAATATAATTTTGAAAAAATTATTTTTAAAATATAGTTGTTTTTATTAATATCTAATGTTCCAACAACTAGGTGTTAACTATAATATTATTTTAATAATAATAATTTTATATTGTAGTTTGGTAAAACACGAGTTTTTAATTAACACAAGCTATAAAAATGAATCTGTATGGTGTATAATGAAATCTATTATATATGGTGCATATAATAGAATCTTGACATAGTATGTCTTTCAATGTAAGAAATTATATAATTTTTTTATTTGAGAATGATTAATTCATGAAAACTGAGGGTGTTACATTCTACCCCCTTATGATAAATTTCACCCTAAAAATTCATCTTGGGAATTAAAGGATTAATACATGAATGATCATTTCATATAATCCTGCAACATGAAAAAGATTTAAAAAATAATCCAATATCAATTCTGTGGTAATCAATACTACCAAAATTATGTTATACAAATAAATACATTTTAATCCATCAAAACAAAAAAAAAATCAACATCACGATCATATTAAGGGTTACCTTCCATTGATAAAAATATTACATTTCTATTAAATTGTGTTTCTATTACATCAATAACAATTATTATATTTTTTAAATTTCATAATGAAAACAATAAACATCATGATTCTTATAACATAATTATTTAATTAAAAACATAAACACTCATATCATTTTCCTTCTTTTTAGAACCGTTAATTTGGATTCATAATCTAATTCCATAATAACCCTTTCCTAAATTGTGATATATGACCTGCGTATTAACATTAATCACACTCAATTTTATTATTATTATAAACAATACTACTAAAAAATAATATCTTTCAAATGTGACAAATGGTCTCTTCTTTATTAGTAGTAAGACCATTACACTTATAGCATACTGATTTACATAATGAGATTTCCCCCCTAAGACATTGATTAACATAATGAACATATATACCATACATAAATGTGAAAATATTTGTAATACCATATTAATACCAATATTTCCATGCCTTTAATTAAATAATCTTTTGATTTTTCTTCAGAAAATACTGTTTATATGGCCTTATTCACCATGTAAATGAAATATTCTCATACCTTGGGGACATTTACTTGAGTTCTTCTAAACAGTTATTTGAAAAATATGAAAATAAATCCATATTATTCTGGAATTACAATCACTATATCTCATAGAGAACCCTTTCCATCTCTTCAATGGTGAGTCTAGGAGTTAGTTATGGTACAAATTATTTACTATGTTCCATTAAATCCTATTATTAATAATCAAAAAATCCATTACTCCAATCAATATCCCATTTAAATTCTCATCATATTTTCCCATCACATTAAAAATTAACTGTATTACTTATTTTTCCATCAATGGACTCAATCCATAAAACACAGTGTGGGAAACACTTCTTATAGTAGAAAATCTCATTATCATGAAAAATCACATATTTGGTTTCTAAATCATGAAAACAAATTCATTAATCAATGAATCCTGAGGTTTATGCTAGGTTAGTCATATTGTATTCTATTTAAATTATATATAATAGTTGGTAAATAATTGTTGATTTCCCAAATCACATCCTCTGGGATTGTCAAAACAGGTGTGTAGAAAGTCCCATTGTCGGGCACTAGTACCTAATCGAGTAGTCCAATACAGTGTTTTTGTGGTTGATACACCTATGTACATCTATTATTGTGCTGCATCCTCTTGTAGTTTCCAGAAATGGTTATATTTCTTAGAATCCATCCTCTATATCAATTACCAAGTAACATTATATTTTCCAATACTTTGAGTTATCCTTATACTTATCCTTAGATAAATCTATATACATATCCATATAAATATCAATAACGATGTCAACATTTTTTTCTAATTCTACTATGTAATTATCGAACAAAACTTTCCATTGGTACTTACTATTGTTACACAAGATTGTGACACATTAATATTACATATTATTAGAAGAATATTATGTCCATTGTAGAAGTACATTCCTGATAATTAAAATGTTTTAGTGTATTTGGAATATTGAAACACAATATTCTAATAATTTGAATGATATTTAATGTTATCTAAAAATATAATCCCATTTAGTACTCCTCATAGACATACCATACATAAAACCTTTATTCAAAACACTATGCCATGAAATATAAGTATGGGTGGGATCATATTCATATAAATGGTAAATAACATAGATATATAATCATAATAAATACATAAGTGTGTGGGAACATTAGAATAAAATTTGATGATCATACCTGACACATCAAATATTATAATCTTGAGTCACTAAATGGTTATTGTAAGTTTATAAGACTTTAATGATAATATAATCAATTAAATGATCTTTTGCAGCAAAACATAGGTATATAACACAGATTTGAATTATAAACATCAAATAATAACATTGTAATCATGTTTTAATAGAAAAAGGATTATCCAATAATGTAAATGCCTATAATTAGGCCCCCACATAAAATCAAAGAGATAACATGAGGTATATTCATAATAATGATAACATGTAATTAGGTTCACAAATAAAATATTTTACAATTATTTATTTTCATGGATAAAATTATGATCATGTTGTCAGGTTCTTGCATACCATTATGAACAAGTAATCTGGTCCACAAATAACATTTTGAATATGTAATCATGTTCATGAAATACATTATGAACATGAAATTTGGTTCACACATAGGTGGATACACCTCCTAGTTGGGACACACAACCATCTTGTGTGAAGACCCTATGTTATTGTATTGGGTTCACTCCCCTATCCTTCTATTTCAATCTCATGAGATATGTACATCTTTAACCAATGAATTGGAGGGAGTTATAGGTTCCACCCATCACATAATGAAATTATACATATGTGTTCCAAATATCATAAAACTAAATTTTATATTATCTAATGAAATGAAATGGGTATCACAAACCTATCAACATATCATAACCTATGAAAATATGTAGGATTCATTATTAAAGAACATCTCATGAAAGAAGGATGGTTAATAAGTGTTTTATTATGGTATAACCCACAGAAGAGAAACATATGTCATAAACATGATTACATTAAAAAATAATCCATTGATAGAAATAATATGAATTGTTTTTTGGGTTCTTGTCCATATTAACCACAAACAATATCAAATTATATCTTATTATGATAGATAAATATTTTGAAAGATTTCTTAGAGAAATTATTATGAAAAATAACAATTATTTGAAAATATATTTTTTAAATATGAATCACATTCAATATCCTTTTCAATGAATAAATATTTTAAAACATATAATAGATTATTTAAAAATCATTTAAAAATTATCATCATGTGAATATTTATTTAATTTTGGGAAAACATAATATAAAACATTTAAAAACATTTTATATGAAAATATCCTTGAAAATTTATAATGGAAGATTCAAAAAATAATTTAAAAATTATTTAAAATAATAAAAAAAAATTTAAAACATTTTCCTTCTCAATGATTTTAATATATAATTTTAATTTTTTTAGAAAACATTGTTTAGTGAGAACATAGATTTCCAACCAAAGAGAGAAATAAGGTCAGATTCCCTTAATTTTTTACTGAATTATTTTATCTACCAAAGTGTGGAAATATTGTTCCATAACAAGATTATATCCTAAATAACTAGTATTCAAGAATGTTAATGATAATTGTAATTTTATATATCATAATATTTCATCTTTTGTATCATAATAATTATCATTCTTTGTAAATGAAGGTATTTTAACTAATAAACTATTACCAATTTTGTATCATTGAATCCTAATACACATAACAGAATAACATAAATTGAAACAAAAAAATTCTAGTGGATGTAATGTTTCATGATATTATATGTTTAATGGGATTTTTATATAACTCATGAATTAATTTAGGTCCATTACATAATGTACGTCTGAAAGAAGGTAATTTGAGGAAAAAATTCCTTTACCGCATTGTTATTGTTATAACCGTAAACACCAGGATGGTTATATCCTAAAAATGATATGTAAATAAATATTTTTTTAATGATTATAATCTTAAAATACGTTCATGTGTAGTATATATACTACATAAAAAAATATGTGGTGAGTATGACATGTGTCCCATAGATGTAGAAATTAAGAGAGAAATTCCTTACTACTGGAGTAACTTTCTAATCATGAGACTTTTCTAAGAATAACAGTAATATAAAATTTTAATATCAAGAAATAAATTTAATTAACGAAATAACATGTAATAAGAATAAATATACACAATAAAGAAATAATTATTGGTTAATATGGAATAAATATCACATTAATAAAAACCAGACTACAAATCCATTTTCCGTAAGTCATGAATTCATTCGTACATGTTCAAACCACATGTTTAAAAAAATATGAGTTTATTAAAATTATACCAAATAAAATTATTCATATATATAATAAAATACATGATTTTAAAAGGAAAATATATTACTTGTTTTTGAATAACTCCATGTTACTGTTACCTTCTTATTAATAACAGCTTTGTTTTTCAAATATTTTCTGAATTGTGATTTCTTTTCCTTGTACAATGTCTAAGATTCATTAATTTAAAAATATTTAAAAAATAATATAAACAAAATATATATATTCAGTGTATAATTATTTATAATAAATGATATAAATTTGAAATAAAATACACCATTCATGGATACGGTACTCCATTTGAACACATGAATGTTATTTCCATTTTATTTTCATATTGAATGAAAAAAAATTAGTTGATATTTATAAATATTATAATTACAAAAAAATTATTATTTCATATTTTTGAAATTTATATATTTTAATATTTTTTATTAAAATCTATGTAATGCGTGAACGAATCACCTTTCTTTGTGAAGCAATAGTCCGCCATAAATACGAATGATATTATCATATTCTCAAACAATTGAATGCATTAAGTTATTTGTTATGTAATGATAAAAAAATGAATAAATTTATTATAAATATCATATATATAATTTATATGTTACATTTCCATCATTATTCCCAACATTAATTGGTGGTAATGGAAGAAGGACTGACACTGGTTCGTGATGCGGTAGTTTTCCAAACACAAGAATGATTATTTGATATCCCATTTAATTGATCTGTGTGGATATTTAGATATTTTATTTTAAAAAAACATCTACATATGTTTAGGATAATACAAATATTATATAATAATGATATAAGATTAATCTAATGGGTGGAGAAGGAAACAAAATTAAAATTCATGTTGATGAACGTTACATCTTCATCGGGTAAGTCATTTTGGTTTGGATCAAGGTACATTCTTGGATGAATTTAACAAAAAAGTGATGATTAATGATTGATATGATTTAATTTGGGATGATATTTTGATTTTAATTTTAGGCGGATAATTTCATGATAGGTTTGAATTTTTGGTGATAGTGAAAAAACATTTATAATATAGGATGGGAGGAATTATTTTAAATTCCAAATATTAAACAATATTATGATGTATAACTTAATTATGTGCATCCAATAATGATTATGTTTCTATAATATATGTAATATGGTATAAATTTTTCTATAAAATAGGTTTTTTAAAGTGTATATGTCATTTACCCTTATGTTTAATGTTTAGTCCCTTTGTAAACCCATCTATCTCATAATCATTATGATTAATTTTAACTATTTTTACTAATTATTATTTTTCAAATATTAAGATATACTTATTATTAATTATATATTATGATGATTCCAAATATGGAACCCATTATGAGAAATAGTTGTCACATAAGTTACGGAAATTATTTTTAAACTAATCCCATGGATATAATGAGACAAATGGTTTATAAAGTGATAATTTTCAAATGATTGAAATGTTTTTATATAATATATAAATTTGTAATTGACTTTAATGACCTAAATTTGGTTAAAATACTTATAAATGAAATATTTAATCATTAAAAAAATTAAAATATATTTTATCATTATAGATCACTTAGATGAAATGTCTGTTTTAGATTATAATTCTGTATTTTAACTATTCATCAAAAAATGAAATTCCCAAAAAATACAAAAACATTACTATAATATATTTTTTAAGTAATGGTTTCAAAAATATAGTTCATATTTTCGTGTATAACATAAAATTTTTTATGAAAATAATTCTAAAATTAGTGTACCATTAAAATGTTGTAACATAGCATTTTTAGAAAAAAATAGTTTTTATGAAAAAATAAGATTCATTATTATCACATTTCTCGAAAAAAAAACAATGATTTTAAAACGGTGAGTTGAATATATAATATATATTTAATTAAAATAATTACCATCATTTTTTTGAGTTTTTTATAGAAAAGTTGTTTGTGTATAATCAAATAGTTTTTCAGAATAGGAATTTATTTTTTTTCAAAGTGTTCTTAATCTAATTTTTAACTAATAGTTAACAAAATAATTAATTTTATATTAATGGTTAAACCATAATTTTATAATTTTATCATTTCTATTAATAGCATACTATAAAAATTCTAGGGTATAATAATAAAACAATTAGTAATAATATTTATATTGTGTTGTTATATAGTGAAACTCATTCTTTTTTTATAATAAACCTTAATGAATGGGATCAAAATTTCATGTAAAATAATAATTAATTCGGGTTATATGTTGAAAAATACTTACTTTCTTTATTATAGAATAAAATATATAAAATAATTTTATTTTTTTTGGAAAAAATAATTCAAAAAAACTCGTGGTGTAACAATCATGGCCAGAAAAAAGCAATATCACCAAGAATGAGATAGTGTGAGACCCTTCCAAAGTAAAAAGGAATAAAATAAGAGTGTGATACATTCTTTAATTTTTTTATAGTTAAAAATTACAAAAATAAAGGGGATTTTCAATCCACATGACCATTGGAGTTCATACATTTTGTTAGGTGTTTCTTAGGTGGAACATGTAAAAAAATGTAATATTTAAATCATTCCATTAATTGATATATACACCTAGATGGAAATTTTAAAATTTATAAATAAAAAATTATAATACATTAATATATATATATATATTTAATAACAAAATATAATAAAAAAGTATGGTATATGACAAGAATGTATAGTTTGACAGTATAAAGTAGTAAACATCCAATAATTTTGAGAGATATTTCTGAAATACTAGAATATGTATTAAATCAAGAAAACATAGACATTACACTAAAATTTATGGCTTGAAGAAATTATAATAACATTTTAGTCATGGGAGGAATATCAGTTTATTCAAATAAAAATTCATATTAAGTGGAAAGTGAATTTTTTTCATTTCTTAGTATATTTTGAATAGGGATTTATTGATACGTGATACATATAGTAATATATATGATATATGGAACTAAAAAATTTATAATACATTAAAGTATGTGTAATCCCTTATTATGTGAAAGAATATAGAAAAACTAAGAATGTTTGATGGAAGGAAAAAAGTAGTAACACTTGTAGTATATTTATCAATTGTGAATGGATAAAATCATATATTTAAAATAAAAATTCTATTAGAATCGTTATATAAAGACAATATTTTATGTAATAAAAACTAGATGATGGTATTGATGCTGAAGTTGAATCTATGGTTGTAGAAAACAATTATATTCTATAAAAAAATATTTTGAAATTGGCTGAAAATGAGCATGATACAAGTGATATTTTCTTAGATATGTCATATAATGAAGATTTACATGGTGATTAGATGTGTAAGAAATATAGACTGATGAAACATATTATTTATTGGTATATTATTATCTACCATGATGCATATATTCAGTCATAAAATAGGACAAGTTTAGGAATATAGGACGATCTTACTTTTGAACTAAAACCTCAAACTACATATTATGAAATTGAATATATATAATGCTTCAATTATATAAATGATAAAAATTTTCATATTTAAAGAAAAAATCACTTTGGATATGATATATACTCTTGGGAAAAAAATATTTGCACTATGTGGGTCTTTAAAATTATGATTAATGATAATTTATAACTAATAATGTAAATATTAAGGATGGTTTTCCAGTGGTATTCACAAATTTACCGATATTAAATTGAATACAAACCATCCCCATTTGAATGAATTTTTGTAATTAAGATGTTCTTGAAATTTATAGCTCCTAAAAACATCAATATATATCATATAGATGTGAATTTTACCATCTTAAATTGTAATCATGAAGAGAAGGATTTCATGAAATTAAATTATATATTTTATCTTGTTCAATATTGTAGAATGTTATATATGATCTTTAAAACAATATATTTCTAGAAAAAACTCCCCAATATCTTGGTATCCCATTCTTTATGGATGGTTGAGAGAAAAAATATTTTTATAGTAATTTATTAAGAAATAATTTTTTAGAATATACTATCTTGCGGGACACTTATTATCATATATTATGTATATGAAATCATTTTTAGGTGTAAAATATAGTCCTTGTGATGATTTGGTGGATGAATATAATTATGATTTTGAGAGATCAATTTTGTGTGATATGTTATATTTTTGAAAGGTTCATATCATAAATAGTTAATTTTATTTAAATTTTTCATTAAAAATAATTCAGCTAATTATTGATGATGTTTGGAAGATATAAATTCTTATATATTTATCAACATTTTTTATTTCAGTACCAAATAAATTAAAGATTAAGTTAATAGTGACATCAGTCAATGAGATTATAGAAAACTAATTAGTGGACTTTTTTATATAAAAACTCTATGCCCTTTTTGTACAAAATTTTCATTCCAATTTTTAAAGGGACCCTAGGAGTCTCCCTGATTAAAACCAAATAAAATCCCAAGATAAAAAATGAACACAATTAAATTTTTACATGATTTATCGATTCAATTATGAAAATATTTTTCAGGAATTTATAGATGTCAATTGAGCTAGTGATTAAATTAATAGTAAGTACTTATAAGGTGGCACATTCATTCACGAGAATAGTTTTTTTCCATGGAATATCAAGAATAAATGACTAATTATGTCAATCATATAGGAATTTGAATATATAAATCATGCGTGCTATTTTACACAAATGATATGGATGGAGGTTTAACTAGTGGGAATAAGATTTAACATTGACAAGATTATATGAATTATATGTGATAATATACATTATTCTGACCTCAATATTAACATATTTTTTCACTCCCCATTGATAGGAATTGATCAAAGATATAATTTCGTTATATAGAACATGGATTTATGTGTTGTGATACTTGATTTTATTGGCTTAAAGGATATAGTTTAATATATTTTCACTAAATTAATTCTAAAGTGGATGTTCTATGAGTTATGGATGAATCAAAATTTTTATCATTCCCCACTCACATAAAATGTGGGTTTTCACGAACCCCAAACAGACATTAGATTTTGTTGAAAATGGAGGAGAAATAGTGACACAACTCTTGATCCATGTTAGAGAGACTTATTTTGAAATGGCTAATAGTGACAAATGTTTTTATTAAATAAGGAGAGAGTACTTGTTTAATGGGGTGTGTTACAAACCTATTCACATTAATATATGGTAACTACTATATGGTAGAGAGGTATGTATTTAATAAAAAAGATGTATTAATTATGGAGGAGTTCGTCTAATTCACACATTTACATTATCCTATAATCAAATTATTTTATTTACTAAAAAAGAATTACCTATTTTGATAGTGAGGTATGATAAATTATTTTATAAAATAGTTGTGATTTGATAATTTTAAAGAGCTTGGTCTATTTATGAATAGATCATAATTTATTTTGTAGAGTTCCTTGGGGTTTCCAAAAAAATATAAAATCGGGAGACTGATGTGGACTTACATTTGATGATGGTTTGTATTTGTTATTAATTCTTGTGAGGATCATTGGGAGTTCTTGACATGTTATTTGGATTATTTTTGAGGTGTTTGGGAATATTTGGTAATTATATATGATCAACAAAAAATATTTATTTTTTATTGAAATATAGAAAATATCTAAAGACCATGTTATATTAAAAAATCATAAGAAATCATGATGAATCATAAGAATATATTATTATTCATATTTTTATGTATATTATGGATATAATTATACATTTAGAGATATTATTATTACATTAAAATAACATCATATCAATTTTAGCTAGCATCTTTCTTTGATTCTCTCATAATAAAAATAAATCATACAAAATTTTAAATGAGTTATATCCTTCTAGAGGTATATATGTAATCATCATTATACATTAAAAGAAGCCTTTAGATGTTCTGAATGTGTTAAATTCACCCACTACAGTCTTATAAATTTGTCTAAACTTACATTCACATAAGGAAATTCATCCATAGGTCTGGGCATATAGAATCACCTATCATGTGACTTCCAATGTAATCCAATATTGTTGAAAATTTCATAAGGTTCCAAACGTTATTTCTAACACAAGAATTAATATAATTAAACTCATGAAATTATCATCAACAATAAAAAATCATATTACCAAGGTGATTCAATCCATTAGAATAATATGTGATCCCTAAATCATGATAAAAAATATTTATCTCGTATAATCAAATGAGTTTTATTTTATTGATTCTAAAATATTTTTTTAATTTCAATATTAATTTTATCATATTAATGGGGAAAACATTAATGGTACATTGTTAAAAAATCACTAATAAATATTAGAGTGATTGAAAATATGCTTATTTTAAAATATTAATTATTTAAATATGATATATTATTCATGGAAAAGTGAATGATTATTTATATTGATATTTATAACAATTAACATATTTTTATCAATTCTGAGAAATTTTAAAATTTTAAATGTTTATGGTATGAGAAGATAATGTGTAGAATATTACTTTGGTAACTCACACTGATAAAATATCCATGAAATATATCTTTTAGAAAAAAAATCCTTGAAAAGTATAGTTTTTTTCAAATTTAATTCTAATAATAACTCATTCTATTTAAATGAAAAAATTGATACATCATTTTCTATTTGTGGATGGTGATTATTACGGGTGAAATTTAATTATATTATGTGATTTTATTTTGGGTGAAATTGATGTGGTGGGATATTATTAAAATTAAAAAAAAATAAAATTTGTGATACTATAAAAAAAATATAAAGCTAAAGATGTCTTTGTCATAGAATGAATATATATAAGAATAAGTTATTTACTACAACGTAAAGTTAAATCATCTAATAATCTATATTTTTTTGAGTTTAATGTGAATAGTTTTAAATTATTATAGATAAAGGGAAAAAATGGTTTTGTGTTTACTGAGTTTTTTTCATAGTATTTCACATTTTAATCACCAAATAGTTTCTATAAAATTTTTAAAATAATATATGGAATGCTATTTTTATTTTATCTTTAAATCATAAATTAGAGTGTCACACATTTATTACTAATTAAAATTTCAATTTAAAGAAGATCTCGCTTACATCTAGTTTTTATTATATTTTGTTGTACATGTCAAAATATATTGTTTCCTGGGGTAATATATAATATTCTGAGAGGCCTGGGTTGAAGATAATAATATACCCAAACCACATATATTGATAACAATATATTAATGTCAAATATTTATCCTAATATAAAGACATTTAATAAAATGGAGTAGGTTCACACATTTGGGTCAAACCATGTATAAACCACTTTTCCCCATGTACATACTTTCATTATTATTATATATTTGAGGATTAATTGTTATACTTGATTTGGTATTTTCCTATTTAACCACATATTTTTATTAAAAATAAGTATATTATAGTAATAAAACTACCCTAATTCACCCCTCCCTACTATGTTTATCCAGTTGGTACACTAAGACAATAAAGATTCATAAATCATAATATATGAAGAGGATTAATGATTATGTGAGATGAATTTATAATTGAGGAAAATATTGTAAAATCTAATTATAAAAATTCATCCTACTTTAGATGTAATTTCTCTATATCATTAGAAAATATAAGTTGTATTAGAGTGTATTTTTCAACATCTGATTTGATACAATGTTTTTACGCACTTTTCAAGGACCTCTATGAAGTAATGTTTTCAATAAGTATTTGAGTTGTCTTAGATGGATAAAAATATTTTTTACTATATCTAGATCATTATATAAGTTATTTCATTCAAAAACACCATGGAAGTGTAATAATAATGATCCTAATATGAAAATATAGATCACTTAATTGAGAATGTAGAATGATAATTTCCTACTAACTGATGATTAAAAAAACTAATTGATAACAATCTAGGTTTTAATTTATCTATTATATATGTAGAAAAATATATTATTGAATAATTAAAAATAGGTTGTAATAAATATATTCTATTTTAATCACTTTTAGATTTTTCAGTTGTTATTTACTATTCAGAAATGGAAACACATTCTTGTTATCAAATATATATTTGATTTTATAATGGTTTTGAAGAATATTTAAATAATATTTATATTGAGAAAAATTATTTGTTGAAGGAATTATTTGAAAAGATGAAAAATATTTTACTCCAATAAATATTGTGGAACCTCATGAAAAATAATATAAAGGGGATTGATCAATTAATTTGTGTAGTAATTGAGTTAAAAATGAATTAAAGACTTATAATTTAATCATTAAGTTTATTTCCAATTGAATTGTAGAATATCCAAAGAAGGATTAAAATATTTTTCCATTAAAATTTCTATGTTATTTCCACCACATGTTATACCACCTTATACACTACCAATGTTGTATTCATGGAACATTCATCCCAAATGACCAATCTGATGGAATTTTCAAAAATTGAAGACTATTTTCCCTCACCAAACACTTTGAAAAAATCATGGTGATGTTATCTATACCATGGATGACACCAACATTCCTTGAGCACCATGAATTCGTCCACACAATTTTCCCCATTCCCATTCACCATTATGGGACACCATAATATAAACCACTCCATGGAATGTTTGTTTTGAACCAAATACATATAAAAATCAATTTTAAGGCATTATAAGAATTCTAAATCCTTTACTATGAATTGATCACCCCAAAAATAATGAAATTGATGGAAATAATGAGTTTAAAATGGTATCAAAATTTTGAGGTTTACACATAGTTGAATAAAAAGTAGCTAAATTCTCATATATATTCTTCCTTAGGATAAATGTCAACATTCATCTACACATTGCACCATGTGGTGTGATGTTGGGTTAATGGTGGTTATTGATAATATTACCAAAACGCTTTTTCAAATAATCTACTGATATAGGATGTGTTTGGGTATCCATCCACAATCGTGTATGTTTTTGTTGAAGGGAGAAACATTTTCTCCCAATTTTTTATATTTATGGACACCAAAAATCATAATGTAATGCTATGTAATAACTATCCATTAAATCTATAACGATTCTAGATATCACTAATGAAAGAAATGTTATAAAAATTTTGATTTATATAATCAAAAAATCACACATGAAGTAGATGGTATCTCTTTGAATTCAAGGAAAACAATAACAATATGAGATCAATGTCATGTGGATCATCATTATACTTGTGAGGTCATAGATACCAGAATCCATAACTTAATACAAAACTTCTCTTCAATGAAACACATAAAAGTAAGGGTTTAGAGGCATCGAGAAACATAATATACTTAAATTATACCACAAAAAACAGAAAAACATGTCTAGTAGTAAAAAATCATTTTAACATACATATAACATATCCAATATTAATCAGAAAAAAGGTATTGTTTTAAAAAAAATTAAGAGAAATTATATGAGCTAAAATCCAAGAGAAGGTCACAAAAAAACAACATCAATATTCTACAACCTCATTTATTATTCACCTCTACAACACACTCGTAAGTGGATCCCATGGCCACCTAGATTTAATATTCATGGGTTTTATTACTTCCACCTCATCCATATAGACATTCCCTATGAAATATACTTTCTAATTCCATAATTATCATGTCAAGTGTTAATAATATTTCAAGTTCTTTTGATGAATGTTTTCTACCATCATGAAATATTCTAATAATTATCATATAATATAAAATGAGTGAGGATATTACTTTTCAAGACCACTATGCATTAGTGCATGGATTGATAAATGATTTGATTCATGAGAACCATTAAAATATCCTTAGATTTCACCATTATTATTTAAATCTCAAGGAACTTATAATTAACATAGAAACATTTAATATCATATTTTAAATGGCCCCATAACTAAATTGAAGCTAATGATATATGAACCATTGGTTGAATTATGAGAACCAATTTACCTAATTAATATTTTAAAAAGGAAATTAATACTCAAAAGTTGGTATTAATTATTTTATTTTACTTTATTTTTTAATATATGGAAAACATGATTGAGGAGACATTTTTAATGTCCCATTTTTTCCAAGTAAAACATTAGAATATTTTTATAGATATTTCTAATGCCATAATCTAACCCAACATGAAATTATGAGTCTTAGTGACACCAAAACTGAATTGTGAAATATATTAATTAAATTAATTGTATGCATGAACTCTTTTCATAAACATTTATAATACCTCACAAAAGTAATCATGGATTAGAGACAAAGTCATTTATTGATTTTAGAGAAAATTGTTTACCCTAGGAATGACATTACCTTGTAACTTGTCATATGATATGATTGAGTGAAGTCGTTGCTGATTTATTAATGAAATTAAATTAAATAAATAATTTTTTCCTACATGACCTAAATAAGATTATAAAGATTATTAAATGGAAATATTCCTGGTTTATCCTCATATCTCATGAGAATTGAAGAAATTACAATAGGAGATTTTTCTCAGTGGAAGGAAAACATGATTATGAATAGATGACCAGTGTGTAGTGAGGCTTTCATATCTCACCAACAGAGAAGATGTAGATTCATTCCTCCTAATTTATTTTTCCAAATAATGTTATTTCATTTGTTTTATTGATTCCTCCTCATTTTCTTAAACTACAATGAAATAAATTCTATCGAATAACATATTTATTTTTTGATAAAAAATTTTTTGGTATGAGTATTTTTATTTTTTTATTTGGGGGGATATTTATAACTTAATGATTGATGGATATTCAGTTTTCAATATAAAGGAAAATTATCTAGGACATCCCAAATGATGTTGTAAGTTCATTTCTCATATTGTGTTTTGTGGGGGTTTCTCTTCATTCTACACGTGTTTAACATTCACATTTAATTGGCTATGTACTTTCACAAATACCAAATGAATGATCATTACAAATTTTTTCTATGGTAAAATGGATATCTAACATGGGTTTTGGAGGGATGTTTTATTTCACATTTTTTGTATACGACTATGGATTCATATCCATTGTTGTATAAGGATATGTTCATCATAGTAATTGTGTGTGGGACTGATAGGGAATGATGAAGGCTGTCTTATGAAAATTGGATATACATGGACTAGCTGTAATCCATCCAACAAGGAAGTGGTATAGTTAAACCCCAGATCTGCAATTTGTGGCATGATTCCCATTAGAATTAGTGTCCATTGAATTTTCATCCAATGAATCATGATCATTCTATAATGTATGAGAAATTATATACTACACAACATATATCACTAAAAACACATTATGTGTTTCCCCTTATTTTTAGTGTTAGGGTTTCTTCATTGAGTAAAGAATCATATGCCCTGTGGAAAAAATAACATGTTGTGATAGCCTTTACTAACCATTTTTGAATGTATAGGAAGTACACACCCCGGTGGTTATGTAACTTTGTATGTCATGTGGCATGTGCAACACAATGTGTACATTGTGGACAGTGGAATGGTTAGTACAAGGAGTACTCACCCAAGATATTTCATGGACCCTCATGTTGTATTTGGTGGACTATACACCATGTACATTTGAATGTTTATTGATTGGGGAAGATGGCATGTTGAGTGCTAGATCAACATCTACACACTGAGTTCATCGGGAACAATCCTTCTATTGTGGAAAAGTGAATGTCATGTGGGAATGAGACATGGGTGTTGACATGTTTATTGATACACACCATGTAACCCCATGGGCATAGTGTGTACTCCTTTGAGGATAGGTTGGTTTCCCCTTTATTATATTCCAAGCATCATTGTGAGCTTTTTTGTACTCCCTTGGACCATTAATAATTATGTGTTATCTCTTGGTTCTATCATACTATGGATCAGTACTTCATCATGTTCCCATCATAGATGGTCACCCCCTGTAGCTTCAAAATTTTTAGTTATGTTTGGATATGTTACCTTATTATGTAATGATTAATCTCAGTCCCCTTTGAAAGATTAGTTAGTGGAATATATCATTGATCCCCTTGATAGGCCTAGAGATATCCAAATTTCCTTCATATTTCATTGGTAGGGTTTTCAGAATTGATATAACAAATATTTACATGGATTTAGATGCCCTATCTTGGAGGATGTTTCTAGTATGACCCAGTTTCCCTCAAGTTATTCCTAGGAGTTGAACCCTAGAAATGTACTAAGATTTTACTTTTCTAAGGAGGTGTAGTCTGATTGAGTTGGCATCTCCAAAAAAAAGCCTATGAGTTTTCTGTCTTCTTATTCTTGGCTAGAACTGATGAAGATGACATCTTGGATGAGTTATATACATAGTAGAATATCTTATGGAGTGGTTCCTACTAGACAATAATCACTTAGAAACCTTGTAATTAAACTATAGATTGTAGTGGTAGAGACCTATGAGACATGGAGTATTTTATTATTAAACATGGATGTTTTATTGTATGCCTGGTATTAGGATTTTTATATCATATGGTGTGATGAATAATATTGATTTTTAATTCTTATTATCTTCCATGTGTGAAACTGGGAATTTTTATACATATACATGCATGGTATCTATACATAAAAGTCATGTATTTTTCTAACTAAGACCCTCTATATGGAGTATAGGGACAACCATGTATAGTTGAAGCTTATTTGGGCTAAATAGAATGGGGGGTATATAATTTTTCTTGTTTATAGTAACCCTTCCATTTAGAACATTTGAATATATTTATATTTTTTAGTGGGTTTGTATTTTGATACTTTTATCGATTTCTAAAACATTTTTTTGTACACATTTGTGGGTTGATGGATGTATTCACGTATTTTTATTAGTTTGTTATGTTTCCTTTTGATATGATCTTAGAGTTATGTGAAGTTGAAATGGTACCTTATCACAATCCTTCTAAATTTTTAGATAATTATTACTGGGATTAGTCACATGCCATTATCCTATTAGAGGTAGTATTGGTGTAGTTGTGGATCTGATCTCATTGGGTATGGTTGTGATGGAATGGCATCATAGGAGAATTTCCAATCTATTGTGTTATGAAACTTAAATGGATTAGGATGAGATATTGGAGTGTATTTTTCTAGCATTTATGTTTGGGTTTGGAACTTGGGAATTAGTCTTAATGTGATTCAAGATTTTATCCCATGATAGGCTGTCCATTATTGGTACAAAAGGCTAATGAATCCCCTCATAAGGTCCCTGGAATCCTTCTTTTCGACCTGGTTCATCTAGGAACTATGTTCTAGGAAACAATTTGCACATACATTATACAATAACAGGTTCTGGTTTCCATGTCCTTCATCAGTCATCTAACCAGATATACTAATTGAAAGTTGTCTGACTTATTTCCTTACAAGATGTATTGATAATGAATACATGTGAGGTTTCTATAAAAAGTTTGATATCCCACCCCAATTAGTGATGAGGCATCCCAAAAGAGGTTTATTCGTGATGTTTTCTTTCCTGATGATGATTAAATGGATGTTCTTCCTCCTATTGATCAGTTTCTAGACACACCTCCAGTGGTTCAGGTGGATGTATCGTGTCAGGTTGAGTCATGGATGAATGTTTTTGATGTTGGATAATGATTTTTAGGGTCTGTACATATGTTGTTAGGTTCTTATGTAGGTATATCAAATGATGTAGTGTTTTAAGGACCAAATTATAGTAGGTTCATACACATGTATTAATGTAGGTGGTTCCCTAATTCAAAAGGACCAAATAGATAGTTCATTCCTAACAATCCTGATGTTTTTTATATTCATGTGATGGATGTAGAAATCTTATATAGGGTCTTCCAACCCCACATTATGATGGTAGATAGATGGTCAATGGACCAAAAAGGAAGATATAATAGATTTATCAAGGAGTTATATAGGGTTTTATACATGGGATAAGAGAAGTGGGATGTATTGGGAACACAAATTTGATTCAACCACCACCCCCTGGTGGTTTAGGATAGACTCTGGGAGCTGGTGTACAAAGAAACCATTAGTTTCTGATGATGGAGGATTTTTACTCAAAGGCTCCAATAGTGCTTGATGTATGATCTATCTTCCATTCACTATTGTTGTAGTACTGTTTGACCATGGTATGAGAGACCTCTCTTCCTCCTTTTTGATTTACTATTCTAGGAAGATGTAAGATGTTAGTAGATCCCTGTAGTTGCACGTTTACATGTTAATTTTGTATTCATGCTAGACAAAAAACTCCCCCACCATGTTGAAATCTAGACATTCAATCCAAAACTGTGTAGGTGATTATGTTCCAACCAAAGTTGATAGTGTCGAGTGTGGTCGAAAAGTTTCGTTGACTTAGGTGTGTGATGCTTTTGATGTTATAAGGTGTCAAAGAAAACTATGGCTCTTGTAGTGGTGTGTGAAGTGGAAATAAATAGATCTATGAGGTTTGATATTAGAAATGCCTCAATTATGGATTAAGGAACTATGTGTGTCTTAATATCCCTTGATGCAGGTTTCAAACATATTAATGAGCCACATAATAGTGAATTTATCTCCAATTTTAGATTGAGTGATACTAGTGGTTCATTTTTCTCAACAATATGGTTTGACAGTTCGATATAGAGGATTAGTGATTGCATGATTATATTGATAGTATTACCCAGATCAAGGATGTGTTAGGACATTATGTGGATTATCTTTATAGTGGCGGTGTGACACTAATATGTTTTCCAAGTATGGTATGGTTCCATACCATCCATTCTCTCTTTTTTACAGCCCCAACTATAGTAGTGATTTAATTTTGTTTGGATATAGTTTTATAGTTTTGATAATAAATGTCCCCATGCAGTGTAGGATGATCTCAATTGAAAAATATTATAGACGATTAATTATCATTTGTCTTGCATTACCCTTAGTGTATAATATTCATTGTGAAATTAGATCCTATAATGGTTTAGGAGTAATTGTTTTCCCTTATTTATCATGTGTATGGTTTTACCTATCTA
Source organism: Viscum album (assembly GCA_963277665.1). NCBI lineage: Eukaryota > Viridiplantae > Streptophyta > Magnoliopsida > Santalales > Viscaceae > Viscum > Viscum album. The sequence continues at coordinate 645,369,417 of OY728121.1, read as the reverse complement.
TAGATAGTACATTTTATTCATAAACATGATCGAAGAATTACCCAATATATTTTCTAGATTATTTGATGACCTTTTATAGTTGTGAGGGATATGGGTCTATTTGGAGTTGTCTGGAGATCATGGGATTGGTAATACCTTTGGTGTTTTTCATGGGTTTCCTTGTGTTGTTCACCGAAGATTCATATGAGTTCCCAAGGATGGATTTGAAATGGTGTCATTTGAACCATGTGAAATTATGAGACTATCAATAGTGAATTATTTTTGATTTATTCAAATAATAATTTTTGGTCAAGTGGTTATTAGAGTTTGACATCGAGAATGTTTTTCACCAACTCTAGTTTTGGAGAAGGGTAACCACAGATAGATATTTGAATACACCATGGGTGTTTTAAGTTAATGGTGATACTTTTAAAAGTATGTATGTCATCAGAGAGTTTTGAGTCTTATGAAAATGACCCTAATCCCTTCTTGGATAAGTTCATGGTAGTTTTTGTTAATGACCACAATTTGTTCTTAAAATCATTTATGAAGCACACAGGAAACATTAGGAAATATCTATTAACCTATATTCATTACTTATTACATGTATTCTTTATCAGAGATCTTGGGAGGTAAAATATTTGAATATCTATAAAGTGATCACGTGTGATTAGATAAATACTAGATATATTCATGATAGATTCCTTGATGGGGGGGTCACATTTTTATTTTCTAGTTATGGATGCATGTTCCATTAATGGGGCATGAATATGTGCTAATATGATTGTCTTCCATTAGCAGTACTTATAGTGGATGCTTGTATACACCATGATCTCAAGGCTTCGGGTAGATAGCCAAGGTAGTTATAATATGTTTTCAAGAAAAACTCTTATTGTTTCACCTGTTTATGGGTGAGAGAAAATGAATATTTGTGGAGTTATTGGGTAAAATTTTCATACACAAGGTATTCCATATTCATTAGATTCCATTAACCATTATTGTATATTGTGATTCATGCATCATAGAAATGATGGGAAGGGGATACATGAAGTCTTTGGGTACTCGGTTGTAGTTGAGCCTAGTTTTCAACTGATGTATTTTTTTCAGGAATATTCCTTTTAGGTTATAGTAAATATTCATCATATTCTCATGTTGTTTTTGGTCCATAGATGGGAGGATCATAAACCATCGTTAGAGTTTGTGTATCATAGTTATTAAAACTCCATAACCGGCGTGACACCTTTTTGAGGCCATTTATGCGTGACAATAATATTCAGTTTTATATTTAACATAAAAAGTGGGTGGAATAAAATCTAACCCAATTTTGGTTCTACTGATTTATGTAAGAGAAGATTTTACCCATGTGTCAATGGGTACCTCCAAGTAATTCTAGTAGTTAATTATAAGTCAACAAAGACTAAATTTAGATTTAGAGAGATTTCATTTATTAGACCATGTGGTATTCCATCATTGGGGATTTTATGCTATTTCTTTTCATGATTTTGTCTGGGGTTAGTGACATGGTGTAAGAATTAACCCCATAACCATAATATTTTTTATTTCCTGGTTTTATCCAATATTCCCTGCTAAGGATGCATGTGAATGACTCATATCATGATTTAGACCTGTGTAAGATGGTCCATGAGAGCAGTGATTCATTTTTAAAAGTGTTAGAGTTGTTGGGAACCGTCAAGGAAAGGACCTTCATGGGAAAGTGGTTTCCTTGTGTGTCATTGTATTGATAGCTTGAGAAAAAATTAGGGTGTCTCATGACAGAGGGGGCCTTGTTCGAAGCTCAGTATCCCTACCATTTTTTTAGTTTTTTCCTTTGGGTGTGAAAATTCTAGAAGTAGGGAATAATGTAATGTACCAATTTTTTCTATATAATACTTTGTAATATTTCTAATAATATTTCCAAATCCATGTTCTCAGATAGATGGAGAATATGAGACTATTTGAGCATCGAATTGATGTTGGAAATTTAATAATTATATTAATTCCACATCCACCATGTTTTCCAAAAAAAGTCGATTAAACCAAAAATATTGTCTTAGATTAGAAATATGGGACTTCTATTGAGTTCATATAATAGGGTTTACCATAGGCATGATATAAGCTTAGAACACATCAAACATTCCAGTTGAGTGCATCCCATGTGAATCATTAAGTATATAAAATAAAATAATTATTTTCTTTTAATTATTCAACCTGAACTAATAACTCTTATAAATACAGTTCTTTAAGAATATAAAATATCTACCCACATAACTGTTGATATTTTAGTAGACAGTAGTAGAGGATAATTCTCAGAGGAATGATGATTGGATCATGGATTGTTGAATTTTGTGTATCCCATCTTGTGGATCTAACTAAATAAAAAAAGTGGATTCATTCTTCTCGACTGAATGATCCTAATCAAGGTAAGACTATTGTTTTCTTTATTCATCATCATTGTCTTAACCCACTATGAAAAAAACAATCATCTAATATATTTATTCATGAATAAATCATTTTGATTGTATATATGTGTTTATCCTTGATTTTGGGCGATAGTTATTATTTTTTTATAACTGGAAATTTGTTTCATTGTTATATTTGAATTGGATCAAGGAAAACCTTAACAATGACCAAATATTGTTCCATGTATTTAATTTTTTGGTCTTCTCTCCCAGATCGAGCTGCATTAATTTTTTGTATTTACATGGCCTATGAATCAACCAATATTGAGTAAAAAATCATTGCACATTTGGTCATTAGCACAATGAATCAATACGATAGGTTTGGGATTGAAATCTAACCATAGGGTTTTCGTAAAAGAATATGTATATAGATCCACATACAGATCTAGAGTTTTTCTTCACGATTTATTAATGTTACACTAAATCATCCAGATGCCTGGTGTTTCTCAATATGAGGACATGGCTGGATCATATGATATCCAACCAACAATCGTGATTAGACTTTTTATACCCTAGATCCACAATGTGTAGCTTGAATCATATATGATTCAATGGATTTAGATAAATTTGGTGATTATGGGTGAATGCATTGTAATTTTTTTCATAATCCAGACTACATGTTTCGTATACCTATGACCAATCATCATGTACTCCCTTCTATTCAGTTTAGGATGTCCACACAGAGATAAGTATTATAAGACCATTGGACTTTATCTAAAATGTTTAGTGCCTACATTTAGTACATGCCCATGTGGGCAGGTAGCGTTACATGCTATGTGGAACTGTGTAGGCTATACCACATGGCATGTAAACCCTATAAGTTGGATCAACATTTTAATGATGTAAAAAATGAGTATGTAATGTGGAACAACATTCTGTGTGTGGTGGGATACACATTTCATACATAGGACGGTACATGGACATGGGACGATGACGCACCGAGTTCTATATTGACATCCACATATTGTGTGTATCAGGTACACATTATCTATTTTGTAAAACTAAATGCAATGTGGGTGTGAGACATGGGATGTTCTTAGCATAGTTATAAATGTCGTGTACCCTATGGACATGCCATGTACTTGTTTAACGGTAGTTTTGATTCTCTTTACTCTTGGAAAAAAAATTAAATGTGTGCTTGTGTGAGATTCCTTAGAAAAATATCAATTTATTGTGTTCCCTTGGTTCATTCCTATTTTGGTTTAGTGTGGAATTAAATTAATATCATAGAGGGTCACTTATCTGCTTCTTCCTAATGGAATATACAGTGTGGGTGATTTTCCATATTCTATATTGAGTATTCTACGTCCACTTTTATATATTCCACATCATCTTAGAGAATATATCCTTATAAGAGGCTAAGAGTGATCCCCATTTCTGGCATATTTTTATATATTTAGTTTTTTGGAATTTTCATGACTATTATCTATATGGTTGTCAATTCTCCTCTTTCTCAGATGTTTCCCATTGTATCTATTGTCCCCCACAATGAGCCATGTGAATTGACCCATAGCTATGTATAATGATTTGATCATTCCGATGAGGTGTAGTATGATGGAGTGTGTATCATGTATAAAAGTAGTCAATTTTTTTAGATTCATTTCGGAAATACCTGACAAGGATTTCCTCTAAAATGAGTTTCTTTTGTCCCAGTATATCTCAGGGAGTGGTTCTTCCAAATGAATGAACACTATGGAACCACACAATGGATATAGGAGTGGTGGATACATTTGATATTCAGAGTCTTTTTTGATTATATATGGATGTTCTATTTTATGTATCATATTATTATTGAAATATCTTATGATGATTTAACAAATCATGATATATTTTTCTTAGTGATTAATGGGTGTTCCCCAAATTATTGTTATTATCACCAACATATCGGCTCTTCCCACACATGTCATGCCTTGTGAAGACGATGACCATTTTTATAATGTCCATGGAGGACCAGGCGAAGTTAGAGCTTAGTTGTTCTATATAGACCAAGTTGTATACCAGCATTTCATTTGGTTGTAGTCCCGCTTTTTGATGTAGAACATTTTTTAAAATTTTTTGTGGGGATATATTTTCCCCATTTTAGGATTTTTATTACTTTATTTCAACATAATTGTGAGATTATAAATGATGGAATTCATTTTTTTCATTTGGTTCACATATAAGTACTATATGGGCTCTAAGTTGATTTCATGGCTATTGGTTCATTTGGTTATTGGATCCTAGGTGTTTAATATGTCCTCATTACACTAGTATGCAGCCAATGAATTATTGAAGGATGGTTTGGGGTAATTACATCTCTGATCCCAGCGGGTCATGTCATGATAGAATAGTATCATAAGACAATACATCACCTAAAGTGTCATGATACTTATTTGTTTTTGGATCAAAGATTGGATTATATTTTCTCTAGCTATGAAGTTTTTTTGGGAACTAGGGAAACGGTTTTATTATATTTTGAGTTTGGATCTGAAGCTAAGGTGTCAAGAGTATATGTAGTGACCAACGTATCCATTCTCAAGGAAGATGATAACCACATTTTTTACACGATATATAGAGGTACTTACTGATTGGAAAATTTCATTACCTGATTCAAAAGGAAATGTTTTTTTTTGGTTTTCATGTCATAAATTATTTATATAACTATATATAGACATCACCCTTTATACATCTTGTCTTCTTTTAGGATGTATTAATGAAAATATCTAGAAAGGATTCTAAAGAAGAGTTGGGAGTTTGACCTAGTGAGTTATCAGGCATCCATGAAGGGGGTTAATAATGTGTCATTCATTCTTGAGGATGATCATCATGCAACACATTCTCCTATCATTTATTTTATAGAACTACCTCACTTGGTTTATGTTTATTCATCATTCCATAATAATTATTGGATGGATATATTTATTTGAGATAATGATTTGTTGCATTTAACTATCTATAATGAGATTTTGACGAAGAGATCACATGTGATTAAGGGATAGTTTGAAATACTAAGAGTAGGTGTGGACCTAGGAAATGAAATAAGTGGTTTTTATGTTCACAAGGACCACATTGACATCCTAGACCTATGAGAATAAGGTGTTTTTATTCTTGATATGTATGTAAAAATATTATATGGGATTTTCCTACCTTTAGCGATGCTGGATGATGGATGGTCGATAGTCCTTTGAGGATGAGGAAATATTTTCCATTAAATGATTTAGAGGGAAGATTTAGAAACATAAGAGTAGTGGGAGGTAGATGGTGCACCAATTTGATTACACCACCCAAAATATATGTGGTTGTGGCTAGAGATAGGGAACTAATAGATAGGTACCCAAGTAGTTGTAGGAATGGGAGGTTTTTTACCCATAGGATCCCAAGGGTGTTTAGAGGTTTGATATTTGTTCCTTCTAGTCTTGTTGTAGAAATTATTTCCACAGGCTTGAGCCGCTCATCTTCCTCCATTGATCACATTATTTTTTCAGTGAGATATATATTTTTAGAAGAGGCGTGTGATAATAATTTGGGATGAGACATTGGACATGAATGTAATAGGAAAAACCCCCAACCATGATTTATTATTGACATGAGATCTAAAACTATGCGGGTGAGTAAGTTCCACCAAATGTGGATAGTGTAGAGGTTTGGTGGATGAGTTAATATTGCAGTTCTACATGAGGATTTTTAATGTTATAAGGTGTCAAAAAAATACCTAGTTGTTTTAAATATTGTGGGAAGGTAGATATTGAGTTCCATGTTATTGGAGAGTTTATAGAGTTTAAGTTATGTTCACAGAGTGACACATATCTTCCCTTCCGAACTACATTTTTCACTTGTAGTTAGAACCACTAATCATGAAGAATATCCCCTATTTAAGACCGAGTTATACTAGTAGAAAATATTAATTAACCCTTTTTTGAGGTTATTTTATGATTGGATTACTGATAACACTATTATATTGATAGCATGACCTGAAACTAGGAGGGGAGAGAATTTTTTGAAATCTCTTCATTATGGTGGAATGTCCCTCGAATGATTTCCTTAGTATGAAGTAGTTCCCTATCATCCAGTCATAGGTTTCTACCACCAATGAGTGTGGATGTTCTTTTGGTTTGTGGGAAGAATATTTCCTCCATTGATATGGAGTGGTCCCAAGTAGATTATGATGATCTCATCAGCAGGAGGATAAAGCCACTTCCTTATCAGTTTTCTATTTTGACCCTTGGAGTATCAAATTAATTTAGATTTTAGTTTCTATGATGGTGGATGTGTAAGGGGATTTCCATCTTATTGATTTATCATGTTTTATCTGTCCTCTAATTTATTTCTACATGAAATTTCAAGAAGGTAGACCAGATATCTGTTGTAGAATATCATATTACCACATGTAGTTTTGAGGGATGTGGGTGTAGTTAGACGATCCTTAAGAGAATGTGGTTCATAATTCCTAGTCTGTTTTACCTTGTTATCCCTATGTAGTTCACCCAAGAGGTGTTTGATTGATTGAGGTTCTGTGTGAAGTAATATCACTAGAAACATGTCATGCGAGAAAGTGTTTTCCCCCCTAAGAATCAAGATTTTTCTGAACAATGGTTTGGGGTTAAGTAGTTCTCACTGTTCGATCTTGATACAAGCTTTCACTAACTTTGGTGTTGGATAATCATGTAACACAAGTGTCTTAACGAACCGACTATGGGTTTTTAGTTATTGGTGATACCATTAGAGTGTTTTACGCTAAAAAATAATATTCAGGCTTTAGAATGGATCCAAATACCTTATTAGATCATTTCATAGTAGTCTTCATAGATGAAATACTTGTCTGATCGGTGTCCGAGTTGAAGAATGCAAGACAAATTAGGATGGTTCTATTTATCTCTAGTCGATAGTTGTTATACCTTTGAAATGGATATAGATTGTGATATATTGAGTGACTTTATATAAACTATTTATTTTCCTGATGTATTTGTTGAGGTGGGATCACATTATTCTTTTCCAAGGACATATGATGGTTCCGAGCATGTTACATGAAAAGGTGTTGATGAGGATTTTATCTTATAGCAACACACCTGGGGGAGTTAATGATCCACTAGGATCTTGTGGCATCTATTGGACATCCATGGGAGTTATAGTATGTTTTAAGAAAAACTCTTTCTGTTTCATCTATTTGTGGGTGATGAAAAATATATCCTTCAAGAAATTTTGGGAGCCATTTTTTGAATTTGTTAGTTCATCTTCATGGTTTTACCTTGATCATTATTGTGGTATGTGATTATTACTTCAAGATAGGATTTTAAAGATTATGTGTGAAGCCTTTGGTGACTTGATTTTTGTTAAGAATAATGTTTACCCCTATCTGTCTTCCATTTTTATTAACATTTTAGGTTTTGGTAAATGTTATTTGTGTTCGCATGTTGGTTTTTCTCCATAGCTGGAATGATCATATACCAATAGTGGAGTTTTTGTTTCATAGTGATTACCTCTCGAATATCAGTGTAGCACATTGTTTGGCCATGTATGAGGTACCCTATTTAGTTTAGTTTATATATACTTCCCTTGGGCCATGATTAATGTTATAAAAATACATTATTATTTATCATGGATGATATGTTGATCATCTACTAGGTAAATGGATAACGCCTCTAATTAAGTATATATGGACAATGAGCATCCATTTTTTATGTTTGGTTTGTTTTTATGAGATCCATTGATCCATGAAATACATTATTGAAATCACCTCCAAAAGGATGACACTATCCTCCATGGGGAGTCCCGAGAACGTGAACCTACCTCAGTCTAGGAGGTTTATCATGTGTACAATGTTTGGTTCACAAAGCTTATCCCCATGTTATTGAGTCCTTATTCATGTTTCATTCAACTCTACAACCATAGAGAGTCTCATCTTCAGACTAGTTGGACCCTCTAGAGGTTACCAATTCCATTAAACCCCAAAAATGATATTTTTAAAATTCATAACAAATAAAACAAAAACTCAATGACTAATATGGGTTGCTATTGTTGAAAACCATTATCCAGGGAAATGAATACATTCTATGGTACATGAAATTTCCCCTCCAAAATTCTATGAATGAATAATTCTCTCTCTATGTCTATAAAATATGTGCGGAAACATAGTGGTTCAATCCCAAACCAAATATCTCTCCACAGGCCTCACTAAATCACTTGAGAAAAAAATCAATGAGAATGCTATCTAGAGAGCACCTCATGATGTTTTTCAAACTATATGAGTACTTGATCATAGTCTTGTTATTCTTGTGAAGGTTCATCATCTATTAAGTATAAGTTTTTACTATCAATGGAAAATAATCGACCTTTAATATGTTTTTAAACTATTAATATGGTAAGGAATATTTATCAGGAGTCTGAGTAGTTAATGTATACCAGTGCCTTACCATGCCATGAACAAGAAGCAAAGCAAGAATCACATCTATTTAGAGAGTGCGTGGACTAGATTGAATATATGGGCCAGTAAATCCATACAATACTCTACTATTGGAATATCAACATCAAGAAAAAACCAAGGTGGCATATGAATCAAGAACACATACATTACACTAAGAAGATGTGAATATACATCATGTGTATTGAGAACTATTGTCTTCTATACTATTGGAGAGTGTACTCTCAACACAATTAGGGGAGGATATATCCAATGATTGCATGGTAGATATAACTTCAAATCAGGTCTATAAATCATTTCATCATTACCTATCTGATCATTGGAATGACAGACTAGAATAGTAATATGATTTTCATGACCATGCCTCGGAAACAAAGTCAACTATATATATATAGTTTAATCATATTGTTAACAATACAAATCCATTATTATTATAGTATATCAAGTCTATCTAACATAAAATAAAATTAAATATCACAACCTAACACTGTAATATTCATGTATTGTCTTACATATTAATATAATTGATACCTTATAGTTTTGAGTTGACAAGAATTTTATAAGAGTTTTGGTGGAAGGATAATTCAATTTCCCACCCCAATCACAGGGTTCCCTAATATACAAAACAATATCTTCTTCCTATATTATCATTTCTGGAATTTGTGACATAAACTGAACACATTCTAGGATAAAACTTGTCTAAAATTCATAGATTACCAATCAAATGTGATAATATTTTTCAATGATTTTATTCTCCACTAATTATTCCATCAAAATCAAGGTTAGATAATTACTACTAAGATCACTAATAATAATGTTTCTTATTCCTGTGGAGTTAGTGATTTAAAAGATGAATGATTAGTGTAAATACACCCATAATCTATATTAATGTTTTAAATTAGATTATAAAATGATATAACTCAACATATATGTACTATTTTAAATGGTAATTCATTCCTCCAAAAGGTAGTTCAGAATGATATTTAAGGCATGAATAAAGATAGTGAGTTCGAGAACATTTGTGGGATAGTTATTCTAATGATACAAATGTTGATAAGAACTGTATTACACTACTTGATAGACTTGAATAAAAAATCTACCCTAAGAATACAATATATATCACCAAAGACAACATAGTCCTACCAGGACACTGGAGGATTCAACAATATAACTGAGCTCAAACTGTGATTTTACACCCTATATGAATTTTGAAAATTTAAATGCTCAATGAACATCAATCCCTAACAATTAAGAGTAGTCATTAGAGAATCAATTGTGGATAAATCATTAATGAACTTATAATAATACCTTAAAAACCAATGAATATCCAAATATTAGAGAAATTCCATGATTTCTTCTAAGATGTTAGAAATTTCTTCTTCTGATGATCAATATAGAATCATCGTTATGAGATCATGTTTCCCATTAACATAACCTCCAATGTTGTAAATCATATCATAAAAATACTTGGTATGATGTAAGTGATTATTTATGATTTCTAAAAATGAACTTAATATAATGTTCATGGTATTCCATGGTCTTCAACTAAATTCCAATTTCATCCAAAATTACGACAAAAGAGTAGAGATTCTGGTGGAATATTATGTAAATAAAATTAATAAAAAGAACATATTTTATTGGTCTGGATGAATGATAAAAATGATACCAAATATAGACATACCTTCCCATAAACAAGGTCTATGGAAGACCAAAGTTATTAATCATGAGATTGTTGTAACTAAAACAATGTTCAATATTAGAGAACCACCAATCCCATTTTATCCAATCAAATAAATAATTATTCTATTATAACAATTTTTTTTTCTATAACATTGTTTATATAAAGAAAATCTATACACAACAAAATGGTTCCATCAAACATCATAGAAAAAAACATCAGTGCTGCCCAAGGTCTCAAATTCATTTTTTCTTAATAAATTAAATATATTACAATCAGTGAATTTATATAATATTTTTTATATTAATCCAACTGATTTTCTAGGTTTAAGATAAGAACAAACCAAATTATATGAACAAAACCCTGTATATTTTATTAGGGTAATTTTATTGCCTTTTAATGGAGAACCCATTTTTAGTCTAATTTTTTTATTACAATTCTATATTTTATATTATTTATAATAAAAATAATATTTTAAAAAATAAGATAATTTTTTTTTATTTTTGGTATTTTTCGGATAAGTTTCATGTTTTGATGAATAATAATAATATAATAAATTTTAATTGAAACGACCATTTTCATCGAAAAAAATGTATAGTGTAAACTTGTAATTATTTGGGTTAAAAATTATAAATAGATAATACTTTTATCTTTAAATCTAATGTAGGTCATTGGAATAAAAATTATTTTGAATTTATATATAAAAGTGTCTCTATCTTTTGCATGTTATTAGTTTAATAATCCATTTTCTCACCCCATGAAAATTATTAATTTTAAATTAAATACTGAAATACATTCAATTTTTAAAAATAGATTCATGATTTGGAATTAATTGCTGAAATTATATAAATATTATTATTTCAATTTTGGGCATTTGTAATAACAACATTAGTAATTATTTTATTAACACGGTAGAAGCTAAATCATGTAGTTAAGGGAAAAAATATTATTATCAAAATATAAAAAAATTAACCAAAAACATTTCCTAATATCAAAGTATGGGTGGGTTTTTAACTAAATAATAATTAGGCTATTATTATCATCTTTTTATCCAAAATTGATAAGAGTAATACTTATATTATACTTAATTTAATGAAATGTTAATGATGTCTTACTCATATTTTCAATAAGTATATCATTTTTAATATAGGATAATATAGATGATCAGTTAGTCTATAAGTACTAATTTGAAATATCAAATGTTTTTTATTATCATTGAAATTTATTTTTAATTTTTAGGAAATAAATATATACCTTAATTTCTTATTCAAGGATGATGCGATAATCATATAATTAGTTAATGTACAAACAAAATTATATTAAAAATATGAAAAAAATTAATTTTTTATAATTAATAACATGAAATAAGATTACAGATTACTTGTACATATTAGGGATGAGTTCATATAGTTTTTTTTGAGAATATGATGTGTTTATGATTTTTTTTAAAAGGGTAAAAAATGAATAGTTAAAAAATTGCCACTAATGATATTTTATAAAAGTAATATTTATTAAATTATTTGAAAACCATTAAAATATTATATAAATAAAAGGGGATGATTTTTGGTGAAAAATATCATAAATGTACCATTTATGGTCAATCATATATTTTATATGTAAAAATAAAATTCTCTTAACATTAAAAACATTGTTACCATAGTTAACACTTATATAGGTTTACTATGAGTTAATCAATACTATATGGTTTGAAATTACATTAAAATGTCACAAAATTATTTTATGATAATATTAAAACAATATGTCGAATTATATTTGAGTACAATTAATATTTGAGATATTTTTGATGGTTTTTAATTTATTATGAATGAATATTTAATGAGATTCCAAAAGTGTCCCTCACCTTAATTATAAAAGGGAACCTACTCCATTACTTCTTCACATCCCTTTGAGACTTGATGATCGACCTTACAATAATGATTTATCTTCTCCACATCCCTAGACACCATACAGAGATTATTTTCTTCCAAAAATTCTAACTCTAGTGTTTTTTATAAGAGACTTAAATAATCTGTTCTGAAGAAGTTATAATCACTCTAATTGGCCATCCCGTTTTTCTATGGTTATATACCTTTTTTAAATCAATGATATATGTTTCATAAAATAATTAATGAATTATCCTCAATATGATGAAATTTTATTATGATAATTAACACACCATTATAAAGGACATTCCCATCAAAAATAAAAATGAATGTATTGTTTGCGTGTAAGTACGCCTTGCCATATCCAATTAGAGATACAATTCATTTTCCATAAACATATTTTATGAGTGAAAATTATGATCGTTTTAATAATTATAAATGAAATCAATGATATAATTCAAATTATTGAATTAAAATTTATTTTCTATCTTTTTACCATTTATATAATATTTTGGTAAAATGATAATGTCGCTTTTACATATGTATGGTTTAATCTCTCATTGATACGATGTGATTGGTTATTCACCTAATCTTGACATGGATGGTAATAAGGGTAAATTTTATGAATATATATGTTATATATGACCTAAAAACGATTCTAAATGATAATACATCATATAACATCCTTTCTATTAACCTGAGAAGAAAGAATAATGAAATTTGTGTGCATATGTATGACATACAGTCTCCATGAATGGTGTATTTTATATCCTATCTATTTCATTTATGAATCACTATTAAAAATGATATAATCGATACAAAAATTATATTTAATTCATTATTATATTTATGAATATGATTATATTAGGATCTGTGTAATGGGACCAAGGATGACATGTCAAAACATGAATGAAAGACAAAGAAGATATTACCCAAACCATAACATTAACATGGAATTATAATTAAATAGGTAATATTAATTCATAATAAATCATATATGGAGTATATATATATGACTATTATTCTATGTTATATGATTAATAATTGTATATTTATTTTACCTAAGGTTTTAATGTGTGTGAATGAAGTCAAGAATTATGCTAAGAGATTTTTGTCTCAACTTTATTTCCATGAGACACATGCCTTATAATCTACATGTTTTTTCTATGTGGTGTATATAATGAAAATTAATGTTATTTTTCAATATTGTCTAAAATATAATGTAATTTTCATATCCATATATTTTTATTTGTTTTCAAGGGAATATGAGTCAACTGATTATAATGGGATGAGTATTATATTCCCGATCACATCAATATTTGAGATCAGTTCAATTTATGTCCCTCCTGGGGAATATTTATCTTCCATGTCCATTTTTTATAAATTTTTTAAAAAATGTTTTTACTTTTATCATATGGATTTTTAATGTAATTTTTACGCATTTTGGACTTATTATTACATGGTTTGAAAGAAATGGTTTTGTCATTTTCTGAAGGAGGAACATTGTGAATTTTCTGATTTTTTTAAAAAGGATTGTTTTTTAAAATTATACACCATGTAATGAATTTTCCTCCGTCATGAATCATTAATGAATTGAATCATACCTTACAAAATTATGTAGATATTTTCATACAAAATTTTTAAATTTAAAATTTTATTCCATTTTATGAAAAGAATATATATTCAAAGAAGAAAAGATATTTTCCTCAAGAATTATTTTTATGTGTTTTCCCAAAATTAATTTCTATTTGAGATTAAATTATTTGATGTTACTTATGTTTTACTAGGAATATTCATCAATGATATTATTCTTATTCTTTCTAAAAAAAATTATGTCTATGATGGAAAAATATTAATAAAACCCATTTCCTTTCCATGGGTTATTTTATGATTGAATGATGTATACAAATCTGATTCTATTCCATGGGATCTGAAATAATTAATGGTTTAGGTTTTGTTGGTTCCATTATGTCGTATTTAATTATGAGATTGGTGGGACCTATTTCACCCTCCAAATAAATTGGATAATTATTTATATCTCATGTGATATACATGAAGGGAAAGGGGAGTAAACATGGTTTATTAACGGAATGTGTCCATTAAGATGGTCTTGGTAGAGAACTCTAACTACGATGAAAGTTATGAGAGTGAAACCTTGTTAAAAAGGTGTTATGGGGAGTGAACCCACACTACTAATATGGCCTTGTTAGTGATTTCTTTACTAATATGGAAATAATATTAAATACTTATGTGTCTCCCATAATTACATGTATTACTTATAAGTTAGGTTTTATAGGATTATTCTCTTGACTACCTTATGATTTATGAATTTTGAACATCAAATCCTTATGATATGAATCATTTATCTGATCATTTATAGTAAGGTTATTATATTGAAATTTTATTCTTATGTTCTCATACCATTATATTCTTGTTAGTCTTATGTATCTCCATTGTTAACCTTTACATAGAATCTTAGCTCCCCTTTCTTATATTTCTTTTCCCCATTATATGAAGAATGGTATTAAGTATAAAATGTAAAAAATAGTTCAAATTTTTATGAAATGGGAATGAAAAGAAGTTGTTGTTTTTTGATCTAGTGGTTTTTTTCCCATGTTTCTACAGGTATTAAACTAATACAGTCTTTGGGAATGTGTTTGGGTAATGTCTGAAATGTTATTAAAAAATGTCATAATGTCAATTTATTTTGATATGGGTTTATCATAATATTGTTGAGTTAGATAACCAGTTTTGTGATATGGTTTCAAATAATACTAATGTCTTATAACAGACACTGGAGAGCTGAAAATCTCTAGAATAGTTAGTGATTTCCAATGACGTGATTTTGAGGGACTTATCCCTGAGATATAATTTTATATTATGAAGGGAAATCATCAATAAGGATTAAATGGGTCTACCATTTGAATGTAGATACATATTTAAATATAATATACAAGCCATTATTTTTGTCCAATGGAATATAATTAATATGTAATTTATTTTTGTAAATTATTCTTATCATTAGTTATGAATACTAATATTTCAGTAGTGATGATAATTTTTCATACTGATTGTTCGTACATAGAGAATATGGATATTAATACTATAATTTCTTTATCAGAACAAGAATATGTAGATCGAAAGGATGTATCCCAAGGTATTTGGTGACCATCCGAAGGGGTGCATTATTTTTAAAATAATGTTTTGTAGCAATGGATTGGAAAAGTCACGTGAAAATTAAAAACATATATTTTAATTTTTACTGAATTAGTAAGTTTTAATGTGGAGTTACATTGATTATTTATGATTTTTAATGGTATAAAATTATATAACTTAGGTTTTACTCAATCTTCTACTGTATGACAAGTTACTTGAGTTTGGAGAGATAAAACTTATTGAGAAGATAAAGTGTATGATTTGGGAATGTATTGATGTGAAATACATTTTCTCTTCCATGTATATTTTAGGGATAAAGAATAAAAGGTATATAATATATAGTATTGTGGTTTTATACCCAAATTGTTTTGGAAAAATATCATCAAGAAATTTTTGAGAACCATATGAAAACCTCTATAAAACTCTCTATCCATAAACATAATTTATCCATGTAATTGATTCATAATGTTGGGTAAATGAAGAATGTGTTGCCTACTTCAATTTTCAAAATAATTATACATTTTATGATATTTATATTACTATATATTCAATTTATAGTACAATTAGTTCTCAGTAATCTTAATTTCGGTTATTAATATTACTTTAGAAGCTATTATAATAAGAAAAAACAATTATAAATTCTTTCCTAGATTAACTATCAAAGTGAATTTAGTGATTTCAAAATTATACATTAAAATATTACAAAACAGAAGACTAAATTAATCGGCACAATGGATATGAAACAAGTGGTTTAGTCTCCAACTGATACCTAATCCACTCCACTTGCAGATCACCTACCACCAAGCCATTTATAAAAATAAACTTGATCCACACCCTGGATCGGGGTTGAACAATAGTACACAGTACTGTCCCGGTCGCAAATGGACCACTTCCATAGTTCTTCATGGGAACAAACTACGAGGCCATACAGGAACCTCTTCCACACTTACCGGTGGGTATACAAATATTTAATGATTTTTAAGTAAGGATATATTGTATCCTTCAGTTTTATATAGGAGACAGAGTGTGTTGTTATATAGATACACACACTTCTCGAAAGGTAGTAAAATGATACACAACAACGCAGAAATATTGAGATAGGTTTAGAAATGCTCTGAATGTTAGTATTTTTTCTCCTGAATTATATGATGATGTAGATGCAGAAATCAAGTCCTCATATGGAAAACAGAGTGTCGCAAGTCAGACAGATCCATCTTGTGTTCTTCATGATGTTTGATAGGGCGAAGATGTTCTTGATTCTTTGATTCAGTTGAGCTTCATGTGTTCTCCAACAACATTGAGTTGCATGAGGAAATTCTAATTTTAATAATTCTCAATGTGTGTTATGTTTTCATGCTCATGCCCACCCTCTTTTAATTCATTTTAGTATCGTCCCACACTTATTATTTTTCCTAGGCCGCATTACTCTTTCATCTTGGAGTGCATGTGTTTGAGGTGACAAGTTGCATGAAATCTACACCTCGTACCTCGTAATATCAGAGGACAAGTCTATAAAGAAATATTAATTATGTCTCTGCATTTAAAATCTTTTAATACGACCATTAGAGAATATATTGAATGATGAAAAAACATATTAATTAATGTTGTCGTAGTATGTCATGGAAACATAGTCTCCTTCACATGGTGTCTGGATTGGTTACGATGTCTTGTGGTCACAGTGTCAGGTTCACGGTGTCTTGTTCACGGTGTCTCGATGTCATGGTGTATTGTTCACGGTGTCTTGTTAATGGTGTTTGGTTGTCACAGTGTCTCGATGTCATGGTGTCTTGTTCACTGTGTCTTGTTCACAGTGTCCTGTTCACGGTGTCTGGTTGTCACGGTGTCTCGATTCCATAGTGTCTTGTTAAAGGTGTCTTTTTCACAGTGTCTGGTTGTCACAGTGTCTGCTTGTTCATGGTTTCTCACACTAAGGATAATATATGTATTTAGACTTAAGTAGTGATATTTATGGAATGTATTAAACATAATAATTTTTTTGAGAATTCATTATAATGTGAATCAAAATATTGTTCATAGTATCCAAAGTGAGTGTATATCACTTAAGTTCGTTGAATAGCTTTTACTAAAGAACTATGCATTTGATGTGAGATAGATTACATTGAGTTAACACATTTTATAGACTGAATAGGATTTGTGATCATTAAAACATGATTAATACATGTGGAGCCCAGAAATTTCCCCCTTTTTGATGATTAGTAATCATGTATATTTAGAGTGTATATTGGTTTTAACAATATAGTTCAAATGTGCATATAACATATATAGAGTGTGTTTTATATTCACCTGTATGTCTCCTATATTTCTCCCCCTTTTGGGATTATCAAAAGGTAGAAAGAAAAAGAAAGAAAAAAGAGATAAGAAAAGAGAATAATGTATAAGATAAGTACTGGGGCATTACAAAAAGTAAAAAAAAATTAGAAATATTCCCATAAAAAGAGTAAGCAATGCCCGACATCCCTGGCTAGTCTTATCATTGCTCATATCAGCAGTAATATAAGAGAAAGCCATAGGAGCATAGGTTTTGGTAGAAGAATGTAGTGAGTGGGTTGATATAGAAGGTAAAGGAATTCTTTCGAAGACAGAGGGAGCCGGAGTAGGTGCAGTAGAAGACTGAGGTAGTTGTTGATCATGGATCATATGCCTGATCTGACTTACTACATGGCTGAAAAACATCAAAGTGGACATGGTAGAGGTGAAAGTAGGAAAACCAGGCCTCAGAGGGGTAGCTACAGGAGAAACAATTGTTGTACTCTTTACATTATGTAGGGCCTCAGAGGCATAATAAAATATGCATTGATTTCTCCACCAAACTCCATATCTTTCTTGAACTCGTCATTTTTTCCATAAACATAGCCAAAAGACAAGTGTACTCTATGAGCTTTTGGACATGAGTCTTTAATGAATGAGTAACTGGAGGAATACTCATATTTTCTAAAAGATATTTGAAATGATTGGTCATGTCAGTCATTGAGAAGATTTGGTTAAAGTAGAAATCCTCTTTCTTGGAAATTTATAGTTGAGTGTCACTATTAATTTTTGAATGGATTTGGACAAGTTCAAGAATTCTATCATTGTTCCTGATATCTTTAGATAGAGAATATTTATTGAAACTACTATAAACTATATGAAGTTCTTCCTTGACCACTGTTCTACGCAGTTCAATGTGTATGGAAGATTGAGATGATTGTCCATATGTCTTAGAAGTAGTTACAAATTAGGTGTGAGATTTTAGTTGATTTAGAACTTTTTGAAGGCACCCTCTATACTCATCGGTGATTTTGTTATGACTAATCACAAGATCTCACATTTCATTCACAATATGTTTGTTTTTATATGCCACTTTTTTAGCTAAGGAAGCTAAATTAGGTTGAATTTTTGAGAGACAACATTTTGTGGGGTTTGAGGAACAATATGCTCCTCAGGATGAGAAGTAAGCTCTGATCCTGAATTCATCACATTCTATATTTCTTTATTCATACCTCTTAGAGTCATCCCTTCATCACTAAGTAGTTTATTTTCAACACTGGATTCCTGAATCTCAGGAAGCATTTTGGGTTGAATTTTCCAAATAATTTTTTCCTACAACACTGAGGCATCTCCCTCAATTAGATTTGTTACAGGAGCCATTTGAGTATTTTTGAGTTTTTCAACTCCATCCAAAAGTGTAGTTCCAAATTATATCAGATCTCCTTTACTCACCAAGGATGGTTGTTCTGGTGAAGGATACGAGATAGGGACTGATAGGGGCTCAGGTTATTTTTTAGGGGCATGATTAGGGACTGATTTCAATTAGAACATAGTGGAAAGGTCAAGGACTTTTATTGAGACTTCCTAGGAGCCCTTCATAACATAAATGTTGGGGAATTTATACCGAGTGTATATTGGGTTTGGATCAATCGGGTTTGGTACATCAAATGATTCTAGATTCAGGGGTTCCCTCACCCCTCAAAAGTTTCATACTTCTTCGGACTGAGAAGCATAGAGGCTTGATCTAGTTACACGAATTCATCTCTAAGTTATTCTATCATTTCCTATCTAGCCAGCTGAAAATCCATCTCCATACTTTCCACTAGGATCTCCTCAAGGTAAGCTTCTTGAATAACAAGTAATTATTCTTCTATAAGATATTCCATAGCATTTTTTTCAGTTTCATTGACAACAAATTTTGTTTGAACTTCAGGATGATCTTCTAGATTTACAACATCTTTAGAAGAAGGGGCTGCATTTTCACTTACTACATGTGGGACATGAGTACTGTTTTTCATTTCAGAAACAATTTCCCACGGAGGCACAACAACCTCTTTTTCTTCATCATCATAATACTCAACAACTTCTTTTGGTTCAAAACTAGGACCAGTAATGTTTTTTGGCCTTGATGAATTTTCCACGGGATTGAGCTTTTCATAAATCTTATCATTTTCTTCCACCCATGCCTTTTCCCTGGGATTCTAGTTGAGTTTCATCCTCTGGGTAATGAATTTTGAAAGGAAGAACTCAAAATCCTTGAAAACATCTTCATTAGATTCAACCATACCTTGGGCATGCTGCATGGATGAGATAAGACAAGAAAAAAAAAGGGAGGTTGACTTGGATGTGGTTTTTATCAGCTCACACATATATTGTATGACATACTTAAAAAGGTTGATCTTATGCTCATTTTTCATAAGATGAATCTGAAACACATCCTGGTATTTCAGTACTACAAAATCCCATTTCCTAGCGCAAATAAAGTTATGTATAAACATAAACAATAGTATAGATTCTCCATCCAGTTCAACAGTAATGGCTTTCCTCTTGGTTCCATTTCCGATTAATCTTTTTAGAGGATCTTCCAAAACAAATAATTTAATATAAAAAGGTGGTCCTATATAATATTCCTCACAGATTCCTTCATGAGGTATCCTAACGCATTAAACCCATATCCTCGAAGTGAATGAGAATTTCCCGCCATTTATCCAGCTTCCCACAGCATAACCATCCTCTGAATCAATAGAGAACTGCACAAAAAATAAAATTGAGCCACAGGTTCAGGGTAGATAGGTCTATCTATCTTTGAAAACCATTCTAAACAGCGTTGTTCTTTTAAAAATTTCAAAACCAGAGAATTACATGATAGAAGCCTCTCTGGGCATATCTCATTCTTAGGTACCACTACTCGGTTCAACAGATTTGGATTTATTGGACCTTATAGTGCCAGCTTAGGGGTGATCTTCATCTTCATTGAGCTACATTTCTCAAAAGTCATTGATGAAGGGCATTTCATCCTGAGCATTCACCGAAGGTTGGAAAGAGGGATGGTTTGAATGATTTAATAAGGGTTACAAATTGAGTGAATAGAAGAAATATTGATCGAAGGACAAATGACACTTCCTTTATTTTATCATTTATTAATACTAAACATCTCAAATCTAAAATCACGGGAAAATAAAATGTTTAAATGAATAATTACCGCGATATAGATTTTTAATTTTTAAATAAAAATCATAAATAATAATTACGGTGATACCATATCAGGCCTTTACGGTGAGACAATGAATGATTTTTTATAGTGAGATAGTGACTGATCCTTAAAATGAGACAGTGAATGGTCTTTAAGGTGAGATAGCGATAGATCCTTATGGAGAGACGTTGACTGATCCTTACTATGAGATAGTGACTGATCGTTACGGTGATACAGTGTCTGTCAGACAGTAATCACGAAATAATAATTGCGAGACTATAAACATGAAACATTAAGATATACAACTGTAAGATATAAAACATTAAAATATAAAACAGTAAGGTATTCACTTAAGATTTGTCATGCCTAATTCATGTATGATGTAGTATATTCTTTAAAAATTTAGTGGTTTGGTAAATATATCAGCAAGCTGATACTACGTACAAATGAATTTGAAAGTGATATTACATTTTTGATAATGATCAATCAAAAATTGATGTCTTACTTTAATATGATTTTTCCTAGAATGTGAAACAAGATTTTTCAAGATGTTAATAGCACTTGTGTTGTCACAATTTATAGATAAATGCCAAAATTGATATCCATAATCTAGTAATGTTGGTTTCTTACACACGATTTGTGCAAAACAACTGCCAGCAGCTATATATTTAGCTTCTTCAGTAGATAATGCAACAAAATTCTGTTTCTTACTACACCATGATACTAGTGACTTGCCTAAAAAGTGACATGTTCCAAACGTGATTTTTCTATCTAACTTATCGCCCCAGAAGTTAGCATCTAAATAACTAACTTATTCAAATGATATTCTTATAGGATAAAATAGTCATAGATTGGGTGTATGTTTGAGGTATTTTAAAATTCTCGTTACATCATTAAAATGAGATTCGTTAGGTTTTTCTTGAAAAAGATCACACCTACACACACTAAACAAAATTTTTGGTCGACAAGTAGTTAAATAGATTAAACATCCAATCATTCCTCTATATGTGGTATGATAAATTGATTTTCCATATTTATTAAGATCCAAATTACCAGTGGTACTAATGGGAGTTTCACTACTTTTAGTTATATCCAATAAAAAAAAATTTAGAAGAACTCTATTATAATTACATTGAGATAAAATAATACCATCATTACGTTGAAAGATTTGAAATCCGAGAAAAAAATTTAATATACCCATTAAACTCATTTAAATTTAATTTTTCAATATTTTAGAAAAGTCAATACATAAATAATTTTATGAAGATCTAAAGATAATTTCATCTACATAGATTTGAACAACTAAAACATCATTATAAATTCATTTTATAAATAGGGTAGGATCATCTATTCCTTTTGTAAAACCTTTGTAAATAAGAAAAGTACTCAACCAATCATTACATGCTCTTGGAGCTTTTTTTAATCCATATAAGGCTTTTGACAATATAAAAATATGATTTTGAAAATGGGGGTTTGTAATTCCAGGGGGGTTTTCAACAAAGAGATCCTCAACTATATACCCATTTATGAATGCACTCTTAACATCCATTTGATATAGTTTGAAATTCAGATGTTGATCATAAGAAAGTAGGATTCTGATGGTTTCAGGTCTAGTGACTGGTGCAAAGGTCTCCTCATAGTCAATTCCTTCTTCTTGATTATTTCCTTGTACAGCCAACCTATCCTTGTTTCTATCTATGTTACCAGCTTCATCAACCTTAATTTTAAACACCCATTAAATGCCTATGGTGAATGTGTATTTAGGTCTTTCAACAAGTTTACAAACTTTGTTCCTTTCAAATGGATTATGTTTTTCTTTCATAGCCATCACCCAATATGCATCATTGAGAGCATCATTAATTTTTTTAGGTTCAAGTGGTGACAAGAAGACATGGTGTTCAACCTGATTTCTATGAGAAGCTCTATTTTGAGTTCCATTATCAAGAACTCATACAAAATCTTCTAAAGGATGGGTTTTAAGAGTTTTATCAGCTCTAGAAAAGGAAGGACTAGTGATTTCTGGTTCATAAATAGGTTCTAGTTCATTGTGACCCGAGTCTAAGGAATTTCCAGAACTGGATGTTTTCACCAATTCTTTCAAAGAACAATTAGGGTATTTTGAATTAATATTCATATTTGATACATCCTCCTCCAGGCTATCTAGAATGGTATTAGGCACATGTGGATATACTTCATTGAATTTGACATGGATAGATTCTTCTACACATTTAGTTCTTTTATTGAACACTCTATAGGATTTATGAGACATGGAATATCCTAAAAAGATACCTTCACCACTCTGGGATCAAAATTTGTTAGGATCTTACATAGTATTATAAATATAGACATTGCAACCTAAAACTATGAAGTAGTAAACCTTGGGTTTTTTATTGTTCCATAACTCATAAGGATTCCTTTTATGAATAAGTCTGATCAACACACTATTGATTATGTAGCAAGCTGTATTGGCAGCTTCAGCCCAAAAATAAATAGGTAGGTCATATTCACTATGACTTGTTCTAGAAATCTATTGAATTGTTATATTTCTTATTTATAAAACTCCATTTTGTTGAGGTGTTATAGGGGTATAGAAGTGGGTACTATATCCATTATAGAAGCAAAAGGATTCAAGCTCTTGATTTTCAAAATCATGGCCATGATCACTTATTACGGATTTAATTATAAGTCCACTAAGATATTCCACAGACATGGCATATGTAGTAAAATAAGAACAGGCTTCACTTTTGTGAGCAATAAAGATGGTCCAAGTATATATAGAAATGTCCTCTACAAGAACATAAACATAGTGATTCCCATTTAAACTAGAAAATCTAGATGTTCGAAACAAATCTATGTGAACTAGTTCTATAGGTTGAGAAGTTGAAACCTATTTCTTTGGTTTGAAGCAATTTTTGTGTTGTTTTCCCTTTTGAAATGTATTACACACTTCTTCATTTGGAAACTCAATTTTGGGTAAGTCTTTAACTAAGATATTTCTAGTTAGCTTTCTAAGGGATTGAATATTACAGTGTCCTAGTCTCTTATTCTAGATCCATGACTCTTTATGAAATACACTTAAGCAGGAAGAATTTTGTGAAGCTATGGAATCTATGTTAATAGAGTAAACATTTTCATTTCATAATGAATAAAATAAAAATTCTTCTTTATAATTAAAGACATTAAAAGCATCATTTTCAAATCTAACATTAAATCCGTCATCACATAATTTTGAGATACGAAGAAAATTATATTTTAATACATCAACAAATAGTACTTTAGAAATTAAAACTAAGATAGAGTTACTGATTTGGCCGAAGGCAATAATATTTTCATTGGAATTGTCACCAAATGTCACTTATCCTCTATCTACATTTATTAGGTTCTTCAATCTTGAGTAGTCTCATGTCATGTGTCTTAAACATTCACTGTCCAAATAACATAAAATTTTACAGGAATTATTTATGAATATTTTTTATAAAATGATTATGTAAAAACAGATTTTAGTACCCTTACTTGTTTGGGTCGAGTAATATTATTAATGAGTGCTTTAAGAACCCAAATCTACCTCATAGGTTTCATATAAGCATTTAGTAAATTATTTGAAAATTAAACTCTATTTAGACTAGAAAAACATGAAACAATAGAAAGTGTATCATAAATTGAATTAGTTGATTTGTGTCTAGAACTGGGAGAAAAACTATATATCATAGAATTAGAAACAAAATTTGTTCTACGAATATTTATTTTACCATGTTGATAACCAATGCCAGTGTTATATTTAGGGGCAATTTATTTACCTAGCAATTGGGTAAGGGTATTTTTCCCATTGGTAAACATTTCTAGGTCATTCTTCAATTACTCATTAGACATTTTTAATTCGTTGTTCTCATTGAGAAGTTGAGCATTTTTATCTTTTTCTGTTGTGAGTTCAGATTTAACAGTCATAGTAAGAGCATTTAGTTTCTTCAGTGATTTATATTTGTTCTTTAGTTCATTGCATGTTTCTTCAAGCACGATACAATATTCAAACATATCTTCATTAGTCATTTTTTCAGAGTAACTCCCATTTCCAGAATAGTATGAAATATGTACAGAAGAGTCCATTGTAACCTCATATGTGTTTTTTCATAAAACACATATTGTCTTGGTTAGATTTTTCATCTTGTGATGTTTCTGAGTCACTTTAACTATCTTCAAAAGAATTCCAGGTTGATTTCATTTTCTATTTATACTTCATGTCCTTGCCTGTATATCCCTTTTTGTACATGAGCTTTGGATAGTTAGCCTTGATATGTTTTTTATTGCACACATTCATAGAAGACAATCAGAACAGTCTTGTCACTTCTTTTCCAATCCTTCTTCCAACTTCTTTTTTGGTCATCTTTTCCCTTGAAGTTAGGCTTTTGAAAGAAGTTATTCTTATTATAAAATTTCTTGAATCTTATGGCTAATTGAGCCATCTTCTCATCACTGTCAGGTAATGATTGTTCACTACTGGAACTTTCTACATAATATTATAATTTCTCGTTGTATTTGTGTTTAGTGGAGGTGGTTTTGAATGAGATAGATTTCCTTTTTTGGTTTATCCTCCTCTTCATTGTTTACATTCTACTATTTTTCATACATCATCAGTTTCCTAATGAGTTCTTTTAAATGTAGCTTTCTAATGTCACATGAATCTTTAATAGAGAAAGAAAATTTCCTCTTCATCTATTAGGCAGACATCTGAGAATTCTCATGACCTGTTCCTTGGCAGTGACATCTCTTCCAAGAAAAATCATTGTGTTGACAATCTCATTGAACCTAAGATTCATGTCAAAGATTGGATCATCAGGTTTTATTTAAAAGTTATCATATTTAATATTATAAGAATTAAGACTCATTTCTTTTACACTAGATGTTCCTTCCTGTGAGATAGGCAGGGTATCCCAAATTTCATGGGTTGTTTTACAATAAAAAATTCTATTGAATTATTCATCTCCTAAGGAGCAGTAAAAAGCATTCATTTCTTTTCAATTGTAATTTTAGGTAGTTTTGATAGGATCATCCCATGTGATTCTATCAGTATCAGGAATCTTATATTCATCTATAATGGAAGACCAAATTTCAAAAACCATACCATCAAAAAGCATTTTAATTTTAATATTCTATTGAGAATAGTTGGTTCCATTAATGAATGGTGGTATGTTAGTTTCAGCACCTTCCAATCTACTATCCATAATACAGAAATACTTTCAGAGAGGTAGAAATTTAGAATTAAAAGATATTTATAGATCTTCAAAGTATAACTACAATAATAGTTGAATACTGCTAAAAATGTATTAATAAAACTCATTTTATACCAAATGTTGGTCGGAGTAGATTACTCAATAATGGGGGGGGAGAATTGAGTATCTATAAAAATTTATTGTTAAAAAGTAATCTTAAAAATGATTCCCCAAAAGGATAAATACAACCCAATTAATCAAGGTTATAATATTATAAGAGTCTGACTGTTTAAATAACTTCATAGAAAACTGATTTGTTCTCAGTAATCATAATTTTAGTTATTAATATTACTTTTGAAGCTATTATACTAAGACAATGAAATTATAACAACTTTCCGGGATTAACTATCAATGTGAATTTAGTGATTTTGGAATTATACACTAAGGGAGTAAAGTAGAAATGAAAAAAATTAACCATCCCAGTGGATATGAAACCAGTGGTTCAGTCTCAAACCGAGTCCTAATCCACTTCATAAGGTTATCACCTTCCACCAAACAGTTTATATAAATAAACTTCATCAACAACCTGGATTGGGTTAATACAACAGTACACAAGACTATCCAGGTTGCACTAGAACCTCTTCCATAGTTCTTCGTGGGAACAAATAACCAGGCCACAAAAGGACCTATTCCACACATACTAGTGGGTATACCAATATAAAAAGATGTTTGAGTAAGGATATATTGTTTCCTTCAGTTTTATGCATGAGATTGAGTGTGTTATTTTATAGATACGTACACTGCTCGAAAGATAGTAAATTGATACACAAAAGAGAAGAAATACTGAGATTGTATTGGAAATGCTATGAATGTTAGTATTTTTAGATATGAACTTCTAAGAAGAATTATATGCAGAAATTAAGTCCTCATATGGAAAAAAATTGTCACAAGTCAGACATATCCGGATTTTGTTCTTTGGTATGTTTGACAGTGCGAAGATTTTCTCAATTCTGGGATTCAGTGGAGCTTCATGTGTTCTCCATTAGCATTGCGTTACATGAGACAATTCATTCTTTAAGATTTCTATATGATTATTTTTTTACTTCTCATGACCACCTACTTTTCATATTTTTATTATCATGCTACACTTCTTATTATTCTTGGGTCGCATTACTCTTTTAACTTGGAGTGCATGTGTTTGAGCTGGCAGGTTGCATGTATTCTGCACCTCATACCTCGTACTGTCATATGACATGTCTACAAAGAAATACTAATAATGTCTGTGCATTTAAAATCATCATATATGACTGTTAGTGATTAAATTGAAAGATGACAAAACATATTATGAAATGGTGTTATTGTATGTCATGGAAACTATGTCTGCTTCACACGGTGTCTGGATTGGTCACGATATCTTGTGGTCACGGTGTTTGGTTCACGGTGTCTCGTTCACAGGGTCACGATGTCATGGTGTCCTGTTTATGGTGTCTTGTTCATAGTGTCTTGTTCACAATGTCTAGTTGTTATAGAATCTCGATGTCATGGTGTGTTGTTCATGATGTCATGTTCTTGGTGTCTTGTTCACAATGTCATGTTCACGGGTTCTGGTTGTCACGGTGTCTCAATGTCACGATGTATTTTTCACAGTGTCTTGCTCATGGTGTCTGGTTGTCACAGTTTCTACCTGTTCACGGTGTCTCGCAATTAGGCAAATATTTGTACTCTGACATAAGCAGTTATATTTACGGAATGAATTAAACATAATTATTTTTTTGATAAATCATTATAAAGTGAATCAAGAGACTGTTTATAGTAACCAAACTGAATATATATCACATAATAGAATTGGATAGATTTTACAAAACAATTGTACATTTGATGTGAGATAGATTACATAGAGATAACAGTGTTTATAAACTGAATATGATTTTTTATCATTAAAACATGATTAATACATGAGGAGTCCAACATTAAGTTAGTTCATGCCTAACCCTAAAAGGATATTTAGGATGATATGAAGTGTAGCATATTATAAATGTATAAATTAGATTATACAATGTTTTGATTCTAGATAAATATATTTTACATAGATATCAGAATGAATATAATTATTATTATTTTTAAATTGGAAATATAATAATTTATTTCGGTGTTTTTGTTTTGTTGAACGTAAATTAGTTAAATTGTCAAAGTAAAGTTGCTAAATAAATAATCAATGATGATATTTAAATATTTTGAAGTTGTAGAAGATGAGAATGAGTGGATATAGTATATGTGATTGCATATGTAGATGGTTATGTAGACGAAAAGAGTAATGTTATTATATGATAGTCTGTGTGTTATCCCATTCAACTAGAGTCTCTAATTGAATACCAAAATGAAACACATTAAAAATAAATTACATTTAATACCAAATAAACTATTATAAAATGTGTAAGATCTATGGATGATTCAAAATTAGTAATCTTGTTATCATAATAATAATGTTTTTTATACAAGAGATATGAAGGTAGAACATCTATTTTGTAGGATTTGGATGAAATGTAGGTTGAAATATGTAACATCATTTATACAGAAAGGGGATGTGGTTATCCCAACTATTGGAGGATGAAAATGAGTTTACTGGAAGAAATATTCCGGAAGAATATTCATTTTATTCATAATTTTATTAGTGTTTTTGATTTTAAATTTCATGATCAGTATAATCGAGTTGTCCAGTTCAGTATTATCAGAGTATTGTGACATCAACATTTAGTAAATGTATGTTTTTACCAGAAGGTTTTATACTTCCATCTATTCATCACATATTTCCACATTTAATGAATGGGGGATGTGATGAATCTACATATTCTTACAATTGAGTCAGTTATGACTACTTTAGAATAGTCCATTCATTATATGGATTACCATGTTTCTTGGATGGCGGTACGACTAGTTCTGAGGTTGTGGGTCACTATAAAAGCATAGTGGAGATAGACCCAATTATCAATTATACTGATAATGATTACCATTCTATATCTGATTAAATGTTAACAATGGAACATGAACTATAATGTCTCAATTTCTTTTTTACTTATGATAATATAAGAGATTACAATGTTCTCCTATGAATGTATGATAAAATTATGATGCATATAATCTTATGTTTGTATTTTACTTATCATGTTGATAATTTCATCCATGACTGTTCAGATTCTTCAGGGGGGATGTCAAAGATAATGTTCACTAGGGTGTAGCCTAATACGAAATTTAGTTTCTCTTCAGTAAGAGGGGTAGAACTGATTTTTGTTATTCTACAGTGTAGAACAACCATTTGGAACAAATTTACAGTCAACATAGGATCAACAATTTTTTGATTGTATTAGTTTTATATAATTCAAAATAAAATATTATATATCATACGTGAAGATATATATTTTCACAACACATAATATGGATACAAAATATTCATTATGGAGAAAATTCTTTTTTATAATATATGTATTTTCTATTCAGTATATAAGGATATAAGGTGTATTTATATTTAAATAAAATGTATTTACATATATATTTATATATCCATTTTATATGTTAATAAACTATTTTAATTTGTTTATATGTTACAAATTTAAGATATATAAAATATATTATTATAATTTTTGAAATTTTCATAAATATATTTTACATTATGAATTGATTAGAATTTAAAGTCTATATATTTAAATAATATTTAATAAATATGAACTTTTCATATTAATGACATATATTAATAAAACCATAACTAGTTTTTGGTATATGGACCCATACTAAATTCAAATGATGTTAGACCATTCAAGTTTTTAATAAAAAATGAGCACCACCGAATTTTTTCATTTTAAAAGGAAAGAATTGTTAAAAAATATTATATTTAAACAATTATTTTTCATCAGTTGTTTATTAATTTTTTTCATTTCAATATAGATATTCAATATAAATTTTTTATATTTATAATGAATTATATTTTAATGAATAGTATGTTTTTTATGTACGACATAATTTCTTAATACGATGTGTTCATATTTATGTTTTATATATGAAAGATCCTAATTATGAATATTAATTGGTTTATATAAATTTTCTATATGATTTATATGTGTGGATAAAATTTTTATTTAATATAATGTTGAATTTTTTTTATGATTCATTAACTTATATAATTATTTTTTAAATAGATTTTAGGAATATTTGAGATGTGGATATTTCATTGATCAATTTTAATTGAATGTTTTTTTATTAATTCAAGAAACTATTTTTTATAATGTGATATCTAAAAACGAATAAAAAAGGGAATAAAAAACTAAGTCATAAATATATGGAATATATAATCAAAACAAACATAATATAAAATAAAATTTTAATGCCTCGTCCATATAAGAATCCACTACTATTAAGGGAGAATTAGAAGAAAAAAAATTATTGAAATTAGTTCTACTATAATGGGGATATAATGAGGATCCAAAGATGTAAACATCCAAATATATAGCTAAAAAATTCTTCAAAAACTAAAAATTAATACCTAGTTAGAGGAATCAGGATAAAAATTCATATATTTCACACTATTGAAAAATTACAAATCAAATACATATAAAATGAAGTTATAGGGTCATTGTAAATTAATAACACAAATGAATTACGAATCAATATGTATTAACACATCATCATAATACTACCTTAATAAATACCGTTATATAATTATAATATGTCGTACTCATCTTCATAATATGGGTAACAGAAATATAAGAAATGGGAAGTCATTAAGAATAATTAGGTGAAAACATATCAGAATTTCATCAATGGTTATAATTGAATCATTGGTAAAAACATGAACATGAAATAAATATATCATTAAAATGAACATAGAACAATAATAATTACCATATGTTATCAAATAATAAAGGTAATGTAATTTGGAAAATAAAGGACCATGATATAAGATTATGAGATAATATTGACGATCTTTAGAGTCTACTCAATGGTTTATGGCATAAAAATGTGGAATGTCCCAGAAAAATTGATTAAAAAATGACTATAACACAATAAAAATGTCTGGGGAATGATTATAATATGACAATAACACTCACAGGTAACCCATTTATATTATGACCATTCCTATAAATTTATACCCTTGAAATAAAACTTGTTTTATATCCCTTCAATATAGAATATCATAGCATTAAAGAAAAACTAGATTAGTTGATACTAAAATTTAAATCCCCCAAAAGGATTACATTACAATGAACTACAGAGGTTGATTCATAAAACACAACTATTTAAGAGATATATATTTTTGGTGTTAAATTAGAAAATATAAATAGGGCATAAAATATGTGTTCAGAATAATTTTCATAATATTATCATGAAATGAATAATTTATGATCCACATTCGAAAATATAGTTTTGAAAATTCATAAGTGAATAAATATTAATTATTTTATCGAATTAAATTTCAATAATGAATCCATGAAAAGTCATTGTTTTCATTAAGATCTAATATTGATTGTAAGATAAAATGTATGACCAATAACGGAAAAAAATTCAATATTTTTAATATTAATATATTCTAACCCACATCCAAAAGGGTGTTATAAATTATTCATTTGAAAATAGATATATAAATCATTATGATATCTTGAAATTAAAAACAATTTTATTTGATAATAAAAAACAATAACATTGGATGGATGAAACATTTTCTATATAAAGGAGAATTTGATCATTTGGAGATTTAGAAATTTATTAATGATAACCCCATATTTTTATCTCAAGTAAACTCATCAGTGAAAAATATTTTATTCATGAATAACATTATCTTCTAATAGAGAAGAAATATAATTTTCATTTTTTCATTTTATATGATAAATGTAAAAAATCATAGTCGATACATATTATTTCATTTTATAGAGGAAAATGACTTTACAAGAAATACTCACTACATTGGTGTCTCAGGAATTGAAATAATTTGAAAGATAAATCATGTGATGGATTTGGAAATCCCATTAATTTCATAAATAAATGAATAAAAATAAAAATGCTTTCATGTACACTAATCAATTTGAAGAAGTTTTTAATATGAAACATAAGTCAAAGAAAAAATGGGAGATGAGAAAAACATAAAACTTTCATCACAATTGATTCAAAACCTCTTGAAATATATAACCTGAAATGGAACTATAAATATAAATTATAAATGAATAAATCATCAATGATTAAGTATAAACACTATATAAAATAAAAAAGGTTAATAAAAAAATGTATTGACACGGGAATTTGAGATAAGATACACTTACGTTTTCTCTCAATATGCAATAATGAAATTTAATATCCGTTATAATAAAAATATACATATTAATATCCTATTTAAAAATATTTTTCATATCTATTATATTTTTTACTCATAAATTATAACTCGTTTTTATAAATTTATTATTTAGTTATTTTTTATTTTCATCAACAGATGTTAGTGATTTTGATTACTTTGAATATGAAAATAATGAATATATCATTACTCTTTTAATGATACTAAGTTAACCATTCCATGATAACATAATAAAACAAGTTATATTGAATACATAGAAAATTTCAATTTCTAATGAAAAAATTTAATTTATTAGGAATATTATTTCTAATGATATCATAAATATTTACTCTATATAAAATAAATTTGACAATGAATGTAAAATATAAACAAAGGTCATAGAATTTATCGAATTTAATGGATTAGTAGGGTAATAGATAAAATTTATTAGAAACATTGAATACATTTTTATCCCACAACAGATGTTAACATAAAAAGTAATTAAATTTACCTAGATAAAATATTTTGAGGAATGTTTCTAGAAACTAATAATAAGATATGTGAAATATCTAGTTTTGTCACATCCTTCAAGAAATAGTGAATTTATCAATCACAATGATGCTTTAATGAAAGGTATTTTTTTATTCTATTACTTAATTATAATTAGTTTTATTATTATTCACGTCAGCTAAAGCCTCAAGAGATAAACTATAATACACATGATGTGGAACTAGATGCTGTGATTTTTACATTAAAATGTATAGAAATCGTTTAGTTAGAGTAAAATGTTATATATATACTAACCATAAATATTGGAAGTATATATTCACTCATAATGTCATGATAAAAAATGAGGGTGATTAATTTATCTAATAATTTATTGGGATTCTATAATTCACTTCCAGCCATGAGAATTAAAAATATATGATACTGTGACTTAAGAATATAATGAATCATTAACCATTATACATTTCAAAAATAATCCGTTAAAAAATATCTCAGAGATCGTATCCCAGAAAATATTCAAGGGAGAACTTATAATTCATTTTTCACATGCCCATAAAATCATTACTATAAAATAAAATTATGAATTCTCGAAAGGAATATTTTTATTTACAAGAAATGGGTGAATAGGTAAATAATTTAAACATAACTACAAGTAATGTTTTTAAAAAATAGTGTTTTAATAATTATAAAAAGGATCTACATCCCAAATATATCATTGGATAAAATGAAATTATTGGGTGAAGCTAAAAAATCCACATTTTTTTATTAAAATGTAATTTTAGATATGTAAATAGGATAAAGATGAGTAAAAATTAATTTCATGATTTTTTTTCCATTTTCTAGTTCCAGAGTTGAAATTGGAAAATAACCATATATATTTCATGGTGTTATTTGGAAAGACATCTTATGTTAGTAATTAAATTAAGGTTATTATTGATTAATTGAAAAAAATCACATTTAATTTTTTTCGAGATATTATGTATTAAAATAATCATTCTACGCCATATCGCAAGTAGATAGTTTGGATACATGTAATTCCCATCTCCATTGTATCTGACCATAATATCACGTTCTCTTATAATTTTTAGAAATCCCTTCAGAAGTTGATGGGTATTGAATTATATTTTAGTACAATATTTTATCTTAAATATTATGAGCATTCAGAGAGAATGATTAAGATACAGGAATAAGTGATTTATGTGTGACAAATAGATTATTTTAAAATTTTGGATCAATATCATTCATTAGGTGAGTTTTCATATAACTATATGTTTCTTTCAATTACATATATAGAAACATTAGAGGTGTTACATGATAATCATAGTTGAACTACTAAATTCTGGGATTAATTAGGTGAAATAATGTTTTTGGGATAGATGTTTCTAGATAAAATTGTTTAATAGGTGAATCTAACTCAACATCATATGAGGATGGCCCTTAGTTGAAATAAATAGTATTTATATTATCTAAGAATTGATTTTTTATTAAATATAGGAGATTAAGTTTTTTATAAATATCTCTCTAGGGAAATGTGTAATGTGTTTTGTTAAAATTGGTATGTTAATTATATTTTAATTGAAAAATATTAAAACATAGATAATATTGGATCAGTTACCTATCTAGTGGACTTGCATATTAGTTTACCCCTGGTCCGTGATGTGTTCCAAGTTTCGTTGTTATGAAAAAAAAATTTTATCCTAGAGGTAGTATAATTAGATGAAAACATTTCATAATGGAATATCCAATTCATATTCATAACCATTGAGAGCATGTTTAATGTAATAAAATTATTCAATAGATATTTTCTTGTGGAATAATTATATAATTGCAAAAGCAACATGTGAATTAAAAAATTTAATAAATTAAAAATATATCAAGGAATTTGTTTGATGAATAATATTAAAATGATAGAATTTCAAAAGGGGGGATGAATATAACACCCCCTAAAATGTTAATATTAAACCAATTTAAATACATATAA
The DNA here is from genome assembly GCA_963277665.1 of Viscum album. NCBI lineage: Eukaryota > Viridiplantae > Streptophyta > Magnoliopsida > Santalales > Viscaceae > Viscum > Viscum album. The sequence goes on along the minus strand of OY728121.1, from coordinate 645,334,396 downwards.
ATATTCCAGACATATATTATATATTTTTAAAGACATTTATATTAAATTAGGTAAATGTTTTAAATCAAAAGAAATGTGTTTATTTTTATAAAATAAGTTTATTTTGTTTAATTTAAAAAAATTATTTCTTAATTTTATAGTTTTAATTTTAATAAATATATATATATGTGTTTGATAATATTAATTATTTTATCTTATAGAAATATTTTATTAATTTCCATAAATTTTTTATATTTTATTGGGATGGGTAAAATAAGTATTATGGGTAAACGGTCATTTCAATTCATTAAATCATTTAATTGAAAAGTAGAATTTTTTTATCATAATTCATTATCTTATATAAATATTATTTAATATTAAATAATCTAATTATTAAAATTTTAATTATTATGGTACATTATTTTTTTATTAGGTCATATTTGTGATTGAGAAAACATTTTATTTAGAAATTGTATGTGTAAATGAAATGTGTTTTTATCCACATAAACTATTTAATTAAATATTTTTTTTCTATAAATGTTAATATGATATATGATAAAAAATAAAGATTCATTTTTTTTTTCTTTCACAATGAAAATAACGAATATAAATTATGTTTTAAGCTTGAAAATGGTTGTTTTTATACTAGGTTTCACTATTTATTATGTACATATAAAAATTAAATTTCATAAAATTATAGAAATATAATTTTACTACAATTTTACCATATTTTCCATTATAATTTTTTAATTTATTAGTGAGGGAAATTTCATTTCATGTTATTATGAATAGTATCTTCGTATAAAATATCTGTGACCATGATAAAATGTTAAATCAGTCTATCCAAGGTTATAAATATTTTATAGGGCCACAAAATATGATCTAATATTTTATTAAATGAATTTATGCCACCCCTTAACAACATATTTTTAATATTTATATTTTAATTGGTATCACATCCCCAAAAATCACATAATAATATTTAAATCTATTAAAAATTTACATGTGCTTCCTCCCCCCTCCTATCTTAAAAAAGATACCCCATATCATATTTCTTAAATAGTTTATAAGGCACATAGATCAAAAAATATACACCCAAATACCTTTCTTAAAAACCCTACCCATGTCCTAGATACCCATGTTTGGTTAGAATACCCACCTAAGAATCCCAAAGGTGTAAACCAATAGTGGTTTTCCGAAGAAGATGTATGGTTCATAACCAAGCATTTCCAATTAATTCATTCACCTACACACATCAAATATTATTAAAAAATCATGAATTTGATATTTTATTATAATCAATATTAAAATAATTTTTTTATATCTTATAATCTTTTTTCATCTACATGTCCATTGAATAAAAAATAAAAACATTGTTTTTGAATATGTGTAGATTACAGAATTATGAGGCGATGTGTTACATTTTTCATCACCGAATCTTATAGTAGGTAATAATGTTGGGTAAAAGTTAAATAATATGATATATATGATATTACATTCCTTAATTTTTGGAAAACAAATATTTAATTTACTTTTTTACCATCTAATAAAAAATAAAATCAAGCCTCTTATGTTTAGGTATGAACTACTACCAAACAATCTTATGTATTTTAGATTTCTTCACTGCCACAAATTTATTTTATATATCAGTGGATTTAATTAAATAATATTATAATTATAATATAATTATAATTAGTTATAGAGAGATATTAATAATCGTTTTCCCTTAATGTTCCTTAAAAATTTAAACAATACTCATGTCATGACCCGTCCCCCGGGGCCTGGCCGTGACTACCCCAAGACTGCCTTCCATAGTCCAAGGGTTAGTGACTAGCACCAAAGGAGTAAATCCCTATAACTGGGAAGGCATTGCATTAATAATCAGTAAATACACACAATCAGAGTACAGAATGGAAGCAAACAATAAGTAAAAACTATATACAAATTGAGTGTTGAAAAAGTAAAGGGGGCCAGAAATACAAGCCCAACATGAAAGTACAAGTACAACAGAAAAGCAAGTACAACTAAAGAAAAGTAAAGAAGCTACAGGGTCATCCTCTGGGGTTCCTACCTAAAGGGTATGTATAGATGGTATCCTCATCACTCCATGTCCGTCAGTCTCCTCTGTGCACCGACTCGTCGTAAGGTTCACTTCCGGGTACCGTCCAGTCCTGCTACTCAGCCTCAGTCAGCGTTGTCCATCATATGTATCCAACACAAAAAGTTGCTGGCATAGCCAATGCAGGGGTGAGTATAACAATACACAGTAGGGTCCCTGAGACCCTAACAATCTCACTAAATCCAACATGGATAAACCACAAAGTATTAAATCAACAGATAACCCCACTTATTTATATAATGATACATATACCTAAGTTATCATGAAATCTATCTCAATCACAAGGAAACACAAGAGTTACTGACTCAGATCACATAGGTATACAACTTTTGTACAGTGATAGAGATGATCAGATGTAACCACTGAATCATTAGAGCTGTCAGACCAACACAGGAACCAGGGCAGGCTATTTTGTCAGACCAACACATGATCCAGGAACATAAGTCAGAACTGTTGGACCAACACATGATTTCGGCACAGTCACCAGAGCTGATGAAACAAAACATGATCTTGGACCATGTACTATGTCGGACCAACACCTGATCTCGGAATAGAATTCAGAACTATCGGACCAACACATGATCCAGTAACAGTCGTCAGAACTGTCAGACCAACACATGATCTAGGAACAGTCGTTAGTGCACATCCAGCCACAGGGTTTCTACAAAGCATGCTTGATTCTAGGAGGGTCCCCTTCTCATTCCAAGTGTTGGAACATCAATTTTCACCGATTCCCACGATGAAGTATCTCAAATGTCCACCTCATCACAGGGGTCTCAATGCAATAGACGACACGTCAATTGGATGCACGGTCTGTGACTTATTAGCAATTCTGTTCCGAGGGTCTGGTTGGATTTACGTTTGATCCCACTCAGCCATAACCCAACTGTGTACAAACCTCATGTGGTGTATACTAAAATAAACATCTTGCTGCAAGATTTTCGCCACCATAGACTGTTCTTCAATCAGACACCAATAGCCATGTTATGGGTGAAAATGTGAAATCATATCAAACAGGTCCGGGTCCGGTCCGGTCCGGCGCAGTCAGACCGACCTATCCCAACCCGGGTCTGGACTGGGGTCTGACCCGATCTGCGGTTCTAACCTAGTTTTCAGGTCGGATCCAGCCCGAGGGGGCGGCCCTGTCTACGATGGCGGTCGGGCCCACGCTGGTGGCCTGGCCCGCGCGGGGACCGGCCCGATGGCTAGAGGGGGTCCACCCAAGCTGCATCTAGGGGGGAGGATGCGCCCCTGCTTCCTGAATGGCTTATCCATTAGGGCTGGTGTAACTGGTGCTAAGCTGGCACGAGTGTGTCATGCGGGACCCAATAGGGTCCCGCTGCTTTCGGCTGCCCGAGTAGCCAGCCGACTCCTCGCATGGAACCGGTTTCCCTACACCTCTTCCGACGAGCCAACTGTTGTGGTTGCCAGAACTCTTCATGGCCAGGCTCGATATGGTCATTTCTGCACCGCCGCGGCCTGGGACCATGGCCCTCCTTCGATCCACTGCACGGTGTCGATTTCCCTGCTCCATCCTGGTCAACCCGGCGGCTTGAGTCACCAGTTTCTTTTTCGGATGCACATGCACTGGCCGCCGATGCACCATCGCGGCTTCTCCTCTGATGGCGCGGTTGCGCCTCCACCGCCCCACATTGTCACATGTCAGTTTCATCCACTGGTGTTCCTTTCGTGGGCCACCGTATGAGCTCCGGTGTCCCGTTTCTCATTTTGGAAGAATTCGCGCTCTCCTCGGGTCGTTGACTTCGATCCACAATCATCATTGATGAGAGTTGCACAATCCGGTCAAATGCCACGATTAGCACCAAAATCAACAAATAATGTGGAGGGGTCGGGCATGTTTATTCAGCCCGCACCCTCCTCATTTGGGTGATATCAAGTGGCTTCAAATTCCTAACCATGATGTAAAATGAATAACACACAACAATTAGCAAGCATGAACCCCTTCATCAGATTCATCAATGTCGGAAAAGAATATGATGATGTCAACGACGATGACGTTAGTGTTCTACAGAGACAATGATTCCTCCCTTATTCTGGTTGATGATCAAAGGAGATATTGTTCATCATTAGGGGAAGAAGTCCTTTGTTAGGAGGATAAGTATTCGTTGGAGAGAACAAGTTTGTCAAAATTTGTCCCCTCTTCCCATGCTCCACCAAAAAGAAAATGATCCCTCCAAAAAATAAATAATTTATCATATTATTTAGTTATTTTCACAGATTTCAAAAATATTCAAATTAAAGAATTAATTAATCTATCCCCCCTTAATCAATTTGGAGGATGGTTGCACCATTAAGTGGGGAGCTCAAGAAGTTTTTCCCCTCCTAATGGGATGTTCAAGTGTTTAAGTGGTCTCTGGTGGTTCCCACCACATTAACTCGACATGAAGAGGGGTTTTAGACCTCCGGTGGGCCCCACCAAAAAAATATCTCATGGGACGTTATGGTGTGGTGGCCCCCACTTCCAACCACCTCTTTGAGGTTTTAACCAACTAATAATAAAAAAGCTACAAATTATTTTTATTTAATTTATTCTTAAAACCCCAATAAATAACATTCATTCCCGACCATCTGCCGTCAAGGTGGAACTCTTCTTAAGCGAATACTGGAGATAACATGCCGCCTCTTCTAAACCTCCAAAGACCCTATCGAGGTGAGACTCATAGAAAGATGTGGTTGCCATCCAGGAACTCCAGTGGTCTCCGTCTCCTATTGGCATACGACTTCTGCCTGCTCTGTCCAGGGTCCACCCACTACGCGATGAACTGCATCTTCTTCGTGGTAGCTCGTACCATCTCTGGTCCCACCAGTGCTGACTCCCCAGGGTTTTTCTAGCACAAGGGTGATCTGCAAGGTCTCTCGTAAAATGCCTCAAAAGGTTTCATCCCTATAGTGAGGTGATATATGTTATTGTATGAAAACTCCACCAATGGTAAATGGTCCTCCCAACTATGACCAATTTCGAGGACACAAGCACGTAGCATGTCCTCGAGGGTATGAATGGTCCGCTCGGTCTAGCCATCCGTCGGAGGATGGAAAGCAGTGCTCAGACATAGCTGCATCCTAAAAGTCTCCTTCAACCCCTTCTAAAGCTAGAAAGTAAACCATTCTTCATGGTCGGAGAAAATAGAAGAAGATAATCTATGTAGCCTCACAATCTCCTGCACATCGAGGCCTCCCAAAATCTATATTGAACACTGCCGTCTGATCGGTAGGAAGTTGGATGACCTAGTGAGTCGGTCGAAGATCACCCAAATCTAGGTGTGATCCCTGGATGTACATGGAAGATCTTTCACGAAGTCCATGGTTATCCCATCGCACTTTCAGTCTGGGACCTCTTAAGTATGAACCAAGCTAGCGGGAACCTGGTGCTCCACCTTCACTTGCTGACATGTGAGGTATCGAGAGACAAACTCTGCTTCTACCTTCTTCAAACCTGGCCACCAGTGCTGTCATTGATGGTCCTGGTACATCTTCGCCACTCATGTATGTACCGTGAGAGGGGATGTGTGAAACTCCCTCAACACTTTCTCCTGAAGTGACACTGGTATCATAGTACATACTCTGAAGATGATGAAATTCTCCCTACATTCAGAAAATCCATCAGGTGCCTACCCTATGGATATATGAGCACGTCGTGTCTCACAGTCTGCGTCCCCATGTTGTAGGTCCATGACACGCTGAAGGAGTGGGGGAGTGACTGTAAGAGGATTTAGAAAGGCTACTCCATCACTATCCATAAAGGATATCTACAAAGTGTCTAGCTGCTCTGTCGCCTCTCCTAACAGTGGTATACCAGACCTCCTGATGAGTGCATCTGCAACAATTTTCCCTTTCCCAGGAGTATAGACTATCTCAAAGTTGTATACCTGGAGGAACTCAAGCCATCAGAGCTGTCTTAGATTCAGGTCCTTCTGAGAGAAGATATACCTGAGACTCTTGTGATTAGAGTACATGGTAAAATGTTCGCCCATCAGACAGTATCACCACATCTTCAAGGAGAAGACCACTACTGCTAACTCCAGGTCATGGTTAGTGTAGTTCTTCTCATGTTGTCTCATCTAACGAGAACCATAAGCGATCACTACTCGCTCCTGCATCAGGACACACCTGATTCCAGTCCCTGATGCGTCGCAGTAGACTATGTACCCTACACCTTCCTCTGGAAGCCTCAAGATGGGGGAACTAGTCAGCCTCTTCTATAGCTCCGGAAAGCTCTACTGTCATCTCTCCGACCACACGAAGGGATTCCCCTTCCTCTTCAAGACTGATCGCGGTGCTGCAACTCTGGAGAAGGCTGGTATGAACCTCCAGTAGTAACCATCCAAACACCGGACATGCCATACCTCTGTCACACTCTTGGGTGGCTCCCATGCATGTAGCTCCTCGATCTTCGCTGTATCCACTACAAATTCAGCCTCCGAGATGACATATCCCAAAAAGTGTTCCCCTCAAATCCAAAACTGAAACTTCGAGAGCCTTCCATAAATCTATTTATCTCGGAGTGTGTACATAATACCTGAAAATAGTAGGCATGCTTCTTCTCAGTAGTGAAGTAGATCAGAATGTCATCGATGAAGACTACGACAAAGTCATAGAGGAATGGATGGAAGATCCTGTTTGTGAGTCCCATGAACACTGCTGGATCATTGGTTACGCCGAAGGGAATAACCAAGAACTCATAGTGGCCATAACAAAATCTGAATGCTGTCTTCTGGACATCCTCAACTCAAACTATGAGCTGGTGATATCCTGATCTGAGGTCTATCTTTGAGAACAACCGTGCTCCCATCAGCTTATCAAAGAAGTCGCCAATCATCGGGAGTGGGTATCTGTTCTTCATGGTCACTTGATGAAGGAAACGGTAGTCGACACAAAGCTTCTAGCTCCCATCCACCTTATTGGTGAACAGAATCTAAGCTACGCAGGGAGAAACACTCGTCCGAATGAATCCCTTCCCCTGCAGGTCCTCCAGATGTACCCTTAGCTCACGAAGCTCAGCGGGAGCCATCCGTATGCTGTAGTAGATATCAGTGTCATCCCAATATACAGGTCTAAATAGAATTCCACCTCTCTGTGAGGAGGTATTCTTGGAACATCATCAGGGAAAACATCCGGGTACTGGTCCACCAATACAGGATAGCTCAGACTCTCCACATCAATTTCTCTGAGGGTATGATAGGCCAACTGATGAGTGATCGACTATACCCTCTTCTGAGTATGTCTGTCTCATACTACAAAGGCTCCCTTCTCACCGGTGAAGATGAACCTGGTCCCATTCGTGCGGATACACCGCACTTTGTGCCTAATATAGTCAATCTGAGCATGGACTGTAGATAACCAGTCTATACCCAAGATGACGTCATAAGGCATCGACTCCACTATGAGAAGATCCCAGCCGAAGCTCTCGCCTGCTAGAGTAAGCTGACACTGCCGGCGATGGTGCGTAATTTTCGAGTCTGCTTCCGTAGGAGTCTCTAGCCTTAAGGATTGCGCCAACGGCTCCGTCTGAATATATGAGCTTCGGACGAGCGCATCGACAATGAATGAGTGACTGGAACATATATCTATATAAACTGCATCTAAGGTGGAGTAGACACAGATCACACCTCAAATAATCTCCGGAGCGCCTTGGTCATATGTCTCAGCTTTCTAGAGCTGAGCACTACCTTTTAGACCTACACCCTATGGTCAGGGTGGACCTCCTGGTGGTGGTGGTGGTAACACCCCGAAACGTCACCCATCGCTAGCTACACGGCCAGCTCCACTATCATGTCTGCCTCGATCAAACCTTTTCCTCTACTTGGGACATCCATTTATTGTCTTTTGATAATCAGTATGGCAGGTCGGAGAGTCACGATCCTTGTGACCCTGCACACCCCAAAAGTAGCATTGCTCGCTCCTAGCATGATTGGATCAGTCTCATGGGCCCCACACAACTGAACCTGTGTCTTGAGGTCATCCACTCGTGGGTCTGGTCCCCTTGGACCTCTGTGACATCTGTCTACTCCCAACTATATAAGACTTCGATACATGTCGACTAGTGATGAGTCTTGCTGCTGGTGACTGATCAGCTAGGAAACTCTCCATTAGGAGGGCTCTCTCTAACACCCCCGCCTGTGTCGGTATGCTGAGGGAGATCATCAAAGCTCTGATATCTAGACTCAGCCCATGCTCGAAGGTCTGGGTCCTAGAAATGGGTCTTGTCCCATATCTGTGGAGTAAAACAAGAGGTCGGTGAACCTCACCGTGTAATGTGCCACTATCATGCTGACCTACAGCAGTTGGAGTAGCTTGTGTATCTGCACTGCACACAGAGTGGCCGGGACAAACTCCTCCCAAAACCGGCTCTCAAAGTCTTCCCAGAGAAGTGTCACCTCGTCGTGAACCTGGAGCATTAGGATCGACCATCTGCCTGCTGCATCCTGGAGAAGACTCACGTCAAGGATGACCATAAGATCACCTGGCATCCCTACTAGTCTGAAGACTCTCACCACATCCTCCCTCCAATCCTCATCTACCTGTGGGTCCGTCTCGCCCCTGAACCTGGGAAGCCTCTAGCATTGGAACTCGTGCAATGTGCTCATACAGTGTGCACTATCTGTTGCTGAGGCTGGTGGCATCGGTGGCCCAATGGGCAGTGGTATTGCTGGTGCCTCCACTGTGATAGGTCCTTGAACTAAGGCATCGTCGCTCAGTGGGCTATCTGTATGCATAACTCTCAGAACCATGGCTGGATGGATGTGTGGAGGCATCTGGGAAAGAAACAGGTGCACCACATACAATAAGTTATACATGGTGAGATGACTCAAGATATCACAATGAAAACTCTTGAAAACACACATGCAATTAGTGTTTTCGTGCACTGAGACATGAATCAGAAGTCAGGGTTCTGGTGTATGGATACGTCGGTCGCTACACCATAACTGGACTCCTTGAACTGAAAACCACACTTAGTACCCTTAACACTATTTCTTCTCAAAAAAGAAATATCATAGTCCTATGTTATGCGGTAGAACCGACGCCTCTGATACCAAATAGTCACGACCCGTCACCCGGGGCCCGTGTCGTGACTACCCCATGCCCGCCATCCATAGGAATGGGGCTGGCGACTAGCATCAAAGTCGTAAATCCCTAAAACCGTGAAGGATTTGCCTAAATAATCATTAAACACACCCAATCAGAGTACAAAATGGAAGCAACCACTAAGTAAAAACTATATACAAATGGAGTGGTGAAAAATTAAAGGGGTCCAGAAATACAAGACCAACAAGAAAGTACCAGTGCAACTGAAAAGAAAGTACAACTAAAGAAAACTAAAGCATCCACAGGGTCGTCCTCCGGGGTTCCTACCAAGAGGGTAGGTACAAATGGCCTCCTTAGCACTCCAAGCCCATCAGTCTCCTTCGTGCACCGAGTCGTCGTAAGGTCCACTTCCAGGTACCGTCCAGTCTGGCTACTCAGCCTCAATCAGTGTTTTCCATCATTTTCATCCAACACAACTTGGTACGGGCATAGCCGTTGTATGGGTGAGTATAAAAATACTAATTAGGGTCCCCGAGACCCTCAAGGTCTCACAAAATCATACAAGGATAAACAAAATACTATGAAATAAAAAGATAACCCCACATAGGTAAATGACCATACATACACCTATGTTACCAAGAAATCCATCTCAATCACAAGGATACAGAAGAATTACTAACACATCTCACACATGTATACATCTTTTTTAGAGTGATAGAGATGATCAGATGTAGCCACTGAATCAACAAAGCTATTGGACCAACACATGATTCAGAACCAACTATTTTATTGGACCAACACATGATCAAGGAACAGAAGATAGAACTGTTGGACCAACACATGATCAAAGAACAATCATTAGAGTTATCGGACCAACACAGGATCCAGGACCAGCTATTCTGTCAGACTGACACATGATCTACGAACTGAAATCAGAATTTTCGGACCAACACATGATCCAGGATCAGTCATCAGATCTATCACAACAACACATTAACCATGAACAGTCGTCAGTGCACAACTAGCCGCAGGGTTTCCACAAATCGCACTTGATTCTGGGAATTTATGACTCTCAAGCCATGTTTTGACATGTCAACGGCCACCAAATCACACAAAGATGTATCTCAAAGGTCCGTCTCATCACAGGGGTCTCAACGGAATAGACGTTGTTTCAATCAGACGCCCGGTCTGTGAGTTATTAGCATTTTTTTTCAGAGGGCCCGGTTGGATTTACATTTAATCCAACCCATCCATACCCCCACTGTGTCCAAACCTCGAGTGGGGTATACTAAAAGAAAAATCTTTCTCCTAGATTTCTGTCACCGTAGACAGTTCATCAATAGGACACCTATAGCACATGTTATGGGTGAAAAGGTGAAATCGGATCAAATGGGTCCGGACTGGGGTTCGACCCGGTCTGCGAGTCTGACCTGGTCCGGGGGTCTAATATGGGCCGAGGGGGCGGCTCGGCCCGCGCTGGGTCCGACGATCGCTGGGTCCGGCATGGCGGCCCGGTGGCCCAGCGGCCCGCGTGGGTCCGGCCAATCGGGGGTCCAGCCCACGGGGGTCCCGCTCGACAGGGGTCCGGCCTGGTGGGGGTCAGGCCAGGCAGAGGTCCGGCTCACTGGGGCAGGCCCGGCGGCTCAGCGGTCCGCAGGGGTCCGGCCCGGCGGCTCCCCCAACGGGCCGGAAACCCACTGGGGTCCCATTGTTTCTATCTATCCAAGCGGCCACCAGACTCCTCACGCGGCGCTGGTTGCGTCAGGCCTCTTCTGGTGACCCGATGGATCGGGCCGCCGAACATCTATGCGGTCGGCCTTGAGCCGGCCTCTATTGCACCGCCATGGACTAGGGTCGCGATCGTCCTTCGATCCACCACGTGTCACTGGTTGCGCCATGCCTTCCTGGTCGATCTGGCAGCTTGAGCCGCCGGTTTCATTCGCGGCCGACCTTGCGTCGGTCACCGATGCACCACCGCGTCTTCTCCTCTGGCAGCGCTGTTGCGCCGCCACCACCAAACGTTGACGCACGTCGGTTCCATCTACTGGTGTTCTTTCTGTGGGTTACCAGACGAGCTCTGGTGTCCCGTTTCTCATTTTGTAAGAAGACTCTCTCTCCTTAGTTCGTTTCCTTCGATCCGTAGTCATCATTGACGAGAGTCTCTTAATCCGGTCTCATTCCACGATTAGCGCCAAAATCTACAAAGAACGCGGATGGGTGGGGCTGTGTTTGTTCAACCCGCGCCCTCTGGGTTATGGTGATATCATGTGGCTTCAAACTATAAACCACGATGGAAAATGTAGAACATGAAACAATTATCAAGCATGAACCCCAAACTCGGATACATCGATATCAGAAAAGAAGATAAAGAAGTCGAGGACGACATCCTCAGAGTTCTAAAAGGACGGTGTTTCCTCCCTTGTTCCAGTTGGAGATCAAAGGAGAAGTTTTTTGTCATTGGAGGAAGATGTATTTCATTGGGAGGAGCATTCTTCATTGGAGATAACAAGTTTCCCCCAATTTCTCCCCTCTTCCCAACTCCACCAAAAAGAAAATGAGTCCCTCTAAAATATAATAGATTTATCATATTATTTAGAAGTTGGCACACATTTTAAGAAGATTCAAATTAAAGAATTAATTAGGCTAGCCCCACTTAATCAATGTGGAGGATGGTGGCACCATTAAGTGGAGAGCTCAAGATCTCTATCCCCACTTAATGGGGAGTTCAAGAGTTTAAGTGGTCTCAGGTGGTTCCCACCGCATTAACTTCACATGAAGAGGGGTTTTAGACCTCAGGAGGGACACACCACCATAACCTCTCCTGGGAGGTTAAGGTGAAGTGGCCCCCACCTCCAACCTCCTTTTGAAGGTTTTAAGAAACTAAAAATAAAAAATAAATATACAACTTATTTTTATTTAATTTATTCATAATGCCCAAAAATTATCTTTATTTCCCAACCATCTGCCGTCGAGGTGGAAGTTTTCTTAAGTGAATACCAGTGCTGCGAGTTCAACGGTGCCCTCAGATTTCATTTCTGAGCACCAGTTCAAAAGTAATAAAATCCAGCTCGTACGTTTACTCAACAAACCAGAACAAAAATTTATAAATTGATTCCAAGCACACCCGGTCTCAGAATCACGCGCCGTCAGTTTTCATAGACTCGTAAAATTCCAATGTATTAAAAACAATTTCCACAGGATTTCTGGGACATTACATCTCAAGATTACGTAAAACATACTATATCTTTGATTGTATGATAATTATTCCTTCATAATACTCCTTCATGCATGATATTATAAGTATAATTTACCAATACAAATAATAGTTTTTTAATTATTATTATTCTATAAATGATATAGTAATTATCCATATGATCATAGTCAACCTACATAAGTTTTTTTGGGAATATTTTCCAAATATCATCAAAACACAAGGAGTTAACTTAATTGATTATGTAATTAAATATATCAAGGAATTAAATAAAATAAAGGAAAAATAAAAATTAAAAAAAATATTAATGATGTAAATAATTAAGATAATTTTATTATTCATTATGATAAAAAAAGTTAATTGTGATTCAAACTTGAGGGGAGGGACACATTACCATAAAAACATAATTCAAATGTTTTTAAAATATAGTTTATAAATATTTCTCTACCATGGAATTATTATTAAAATTAATTTATGAATATATTAATATTGACATAAATTAATTATAAAATAAAATTTAGGTTCCTTTTGAAATTATTTCAATGTTTTTAAAATTGAATATATTTTCAAATTTTAAATGTAACATTTTGAGTTTTTATGCGAAAGGAAAAAAGAAATGTTATATTTCATTGTAAATGGATTAGATGGATTTTCGAACCATAAAAGCATCTGAATATTAAATTACTTGATAACATTTTATATTTAATTTATATTATAACCTTTCTACTTATAGTTCCTCTTATTATTATTTTTACAATGGGTTTTTAAAAGGAATCATATTTTAGTATATAGAAGTGTTTTTTATAAGGGTATATATTTTTTATTGGAATTTAGGATGAAAATTTGGAATATTAAAATATATTATTTAGGTTATTATACATGAAAATTATAGATTATTATTGGATATATTGATATTTCATATAGAATGTGTGATTCTGATACATCTTATAGGATGTGTGAGCCAAATATCGCTCGCCAACGCATTTTGTAATGTTCCACACATTCATTGTAATGAAAGAGAGAATTAAAAAATGCGGTTTATTGTATTGATTTAAGTGATATTTTTTATTTATAATACTAGTTAACATAAGTTTTTAATATGATTAATATAATTCCAAAATGGGTATGAATTTTCTTTTGTTAGATTATTTAGGATTTTCATTGAGTAAAATGAGTTTTCCCACGGGGATATGATTTAATTTTCAATGCTCAAATAAAAATTTAGAAATGGTAAATAATTTATGGGTTTTAATTTTAGTCACCTGAATAATGGATTTCATAATTTTATATCCATTAATGATATTTTTTCCCAGCCCACATTTTCACATTCATTTCACATGGATTAAGGATGAGTCGGGGAGAAAATCCAGGTTGATGGCCATAATGATTCTTTATTAAATAAAACATTGTTTCAATTAAAAAAAATTATTTTTTGAATGAAGTAGACCATGACTGAAATTTAATAATTGGAGAATTTGGGATTAATATGTAATCACAATGATATATTTATTTCAATCTGTGATCCTAAAAGGTCATTGGGAATGAAAGAATGTGAATAGTAGTCTAAAAAATAAATATATAATATATTATGGTTAGTTCCTTACATAAAGTCTTATGAAATGAAATATATATATATATATAGAAAAATTAAAATGGAGAAAATAGGTGGGAAAATAGAACATGTATATGGAAGTGAAAAATCTCATCTACATAAGATGGAGAATTTTCTTATCAACATTATAATTTCATGTAATAAAAATTCATCAATCACATAATTTCTAATAAAAACATCTAATTAACAATAGTGTAATAACAAAAAAATCCAAAATAATCACCCTTTATTTAATGTCCTATATGATAAAAATATCATAAACCAATATAATATATTCATTTAAAATAAATATCTTCGACAGCTTGTGGAATACATAATCCAGAGTCTAAATGAATCGTAATATAGTATATCTTGAAAACCCAGATGATCAATCTATGAGTATGAATAATAAAAAAAAATTTATTTTATATGGTTTAAAAAGTTTAAAAAATACATATCTTATCTATTCACTATAAAATATTATGAATCAATAAAAATAAAATGAAATATTTTTTAAAAATGGTATTTTTATAAATGAAGGTCTAGTTGTTCTTAACGCACATAATTTTAAATAAAATTTTAATAGAATTAATATTTATTTGTAATAGAAAAAATACTTTTTTATATCATCATATCAACATTATATTAGAGTGACGTTTTTGGGATATTTTAATAATGTTTCATTTTTTTATGAATACTAAAAATAATAAATTTTAATTGAAATCACTCATTCTAAATAAATTATTTATCATGATAAAAAACATTTTAAATTGGTTTCGTTGTGTAAATATTTCAATAATATATCTCTTAATCCAATTTATTTAATTGAAATTATTTTCATAATGGTGTTTTATATAAAAACATTGTAATATTTTGACCATTATCTCTTTTGAAACTATCTTTCTCATCGTACCTTTCAGAATAATTTTAAATTAAAATTATATATATGATTTTATTAAATTATAAAAATGTATTACATATATTTAATAATAATAATTTATAACATATAATAATTTTAAATTATGTTCTGACAATAATTAATATTGTAAATAGTGAAACTTATTTTCTGCGATTAAGATAAAAAATGTATTTATATCGGTTAAACTAAAAAAGTAATTTTTATAAATTACCTATAAACATTTTAGACACCCATTTTTTAAATATTTTTACGTTATATCTTATATTTTCTATAATTTTGTATTTTTAAGCCCTTTTTTAAGATAAAAATGTATATGTAGTTGAATCATTTAAAAAATTAAATGTGTGGTACTTACATCACACAAGAGGCCACACCCTATCCTCTATTATAAACAATTTCAAACAATTTTGGTTCCTCAAAGACATAAAAAATCACTTAAAAAATATACTCCTCTCATAAAATAAGCCTTTTAATGAATAAATCCAACATAGTTAGAATTTGGGGATATCCAAAGGAAGATACCAGAACAAGATGTAACGTTTTTCAACAAGAATGTGAATTTCATTTTTTCTTCGTCCTAATTAATTTTTTTTAAATAAATAATATTATAAAATGACCTCATTATATTCAATGTAATTTGATTTTTTTTATGTTTATTACATAAAACCAACTCCACATCCATTAATCAGAACATGAAATCATCATTCCAGTGTACAACAGACCACAACCTAACGAACTGATGCCATTTGTTTTTCATTACCACTTCCCACGATTTGGTGCGATGATGGATATAATGTATATATTTATGATATTTATAACAAATTTAAAAATATATAGTTTTTATACCATATATATACATTATAATTTTCCATTCCATAAGAGATATGATAATGTCGCTCATTTTACGGAAAACAACTATCTTGCGAAGTGATGTGATTCGTTTTTCAGAAACACATTTATAATGATGATGTTAAGAAAAACATTATTTTTTATATGTTATATGTATAGAATAAATTTTATATTAATTAAATATTTATCAATATTAGAATATAATTTATATCATTTCCATTTTTACCTTTTCATGTAATAAAATATTATAATATCATTCCTGTACATGTGGACTACTAACATCACGAAATGATGTGACACTCTTTTCATAACATCACAACGGGGATGGTATATTTAATTATATTTATGAAAATAATATTATATTTTTGATATTATTATAATTTTATATTGATAAATTATTACCTAACTTATTTTGATAATGATCGTTGAAAAATGGAAACCTTACTCATTCACACGCACACCCTAGAATCACCATGATGTTAATGTGCATAATTTATCAAAGAAATATTTAATTATAGACATAAAACATATAATATATGTTTTAATATGATAATTTATGCAATATTATTATTCTAGAGATTATATAACTATATAAAAATCACAAGAATCAGAACATTCATGACAAATTATGAATGTGGAAACAAGGAAATTAACACCCGAAATAAGGGGAATAATGACTGGTTTTTAACATATGTTTGATAATATGTTATAAAATATTAGTATGTGATATAATAAATATTTATATTTTTTTTATATTAGTTAATATCATGTTTATAATAAATATGAATGGTGATAAAGGACATTCAATAGAAAGGAATCATGCCACAATGGATTCTATCTCAATTTCATTTTATTGAGGCATATTGTAATGTTAGGAGAATATTTTTTTTTACAGTGTATGTACTTCACCTATGTAAATTAATTTCAAGAATAATTGAATAGTTGTGGAATTAAATATGTCTATTTTAATTATTTTATATAAGGTAATATATGTTAAAAGTTATGAAATGGTAAATAATTTTATAACTCAATTTCTTTTCATTCAGATATATTATATCATTATTGCCTATGATATTATATGATTATGTGTGTAATGAATTATGAAAATAATTTAATTAATATAAAAATCTTTTAATTTAAATTAATGTCAAATCACATAATTCAATATTTGATTAATTATCACATCAATGTTATTATAAATGAAAGGATTTATTTCATATCTCATTCTAATCGTGATTGTTTCTTCAAGAAATTCAGTTGAATGAATTGATTTTTTAGTTGTCTCATAAAATAATTTAATATTTTTTTCATCTAGTTATTCATGATATTTATAAGTAATAATACCATTTTTAATCTTGTAATTAAAATAATTTAGAATATGTTTGTAATAAAATGTATCTTCATTTCTCTCTTCACATGTAAATCCATTTTCTTGCAAAACCTTGATTTCTAAAAATATTTTTAAAAATATTTTCAAACTATAGAAAATAATGTATTATAGAATTTTTTACCCATTAGAAATTTGAAAACAAAATTTATATGAATTTTCTTCACATTTTATGAACATGACATTTTTCAGACCATTTAACATTTCAAAATGAATGTTATTTTAACTCGCATGTCATGTATTGAAATATTCACCATCATAACTATCATTTCATTGAAGATTAAATTAATTGTTTGTATAAATATTTTTATATAATATTTTACTGTAATATTATGTAAATTAAGCGTTTTTAAGAGTTATTGTCATCGAAAAGTATTTACAATTTATTTTATCTATTAATAAGTGATTTTTAAAATGAAGATGATATTTTCATAAAAAATTCTTTTAATGATATTTTTTGGTTTTTATATTCGTCAATTAAATAAGAATATAATTCATAATGAAATGGGGATATATTGTATTGATAACTACCTTATTCATTCTCAAGATTTATTATGATCATTTTTCCTAGGAAAGTGTTTACATTCACTTCCATGATTAATTTTTTAGTCATTATGTCTCCATTGAATTGTTCACTTTCTTGAGGATATTAAATTTACCCTAAATATAAATATAATTTTTCATGGATATGTTTATTTATTTAAAAATATATCCTTTCTAAATATGATGTTCTATATTAAAATATATTCATTTATCTAGGTAATTATTGAGGAATATGTATTCTATACTCAATATAGATAGATGTTGTTATGGATCACTGTACATGAATTGGATCACTTTTTAGACATATGAGTAATTCATCTAAAATGAATGACATTTTTGGGTCCCGACTATAGATATATCCTCGATGTACTAGTAGTCTCTAGAGACAGAATTGTTGGCTAGCCTCAATCAAATGAGTTTTTACCCATCCATTTTTAAATATTATTGTGGATAGATATTGATAGTAGCAATATCATTCATTGAGACATTATATCCAATAAGTAAGAATTTACGTGAAGTAGAATCCAGTTATTATTATCCATGATATGTTCACAATGATATTATCTATGGATTCATTTTATTCTTAGTTCTTTGATATATAGAATACATGTTAACTTTTTTAACATTTTATATTGGTTATGGTTTATCTATTTTAGATAGTAATGTTGTAGATAATATGAAATTTATTTTCAATTTTTTACCTTTACATATTGACTATTTTCCATGGGAATTTTTCATTTATATAATCTATAGATGGACTTCTTTCATAGTTTGTTGATTTAATGAGAACTGTATTTTGTAATGTACCCTACAATATTTATTATAACTAATATTCTTATGATATTCATGTTATTGATTTAATGGAATTATTTTATGATTATTTTCCAAGAAATAATGAATATTATCAATGTTTTTTGTGTTTACATTATCTCTAGATTCATTCCATCTTAGTTCATTGATTACATGAAATTTGTGTTCTGTTATTTACCCTTATATAAATATTATTCTTATTGTTTAATGATTAAATCCTTGATTCATATTCAATAATGAGAATTTAAAACCACCCATATATTTTTATCTTTTATAGGAATCCATTAAGTGTATTATGTTTGATTTAAAAGGATATGATTGAGGGATTAATGTTATTCTAAAAAATAATTATGATATAAATTTTGTTTTCAAATGTATTGTGGGAATCGTTTATGTATCTGGTTAAACAAGACTAATAGACTATTTAGTCCTTTAGGATTAAATATATTTTATTTTATAAAAAAGTAATAAAGAAGACACTAGATCACAGTTTATGGAGTTTGTGTCTCTACTGTTGATTCAGGGATGTTTATAAGAAACCATTAGAATTATTGGAAAAAATAGTTTAAGGATCATAATACTATAATATAATTTGGGAACAAATATATAATATATCATAATATTTATTGTAAGGTATTTATTATGAGGGTTTTCTTTACCATACATCCATGTTTGGGTACTACATCTGTATGTGATTCTAGAATAAAACTAACTAGGGTAATAACTCTGAATATGGGTGCATTGGGATCCACCCGATCATCACCCAGTGCATGAAAATGTGCATCACTACACACCATGTTTTAAACTCTTAGGATATCTGATTAGTATCATTCCCATTATCTTTATAAACCATTATAAAGGATTTTAATATATGAATACAATGAATGAATGATTTTAAACCTAACATTTCATTTATTAAATATTTATTTTTCATGATTTATACATACTCTAAATTATTATATGGTTTTCCCAGTATGAATATTTTTTCTCACTCTATGCCTTTTAGTTTTATTTAATATCTGATTCCCAAAAAAAATAATGATAACTTTAAAAATTAAGGACATTTTTGTTACAATGGGAAACAAACTTGGATAACGATAAGAGTGAATGATATCAGGATTGGGCATAATCATTTATCCTCAAATATGATTAATGAAATATACATTAACCAACTCTTGAACTCACTAAATAATATACATATGGAATTTTTAAGAGCTTGAGTGATATATACTATGGAAAAATGAATCATCTATTTAAATTTTGTAAGAAGTTGGGATGGAGAAAACCAAGAAATAATCATAATGGAATGGGAAAATACATTATGTGTGGAATATAATGGCCGAAATCCACAAAATATCAGGTAAAAATAAAGAGTTCCATTAATGGAAATAAATCATATCATATAGATCCAATTATATCTTAGTGTCTTAAATATGGGGAACATGATAATTATTTAGGTCAATTAACTATACTATAGGTTAAATCCTAGACCAAGTAATAAAATATGTTGACATAAATCAGAGGAAGTATTTATATATTATGATTCAAGAATTAAATTTTTTATGTATGTTTTGATTTCTATTGTTTTTATAAAATAAAGAAACACCTAAGGCTTTTATTAAATATTAGAATCATATATTTATTCATTAAATTAGTAGTTATGGATACTTTAATGAGTTATAAGTGTAATATTTACCATTGTTGAAAAAACATAATTACTGCATTTTAGGATCTATTTAACGGGAGTATACCATGATTAAGGATATATTTTATGAAATTACAGCATTAATTTTTTATATTGGATGATTTATTGGATTAATAATTACCTTACACTTTATAGAAAATTGTTTAATGTAGTTTGGGGACTAATAGAGTGGTAATGGAACCCCATAATCTAGCAGGACAACCAAGTTCAAATCCGAGTGGGGAAATTTTTTTCATGTACTATAGTTACAATTCGGAAATGTAGTAGTGTAGGTATTATACCATGAACTATTATGGGGTAATATAGAAGAATTTATATTCATCATGAATGGGAATTTAGGTGACTAGGCCATCATTCCATTAATGGGGTAGTGAAAAATTCATGGAATTGGTAGGTTATGACAAAGGCCTGATGCAAGAATGTCCATTCGGCCATCCAAAAGTTTTATTATGGGATATTTAGCCAGTTTTCTTTGGAAATGTAATGGTATTCATTCCTAGTAGGCCATTATCTCATATTTACAATGTATTAATGTTTCTTATTGGGTGGGTCATCCCTTGGGCGTGCTATGACCTACCTCTCCAGCTTGTGCATGTTTCATAAATGTGGGTTTGAATATAATCCTGAAACCATGAACCAAATATATATTTTAGAGAACCCATTTTTGGTAAGAAATTGAAATTTTTAAAAATATATATTTATTTCAAGGAATATATACAACATTTCATTTAGAGGCTCGGTGTGCCTGGAATTAGTTTTAAAAAATATAAAATATATTTTATATTATGCACAAGAATATCATTAATGAAAGGTTAACATCCCATAAAAATATTAGACCTGAAATAATATACCATTGTTGAGTTCAAAATGTGATGTTTACCCAAGGTGGGACCTATAATAGGATGGAATGGGGTTTTCATATAAAATGATTTATTCGAATGTGTGTTTTTGTAAGTAAATATTTAAACTAATGTATTTTAATAAAATGAAATAATTAAATTTCCATAATTAAGTAAATCATTATGAATAATCAAAAGGGTTAGCCACATGACCCAAGGATCACTGATAAGAGACTTCTTCCTCCTCTCTTTGGTGACTCAAAATTAGATGATGATGTTGCTCTGGATCCATGTAGATTGATGTGAGAAAAACACAATGTATCCAATCATTTGTTGGATAGTGTGTTCATCGATGTTGAATGATCCAAAATAAGGTATTACTCATTAATGTGTGGATTCATCCCATTTTGATTAGTTTTTTTAACATGGTCATTTTTTCAATTGAAATGTGCAAATCAAACAATTCCATCTGACCACAGAATATATTTAAAATTTTTATTATATTTTCGTAGCCTATATTTCCCTTATTTTGTTCGTTGGAGAAGAATTCTAGGCCAATTTTTTTTAATCTTTTTTCATTCTTTTATACATATTACGTTTTTTTCTTCACTATTTGGATAAGGGACCATGACTCAACATTTTGGGGTCATACCGAGCATGATTTGATCCCATTTGTAAAATATGAGTACCAAGAAACCAACAAATCGATGATCAGAGGAATGATTAGGATGTGATGCATGATATGAGTGATGAATCTCACAGAGTTGGGATCCAAGAAATAATGAAAATGGAAGGAGGTGTGCAGGGTGATTAAGATCAATTTGGGTTCATACTGGAATAAATGGATCCTGATTTCTAGCTACCGAAGGATAAAATATTGAATGCTAGAGATTGATCCACCAGTTTCAAGAGGCTTAGAGGAATGATCCAAAGAAATAGTCAACGATGTTAGATTGCTTGAATTTATTGGACAATATTTGAATAACATGACTACATTCCATGTTTTCATTTTATAATATATCATGTAGTCTCTTCGTTGAAGTGATAATAGTTTCATCATTTCAGAAGTATCATATGTCATATTGGACCCCCACATTACATTTGAATCAATACTGGCAGCCATACGTTGAATCTAGGATTACATAGGCACATGACTAACCAGAAACATTTTATAATCCAAGATACATGACATGCGTAGGGACATATAATAAACCTATTTTACAGAGAGACACAATTTAATAGAGTACACATACACATGTAATTTATATGGAAACAACCAATGATCATGAAAGGATGTCAGGTGCTAAAATAATTTCATATTTCACACCAACACATTATGTTGTGCTACACAGTCAGTGATATTTCTAATCGCAGGGATGCAACATAGAAAACATGTGTTACCTCATGTTGTGTGGTACATTTAAACATAGTGTACACATTCATTCCTTTTTGTGGAAATTTCATCCTCTATTATCACTTGCGTTTGAAATCTATTATATCCAAAGAGTTCTCTATCTGGTCTGATTTTTCATGAATAATGAAATTGAGTAATGTATAATATATTTCGAGATATAATGAGAGATATTAAGGGAATGGAGTTTCTTTAGGTGGTGGAAGATAATGAATGTGATCATCCAGGGTCATTATGGGGATCAGAAAAGAACCCTTATGCAAGTCCCTACATGGGTCCTCCTCTGATTACTGGAATGGAACCTTCAAATTTGGATATGTAATATTTCCTTGACCTATCCATTAAGTGTATCCATCTTCCAATGACATGTCATGGGTAATTTGATACTACAGTGTCACTATAACGATGGGATTTTAATGGGTCCTTTATCTGTTATTTTAGAGGAACCCTTATATGGAGATAGGTTAGTAGACCTTAATTACAAGAGTGACACCCTCTAGCTATATAGGTCAGCGGTCCTCTATATTATATCTGAGTGGAATCCACACACGCTATTATAATATGGGTCCTCATCTATTGATTTGGCACCCTCCTACTGATATGGTAATGGGTCCTCTAGCAATTATTCGAGTGTCACTCCCGAGATGGGATGAACATTTGTCCTCTACCATTTTTTGGAGCGGAAACCTTATTCATGGACCTAGAATTGGTCATCTAGCTATTTTATGAGTGGATCTCTCTTATGGTACTTTGTCATGGTTCTTAAACCCATATTTTTTCCCTGAACACTATGGAACATTACTCTAGTGTGGTTTGACGTGGATGTCTTTTCAGATAGACACATGGACACTATGGATCATTGATGGAAATCCAAAACTGAGGGTACTGTTTTCCATGGATGGGTTGTGAGATGGAGATCCCCTTTTAGCTCAGTTTTGTTTTTTTATCAAATATATATATTAATATTTTTGTGTGTTTCGATGTTGTTGGATTTTTTAATCTATTTATTTAGGTATATATGATTGTCTATTCTTACCATATATATAATTGGATCCCGGTACTTCATTCAGTGTGTCAAACTATGTATGAATATACTCACCAATATAAGGGATTTTCCTACACGCTTATTATGTAATGAAAATGACAGACTCTTCTACGATGAATACCTAGATTCTTAGGGATACCTGGTTCATTAGACCACATATAGTAGTCAAGGATCAGAGACTAGTTGATGGTCTCTATCAACATATGTAGTTTCTTGTTGTTTCCTATAGGTATTTTTTATGTTTGGGCATGTATTTTTACTATTTTTTCAGTTTTCATAGTCGTACACTTTTATACCATAAATGTTTTCATATGTGTGGTTATATTATATATATTGAAACTGATTATTGTTATTATTATTATTCACTTATACATTGAGATGGTCTGGTGTTTACATACAACTATATTAGGAAATATACTCACATAATTGTTATTCCTTTCATTGTTTGTCCCCATCTGTTTCTTTTGGAGTTCATCTTGTTGTATTTGCGGCTCATGCCCCATCGGGTCTGGTCATCACATATTAGTAGAAGTGTATCTCAATCCTCGGGAGGGTTTTTGCTGTAGTCCCCTTGAAAGGAATTGGTTGAGATTTAATTAAATAATTTCTAAGTGAATTGAGTGTGGATTTCATTCTAGGGGATCCATTTTTTGCGTGATAGATGACATATCCTATCACTAGGACCATGAAAACATGATTGATGACTCAGAATACTGATTCATTGGTTATAGGAATCAATGGTACATGAATAATATAAGATTGATTTATTGAATATCCTTTTTTAATAAGATTCTTATTGGATATATATATATATATATATATATATATATTCATCTAACCATGAAATGTCCTGATTAAATTTTTAGGATGCCTTCATGGAAACAACAAAATGATTTACCGGTTTCGAACCGTGATGATGAGTTGATGAGAAATTAGTCATTAATTCAGGATCCATCCCATGAGATAGTTCCTCTGGGTTGAAAGGTAGAAACACCACCAGCTTTCGATTAGAAGATCAAACTAGAAGAGTATGTTGAGGATGGGTGTTGGCTTATCAAACTCAATGAGTTCTAGTATAAGAGCTTGATGAGGTTCCATTGTAATCTATATCCCTAGGCAGTAGAGTATTGGATAGAGTCAGTGGTCTTTGTTTTTAGGCTTTTCAGAACACGGAAATATCTTATTGTTTCTCTGTAATATAGAATTTTCCTTAGAGAGGAAGGGTGTTGGGGGTGTCTTATTACCGATATGCACAATAATTAAACACTTTTGTGGACCAACATCCAGTAGTTCTTCTTTGAGGAGTACTACTTGTCCATTTATTACTATATCTAGATTCAGGAGATTTTGGAGATATAGTTGGGTTGGATGAAATATTATGAGTATACAATGAGGTTCACACCCATTATTTAGTACTCCCATGACATGATATGTTATGGATACTTCTAGAAAATATTGTTTTAGTAGGGACTCCATAGATACATTTCATTTTTACTAGTGACCTTGTGCATTATCTCCAATCTTGGGTTGTTGGAGCAGGTGTAGGGGATGTGTAGTTACCAATATTAGGGGTTCTGGAAATCTAGATACAAAATTGTGTGACAAAGAGCTGATTCATCTACAATATCCTTAATGAACCAGTCGACAGGATCGCAACACAAGAGATATTCATTGAATTAGGCTTATTTATGTGGTCAGGGATAACCGAGAGGGCCAAAATATCATAGATATGAGTAGTGGAAGCTATCTATTTTTGGAGATAGGTTCCTGTAGGACCTTATGTTCATCATCTCATCATTGGTATTGATTTCTTACATGGTATGAATCTAGATTTATTATAATCATAGATTAGTCAAATTTATATTAACTGATGGTTTGTGGTTCTACTTTACATGAGATAGAGGTTTCAGGGTAATATGGATGGGATTGATAATGAAGCTACAACCCATATCCCATTAGTTATGGAGAGTTAAACTTGTAACTCCCATGGAATGATATGGGATGGATACTTCTCGGAAATATTGTTTTTGTAGGTACTCCGTAGGGACATGTCATCATTATTATTGACCCTGTGCAATATCTCCAATCATGGGTTGTTGAAGCGGGTGATGGTGATCAATAGTTTCCACTATGAGGGGTTCTGGAAAGCAATATATAAAAGTGTGTGGCATAGAGCATAGTCATGTGCAACAGCTTTGAGGCACCATTCGACGGGATCCTAGCACAAGAGATATTCCTCAATTCAGTCATAGTTATATAGTTAGGCATAACATAGAGGGCCACAATATCATAGAGAGGGGTGGTGTGAGATATTTATTTTGAAGATATGTTCTTGTAGGAATTTATGTTCATCATGATGGAAAAATATAATATCATCCTTGGTATTAATTTTTTTCTATGGTATGAGTCTATATTTACTATCACTGTAGATAAGAAAAATTTATATTCACTAATGGTATGTAGTTCTACTTTAAATGAGTGAGAGGTTTCATGGTAAGATGGAGGTTGTTTATAATTATGTTGCAACCCATATCACATTTTTTTGGAGAGTAAAACTTTGGATCAAGGCTCTTCATGCATTTAGATACTATCAATCACCGAGGATATAATAAAAATATTCCCCTAAGTTGTTGTAGGACTACTTGTGAGGTAGGAGATGTATTATTATCATTAGAATAAATCATTAGAGCACTAAAATGACTTATAGAGCTTATCATGTGGCCATACCAATATTCAAGAAGATATAGGTTCTGTTGGATGTATTTTTAGTGAAGGGTTTTATTACTCTCAATGTGTCCCCTAGGGAAGATCTGGTATTATTTGTAAAAAAAGATGATGGGAGATTGAGATTTGTCATGTATTTTTTGTATCCATAACTAAGATATGATAATTAATAGGTATTAATTACCGAGGTTTGATGACGTATTTTATTTTTTGTGAGGAAATACATAGATATTCATGATTGATATCTAGTCCAGCTAGCACCATTTGAGTGATGGAGAGGATGATATTCTGACATTATAATTCTGATGTCTCTATAGACACTATAATTTCCTGGTGATTCCAATTTCTATAATTATTTTATGAACATTGTATATGGCTTTTATGAAACATATCAAATTTCCATGCATGGAAATGTTTTTTGTTTTCTTCATTGATGAAATACTCATATACTCTATGTTCGAGGAGGAGCGTGCCAAGAACATGGGGTTGGTCCAAGATTGGACTTGAGAGCAACAACATTATGGTATGCTCTCATAGTGAAAGTTATTAAATCATGATGTTCACTTTATAGGGAGTTTCCGTTAAGATCATGCAATTTTGGATCATTGTTTATTGATGGAATTATTGAATATTAATGAAATAATTTCTTGTAATCCCCCAATAAAATGATGATTTTCCAAGATTTTTTATCTTGGTTGGGTATGATTGGAGGTTTATGGAACAAATCTATAGGATTAGAGCCCATTTGGGCACCTTGATGTAGAAATGGTAGCCATTGACCTATAGTGAGAAGTGGAAAATGGCCTTTGAGGTGCTATGGTTGGGGTTGGTTAGTGATAATTTTTTGAGACTATTAGAGTAGGGGTTGAGTAAAAAAATGTGTTATTATGCCTATGGAGATGGGATCAGTTGTATGTTGATGTAGAGTAAATTTTTTATTGAATATCAGATGAGGTATTTGAGACCCCTTGAGTAGAAATATGTGACCCATGATCTAGATGTAGATGAGGTAGTGTTCTCTCTGCAGATGCAGAGGAACCATCTTCTAGGATAGAAATTTTTGGTTTTCTCAAACTACATGATTCTCAGGAATGTATTCACATAGAGCGACTTGAACCATAGATAAATCACTAGATGTAGATCCATTATAACTATGACAAAGAGATCATATATTTTCATAATAAGGTAAATGTGGTAGCATATGGCCTTTGTAGGAAGTCTCATTCTTTTCTGGTGAAAGTGTCACCTAACCTATTTAATTCCTTTATGATGACCCCAACTAAGAGAAATGTTGCATCTTTTATTCAATCGATGGTGTTGAATCATCATCTCCTCTAGCATGTGAGAGTGTCTATGTTGGGATACATGGAATATGTCTAACTCTCATGTCCATATATCCCCAATATATTAACATAATATATTTTATGAATGATATAATCACATCATCCTTTTAAAGGGATGAGCGATGGTCCATGTCATGATGTGGGAGGAGGTGAGGTGGGAGTTGAACACTTATCCAATGGTTGTACATCCTTGTTTTTGGAATATTTAAATATTCCTATAGTGGTAGTTTTGGTGGACCATAAGGATATAGAGTGTGGTTAGGTTCATCTAATACTTCCTCACATGTCTATAGGTGAAGGCCTTGTACAAGGTTCCCGCATGTTTGTCGCATCCCATTGAGATCCTGATGTGGAAATGGAATGGAATACCTATATTCTTCATGATAGTAACTTTTCTAATACTTATTGTCCAAGATTCCATTTAGGTGATTGTTGAAGGGATCATAATGTCGGCAAACATAATTTTTATCGTGGATTAGAGTTTGATGTGGGGGGGGGGGGGTTGGGAAAGATCTAGAATATTAATATTGTTCCCATTCATGTGGTTCCCTCAACTGTTGTCTCCCATCATGATGTTTTCTTCACATCATGGTTCTGGAGAGGCCTATATTAATAATTCAGGAACTAGAAGAATATTACTACAACCATCCACAAAAATAAAAAAGGGATGAATGATAATGCTATCTAGGTTTTGGAGGATATGATATGGTCTTGCATGTGAGACATTAGTAGGAGTTTGGATGATCAATTTTCGTTTGATTATTTTTCATATAACTACAACAAACACTCTTCTTTCAACATGTAACCAGTCAAGGCCCATTACGAGATACCCTAGTGATCAAACATATGCAAGATACAGATCATTGAGGAATCTCTTGTGGGTTATGATATGGTGGAGTTTATAAAGGATAATTTTTTGGTCATCCATGATAGGATGATGATAGATCATTGGAGGAATAAATCTAATACAGATTGACTAGTCCATTTTAGTTCTTGAAAGGAGATTAAATTTCCCTCAGAGTCTCCCCATGATGAGGATTTTGAAGATTTGTATGGAATGGCAATCTATCCTGGTGATTTATTTGGTTTTTCGAAATCATATATAGGGTTGGTTAGGTTTCATATATCCTTACATTACAATCACCATTGGAGCAGGTGCATGACATATTCCATGTGTCACAGATGAGTAGATACGTGAATGACACCATAAAAATTATTAACTATGGTGAGTTGGATGTCAATTATATAAACACTTTTATTGATATCCTCATGGTGATCGAGGTTTGGTTGGAGTAAACCCTATGTGGGTGGACCACCCCATTGGCACGAGCGTTGCGTAAGCATGAGAACTCGCAAAATAGTTCATTTGAGTTAGTGAACCCGATTTGGGATTTGTATCACGATATTTTTTGTTAGTTTTTGTTTTTATGGAAAAAAATATTGATGGGTAGAATTATATAGTTAACATTTTTCCCCTTGTAATACATGTTAATATTTCCATATATAATTTCATAGCCAGAAATTTAGCCGATGTGCGATTTAGATTGCTGATGTTCCCTAAATAAATGTTTTAAATTATAAATTTATTTTATATTACATGTGAAATGTTTATTAAATTAAATGGGATACCTCTTAAAAAACATGTCAGATATGAAATCCACGACTATTTTGAGCCAATAACATGATTTTAACCATGAACGTGGCCTAAAATAGGTCTGTGCAGTGCATTCTGAGAGAAGAAATCATGGGAAGGCCCTTTTTGTTAAATAAATTTTTATATTTAATTATTTAAATTAAATAAATTTATCCTTTTCCATATTAAAATATATATTTTTAAAGAATCTCTTAGATTAGATATACGGACATTGGATTATTGAGAAGAAAACTTTTCCTCCTCCCATTGGTGAATCGGAATCAATCAATGATGAACATATCTATCAAGATAGATCAATGTGAAACAAACAAAAAGACTCATTTAATTGGATTAAATTTTTATTAATGGATAAATATCAATAAAAATCCATGTAATACTCCTCAAGTTGTGAATTATTACCATATTAGTTAAATTTTTTGATCCTAATGTCATTATTTACATTTATCTACACTAATCAGTCCTTTTTATGTGCCTTCCTAATAGATTTAATTAATTTATTCAGTTTTATAATTTTGGATAACCATGATTGTATTAATTGACCATAAAAAATTGTGAAAATATCATTCCACATGGATTTTTGGAATATCTCTCTTTGATTATTCTCGATCATTTCTATTTGGGGAATAAGGTTGTGGCTTGACATTTTCTGGTGTAACAAAGCCAAATAGGACCACAATATTCATATTGGAATCATGTGAAACTATTGAATCAGTGTTAAGAGAGATTATCAGGAAGTGTTGTTGGATATGAGTGATGAATCTCATGGATTTGGGATCCGAGACAAAACAGTGAGAGAAGGATGCACGCGGGGTGAGGGCGATTCATGTGGGTTCTTATGGGAATAACCCGATATCGATTTCCAGCCACCAGAGGGTTAGAAATCATATACCAAATATTAAACCACCATTTTTTGTTGACATTGAGATATGATATGATGAAATGGAAAATGTTATAGGAAGTAGAAAAAATATATGAGAAGTTATAAAAATCCTGACGACACCCAATGTATTTCAAAGAACACATATCCTGTTGTTCCCTAACAAAGCTAACTCGGGTTTCATTAGTTTAGTTGTATCAAACACTATATGGGACCCCCAAACACAATGTGACTTAGTGATAGTATTCTGGTGTGTACATAGGTAATACACATGCACATTCAGGGACGTACACATTCCATGTTCTGAGATATATAGGTGCATGATGGGACATGGGTAAAAACACCACGTGGAGTGACCCACCTTGTGAATTAGTACATGGTCGTGGGATATTTTCAAAGAAATGACCTGGAATGATTGGTATAAACCAGGGTGGTTGAGGAACACCGTGTAGATCACCTACACACCATGTACTACTAAATGAATTATTGTTATATATTGATGGAGACATGTCCATGATGAGAAGTGGGACCACATGCCATGTGGACCCCTTACACAAAGTTTACCCTTTTTTCCATTTATGGAAACATCAAACACACCAATATACTTATTTTGGAATTATACATTGGCCAACGAGTAGAATAAAATAAGAATTTTTTCATATTAAACGTGATGGGGGAATATATAGTAGATTTTGAGACACGACGAGAGATGTTTCAAGCATAACACTTTTTTTTGGTGATGCTTGATTACAAAAATTATCATGAAAGATCATCAAAGGGATTCGAGTAAAACCCACTTCTTGGTAATGCCATGTTTCCTCTATATATTACAGGAGTTTCATCATGCTACTGGGAGATGGCATGAGACATATACTTATCTATTGAGTGACACCCTCTTGTGGAGAACATGAATGGGTCATTGATTACTAGAGTATAACCCTCATACGGAACAGGGAAAGGGTTCTCTCTAGACTCTACGAGTGGAAACCACATGGTGATATATGTAAATTGTCCTCAACTAATATACGTGAACCATATAGCTTACTAGGTATGGTTCCCCCTCTTCTATTCAAGATGACCCCTCTTGTGGAATCGAGGAATGGGTCATTGACTGTTAGAGTGACACCCTCCTACTATTATGGGCATGGGTCCTCTACTGATTATTAGAGTGGAACTCTATATATAAGATGTGAATTTTTTCTCTACCTTTTACATAATTGGATCCATTTTGATGGGATAGAGAATAGGTCCTATAGTTGTATCCTTAGTTGAACCCACCAATTTTAAAAGGTCATCGGTCCTCTATAGAGAGTATGTGCCCCTCGACCGAGTGTCATAGGGGAGAGGTGTGTATTAACAAGGATATCTCTTAAGTAAGATTTGGTCGATGGTGGGAATCGTTGATGAACTTATAGAAATGATGCAACACTTTTCATATGATGGGATGTGATATAGAGACCCCCTCTCTCCTTTTTTGGTTTTCTTTTTTGAGAATATATGGGTGTGTTAAATATGTAATTTCTCACAATTTAGTTAGGTTAATATAACTATATATCCCAATAATGTCTCATACATCAACCCCTTTAGATTTCGTGGCTAATTATTAGGTATGTATATACTCACCCTTATATGGTATTTCTGCACATGTTGTGTCTTATGTAGATGGAATAATTTTTGTTAATTAAAACAAGGAGGTTAGGTAAACATGGATTATTGGCCCATGTATTTTTCTCTATTATTATTTGTTAATAAATAGTTTCTCTCAGAACATATACATTCTAGTTATGTTAGGTTGGGACTTCTTTATGGTTTGGTAAGTATTTTTCCCTATAATATTGTGTTTTCTCTATCAAAATCTTGTAAACCATATTTGTTTTTATATGTAGGGTTATATTATATATATTTCATTTTATTTATTATTCATATGCACATATGGATTCAGATGGACATGTGTGTGTATACATGTACATTAGTAAAATTCCCCAGATACATGTTATTACTTTCGTTACATTCCTCCAGCCCCCGGCCTATGGAATTGATCTTAAGGTTATTGTGGCTCGAGCACTGTAGGGTCATGTCATGATAGATATCGAAATATGTTTAATGTTATTAATAACTATTTAGGTATATATGATCATCAAATAAATATTAACAATAGTCAACTAATATTATTATAATTTTGGAAAATAATATGTTTTATTTAAAACATTTATAAAAATGTATATTTCATGACTAATTAAATTTCATTAAGGTGCATCATATGTTTTAATAATGTTGTAGGAATTATAATCAGATTATTTAAGAGAATTTATAAATGGTATGTTGGGTGATAACCCATCGCATCCGGCAAGGCCACTAGTCTTGAACTCCTGACTAAAGGACGATTGGGTTTATGCCTACCACTGGACAATGTGATTTAATTTAGTTAAATACTTTGAAAAAGATAAATTAATCTTGAACTAGTTGTGTATGTTTTATGTTTATATATTAATTTACAAAATTGGATTTTTGGTGATAACCAAGTTGGTTTTGAAAAAATATTAGGGGAAAATGGAATAACATTTCCGTATTTAATTAATCTTATTATCAATTAAAAGTGATTTCCTATCTTCGATAATGAGAGAAATTAATTTTTAGAAATTAATTTTTTTGATTAAGTGTTGAATTGGAAATTTTTCAAATCACACATAAAGGAAAAAATTGTTCTTATGAAACTGAATCATATCAAATAAGTATATTTCCTAATATTCATAGATAGTAAAATAATCCATCAAATCATGGAAAATGATATTGAAAAATTATCTTAATACATTAATTTATGAGGAACCGAAGATCTATTTAATTATTACAGATTTATAGTTTGGAGGCCATTAATTATACATCAATAATTCCCTTTATTGAGATCATTGTCCAATAATATTATTTGTTATTATTTATGATTTTCTTTAATATACATATCTTAACCTTACAAAAATGTTTTCTAATATAGAAACCACGATATGTGTTATTCCATATGGATTTTTTAATCACATTATATTTTAGAATAAGGGTATTTTATTAGCTCTTTTTCTGATGTGTGTTTTTAGAAAAATAATTTTCTCATGTCAAACTCATTATTAACGATGTCATGTTTATATTTCATTTGTGTAATTAGTTTAAGGTGGGAAGAATGAATGAAATAAATTTATAATATTATAAAAAATTATTTTATATTTCTTTGAAAAATGAAAATGTGCATAAAAACCCAATGAAATATATTATTATAAATTTAATATCTTTAATAGCCTGTAGAACAGAAAAAATACATGTTCAAAGGAACAATAATATTTGTATGACATTATAAAATTGCTATTAAATTGGGGGGTATGAATAGTAATAACTAAATAATGATATTTATATTGATCAAAAATGTTAAAAAATAATTGAATATCTATTTGATAAATATATAATTATAATCAATTAAAAGAATAAAAATTTTTTTCTAAAATTCTATATTATTTTTAAATGATGTTTTAGTCAGTCATTGCCATATAATATAAAATTACATTTTAACCCAATTATAATTTTTAATTGAAAAATTATAATATATTTTTGAAATATTCATATAATATTTTTATTGGGGGGATTTTTATGGATTTTTCTGAAAAGTTACATTTTATGATGAATAGTGTCAAGTATAGAATATTAATTTAAAACATAATTTTCATTTCTCATATTTAGAATTTAAAATTATATTTTAAATTCATTTATAAATTCAATTTCATAAATTATATATCAATGAATCCATGTTTTTCATTGTATTCATTTTCATAAGGAATTTTGATATAAAAAAAATGTTATCTTTTGAACATTTCCCTTTGAAATCCCTTTTTTCTTAACATTAGTGGGATTATTTTTAAATTAAAATTTTCCTGTTATGTGAATTGAATTTGGAAAAATTAATTCCTACTTTTATGAGCATAATTTATAATTTCTAATATGTTAAATATTTTTTTGTACCAAAATTACCAGGGAAAGATCAAAAAATTATTTACCATGGTTAAGGTAAAAATTGATATACCATGGGTTAAACTAAAAGTAAAAGTGAAAATAAATACACAAAAAGTTTTGAAAACCCTTATTATGGACAAATATGCAACTTATTTATTCTAGGAATGATATTGACTATTATGGGGCCTCGTGGGATGATAAAAACATGGGTGTAATAGGATATTTTAAAAAATTACTATTGTGCCACTCAACTCACATATATTAGGCCACCCGCTATCCTATCTTATTCCTCAAATAACACCATTTTGGATCATCCAATACCTTCCATAATCACTTCCAAAATTCTATCTTGTACTTATAGAATAATATTTTTTTTATAAATCAAACCTGGGATGGATTTTGTGAAATCATAAGGAAGATGCCCGAAGATGATGAAACATTCTTCATTGAGTGTTATTATTTTTGTTATTCCTCCACATCCATTAGCTATTTTTTAAACAAAGACGATATAGTAACATTATAATATTAAATATATAGATATTTTTTTATATTATGGTAATAACTAGAAACTATCTCGACTTCCCTCAAATTGGTTAAAAATCATCATTCTTGTGTATGAATGTCTACCTCCTCGATAATCGATCTCATTAATTTTTTGATTACCACCACTAATGGTTCGATATGATTATGGATATATAGTGAATATATTATTTTTTTGACATAATTATATATCTTTATTAATTATATAATATGTAACTTTTTAAAATCCATTTCATTGAAGATACTGCAACATCGCTCTTATGTGTAGTGGACTACCACCCCATGAAGAGATGATATTCGGATTTCCCTAATGATTTACATTGATGGTGATAATGATATATTAAATGGTAATATGTGATATTAATTACCAATTTACCATATTAATTCAAAATTTATTATTTTTAATTGATAATATATATAATTATTTTTCTTAACATTTTCACTCAATGAAAGATGATAACATCGTTCGTGTACATGTGGACAACCACCTTTAAAAATTTATGTGACTATAATTTCATAACCAAACAAAATTAATGATATATGAGTTCATTTTGAATGAAATAATATAGTCTTTATGATATTATGTTTCTTCATGAAATATAAAATATTATTTACCTTCATTTTAGTAATGATTGTTGATAAATAGAAACATAAATCATGCATGCGTATGACCTACCAACTCTAGGATCGAAAGGAATATCATATATCCAAACCATTATTCATGATTTTTATTAAAAGTATATTTTTTCTATTAATATGAAAATTATTTCTTGATTATTATTTATGAGATAATATAACTGTATAATAAGAAAAAGATTCATATATTTGTTGACAAAGCATAAATGGGGAACAAGGAAATTAAAACCCAAATTAACGGGAATAATGAATAACTATAAATAAAAGGATGATAAGATGTTATAAATGGATCATATATGATATTATAAATATTAATATGGATCTCAAAAAAAATTATAAAATGTATTAAAATAGTATATATGATTATTAATTGCCTACAAAAAAAAGAATAATTATGTAGGGGATTTATTCTCAATTTCCTTTCTTTGAGACGTATTTTAATGTTATACACATAATTTTATTTACATGGGGAATACACTAACATTTTTCATGTACTATCATATATATTTCATTATAAATGGTATTTAATGTTTCAAATTCAATAATTTCTTTGAAGTGTATTTGAATTAAAAGTTTCATAGTTGTAATGAATTTCATAACTCAATTTTTTATGGGGTTCTATTAAAACATTATTATCATTGATATTATAAGAATATGACTATAAGGTTTTATTATTATATAATATTTTACTTCCACTCTATTTATATGGATTTATAGTTGATACACATAACTTATTTATTAATTAATTCCCATTTCAATGATAATATCATTATAATGGTTTATTTAGCAATCACATTCAGTTCGAGATTTTTTTCATGAATTTTGGTTTAATTGAATTATTTGGCCAACGTCTAACAAAAAAAATCATTTTATCATCTTTCAATCGTTGATGATATTTTCATGTAGTAGTTCTATTTTCAAATATCTTCTACATTATGTATCTTATAAATTGTATTTAAGAACACCTAACACCATTTCTCTATTTTTTTAGAAGTTCATTTTCTTCAAAAATTATAATTTTTCAAAAATTAAATATTTTCTTTAACCACATCCAAATGATATATTAAATAAATTATTAAACATTATTTATTTTTTAAAAATGTTTTCAAAGGAATGTTAATGATATATTCATGACATTATACTTTTGCATCATTTTTATTATGAAAAAATATGTTCTTTTAACTTTGATGAAAAGTGTGGAATTACCCACCATAATGACCATTA
This sequence comes from Viscum album, assembly GCA_963277665.1. Classification (NCBI taxonomy): domain Eukaryota; kingdom Viridiplantae; phylum Streptophyta; class Magnoliopsida; order Santalales; family Viscaceae; genus Viscum; species Viscum album. The sequence goes on along the minus strand of OY728121.1, from coordinate 645,297,956 downwards.
TTTCATATAATATTACCATTATGGTTTATAGGGTCATTTTTAAAGAAATGCATTTTCCTAAAATTCATATAATTCTTTTTTTTAAATTGATTCTCAAAAGAATGGAATTTAATTATATTTTATGTTTTAAATATTGGTTTTTAATCTGAAATTAATATTTTCATAAAAATGTATTTAATGATATTTTTATGGTATTTCTATTCATCAAAGATAAAAACCATTTATTTTTATTTGAATGGTTAGATATTGTATTATTATCATCCTCATTCTACCCTTGTATGGCTACTTATCATTTTGACCATGGAATGTATTAACATTCAATTCCACGATTTATTTTGGTAGTCAATAAAAAACCCATGAAATATAAACTTTATTTTGGACTATAAATTTCCCTTAAACATAAATATTATTTATCATGTATATGATTATTTCATAAATAGAATATCATTAAAACATAAAAAAATTTATGTTGAAATTTAACAGTTTATCTTGGGAAATATTGACTAATATATATTGTTAAGTTTTAATAGATATTTGATTATAAGGAACGTTTTTCCTAAATTTAATAAACTTTTCAATATATGAGAAATGATTTGTATATGAAATACATGTGTGGGGACCAATTATAGATAGACCCCCGATGCTTCAGTTTTCAGCGATTACTAAGTCAATAATTATATAATATGTCTATGTGTCAGTATACAAACCATATAATTGGAAATAATTTCATAAAAAAATTAACATCTTTAGAAGGGAATTTGAGAACCAAAAGTCATATTTTTTTTTTCAATATCGAAAAATGAATACCAACATCCTCTATAATATGTATTGTTATATTTATAAATTATAAATGATCCTTATTTATAAATATTAACTTTTTTACTATAGAGTTATAATCATTAGTTATAAATTTATTGGTTTGATATTGTTTATTTTCATAATTGGATGTTAGACGTTTTTATTTATTAGTACACTCTTTGTAATTTCAATCTTTATGATAGTTATTTGATACCAATTTTTTTTCATTCCCATTTTATTTAAGGTATTGTAATATATGTTCCATAATTATTTATAAAGTGATACATTCATCCTAGGGTAGTTCTAATTATGATTTATTATGATCAAATAAGTGAAAAGATAGATTTTGTAATATTTAATGAAAAATGTCGGAATCTTGATTAATGAGTATAATATTAACATTTACATTACATAAAACCACATTTTTAATATAATTAGATAATATTTAAAAATTAATTTCATTCTTGTAACTCTCCCTATAGGGTAGTGATGCCAATTGAATCACATTTTTCCATGTTGTTTGTAGTTGACACATACACATAGATGATGTTTTCATTTTTTATGAAATTGGAAGAAGGTGGATTTGATTTATCTTCTCTATGTCATAATTATGATAAAAAATCATAGTTAGTAATGAATTATTAATTTAAAAAATATACATTTACTATAGTTGTGAAACAAATAAAATATGTGGATTCACAGATATTGTAGTTCATATGTATGCACAAATAGTGTTTTCATTTTATTAACAATTGGGAAAGGGATGATAATTGATATAATATTGAAATAATACAATTTATGCTTAATAATAATTGTACATCAATATATTGGAAGAAGAAATATAGTGTTTTAGAATAAATATGGAGAAGAAATAATATTTTGAATTGATTAGTACCCATGATGAAAATTTTATCCTTCTCCTGGAGGACCTCATAGAAATGGATAATTTAGGAATATTACATTAATCAAGGTACATAAATATGTTTGAGAGGACTCTAGTGTATTTTAAATTTATATATTTTCAAATGGAATTTAATTTTTACACTGTATCTAAAAGGATGGTGTCTGTCTCCTTTATATGTGATTGGAGGGGAATATTTGGAATACGTGGGGCACTATTACATAGAAGCGGCTAAAAAGTGTGAAATGATATATATTTTCAATTTTTTGGTCATGAAAACAATTCAAACCAAATATTGAAATATCATTACTATAATTTTAGATGTTTTCTTCTATGGTTTAACATTAAAAAATATATACCTATAAAACAATACATTTTTTACACTTGATAATTTATTTTATTCACCAATAATAAAATTACATTAATAACTAATTTTAATTCTATTATTCCAAATATTAAAATAAAAATTAATAATTTTAAATTTCTAATAGTGGTAAAAATTAACTATCAAATATTATGTTTATAACTTATGATAATAGTTTTTATAAGAAAACTTACAGATGTTCCATATTTAGTCTTAATATTATTAATAAAAATTAATTATTTTAATGTATATTTTTTACATATTAAAAATATATTTGAATAGAAATAGTTTTTTTAGTATTATTATTAATTTTTATTTCAATATTATTTGATAATTGTTGCAGTATTTTTAAAAATTTTATTTGTTTACTACGCAGTTAAATATCCATATTTTTCAAAACAATCTAAATAAATACTCATATTATAGTATTATAAGGAACAAACTAAATATGATGTTAAATTTATAACTCGTAAATTCTAAAATTTAGTAAATTAAGTTATAAATGGGAAAATAAAATGGGATAAAAATGAATTTTTATTGGTAAAAGACTTTTAAAAAATTAACTATATTTATTCATATTTCTTATCAGTTGCAAATTAATGTTAATAAATTATTAATATAAATCATATTTTATATCATTCCTTAATAATTTAAAAATCTTTATTATAAAATAAAAATACATTTAACCTATCAATGTATTTTTCTGTGAAAATAAATTATATATATAAATTGATTTTATTAGTAATTTAGATATATAATTTTCTTTATCCAATCTATCAGTATTTAAAATAAAGATTATTTTTCAATAAAATTGTAAATATAAGTCTTTTTTATACATTTAATATGAATGACTAAATAAATAAATAAATAAATAAATAATTATTGATATCACCATAAATTATAATTCATTATCTTATCCAGAACTATATGGAAGTGAAATGTATATGATAATCTCTACTAGTAGTTCCTGTTGGTGGTTTAGCTAGAATGGATATCATAGAAATTTTAGTTAGAGAGAACATATGTCATAAATAATTTCCCTCTAATAATAGTTTTTTTGACATGGTGTACATATTTGGAAATCCCTTGTGAGGATACATAATTTCTATGAATGCACATGTAATCTATATTAAGATGACCTATACTACGTGATTTCATCACTTATCATTTCTAAATAGTTTTCATTATGTGCTTATTCTATCATTATACATATTAATTTACTACCTATGTTATAATGCACCATGTAATATTTTTTAAAAACTATCATGGATTCATTTTCATTTCATGTTATGTGTGGAGAAATATATTAAACATTGTATTCAATTAATGATAAATTATTAAAGGAATATAAAATCATTAAATGTTATTAGTGGAAAATGAATGTGAGACTATACAATCAATTGAACATCCTGAATGGGATTATGAAACCATTATGAAATTTATTTATTCATTCCAATTAACAATATAGAAAAACATGAAATGCACGGAGTGATAATTTATTTTTATGATTGAGAACATTACTATGGATGTGGATTTCACTAAAAAAGTATTTCAAAACTATGGAATTTTTTATAGAGGATCTCTATCACATGTAGTGTGGGATTTAAATTAAACAGTTACAGTAATTCCATCCTAATGAGATAATGAAACCATTATACTATAAAAATGATTATACCACTTGTGACTGAATGAGGTCATATCAATGTTGAAACCGTAAAGACTCAAAAAATATCACTAATGCCCTTTTTTATAAAAATTGATTGAAAATTCATGAACAAATTACTAGCCAATAAGAATTTTTTATTAAAAATTTAATATTGACTGAGTTGAAACTTTTAATCCTTAAAATCCATTCATTTATAGATGTCACTGAGGAATATAATCCAATAGTTGAAAAATAAGATAATTTTATTACATAATGCTATTAATAAAAAGATTTAGTAATTCGAAATGAAACAATATTGACAATTGTAATCCTATATTAAATAAAAAAATTCAATCAATACCGATATATATCATAACCATACTATATTTAAGATTACCAAACTATTGAGAACAAAAGTCTACCATATACTTTTAACTGGCATCTATGAAGAAAAAAAACAGAGAAAACATTTACAATTGAGAAATTCCAATTTTATTCATACTAAATTGACTGTTTTTTAGGCATATAAATATTTTAAATACTATATACCATGGAATTTAACAGAAAGGATATTCTTTAAAATTACCATTCATAGATCACCGTGAATAACATGAAATCCTAAATATCACTGAATATAGAAAAACCTAGGAAAATAAAAATACATTTTATGAAAAAAAAATTATACATATCTTCTGGATTACATAGATATTTTAAAAAATCTCAAAATACCAAAAATATGATCTTTGTATACCTTACAAATATATAATATGATATGTTTGAGTTGGATCAAAAAATTACTAAATTCTCATTATAATAATTATATATTTCATTTAAGGATTTACCTGACATGTATTACATAATATTTAATATAGTTAAACAAAGAACAATTCCATGTTTGATATAATCCAAAAGAAAATATTTCTTATAATTATTCATAAATATTTTGAATTAATATATTTTTTATATATTTAAATATATATTGAGTATTAATATATTTATAATACGAGCTTATAACACACTTTTCAATCACAATGGTTTATATATTTATCTGAAAAATTAGAATTCCCTATACCTCAACCTATTCACATTCTCTAGTAGTATTTTGTTTTTGTATGATTTTATTCCATTAGATTGAAGGATTTTCATATAAAGGTTTGATAGAATTCATATGGGGTTTCTATGAGTCTTATAAATAACCTATTATTTATAATTATAAAATAGTAATAATTATTTATAGATGACTTAGAAATTAATTGTTTTAAAATTTTTCAAATTTGATTTACAATTATAAAATAAATTTATTAAATCATTAAAATCATGCATATATATTGGGAGTTATTTTAATAAATTTTGATAAAATGAATATATAAATTATATGTTGAGATATATGAAACCTCTAGAATACTATGTAGTATATTCCTTCCCATGTGAGCACTCATGAAGATCTCAATTAACCATAGGGGTGTGTCCTTCTAAAACAGATTGACCATTGATTATCTTATGTATCATATCTGTTGGGTGAATAAAACTATAAGTTCAAAGAGAAATGGAAATTGTATGATTCAAGAGATATATAATGTAAATTTTTTCTACTATGTTATCGATGAGTGTTTTTGTATATGAATATCATTGATTTTTAAACATAAATAGTCATAAACTAAGACTTGAGTTTTACTAATTTAACATGGTAATATAATACAAATATTATCTGACTAATAAATATAATTTGAGGGGTCATCATATTATTGAGAATAAATTAAATCACTATATATATATATATTTATTCTAAAACACTATTATTACTCAATAAATCTGAATACTATAACGGCCTTAATGGTGAATTTTTGGATTTTAAATGATATATCTCCTTGAAAAAGAGAATTGTTCAAAAATAGTTGGGTTAAAATAAGATAATGAAGAAAATTGTTTCAAATTAGGATTTATTATTGAAAATATGTGTAGATTAAAAAAATATTTCTATGTTGTAGTTCAAAAGAACTTTGGTGATGACTTGATGAGTTTTAGAAAATAATTTTTATGAGAGGAAAATAACTACACTGAAAATATTATTGTTACATTTCAACTAATACATGACAATTTTTTTATATGATGAAGGATATATTTTATGTGATGTTTATATATTATTCTAGGATTTTTTTCTTTTAAGGTACATGGATAAAGAGTTGGGCTGGATACATATATTCTGGCTTAATCTCCATGTTGTAATGTGTAAATATTGAAATATTTATTATTTTGAATGTTGTATGATATATATTTAAATCTTATTCAAGGAAGTGTATATTTATAAATTATCAAGTAACTCATGGTAATTATGTTTTAATAACATTTTTATTAATAAGGTGTGTGAATGGATAATTTTTTATAGTATATAACTCACAAAAAATCAGATGATAAAATTTAATGGTCAATATATGATTATAAAACAATGATTTTGGTTAAAAGATAGTGAATATCCATTTAAAATATCTTAAATCTACAAAAAAAAATTAATTTGTATTAATCCATTATATTTTATGAGTTATGGTTTTCTTATTAACATTTCATTACAATGGTATATGTCACCCTATTATTTTTAGATAATAAATTATTTTTAAATTTTAAATACCATCATATATGGTTTGATTTATTTTATTACGAGGTGACAAAAACTACAAAATTAAGGATTTTTTTGACGGATAATAAATAAGAAAAATGATCCATAACATGTTATAATATTCTTTCATGAGATAAATATGTTTCTAAAAATAATTGTGGATAAGAAAACAGAAACATTTTATCGGAGAGAACACTTCAAAGGATTGAAAAAACTTATTTTCTATAATTCTAATTTTTTTGATTTGTTGTGATTAAAAAACATATAAATTAATGAAGACCTAGAGAAATTAATGAACAATTAGTTGAATAAAAAACCATTGGGATGGTCATATATTAATTCAATTATATAATTATAATTATAAACTACTTTTGAATCTATTTCACCATTTTTGTATCATGAAGAAAAAATATGGGAGAAAAGGATATGGTGTGACCGTTTACCTAAAAAATGAATATTTAATAATCAGGGAAATCACATTTTTGAGTTAGTTATTCAATAAAATATAATTAAATCCTTACTATATACTCTTTGAATATATCCTATTTTTGTGATCCTAGAAAAAATCATTATTACATTTTTATTTAATTTCATTTATGAATAATGTGTATTGTTTTCATTTTGTTTCATAATTACATATTCTTAATAATATGAGAAATTTATTTTTTAAGTATGAAAAGTTTTATAAACATAAATAACCCTCACTTTGAGTGATTTGGGACGCTTTGGTTACAATAAGTTTTATGAGAGATAACATATTATTTCTTAGATAATAGAACATAGTAATATTTTTGTGTGTGGATAATATAGTTAATACAAAGTGAGTCGGATAGTTTTATGAATGTAATTTTCCTAAAAATATGAACTAGATATGATCTCATCATCAATCAAATCGGCCAAATATATTTTATGATATTATAAATGTAATTCACATTATGATGCATGTAATATTTTATTAGGTTCCCAAGGGCCTATGATGAGAGAAACCCCTAGGGGTTGGGGATTAATTAATGTATAAAAACTCATTCCATGTTGAAAAATGAAATCATCTATGATATAATGGACCTAAAATATAATGAAAAAATTATTATCTTGGTCACATTTTTATTCTTTTGATAGTAATTATTCAACTTATATTCTAATTATTTATTTATTTACATAATTTACAATGTTATAAATTTGTTAATATATAGAAATATTCTTCCTTAATAATATATAATAAAATCACATAGAACACAAAATTTTATTTTGGCCACCCTCAATGTTAAACTAATGAGAATGCAGAAATAATGTGCTAATACACTAAAATCCACCCAACTCACTATTTGGTGGTGGGTTAATTCATGATCAAATAAATTTATGTGTCTACACATGTGAAACTTTTTATGGATAGTAAAATACCTCCCAATTTTTAGATAGTAATTCCTTTACATCACTCACTTCTTAAGAAAGCAAGAAAACAAGCAAGATAGTCTAATAAGAAGATATTATAATGTCAACATTTTTTTGAATACTGTATCTGTAGATAGGTTTTCCATTATCCCATTTTTCTACTACTAAATTTACTGGAAAATATTTATAATCACCACGATAATATCTCCACATTAATATCAGGGAATCTAAAATATAACTATCTAGAAAAAAATAATTCATCGAGTTAAAAAAAATTTATAGATAATATTACCGTCCTTTTATAAAAATATAAATTTCTCTCAAAAGAAATTCCATGATCATAAAGGTTAGGTGTATTTAGAGAATTGATACTAGAAATATTTTTTCATGAAATCCTTATCATATCCATCAAATAGTCTTCTCACATGACACCATTAATAAATATCAAAATAATATCTTCCATTATAACACGCGGAATGGAAACATAAGAAACAGATAGATCATAAGATAAGTAAGGGCAATTAAAATATAAAATAATTGCAGATCATAGGTGGGAAAAAAGGAGTAAACGGGTATGAGAAAATTATTATTATTAATGGATATTTCATTATATAATGACACCCAAAACATTGATATTATAATATAAGATTAATCAAAAATGTAGTATAGATTAAAATAATACATGAGTTATCAGAGAGTGGAATCAAAAGTTAAAAATAAAGAACTATGATGATATAACATATGATTATTGTATAATATATAAACATAGAAAAAATATCATATAATGTATAAAAAATGTCAAGGAATACCAATTATTCATTCAAATTATAATTGTAAAGTCTATCCACCTCATAAAAATATCATAAACATTGTATTACCACATACAACCTTTAACAAAGGGGATTGTGGCTAACCACCATGATAAAATCTAGATTTTAAGAGGTTTATTCATTTCCCATTGAATTATATAGATATAATAGACCCACCAATCACAAAATAATAAACAACACATTGATATATGGAATAAAATATGATGAATTGTATATTGGTGAATGGAAAATACATGATAGAGATAACATGGGGTTTTTATTTGAATGAATTTTATAGGGATCTATGGTAGAAGATTGAAGAGTTTTTGTTGGTTTCTCTCATCTACAATAAGCCAAAATCCATTTTTTTAAGATGCCACATTTTGGAAAATTGGGAACCAAACAAAACATACACAAACAACCCTTAAATAACCTCATTACAATCAACATACAACAAACAATATTCAAAATGAAAACAAAAATCCAAAATCCAAATCCTTACCGCCACTATAGCCATCCAAAAACCAAAAAATTCAAAATTCAAAAATCAAGGCATCATCATCCAGTCATCTCATTACATGTGTCTCCTTGAGTCCCCCACCATTCCTCCAGTCACCCACTGAATGCTTCAGCCGGCCAGTCCACGTCAAACCAGATCACCATCAATCTCCACTGGAGTCCGCCATCACCGACGAAAAAACTCAATCGTCTATGCCATACTAGAATCACAAAACATCATGAATATTTCAATAAAACCATTGTCAAACTTGTATGAACTCATCATCTCTTCTATGTTGACCTATTCTCCATGTACACCACCTTGAAATAAACACCATTGTCATTGTTTCACAGGACCTCCCTCGTCATGATAATCAAAATTGCCAATCAACCACCATAAGCGTTATCACCGTTCAAATATAGCCCATCAAAAATGAGTTCCCTCCATCGCCTGAACTCTTTCCGGGCTACCTGTAACCCCCACCACAATTCACAACACATCCCATAGCCTCTAAATAAACCCCAATCTCGATCGAATTGGAAGGGAGTAGTGGATTTTGAGGCCGAAGAGGAGTACAAGTGGCCAAAACTTCCGCTGAAATCCATGAATGAGAGAAACCCATCTAAATCCCCATAAATATTTTGACGAACCTTTCGTTGGGGTTCATCCCACACATGGGTGTTTCCATTATTTTAGATATGATGTATCTTTTAGATTTGAAGATATATTTTTTGGAAATTCAAGATTCTTCCACTGTGTATCTGCCAGCATGAGATTCAGGTAATATCTCATGATATCTTTTTGAGATATTTTCAGATTTCCTTTTCAATCAAGATATGTGGCATATTTGATCTTATTAAAGGGGAAGTAGCGAATCAAGGATGTTACAATTTGGTGGTGTGAGAAAACCCAAGGAGAGTAGATATATGGGTGACTGTTTTCTTGGGCTTGGGCATCAGTGAGCAGCGGCAAATCAGGTTGTGCAACGAGGTGCTGCAATGATTTCGCATGTTCGATTTTGATCCCCGAAGGGTGACTTATTGTCACAGACTATTATCCGAGAGGCGAAGGAGGCATATCCGGGTGTGTTTTTTCGCACAGGTTTTTATGTTGTGTTTGCGATTCAAGTTTCAGGTTTAACTTGGATTTTTGTACACTTTGATTAATAGTGAATTTTCTCGGAGTTTCCCTGTGGTTTTTTAATCCCCCAAAAAGGAGGGGTTTTCAACGTTAAAATATGTGTCCACATTTTTTATTCTGCTGTTTGGTATGATGCTTCATTTACATTGGTGATTCTCACAAATTCTTGTTGTCGCAACTGAGTTTATATTTGAAACCGATCTTTTTCCAACCCAACATCTGGTATCAGAGGAGGTTATCCGTGTCTTCTTACTGATTAATATGGGGGATTCACGCCGTGGGATTTCTGTCACATTGAACTGTTCAATGGGAAAAATGATTTTACACTTTGGCAGCAAAGAGTTAAAAACATTTTGGTCCGTGAGAAGATAGTGAATTCATTGAAGAAAAAATCAGAGAAGCCGTAGACGATGAGTGATGATGATTGGAAGGATATGCGAGATTTGGCGACATGAATGATTCAGATGTATTTGGGTGATAATACACTGCGGGAAGTGATGAATCTGACAGATCTGGAGGAGATCTAGACGAAGCTTGAAAGCATGTATAAATCAAAATCCCTCAAAAATCATTTATATTTGACGAAACAATTGTATCGTTTGTGAATGCCAGATAATGGAGATTTAGGTAACCATCTGGACGAGTTCACCAAACTCCCGATGGAGCTATCCTAGGTGGCGGTCAAGATTGATGATAAAGGTAACGCAGTACCTGTTGAAATGGAAGAAGAAGACAAGTATTTGCTTCTTTTGGGTTCGTTTCCTGACTCATATGATAATCTCACCACCACACTGTTGTTCGGGAAGGATACACTGAAGTTGGATGATGTGATTTCATCGTTGTTGATGAACGAGACTCAACGAAAGACTAATGATAGTGAATCTTTAGGTAATGGTGGTACTCTGGCTGTGGCAGATGGATGCGGTAGTCAGAGAGGTCAGTCAAAGACAAGAAGAAAGTTCAACTGCTACTTTTGCAACGAGGAGGGTCATGTGCAGAGATGCTGCTATGAATTGAAAAATATTAAGAAGTAAAAGAAGGCGCATGACACCAATTCTGAGGATACCGGCGTAAGTCTTGTTTAGGGTGAGGTTGATTTACTTTCAGTTGGCGTTGATTGTCGTAGTTCAGATTTGTACACCGAATGGGTGGTTGATTCAGCAGAATCATACCATATTTCACCAAAGAAGGGACTATTTTCTTCATATGAAGAAGGTGAATTTGGTAAATTTAAGATGGGAAATAGAAATTTTTCTGATGTTATTGGAGTTGGTGATATTTGTATCACTTCGAATGCAGGTTGTACACTGACATTGAAGGATGTGCAACATGTTCCAGGTATTCGCTATAATTTGTTATCTGCTAGTTCTCTTGATACTGATGGATTCATGAGTTCATGTAGCGGTAGAAGATGGGCTTTGTCTAGAGGATCGATGGTTTATGCGCGCAGGAAAATGGATGACATGATTTACAAGACAGATGTAAAGGCATACTGTGATGTGACGAATCCAATTGTGAAGAGGACTTTGTCGGATTTGTGGCAGTGGCGATCATCGTGCATGAGTCGAAGACCGTCGACTAAGTTGAAGAAGGATTGGAAGCCGAATCTTGTCATGACAGGTGTTTCAGATCTTACACCTAATTCTTTTTCTTCATATAGTTCCAATATTGAAGAATGAATGGAAATCAAAGATTGAGGTGATGTGCTGAGTGTTTTTGACTGCTCGAAGGATGTTGAGCAGAGGGAGCAAGGAATTCCTGTAGGTGCTCTAGATTATGTGGTGATCACAGTCATGTGGGAGCCAGATATTTTTGATTCTGGTATTAGCAGTGTATACATAAGTATGAAGAAGACTTCTACATTTGGATTTCTTTTTCAAGGAGAGATTTCAGGATTCCTTCAGAGATTCAAAAGAGGGATGCCATATTTTCTGCAGAGGATGTCAGTTGGTGTGATACCAACCGGTTTTCTTTCCAACCGAGTTTGTTGGATGCGATCTCCTTCTTCGATGGGATGAAGGGGGATATTGTTGGGGTTCATCCCACACATGGGTGTTTCCATTATTTTAGATATGATGTATCTTTTAGATTTGAAAATATATTTTTTTGGAAATTCAATATTCTTCCACTGTATATCTGCCAGCATGAGATTCAGGTAATATCTCATGATATATTTTTGAGATATTTTCAGATTTTCTTTTCAATCAAAATATGTGGCATATGTGAGCCCATTAAAGGGGAAGCAGCGAATCAAGGAAGTTACAATTTGGTGGTGCGCGAAAACCCAAGGAGAGCAGATACTTGGGTGACTGTTTTCTAGTGCGTGGGCAGCAGCGAGCATTGGCAAATCAAGTTGTACAACGAGGTGCTGCAATGACGCTGCATGTTCGATTTTGTTCTCCGAAGGGTGATGTATTGTCACGGACTATTATCTGAGAGGCGACGGAGGCATATCAGGGTGTGGTTTTTCGCACATGTTTTTATGCTGTATTTGCAATTCAATTTTCAGGTTTAACATGGAATTTTGTACTCTATGATTCATAGTGAATTTTCTCGGAGTTTCCCCATGGTTTTTAAATCCTCCGTAAAGGAGGGGTTTTCACGTTAAAATTTGTGTCCACATTTGTTATTATGATGTTTGGTTTGATGCTTTGTTTATATTGGTTATTCTCACAAATTATTGTTGTCGCAACTAAGTTTATATTTGAAACCAATCTGTTTCCGACCCAACAACTTTACCCGCAAAACATAAACTAAAAATACATCGTCACCCCCAACAGAAACTGAATCACACTCTATAGCCTTTACAGAACTAGGTAGAGTAAAACAAGATTGAAACCCTAAACTGAACATAGAAGGAGATCTGAAACCTATGAAAAACCTGAACATGAAAAATTGAAAGCGGGACAACCCAAGAAAAGGAGAATGGGATTGAATCCCTATGAAGAAGAACCTGCTCTGGTAATTCCAAGAAATATGACCACTACCCAAACCCTCACCGATTCTTGTGCTCCGAATCCGACTTATAGAGGAGCTAGGTAATGCAAAATCAAAGCCTAAAGATATGGATGATGAGAAAATCTATGTTCCCTAACATAGTAGGGAGAGTCATGTTATACATACATAAAAGCCGAGATAGAGCACAATCCATTGAGAACAAGAGATAAGAAGAACTTGAGAGGAGCGACATGGTGGAACCATCATCGAAAGTGAAGGCCAAAACCCTAGGAGACCAGCATATAGCTTCGGAGCATCCAGGCGATTGCGGCACTATTTTACCTATAACATGTCAGAATTTTAATGGATGAATCTTGACAGAAAGTGTATTGGCCATTTCTGATAATGGAATTGGGTAAATCTATAGAATTATTTCACAAATCATCAAAATCATTTATTTTGAATAAATGATTCATTGTAATCATGTCATCTAATATAGAGGATATTTAGAAATAAATATGTATTTTTCAATTTTTATTCATTTCGGGTATGGATCATCTTAAAGGGGGAAAAACATGGAATATTGAGGATATTTTCAATCTTGTTTCTAAAATCATATATTTTAATGATTGGAGTGGAAAATCCTTTATGAGTTTATTTTTTCAAGGATTATTTCCTTTAGATGATCACATATAAAATGAATTATATTTTGGATAATTGCTTCTTAATCATAGAACTCTTAATAACTATTAATAGAGTAATTATTTCAATAATCCTTATATAAAATGTACTTATCCCAACGGGTGGATATAATTTCTGGATTGAATTGGGACTTTTTGAACCCAATGACCCTTCAAGAAATTTTAGCTATTTTTGGGGACCCCTTCTGAATGGGCATGGAGATTGTGAATGGGATGTTTGGGAACTATTGAATGATTTTGGTGGAGGGTGAACTTAATCAAACCATTAAATATAATACAATTATTTATTCTGAGAAGGATGACCTTAATTCGATACCTTTTTATGAAAAATTACATTCTTTTTTTCTCAATGTTATTTAATTATCCACTCAATGAAAAAAAGAATATGGAATCAAGTACGTGGGTTTTGTTTATAAAAGGGAAATATTGATAGTGACTATATAAAGTGAAAATGATGAATAAATTACAGAATAACGGAGCTCTAGATTTAATTGATAAAATATGAAATTATAAATGGAATCATCAAGAAGGTTAGAGAACTTATTCTAGACGTAAACATCCTAATGTGGAGTCACACTTGCATTTGGATAGTTTATTAGTGTACTGAATAGGGTTTCTCTCATCATACTAGAAGAATCATATTCATGTTAAATCTAAAAAGGGTTTGGTTTCTATATCATATCCTCTTTGTACCGGCGTGACATAGGATCATTTGTATTATGAAATTAATTATCATTTATCCATTCAATAGGGTGTGGAACCTTTGAAATATTAGGGAAATGGTGCGTCATTTTCGAACATGATGAATACAAGGATATAACTGTTGGAATTTACAGATCACATAATGATGTAAATGAAAAAGAAATGTGTAAAAATGATTTCTATTTCTCAAAAGGTAAATATGAAAAGTATCAATATAGGAAGGATCATTCCCATATCACTCCTACTATGATAACCAGATCAGCTTCTAAGGAGAGGACCCCAAAGATGAATCAATTCATATAATTACAATATAACTCTGACTAGAGTGATAAATATGTGGCTTGAAGTCAATTGGATTATTATATTTTATATCACTTTTAATTTCTTTTATTACATTATTTAGATGTTGAAATGTTTAATTTTCTTCACCATTCTCATCATTATTTTTTTCTAATTATGTCTTTATAATAAATTTGTTCTCTGACATATACTTTTTTATAAACTGCACATTTTTTTCCATAATAACATTAAATCATTCATATTTCAATTATAGCATAATATTACTGTGAAATCAAATAAAAATTCCTGAAAAACCTAAATAATAAATTATAATTATATATCCATAAAAAATAATTGCAATGTTATTATTAAACATCATTTCCATTGAATTGTAATAAATATTAAAATATTCTGACATAAACAAGAAAAACCCATTATAAGGGAATTAAAATAATCTTTTAATAATAAGAATAAATAATCATTATATTTTTGAAATTTTTATTTTAAAAGAAAATAATTACCCACTCAGACCACTGAGACCCACATGGTCGACAGTAAGCAGAGGGTGAAACACCTATCTTGTTTTCAATGTTCTATGAGTTGGTGAAAAATGTTTAGTAGACCAATCATTGTAATGAAAGCCCTTATCGTAATTTTCCAATGTACATGCAGACAACCAGATCAATGAAACAATGAAGAGATATTAAAAAATACCCAATAAACTATGGTGTAAAGAATTCCCTAACCTCTAGGTAAAAAATCCAAGTGCAGCAATGTAAAAAGAAATACATAAAGTGGAAAAAATGTCAAATTAGAAATATGTTCCCAACAATATTACTATTAATGAAAGTGAAATGAATAGAATTCTAATCACAACATCCTTTTCAATCCAACAATCATGGTCATCATCTCCATGTACATATATTCTTCCCCAATATAAGGTCCACTGAAGTCCCCACTGATAATTTTTTTTCTTTGCAATAAAAATGATATATAGGAATATACCATATAGGGGTCAGTATATACCAAAATAGAAGGACACCATCAAAACTAAATTGGATGAAAAAAGAATAAGATAGTTATCTGAACCCATAAGGAATGTTTTTAGAAGAATCATATAATAGATATACTCGAAATAAAACTGATGTGAAGAAAGAAAGGGGTTATCCATCAATACATCCAAATAAGAATGATGAATGAACATTCATATACGAAAGGACCCATATCTAATTCCATGAATCAAGAACAACAGCAAATGTAAAATATTATATGCCCCACACCACACCACTACACTTCGTTATCGAGGGAGAATGAACTCTAATGGAACACCAACACCCCACCAGATCTTGATGATAAGGAAGTACCTCTACATCGATAGGGGAATTATTACTTATGTAGTGTGGGGGATAATTGATTCTGACAAATCTAATGAGTATGGAGTCCCATGCATTGGGGTTATTGGTGATAAATGACCCATACATATCTTATATGATCAAAACGTACGACTTCCATATTCCAACTATTAGTGAAAGAAGCATATCTCTTGAAAAGACACAGCCATATCATTAATGGAAATTTATGGAAACCAATATATCCTCTATGGAATACTAATTATGATAAGATACTCACAAGTCCAAATTAGATCTCTATGGAAGATAAAAAATGTTTATGTTCCCCAAAATTATTCATGGAATGTATGTATTGTCACATAATAGGGATCTCTTCCCCAAATCAATTGAGTTCCCACCCCTAGTAACATCTTGTCCATACATGTGGCTCCACACGATGTGTACCTAAGGGGATACAACACCTATTTACAACAAAATTCCATGGCATGTGCTCTAATCACATGGTTTGTGTATCCATTATATTCCATGTGGTTTGTCTATCTAGGGATATGGTGTGCTTATTCACACCGAGTCCCTGGAATGTACTCATATTACCTGGAACAACATGAAATGTATCTCCATAATGTTTTTGGACCTAACCTCGAAACATGTGATATCTCGCTAAACCAAGACAATAATATATATGAGATTACATGGAAAAGGTTTTGTTTTCCTCCAATGTACATTGCATGTACTCATGTTTTTCATAGAATGTGTCTGCAGACATCCTGAAGACACTATATACTTTATTATAATCATTTACAAAATGATTTAACTTGACTGAAATTCAAAAATCTGATAGATATATTCTTCAGTATTTTTTTATCTCGTGATAAATTAAAAATTGGGTTCTAGTTACATACCCAATAACCATCACTCCATCCATCATCATTTATTATTTTCATCCCCAATTCCATCACCCAAAATAAAATAATTCATCTTATTCATCCCACAAATTGATTATCTTTTTGTATTATTCGCATATATCAAACTTACTGGTATTTGATCACACTCAAATCCATATTGGAAATGTTAAATAATAACTTGATTGGCCAATGTTGAAGAATACAAAGAATTATGGTTATAAAATCACATGAACTTTGTGAAAATCATCAAAGGTCAATGTGATCTTTGATAATGGTTACATATTATCGAAATAAATGCATGAACCATGGATGTCAGAAAACTATGAAGTTAGGTACAAAAATAGAAATTAAAATTAGATTATATGAATAATGGTAATTTTTTCAATATGTTTTCATGAAATCTGTTATTGAAGATAAATTTAATTGGTATAAGTACACAAAATAATAGGATCTACCTAACTAAGTGAATGTTATTTAGTGGGGAGTTTCTCTACTATTGAATAAGGGGAACACACACTATGTTCATTGTCTATTTCACTAGTCTCGTTGATCATTGTTGTTGATCCACATTTTAGGTACATCAAATCATATAGGGATACCCTCCTCAATCTCATTATGCTTCCTGGGTAATGCTTCAAGCCCCATTGATTTGGAATAATGTAATTAAAATATTATATAGGGCTTCATAAAATTATTAATAAATTAAAAAAAATTATTTTTGTTTATTTAACATACCCACCAACTATCTCTTTCAATATAACATACAACACACAGAAACCATATGTCACGACAAGGTTAAAAACCATGTTACCTATTCAAATTTGATATTGGATTTACTATATGAGGTCCCAATAACTGGTAACACCATTTAATTTGAAAAATATAAAAACATGTTTTTTAATATATATTAATATTTTTAATACATTAGTTTTTGTGTCTTGTGACACCTAGAACACAGTTCAATATCCAATGAAAAATATAATAATATATATATAAATATAATATCAGTCAAATTATAGAACCTCAAATATTCTCCCCTCCTTTAATTATTTTCTCCATAAATAGCACAAGATACCCCCAAAGGTGGGTTTAATGTGTCGTTATATGGATCTCACACTCCTAGGACTCTCCTACAAGAACCCACACTACTAATGAACTTCAACTAGTGGAATGATCCCTCGAATATGGATCTAATAATAGTAATCATTGATCTCAATTTGGTAATCAAAAATGGGTTATGTAACCTCACTATCCTACCCATCAAAATCGATATCATGATATGGTTCATGAACATAACTACTTTCCTAGGACCCATTGAAATATTCATGAAATTGATCCGTATTATGGGGCATGGAAAATTTAAATGATACATAAAAACCCATGAACAGGATATGGTATTGACAAATAAAACTCAAGGATAGTTTTCAACCATAACAGAATCTCCACATTCATTTTTGGAATGAATTATTTTAGAAATGGTCTCAATTATCGCACCCTAATATCCTATGGTTTAGATTATTATAATATTTTTTTAACTTTAGGATTTCTATCTGAGCTAATGGATGAATAGAACCTTCTCTATCATTTCCTACACCTTCTCTTACATAACAACATATGTCTTTTAAATCTCTCTTTAACACAAGGGTGACCTATAGGGTCACCCGTACATGGCGTAAAAAGGTTCCATTCCAATATTATGGTGACAAATACAATTACATGAACAATACACTAAGGAAGAGTGATTATCCAAGATCTAACCAAAGTTTAAAACATTGGATCTATGAATATCTTCAAAATACTAGATGCTATACTATGTTAATTTATCCATGTGCTGGTTAAATTCTATACTCATTAGTAACTAGATCCCATAATAATCGTATATACCCCTCTCTAACATTGATTTTAATTGAGAATCAATGTTATAGATGGTCATTTATTATTCCCCATGGATCTATAATATCTCTAACATGTAAAGCCACCCCATATTCATAATTTAACGATTCTAATTAATGATATATAAGAGCTACAACATGGTGAGTAAGTATATAATCACCATAATTACATTTGTGGACCCTCAAAGTCCCTGGAATCCCCATAAAAATTTCATTAATATTATATATCTCTTCAATTCTAGAATCTAATGGGGTTGAGTCAACCTTGTTGAAACATATTGTTCATCCTTTACCAACTAATATTTGAGGCACTTTGAGATAAACATGACAGCACTCCACCTTATTATACCCCAAAAAAATCTCCACCAATAGTATTTTTATATATTTTACACACACATATGTACATATAATGGGACATACAAAACTCTCTCAAAACCTAATCATGAAACATTACTGGAACTACCATCCATCCCCATGAAATTATGGAATTATCCCCTCCGTTGAAAATTCCATATGGTGCATCTATTGAAGATATATCATCATGAGAAACCTAAAAATAAATATATCACAACTCAAAGACTCTCACTTGTTGAATAAGTAGTGGTTCTACCAGAACTGACTAATGGAAAGCTACAGTCGTATCTTCCACCAGGGTAAGATACAAAGTGGAAAATAGCTTTGATTCCTCCCCAAATAAGAGAGAATGTTTTTCCAACACAGATAATTTAAAACTATGTCTTAAATCTATAGAGTGTACACTATATAAGTTTTATAGTCTAATAAGAACTCCGACAAATTACTCTATCTGAGGTTGAGGAATCTCTGGTTGATTATTTACATGATTCCCTTGTGGTATGAGTAAACAATGAAATGGTCACCTATAATTTAAATATTATATATCTTATATGAAAATAATACCACATCAAACTCTATATCTGGGGTCACATGGTTCTACTCCAGGGGTATAATCATTATTGTCATATAAGAGTTCACTAACATAATCTTCATTAACGTACCACTTATCCAAGCTCTAAAGGTATCTAAAAACACCACATACTTGACTCCCTCATCCCAATGTTTCAAAATAGAATCATTTTCCAACCTCTTCCTCACCTCCTTTAATGATCTCAGACATTTATCATTATAGTAAAATGACTACCCTTCACACATAATGGTTATAAAAGGGATATAATTCATGGAAATTCAACCATAATCCTTTGGTAGTACCCATCCAAACTATGGATATTTATCAGATATAACATTAACTTGTGTGGAAATTAATTTATAAATATTTTTATGTTCATAAAATCCACAAATACATATTGAATAGAGATGATATTAATTAGAAATATGTCATCCTGCATTAATATTTCATATTTTGAGAGCTTACTATGTAGCTGGTTCTCCTGGAGAAATTTTAGGATCATCCTAAAATTCTCTGAATACTCCTCATCATACATACTATATATGATAATGTTATTGATGAGGACAACCATTAATTTTTCCAAATATTTTCTAAACATTATTTTTATAGTATATTTAAACATAGATAATCATTAATAATGATGAAATGTATAACCCATAACTTATAATTCCCAAAATAAAATTAGTATGCGAACATTGGAAAATCATCCTTAGGAACCTTCAACTGAGGGTGGTGGATGTGATATCGTTAATTATATTCCAACTAACACTATTTTACTAACCAAAACATTACCAATTATTATAATTTTTTAAATTTTATTGATTATTAATTACTTCATGTATGGATAATAAAAAATCATCACTATTATGCCCCTATTTTTTCGTAATAATTCCATTGATTCCATTGTGACCACAATGGGACTGAAAAAACCTTTATCTCAATTGTATTATAACTATATCCTCAAATCATAGAGTTTGATAGGGGCTATATTATTTGAAAAAGAAGATATTCATGTGATCTCAAGGTACAAGTCGATGAAAATGTAATCTACCATAAAAGAGGTAGCTCAAAATAATTTTTGTGAGAGATACCTCTAGTATCCTCAACATCTGCTGAAATCCTTATTCTTTAAGATCCCATTACCCCATGTATTAATCATGATAATTAATTTTTGATTAATTTAATCTTCATAATAATGATCCCCACCCACATAGATTAATTACTTCTCTAACTCATGTGGGGGAATATCATATCATATGAATGAAGGAATCTAAGTATCATATGAGGACTGTCTATCTTTGTACCCATAGTGGATAACCAATATACATCTAGGATGATATCATAATTTTTCATCATAATGAAAATGTGCCCGCACATGCATCTCACTCCATGAAAACCCAATTTTAAATGCGGGTAAATATTTCATATAGTAGGATCACTCCCCATTGGATCGTGTCACTATAGATAATGTTAAAAATCAATGAGAAACTCTATCTATCATGCAGTGGATTAGGAGATACACTAATGACTCATTTATAGGTTTATGTAATGGAGATACTATAATGAAGAAATAGATCATACCTAAATTCGTCTCATGATATGTTTCATCATATCTATCTATATAATGAAACTACACACTCCCTCAACCACCAGAACTCTGAGTCTGATGAGTGACATCTAGTGGTGGTGGTGGGATAAGGTAATTACATTATCCTCTTCCTACATATCCTCCCTATAAAGACATATCTTCTCCTATATCAACACCACATCCCCATGGGTCTCCATTTCATAAATTGGTGACCCATGATCATGGGGAATCGATTTTCATAGAGGTTCATCCACAAATTGACAATTGTCAATATCATGATGAGTAAGGAAATCATGAGCCATGTGACATATCTTGTCAAAAGAATAACATTTTCTTTTATTAGGAATAATAGAAACATAGTGATAACCCTATAATATAGATACATTTATCTAGGACTGATCATGATCACGTCTCCTGCTCTGAGACACTCATGGATAATGATTGTGATCTAATAAAAAAACTCAATCCCATGGTATGCAATTATGACAACATCTATATGACATACCTCATACATATTGTTTTCTTTTACTGAGGATTTTTTCAAGACTCTATCATTAATATGCTAGTATTTGAAGACCATTCTACCTTGTATGTACTTTCCAAGTACTTTCTCAATCTTCTAAGTCTTAAAGTATCCATATGACCCATTTTAGAGGTAATATAGTGTTATTTTAGTAATTTTCATTGAATACACAATAAATAACATATCCCCATATTGAAACTTGATAATCTCCTATATCTAAAAAAAGTGGAATCTCAATACAAAATACCAATTTCATAATGACTAGAAAAAATACATCCCTGAAAGTTTCATTGTGGCACCCCAAAAAACTCATGGTATGTTTCTCTTAAGTACATTCTGGTTATAGCCTATACTTCATTAATCACCTAGCCTATATGGAAAAAAGAAGGATATATTCATAACCCAGCCATTAAAAATAATTTTCCAACTCTGTGATTTGAATTTTAAAAAGATGACATACACAGTTGTGTTCAAGATGATATTTTGTGTCTGATAGAATTAACATAATTTTCAGTGAATAGTAACCTACCCTTATAAATAGTAACATACCCTTATGAATAGTAACATACCATTATTCATAGTAATATGACTCTTAAGAATGGTATTCATACCATTGATTGTATAAATAAATTTAGGAACCTTAAAAATGAAGATGAAAAATTTAAGTGTTTTTATTTTCTGATTAAATAATTATTCTAATTAAATATTTAACTACTCATAATTACAAAATTATTTTTGAAAAATGGACTTCATTTTTTGATTCTAAACGTCATTAAATGGTTAGGGTGAATTTTTGGAATTTTTCTGAAATACTTGAATTTTTATGAATAGTAAATTCCGATAATTCACAATAAATGCTAAATAATGAATTAATGGAGTCATTGATGATAATATGATAATGTAAGACCAATTGATTCGAAGTCACATGAATATAGTTCTGTTCTTGGACATGGAAGACTCACTATTGGTTTTCTTGAGAGGAAATAATAAATTAATGATTATAAAATTAAAAAAACTCCTCTCCCCTCTACTAAATAAACCACCCCTCTCCCCCTCTTCCTCCCACACAAATAAAGCTTTATGCCTTGCCTAAATTCTTTCAAATACTCTTACCAATACCCCTTGTCACGTCTATGACCTTATGTTCTCACCAAAACGCGAAAAACAAAGGCCTTAAAAAGAATCTCAAGGAGGAGTACTCAATAGGTCAACCTTCCAACTCTTTTCATTAAATTTCTTTTACAAAGTTCCATTCATTTGTACTCTCATATCACCACCCCTAATTCAAATTCCATGATAATTCCAGTAACTTACGTGTAGTGGGTTTTTATTGTGCTAATGTAATATTTTATCATAATCTCTCTTTTCCCCTCCTTTTATACAATAAATGCAAACACCGTCCGAGATGTGTAAATTTATCACATTCAAAGAAGATGGGTTTTAAATTTTCATTACTATCTTAAATAATGGTCACTAAACCTTTTCAATGGATTAACTATGTCAGAATAACTTTATATTATCTTGATTAAGGTTTGGGACTCTTTACACATTCATAATGTGGAATAATTACACAAAACGAGTTTATTATGCACAAAACCGCTAAGCCAAATCCAAGCATCTTTTTAACTCATCGAATGAATCATCCTCATGGTATAACCAGATTATTTATAAGATCCTTTATATCTCTCTAATTTCAGTAATAAAGTATATTAACAATTCTGGATGTTTATCCACATTTCAAATGAACTTCCATTCACGAATACAAGTAAACAAATCATGAAACAAAGTTAGAAAATGATTCTAAAACAAAAAATATTGAATCTATTAAATCCCTTAAAAGGGACATGAATGAACCTAATAAGGTTATAATAAATCAATTATATTTATATGAGGTTCTGTATGTATTGATTAATGGAGATAAATTTTGTTTTTCATTTCATTAAAACAAACAATGTACACACTCGAGAAAAAGGTAAGGGATTTCTTAACTCAATTTTCGTTCTTTGAGTTAAACATCTATTTCATTGGTTACATTATTCCAAGAATACATGTGAATGAAATATGATTGTTTTATACTATATATACACTTATATATTGTGAATATTTATTTGTCACACATTAATATTTCATTGATTTATTGTCACTCTAATGACATAATCATTGTAAGGGATCATGTCTCTCACTTTTGTTCAGGAATATTCCCAATGTTGCGCCTTTTTATTTTTAATTCATAATGTTGGGGTATGTTTTTTCACCTCCACCATACATCCCTTATGACATATATATAATTTAATACCCCTTTACATCTCATTAATACCTCTCAATAACACTCGTTACCATGCCGAAATGATTGTAAGGGGTTTCTCATCTCACTTTCATTTCTTTGAGATTTTCAATGTCCGTCACTTATTTCTTCTATGTTGTATAATTGTACTGCCATTTGATATATAATATCATGTTTATCTTTATATTCATGTAATTCAATTATTCATTTGAGGGTTATTATGTTCTGGTCATATGATTTGACCGATTACACCGTGGTAAGAGACTTTGTCTCAAATACTATTTTTGTTGCGACTAACATTGTATTGTGCACATAATAATACTTCTGTGGTGTGCCTACTTCCCATTTGAGATCACTTTTCATTTCAAAATTATTTTTATATTAAATATCCATAATCACATATAATGGATATGTTTTTTTCTAAACCGTATATAATTTTACATACGGTGTTTATTTGGAATGTTATTTTAATTATGGAAATATTGAGGAATCTGTATACTATACTCTATACAAATATTGAGAAGGAATATTTATCTCGTATTGAATGAAAGTATAAATAATTATTTGGACATGCAGGGGAATGTGGGGCCCGCTATATCCCCTCTATGAATCTGGAGGTCTCTTGAGAGAAATCTCTTGGCGAGAAACCCTACAAGTCTGTTTCAAAACATTAGACAGGTTTCTACCCATAGAACTAAACCATTTTAATGGTATTATGGTTTCATGTTCTAGATACATGATTTCCAATTAATAATCATTTTATTTATACATTATTAGTTATTACTATCCATGAGGTTTTCACAATGAAAAAATCTATGGATGCAGTTTCATTCTTATTTTATTAATGCTATGAGTTTTTCATCTATTCACCATTGCATATTGATTATGTCAGATTGATTATGATTAACATATTATTATATTAATTCATCCACTATTTTGAAACCTTAACAATCATTTTAGCTCACCCCTTTAATTGTTTAATTTCAACAGTTGACAAAGTAGAGATCATTTATTGAGTTCTTGTGGATGCAATTTTTATTTTTCCTTATGTATTGTATTTTTTAAACTTTTACAATATAATTTGAGTAACATCTATATATCTATTTTTTTCAAGACTAATAAACTGATCATTTCTTTGATATTGTCATTCCTTATAAACCTTCCAATATCACAATTAATGCACCGACTCCAGCCTAGAGGGGTTGGGGTGTTATAGTTAGTATCAGAGTAAGTTTAGTAGAAAACATGGAAACTAGAGTGGGAAATGTATAGTAGGGAACAACGCCCTAAGGTAGTATTTGAGGATAAACGTACAAGAATGTCCAGGTAATTTGGTAAGGAATAGATTATTTCGATCTTTCATGAAATACATCCATTTTATTATATACGTAGGTTGAGGCAGCTCTGGAAAAGATGTATCTAGGGGTAAAACCCTAAAACACCACTTTGAGCTAGACTCAAATGGGAACTAGTACATGAAAATAGGGCTTGCTGCACTCTTGGTTATGACACTCCTGGGATATATGTTTAGGATAATTCATTTTTTCATTACAAGCATCTTTGAATGAGTTTAATGTAAATTTGTCCTCAGAGAAACCATGTTTATAAGATTATTTATGAATAGAATTTCAATCCATTTTGAGTAACTTTATATTTGAGATTCATAAAATAATCTAGTGTATCCCATTAATTAGAAATGGAGTCTAACGGAACAATGGGAATCAATACTCCTGGGCAAGGTAGGGATATCCCTACTAAGAAAGTCAACACAATCAATGTTGGAGCAGATTTGATCATGGCCATATTGGGAGAACATACTCAGGTTGTAATGAATAACCATTCCACACCTCTGTTGGATAATTTCATGTAGAAAAAGCCCCCCCCCCCTCTTTTACTGGGAATACTAACCCAGGGGTTGGTGAGCAATGGATCAAGTCCCTTGAAAAGATATTCATGGCATTAAGATTCAATGAAAAAGAAAAGGTAGTGCGGGCAGTATATTGTCTCAGGGGAGATGCTGATCAATGGTTGTCCTTGATTCAAAATTCCACGGTGGATGAAGAAATAAAAGATATGGAGTGGAGGACTTTTAATGAAATATTCTTCGAAAAATATTTCCATTGTTAGTAACGAACTGAACTAAAGAAGAAATTACTTAGCTTAAAACAATGGGAAGAAGATAGTGTTGCAGAGTATGAGGCTACTTTGATACGGCTGGTCAGGTATGCCATATATTGCGTACGTGACTCGGCAGACAAGATTGATCATTTCATGGATGGTCTTAATCCAAGTCTTCAAAGGGCACCGACCTCTTAATAATGTTTATCATATGATGAAATTGTATCATGTTCCATCAAAATAGAGGGGGAATTTTCTAGAATAAATCTTTTCAAAGGAAACCAAGATAAGAAGAGGAACTATGATAACAAATGAAAATGAGATAAACCAAAGAAGAGGAAGGGAACAAAGCTATTCCTATTATTTGAGAACTATGGAAGGAATCATCCTGGGAAATTCTTGAAGGGCATGTGAGTCTGCTATAACTGTAGAGAAAAGGGTCATCAATCTGATGAATTCAAGGGGAAGAAAAAATTCAATGATATTCAATGCTACAATTGGAGAGAGATGGGGAAATATACAAATGAGTGTCCTAAGAACCAAGGAAATGTGACTCAGAAAAGGACCATAGAGCAAGGGATATCCTATTAAATTACAACCGCATAGCTTGTAGTTCTTAATGGTTTTTTGGAAGGAAATTTAATTATTTCCTCTAACATAGAAAACACTTTATTTGATTCTAGATCATCACATTCATTTATATCTACCCAGTTTTCTAACAAAATTAGATATGACCAATTTGATTTAATAAATGAGTTTTCAGTCAAAACTCCCATGGGATGTATCGTTGCAACAAAGGAATGTTGACTAGTCCCCCTCTAGACACCAAAATAGTCTTTAGTTTCTCACCTTATTATCATACCAATGACTGAATTCGATATAATTCTCAGTATGGATTGGATGTCAAATTATGATGCGAATATTTATTATAAGAAGAAGGAAATTACAATTTTTGAAAATGGTGTACAATCCCATGTCATTAGGGTAGAAAATTCACCACCTGATTATTATATAGAACCATCCCCATTAGCTCTACTAAATTAATTACATGGAGAGGACGATAAAACAATATCTATGGGAGAGGAAAGAAATCATCAAATTGAATATGTGCACTTAGTGTAGGAGTACATTGATGTATTTCGAGAGGATTCACCTGGACATCCTCTAGAGCGGGAAGTTGAGTACTCTATGGATTTAATACTAGATGCCAGACCCATATCATGGAATCCCTATAGAATGGACACTATGGAATTAGTAGATCTAAAGAAACAACTATAGGATTTGAGTGAAAACTGATTTATTCAACCTAATGTTTCTCCATGGGGAGCCCCTATCTGCTTTGTAAATCAGAAAGATGGGGCCATGAGGCTTTGCAATTATTACAGAGAAATAAATTTTATTACAATAATGAATATGTATCCTCTGCCCTAGATTGATGATTTATTTGATCAACTTCTTGGAGATCAATACTTTTCGAAGATTGACCTTCGTTCTAGATATCATCCGTTGCGTGTGAGGAAGGAAGATATTCCTAAGACAACATTTAAGACCTGGTTTGGGAATTATGAGTTCACAGTGATGAATTTTGGACTGAAAAATGCACACTCTGTTTTCTTGGATTTAATGAATAGAGTTTTCAGTAATATATTGAAAAATTGGTTGTGGTATTCATCGATGATATCCCCGTATACTCCAAAAGCAATTAAGACCATGAGAATCCCTTGCGGGTTATTCTACGAAATTTTGGAAGCAATAAATTATATGGGATGTTTAGCAAGTGAGAATTCTAGCTTCAATCAGTTTTTTTTCTTGTCCATATTGTCTCTAAGGATGGAATACTAGTTGATCCTACAAAGACAAAGGCAATCCAAGAAAGTCCCATGCCAACAAACATAACTGAGGTAAGTAATTTTATTGGCATAGAAAGTTACTATCGACATTTCGTTCAGATTTTTGCTCGACTAGATAACCTGAAAAACAAGATCACACATAAATGAGTTACGTTTGTGTGGAAAAAATAATGTATAGAATGCTTCGATGAATTGAAAAGAAGATTGGTCAATGCTCCAATTTTGAATCTTCAATCTGGAAGTGATGTATTTTTGATATACAGTGATGCATCAATGAATCGTCTGGGTTGTTTCCTTATTCAAAATGGTAAAGTTATTATTTATGCATCAAGAGAGTAGAAGACCCATGAGAAAAATTATCTAACTCGTGATCTTGAGTTAGCAGCCATAATCATTGATCTGAAAATATTGAGGCATTATCTATACGGAGAGAGATGTGAGATTTATACGGACCACAAGAGTTTGAAATAAATTTTCACACAAAAAGAACTGAACATGAGGAAAAGAAGATGGATCGAGTTACTCAAAGATTATGATTGATCAATATACTACCACCTAGGAAAGTAGAATAAGGTGACAGATGAATTATGAAAGAAAGATCATGGCCTCTTGAATCAAATATGGATTGAATGAGATCCTATATTCATGGATGCAATGAAGATGGATATGGTAATTGTTAAGGAAGCAGAATAATTTCCCCCCTTTCAAATTATTACTAAACCAACTTTACTAGATAAGATAAAAAGCTCTCAATCTGATGATGAGAATATGCACAAGAAAATTAATGCATGTAAGGATGGTAGACTGGATGACTTCATGTATGAAGAATGAGTTCTGAAATTTGGGAAGATTTTATGCATTCCATCAGTACCTGAGCTAAAAAGGAAACTATTAGATAAATATCATAGCTTAAATTTCTTAATAAACCTACTTTTCACCAAGATGTATAGAGATCCGAAGGAATATTTTTGGTGGTATAATATGAAGCGGTAAATTGCTGATTACCTGTAAAGATGTCTAGTATGACAACATGTGAATGCAGAGAGACAACATACCAAAGGAGTAATGAAAACTCTACCCATTCCTATGTGGATGTGGGATTATATTATAATGGATTTTTTCACCATACTACCAAGGACACCTAGAAGGAACGATGCAATATGGGTAATTGTTGATCGGATAAAAAAATTAGTACATTTCGTTCCTATAAGAGAAAATTTTCAAATCAAGTGCTTGGAAAGACTTTATATTAAAGAAGTTATAAGACTTCATGGTTCACCTCTATCGGTTGTGTCCAATCGAGATCCCCAGTTTACATCAAAATTCTAGAAAAGTCTCCAGAAGTATTTGAATTTTTAGCATCGTATGTGTACTACTTATCACCCCTAAACTGATGGACTGTCTAAAAGGAATATTCAAACTCTATAAGACATGTTGAGGTCATTCTATCTTGACTTAAAAGGTATGTGGGATCAATACTTGCCTCTGGTGGAATTTTATTACAACAATAGTTTCCATTCTAGTATTCAAATGGGTCCATATAATGCATTATATAGAAATAGATGTCGAACACCAACATGTTGGAATGAAGTTGGTGAGAGGAAACTTATAGGCCCAGAACTTATTGAAGAGACCATGAAAAAGGTGAAGAAAATACAAGACCATATTAAAGTATTATAAAGTATGCAGAAGAATTATACTGAAAATCAGAGAAAGGATTTGGAATTTCAGGTGGGAGATCATGTCTTTCTAAAAGTATCTCCATGGAAGGGTGACTTAAGGTTTGGTAATAAAGGGAAACAGAGCCCCAGGTATATCGGACCATTTGAAATTCTGGAATGAAACAGAGCCCCAGGTATAAAAGGGGTGATCTCAAATGCCCAGTAAGGGTAAACATATAGAACATAAAACAATCTATAAACATTTGAATGCAAACACTTGAACATAAAATCTAAAAATCAAAATCTTAAGCAAAGACATGAATCTTGGAAGTACGTAAGGCATATATCATAAGGGAACATCAATCATGATAAAATAGCACGAGAATAAAACATGTAATTGTGGAAACCATTAAGCACATATTATGATTTCCATTGCAGCCAAGGCATTGCTGCCAAGACCATCTTAGTGGCAACGTCCCTTTCTGAATCGAGTTCACTCTTCATTTTAGTCATGTAACACTGAACCAAATTAACTTAACGTTCCAGACTTGTCTATATAAGGAGATATAAATCTTTACTCAATGCATTGGAGGGAGATATTGGTCCCACCCATCTCATAATGAAATCATTCTTACTAGTGACACAACATAAACATAAATCATTCATCATAACCCAAAGAATAAAAAGGGGTTTCATAAACATCATCCCATCATAACATAATCCATATAAAAAAATGGATATCATTTCATCATAAGAATTGTGAAACCATGTAAATCATAAATACTTTATACATGAAACATACACATATGAATTAATTTCATCTTAGATGGAAAATGGTTTTGATAAAACACTCGAAATGAATTCTTGAAGAAAATATCCTTTCTTCTTGAAAATCATATTCATCTAACAGAATTACATGCAGTTTTAAAAGAACTAGATTTTGTAGTAAATATTCATGAAATATTTTGAGGAAGCTTCATGTAAATAAGGTATTATAAAACCGTAAAAATCCTTTCCTGTCGTATAAGATAAAAAAACATTCTTCTCGTACTTTTGCCAGAAAAGTCAAAAAGTCCCTCGTAAAAGAAATATTCTTTAAATACCATGTAGTAAAAGTCAAAAATGGGTAAAAAGAACTTAAAATAGACATGAATTTTTTTTATAAAACATGGGCTTGGATGATAAAGATAACCCCAGTAAATACTTACGAATAAACAACCTCAGATAAAAATGAGATTGATAAATTATCCCTTATAATATGTATGATATGCTTCTTATGTATCCGAACCTCCTGTATAATGATTTAAATAATGTCATTGACTTATTAAAAAATCATATTAATTTTTATGATATCATATATGTTTCACTTATGACTTTATATTACCCGTTCTTTTGTAAATTCAATGTTAAAGAGCGTTTTGGGTAAAATCGTTTCATTTGTCGTATGTGTTTCGACTCGTCGTTATTGATATTATTACTTATATCCTAATTTAAATAATTACAGAATGTAAAACATGATTTATATATAATATATATTCATCATATACATATATATTAAAGATCGATAAAAGGAATGAAATACATCGTTCATGGAGACGGTAGGTCGTACGTACGCATGAACACTGTTTTGGTTTCCTTATTGAATTGAATGGAATTGAGTATATGACATAAATATATATATATACATAAATCCAGTAGCATTATTATGTCATATATTTCATTATTATTCATTATATATACTTTATAATCATTCTTGAATGGTTAATCATGGAAAATGAATCTCGTCGCGTTCGTGGAGATGGTAGTCTGTACGTACGCACGAGCGATGATATCATTCTCATGATCGTGGAATTGTATTGGAGTGTATGTATACTATTTCAGAATAAATATAACTTTACAATAATCATATATAGTTATTTATTTACACCATAATACCCATCCATGTAATGTGGTGGTGGAAAAACTGAATACACCATGACGTGGAGACGGTATTCCGTACGTACGCACGCGTGGTGATTTCGTTTTCCGTAGGATGGATATATGGTGAAATAGGGTTGTTTCATAAATATAAAAACCTATCAGTATATTAGTGATACTGGTGTTATTTCTTCATAATTAAATAACAAAATAATAAGAAGAAGTGGAAAAAGAAATAAATTTGAAAGAATCGGTAACGGACATAACCTCTTCTCTGAAGTGCCTTTTTGAAACCTCCTCTTAGGGAACTATGATTGGTTTTTGAGGAAGAATAGGACCTATAGTATGTTTCTAGGGAAGTGGAGAAGATAAATTAGTAGGGGTTGTCCGATATTTGAGGCTCAAAGTGGTGTGAGGAATAGTTGGAGGAGGTGCCCTTTTATAAGGGAGGAGAGGGGCACCTTTGGAATAACTAAAAATATTATTTTATTAGAAAGTCATATTCGGATTTTAGTAGCTAAAAATTGAGTTATTTCGAAGCTAAGGTGGGGATGTGTCGAAATCATCTCATCCAATATACTTTAGATAAGTTTAGGTGTCTATTTTAACCTTATCATTTAGATTTAACATTAAGATAAATAATTTTACTTTTACCGTGTCTTCTTGTTTTCTTACACTATAAGGTTAATAAACATACTATAACAAGCCAAAGGAATCCCAAGTTGTTTATTATTAAAATATATATATATATATATATATGTCATTTGGATTAAAATTATATTTTTAGGAATATAATAACAATTAATAATATAATAATTGTTTTAAAAACTATTTTATGTCAATTTTGACACTATTTGGTAATTGATTTTTGTGAAAATAATAACAGAATGATTAGTTGGAAAAAAGTTAACTAAATCAATAATAACATGTCATATTAACATAGAATATTCTTTTAATTCATAAAAAGTCTCAAATTACATTTATTTGGGTATTTATAACATCAATTATGTCAATATTTCATTAATAAGATAATTACTGCATCATCATTGTGTCATAAATAAATTAAATTATTTAATGTCTAAAAATTCCAAATAAAATATCAATATGTAGGAAATATTTTTAGCTTTATAATGGATATTTATAGTCGAATTTATCTTATGTATAACCCTATATTAAGAATGATTTAGTTATTAAATTTTGATTTTAACTATTTTAACCCTTATTTAAATTAATTAATATTAAATGTCCTAATCTAATCCAAGTGGGCCTAAATGGTCATATTTTATTCCTAAGGTTGTTTTTGGTCGAATTAAACTTATAAAATAGAATCAGGACTTGTGTTAGTGTAATAATAATATCATTTTTACCCTTAATTACCCTATTTAATTTTAACCGTGGTAAAAAAAGTAAAAAGTTACTATTCACCAAAAATTATTTTCATCTCATTGAACCAAATTTTACTTACTGGAATCAACAGTGTCTCTCAGATTTTTGAAATTCCATTCACAAAAGCGGTAAAATTAAGTTTTATGTAAATTTTCAAATTCTCCTCGGAGGTGGGTAAAAGACGGTCAAAAGTTCAATAAAATTTTTATATATCTAAAATTATTATAAAATGAACTCAATGAATTACATTGAACTTATATAGGTATTATGTATCAATTTTGACCTAATATAAATTTAAATAAAATAAATAATTATTTAAATAAAAAGTCCGGTTTTAAATAGTAACCTAGTGTTTTCACTATTCATCAAAAATTGAATGTTTTTAGAAAAATATCAAAATTTCACCCTCGGCTAATTTCGATATTCCGATCCAAAAAAGAAGTCCATATTCAAAAAAAATATATAAAATTTAAAGAAGTGGGTATTAATATTTCTAACGGCTAGTTTTAATAATATTTTAATAGAATATCGTTGTTTAGCGAAACTCGGTATTGCGTACAACACACGCTATCATGGAAGGTCGCGCTTGCGTGTAATGCAAGAAAAGTCAGGGATGTGTGTTGTGCAAGGTCCTTTTGGTATAGAGTACAACAGAATACATTAATGAAATTAAAATGTATATTTTTTGTAAAATCTAGGGGTATTACATTCTACCCCCCTTAAAATGAATTTCACCCTCAAAATTCGTCGGGGTTATAAATGTTTTACTACTCGAATGTTTCTTTAATAGAAACCCACATATCAGAAAGGAATGCCAAAACTTGGCTTTAAAAACTAATCTATGAAACGTAACAGTTACCCAAATTAAATAATAACCGGGTTTCCACATATGAGAAAATATGTGAAAATATGGATATGGAAGAGATATCTAACCTTCATGTTCTGATGGAGAGTGGTAGATAACATGGCTATGAAAAATCCAACAATCACAAAGCCATAAATTTGTGATGATCTATGGTACCATCTGATTCATCAGATATAAGGGCACTAGGACAACATTTTTGGTTTTCAAGATCATTTCCCTAAAGTTGAAGAATTTGAATTAGAATAAATACTTACTTTATTTTGGTACAATCTCACTATTGTTCATGCTTTGACCAATTTACACTACATCTATTAAAGCAATGAAGTTGAATTTTTTATTCGTGAAGTGTTAACAGATCATGTGATAGAATGATGGGTCATTCCATCTGTTTCAAACAAAAGGTTAGCAAAAGTTATCAAATATAAATAAGTCCATCTATGGTGTGCTTAATTGTATACGATTCCAAAAATGAACTTATAATTCATATATCATACCGCATAATAATATAAAAATATTTTATACTAACCAGGGACTTCCTGTAGGCTAGTGGTACGTGATAAAGGCCAGTCGCACTTCGGTTGTGGGTTCGATTCCGATAGCCTTGTCTGATGTGATGGGTTGTCGCCCGTCCTTCAGCTTGTCCTTCTTCTAAAACTATATTACTATAACATCCCATCAATAATACCGAAAAATTTATATCCTTAAACAATACTAACTTATTTCCAACTCAATTTGTTCCAATCTTTAGGCTTATCTAAAATACTTCGGTCCAAGCTCATAGTATAAAGAAAATGATTACTTGAAATGTCACATAACAATCACGTGAATGCCATCATTTATCCCCCATATATCAGAAGATATATCTTGTTGGTCAAATTACAAACATGTGAATACCTTAATCATGTATTCTCTTGAAGAATGAATACCCATTGAACTTTAGTGAAAACATGAATGCAGTTAAAATTTAACACTTTCCACATACCAAAATCCTCAAAATTATTTATACTCAAACCATGATATCACTTAGTCCTTATATTAATCAGGAGCTCGTGAATACAATCAAACATCTCATTATCTTCTTATCACTCCATTATGTTCATATCATCAGCTTACCAAAATTTCTCAATCACTTTCCATGGTTACTGGTACCATAACATTATTGAAAACCACAATAGACCAATACATAAATATTCCAATATTACACGATACTATATACAACATTATTTTGGAATCCCATTACATAAACACTTAATCATTCCACCACATCGTTGTCATATTCAACATCGCAAATAGTGATCGCACGTGACTTCCCTTTGTCCTTTTCCTTAAGTGTTTTCTCATGTCGATCATCATTAACCCTTGGATTAGGGCATTGATTAACATAATTCCCCATTTCATTGCACTTGAAGCATTGAAGTGTTGTTGGTGCATTCTCTGCAGTATTTTCTTTATTCACACCATTAGAAACCCTTTTTCCATTACTTCGACACTCATCTGCTCGATGACCTTATTTTCAACACTTAAAAAACATTTTCTAGTCCCTTTAAGACAATATCCACCATGCTTTATTCCACACTTTGAGCATAAGGAAACATTCATCTTCTTTTCAACATTATTTTGAGATTTCACCTTGAACTCCATCTTTCGTTTCTTGTGAAAACCATGAGATGGATATGTAACACCATCTTCCATTTCTACCTTAATAGAACAACATACAATTTCTTCATAGCTACTGATGTCTCTTATTGCTAATGCCCTTCGAAGATTTGGTTTTAAGCCACTAAAGAATCGATCAACTTTACTTTCAGGTTGGATGATAAAGCCAGATGCATACCTTGAAAGCCTTGTAAAATTCGCTTTGTATATACCAACAGATTCATCATCCTTTTCCTTTATTTCAAGAAACTCCTTCTCCATCTTTGATCGAAGAATACGATGGAAGTACTTATTGAAAAATAAGTTCTTGAACTCGTCACATTCCATGGAATCAATTTCATCTCTTGGACTCATATTCTTGATAAGATTCCACCATTGATCAACTTCACCTTCCAAATGATATACTAATAAGATGAATTTATCATGATCATAACATTTTATCACTGAAAATATCTTTTTAGTAGTACTTATCCATTGTTCAGCCACTAAGGGATCAGAAGATCCGCTAAATGAAGGTGGACACTTCCTCATGAACGATTCAACGGAATGTTGCTCCTTTCTCTGCTCACTTTGATGTCCAGAATGATTCATATCTTGTGTAAGTATAGAAATAAGATTGTGCACTCCATCTCCCAAGACATTGGTTTGGTAAGGAGGACAATCATTTCTTTGTCCATTAAAATGATCAACACGGTTCCTTCGGGTTCCAGCCATCGTCTATAACCCAAAAAAATAGTGTGAGAGGCAAAAATCACACTAGGGAAAACAACATAATAAAGGGGTAGTAGCTTCCATATCTAACATCTTAGGTAACCATAATTCTAGTACTATAACCTATACTTATACTTATCCTTAGGGACATCCCTAGACATACCTTAAAAATATCTCTAGGGATCTCACTAATGTTCTCGCATCCTAGTTTCCAAAGGTTGACTAAACCTTTCCTCTGATACCAACTGTAGAGAGCTGAATCTTGACGTACATGGACATTACATTACTTTTTCATAATACATAGTACATAACAAAAACACACACACAAGGAT
Organism: Viscum album; assembly: GCA_963277665.1. NCBI lineage: Eukaryota > Viridiplantae > Streptophyta > Magnoliopsida > Santalales > Viscaceae > Viscum > Viscum album. The sequence continues at coordinate 645,261,213 of OY728121.1, read as the reverse complement.
CGTAAAAGTTTAGTGTCTTTGGATACTCAGAATATAATCTTCTAATTGTGGTGAAAGATCTTCAACATCTCCCATAAAGATCTTCCCTTTTTTTCATACCTAAAACCTTTATTTATATCCTGGGGAAAAGAAAACATAAAATGGGTGAGCTCATATGCCCAGTAAGGGTATGCATAGAGAACATAAAACAATCCATAAACATTTCAATGCAAAAACATGAACATAAAATCTAAACCTCAAAATCTTGAGCAAAGACATGAATCTTGGAAGTACATAAGGCATATATCATAAGGGAACATCAATAATGATAAAATAGCATGGGAATAAAAAATGTAATTTTGGCCACCATTAATCACATGTTATGATTTCCATTGTAGCCAAGGCAATGCTTCCAAGACCATCTTAGTGGACACAGTCCCTTTCTAAATCGAGTTCACTCCTCGTTTCAGACCAGTAACACTGAACCAGATTAACTTACCATTCCAGCCATGTCTATGTCATGAGATATAAATCATTACCCAATGCATTTTAGGGGGATATAGGTCCCACCCATCTCATAATTAAATCATTCTTACTTTTCCACAACATGAACATAAATCATTCATTATAACCCAATGAATAAAAATGGGTTTCATAAATATCATCCCATCATAACATAATCCATATAAAACAAATGGATATCATTTCATAATAAGAAAAGTGAAACCATGTAAATCATAGAGACTTTATACTTGAAACATAAACATATGAAATAATGTCATCTTAGATGGAAAATGGTTTCGATAAAACAATCGAAATGAATTCTTGAGGAAAATATCCTTTCTTCTTTAAAATCATTTTCATTTCACAAAATTCCATGAAATTTTAAAATAAAGAGATTTTGTTGTAAATAGTCATGAAATCTTTTGGAGGAAGCTTCATGTAAATAAGGCTTTAAAAAACCGTAAAAATCCTTTCATGCCGTATAAGTTAAAAAAACATTCTTCTCGTACTTTTTCTAGAAAACTCATAAAGTACCTCGTAAAAAAAAAGATTCTTTACATACCATGTAGTAAAAGTCAAAAATGGGAAAAAAGAACTTTAAAAATACATTAAAACATATTTATAAAACATGGGCTTGGATAATAAAGATAACCCCAGTAAATACTTACAAATAAACAACCTCGGATAAAAATGAGATTGATAAATTATCCCTTACCTTATGTACGATATGCTTCGTATGTATCTGAACCTCCTGTATAATGATTAAAATAATGTCATTTACTTATTAAAGAATCATATTCACTATTATGATATCATATGTGGTTCACTTATGACATTATATTGCCCGTTCTTTTGTAACTTCCATGTTAAAGAGTGTTTTGGGTAAAATCGTTTCATTTATCGTATGTGTTTCGACTCTTCGTTCTTGATATTATTACTTATATCCTGATTTACATATTTCCAGAATGTAAAACATGATTTATATATAATATATATTCATCATATACATATATATTATAGATCGATAAAACGAATGAAATACACCGTTCATGGAGACGGTAGGTCATACATACGCATGAATGCTGTTTTGGTTTCCTTATTGAATTGAATGGAGTTGAGTATATGACATACATATATATATAAATAAATCCAGTAGCATTATTATGTTTTCTATTTCATTATTATTCATTATATATACTTTATAATCATTCTTGAATGGTTAATCATGGAAAAAGAATCTCATCGCGTTCGTGGAGACGGTAGTCCGTACGTACACACGAGCGATGATATCATTCCCATGATCGTGGAATTGTATTGGAATTTATTTATACTATTTAATAATAAATATAACTTTACAATAATAATATATACTTATTTATTTACACCATTATACCCATCCATGTAAGGTGGTGGTGGAAGAACTGATTACACCACGACGTGGAGACGGTATTCCGTACGTACGCACGCGTGGTGATTTCGTTTTCCATAGGATGGATAGATGGTGAAATAGGGTTGTTTAATAATTATAATAACATATAATTATATTAGTGATACTGATGTTATTACTTCATAATGAAAAAACTAAAGAAGAAGAAGTGGAAGAAGAAATAAAGTTGAAAGAATCGGTAATGGACATTACCTCTTCTTTGAAGAGCCTTTTTGAAACCTCCTCTTAGGGCACTAAGATTGGTCTTAGAAGAAGACCTGAACCTCTAGGATGTTTACAGGGAAGTGGAGAAGAGAAATTGGCAGGGTTTGATCGAGCTTTAAGGCTCAAGGTGGTGTCAGGAAGAGAGGGAGGATGTGCCCTTTAATAAGGGAGGAGAGGGGCACCTTTGGAATAACTAAAAATATTATTTTATTATAAAGTCATATTCAGTTTTTAGTAGCTCCTAATTGAGTTATTTAGAATATATGGTGGGTATGGGTCGAAATCCTCTCATCCAATAGAATTTATACAAGTTTAGGTTTCTATTTTAACCTTATCTTTTAGATTTAACATTAAGATAAATAATTTTACTTTTACCATGTCTTCTTGTTTTCTTACACTATAAGGTTAATAAACATTCTATAACAAGCCAAACGAACTCCAAGTTGTCTATTATTAATATATATATAACCTTATCTAAGTAATTTGGCCAAACCTTATATTTTTAGAAATAAAATAAAAATAAATAATAAAATATTAGTTTTAAAATCTATTTTATATCAATTTTGACACTATTTGGTAATTGATTTTTTGGAAAATTCTAACAGGATAATTAGTTCGAAAAAAGTTAGCTATATCAGTACTAAAATTTCATATTAACATATAAAATTATTTTCATTCATAAAAAGTCTCAAATTACATTTATTTGGGTATTTATAACATCAATTATGTCAATATTTCATTAATAAGATAATTACTGCATCATCATTGTGTCATAAATAAATCAAATTATTTAATTTCTACAAAATAAAAATAAAATATCATTTTTTAGGAAATATTTTTATATTTCTAATGAATATTTATAGTCTAATTTATTTTATGTATAACCCTATATTAAAATTGATTTAGTTATTAAATTTTGATTTTAACTATGTTAACCCTTCTTTAAATAAATTAATATTAAATGTCCTAATCTAATCCAAGTGGGCCTAAATGGTCATATAATATTCCTAAGGTTGTTTTTGGTATAATTACACTTATCCAATAGAATTAGTGAATGTTTTAGGGTAATAATAATTTCATTTTTACCGTTAATTACCCTATTAACTTTTAACCGTGGTAAAAAAAGTAAAAAATTACTATTCACCAAAAATTCTTTTCTTCTCGTTGAACCACATTTTACTTACTGACATCAACCGTGTCTCTCGTATTTTTGAAATTCCATTCAAAAAAAGTTGTAAAATTAGGTTTAATGTAAATTTTCAAATTCTCCTAGGAGGTGGGTAAAAGACGTTCAAAAGTTCAATAAAATTTTTATATATCTAAAATTATTATAAAATGACTCCAATGAAATACATTAGACTTATATAGGTATTATGTATCAATTTTTACCTAAAATAAATTTAAATAATATAAATAATTATTTAAATAAAAAGTCGGTTTTTTAATAGTAACCTAGTGTTTTCACTATTCATCGAAAATTGAAAGTTTTCAGAAAAATACCAAAATTTCACCCTAGGCTAATTTCGATATTCCGAATCCAAAAATGAAGTTAATTTTCAGAAACAAAATTTATAATATTTCAAATGGTGGGTATTACTATTCATAACGACTAGTTTTAATAATATTTTAATATCATATATTTGTTTAGCGAAACTCGGTATTGCGTACAACACATGTTATCGTGGAAGGTCGTGCTTGCGTGTAATGCAAGACAAGTCAGGGATTCTTGTTGTGCATGCTCCTTTTGGTGTAGCGTACAACACAAAACATTAATGAAATTAAAAAAATATTTTCCATAAAATATTGGGGTGTTACATGTTTCTCTTAAATACATTCTAGTTATAGCCAATATTTCATGAATCACTTAGTCTATATGGAACAAAACATGAGATATCCATAACCTAGCCATTAAACATAAATTTTCCAACTCTACGATTTGAGTTTCAAAAATCTGACATACACAGTTGGCTTCAAGATGTTATTTAGTGTCTGATAGAATTAACATAATTTTTGGTGAATAGTAACCTAACCTTATGAATATTAACCTACCCTTATGAATAGTGACTTACCCTTATGAAGAGTAATATTACTCTTATGAATAGAATGCATACCATTGACTGTATAAATGAATCAAGGAACCATAAAAATGAAGATGAAAATTTTAAGTGTTTATATTATCTGATTAAATATTTATTTTTATTAATTATTTAATTAATCATATACAGCAAAATATTTTTGAAAAATGGACTTCATTTTTCGATTCTACAAGTCGAAAAATGGTTCGAGTGAATTTTTGGGATTTCTCTGAAATAATTGAATTTTTAGGAATAGAAAAACCCGATAACTCACAATAAATGTTAACTAATAGATTAATTGAGTCATTGATGATGATATGCTGGTGTAAGCCCAATTGGTTCTAAGTCACATGCATATATTACTGTTTATGTTCATGGAATACTGACTATTGGTTTTCTTGAGTGGAAATAATAAATTAATGAATATAAAATTAAGATAACTCCTCTCCCCTCAACTATATAAATCACCCATCACCCACTCATCCTCCAACACCAGTCATGCTTAAAATCCATGCCTAAATTCTTCCAAATTCTCTTTCAAATCCCCCTCCCCATGTCCAAGACCTGCTGGTCTCACCAAAAGGCGATAAACAAAGGCCTTAAAGAGATTCTCAAGGAGGTGTACTCAAGAGGTGAACCTTTCTTCTCTTTTCTTTCAATTTAGTTTACAAAGTTCCATTATTTTGTACTCCCTTCTCTCATACCCTCTTCCAAATTACCTTATAATTATAGTACCTTATGTGAACTTGATTTTCATTGTAATAATGGAATATTTTACCATAATATCTATTTTTCCTCTCCTTTTATACAATAAATGCAAACACAATCCGAGATGTTTAAATTTATCACACTGAACGAAGACAGGTTTTCAATTTGCATTACTACCATTAATACTGGTCATGAAACCTTTTAAATGGTTGAACCAGGTCATAATATATGTATCATATCGTGATTATGGTTTTGGAATCTTTACACATTCATAATATCGAATAATAACACAGAACTTGTTTATTGTCCAAAAAACCTCTAAGCCAAATCCAAGCATTTATTTTTAACTCCTCGAATGAATAATCCTCATGGTATATAACCAGAATCATTAGAAGATCATTTATATCTATTTAATTTCACTAATAATATATATTAACAATTCTATAGTTTTAACCACATTTCAAATGAACTTCCACTCATGAATACTAGTAAACAATTCATGAAACCAAGTAAGAAAATGCTTCTTAAACAATAAATATGAATCTCTTAAAACCATTAAAAGGGCCATGATTGAACATAATAATGTTATAATAAATCAATTAAATTTATTGGAAGTTTTGGAGTTATTAATTAATGGAGCTAAATTTTGTTTTTCGGGTCATTAAAACAAACAAAGAACACACTCGAGCAAAAGGTAATGGATTGCTTAACTCAATTTTCGTTCATTGAGTTAAACATCTATTTCATTAGTTACATTGCTCCATGAATATGTGTTAATGAAATATTATTGTTTTATACTGTATATCCACATATACTTTTTGGATATTTATTTTTCACAAATAAATATTTAATTGATTTATCGTCACTCTAATGATATAATCATTGTAAGGGATCCTCTCTCTCACTTTTGTTCAAGAGTCTCCCCTATGTTGTGCCCTTTTATTTTTAATTCCTAATGATGGGGTATGTTTTCACTCCTCCCCCATACTTCCATTGTGACATATAGAAAATGGAATACCTCATTACCTCTCTTTAAACCCTTGCAATAACACTCGTTACCCTGCGGAAGTGTTTGTAAGTGGTTTCTCATCTCACTTTCATTTCTGTGAGATTATCATTGTTCGCAACTTGTTTCTTTTGAATGGTATAAGTGTACTACCATTTGATATATAATAACATGGTTCTCTTTGTATAAATATTATTCAGTGATTCATTTGAGGGTTATTAATTTCTGGTCATATGATTCGGCCGATTACATTTGTGGTAAGAGACTTTGTCTCAACTACTATTTTTGTGAATAACTTTGTATTATACACCTAATAATCCTTATGTGGTCTACCGACTACCCATTTGAGATCACATTTCATTTTTAAATTATATTTATATTAAATATCCATAATTTCATATCAGGGATATGTTTGTTGTCTAAACTGTATACCATTTTACACACAGTGTTTATTTGGAAAGTTATTTTAATTATTGAAATATTGATGAATCTGTATATTCTGCTCTATAGATCCTCGATGCATCGGTGGGTCTCATGAGACAAATCAGTTGGCGACAAACCCATCGAGTTTGCTTACAAAAATCATACGGGTTTCTACCCATTGAACTAAACCATTTTTATGGTATTATGGTTTCATGTTCTAGATACATGATGTAAAATTAATAATAATTTTCTTTATTCATTATTAGATATTACTCTCCATGAGTTTTGCACTATGAAAAAATCTATGGATGCAGTTTCATTCTCACTTTATTAATGTCATGAGTTTTTCATCTATTCACCATTCCATATTGATTATGTCAGATTGATTATGATTCACTAATTATTGTATTCATGCTTCTGCTATTTGTAACCCTTACTGAGCATTTGAGCTCACCGCTTTCAATGTTAACTTTCAACAGGTGACAAAGAGCAGATCATTTTGGAGTTCTTGTGGATGGAGTTTTTAGTTTTCGTTACGTATTGTATTTTGTAATCTTTTACAATGTAATTTGAGTAACATTTATGTATCTAGTTTCTTCATTACTACTAAACTGATCATTCATTCGAGATTTTCATTCCTTATAACCATGAAAAAAGCAAAAGTAATACACCATCTCCATCCTAGAGGGGTCAGAGTGTTACATTCATCTCATAATGGGTATAGAGATTAAATTCAAAATAGAGCCACACCACTTCTTAAATAAGATAAGTATTTGACCAAATTTTCTGATCAATCAGGGTTTGAGAATTTCAAAAAACTCGTACATCATTCTAAGGACAATCATTTGACTCCTCATGTTTTGAATGGGAACAAATATAGAGCTGTCATTATTGATGTAATGCATGTAAAACTCTATGCCTTCCCAAAACATCATCCTAACATTTTAGAGTTATAAGCTATAAAATACAATCATTATTATCCAGGTGGACCACTAGATATGTATCTATACACATCTCATTTGGTGGAAGAATATCTCTATTTTCCCATGGAGGAAAAAACTCATAAATAGTTCCATATAAAAATCCACATTTATTAAATGGTCCACATCACAACATAGTATCATTATCCTCTCAAACTGTCATCACCATGGAATCCTTAAAGATATCATTATTTATGAGGTTCTGATGTGCATATTTGGGAAGTTTAATTGACTAGTACATGAAATTATGATGACCAAATCCACAATGATGAATGTATAATTTTTACCTTATAATCGATTCCTCATCATTATATGAAAAAATAGGTAGTCTGTGTCATGGTTTATGTATATGTTGGACCCGTCTCCAAATTTGGGTTCCATTGAATGAGAGTTGAACTAGAGATAATGTGAAATGTTTTACCATTATATTCCAAAAAAATCCTCATGAAATGTGAATCTCTAAACACTAATCAATGTAAAAAACCTTATTTGGCACCACACTATCATGATCTGACCCCACAAGATGCTTCCCAGACTAGAAAAAAGCCAAGGGCAATACCCCAAGTCTACCTCCAATGGCCCAAGTGCTGGAGACATTAGTTGAATAGGATTATCAAGGAAGTGGGTGGAATTATCCTAATGTACATATAAAAATACACTAACTAAATCTATTGAGCATTGAGGAGATATAATAAATGATTGAAACATCAGTATTTTAATCAATGTGTGATATAACCTCATGGAAATACATCAATGTGTTATAAGGAAATAAAAAAGTTATCATAGGGTGAAATAAATGGAAACGCATTGATGAGTTCCATACATGAAAAATAATTAAAATAATAATTTTAATAAATACCCACTCATAATATTCAAGTATAAATATAGTACATGGTCAAAAATTCTGAGTACCTCTATAATCCAATGACACTAGGACAACCAATTTCACCATTGATCTTCTGGTAATCTTCATAAGACACTACCCATATTGGGATATCCCAATTATGTTTGATTTTAAACAAAATAAATTGAACATTACAAACACCATGTGGAATTAAATTGTTTATTATAGTAATATCAACCCATAATTCAAGGGGTAGTGGAACCAAAAAATAGATATTCTAAAAAATAAACATATGTAAATATGGAATGGGGATCTCAGTATTCAAATCCATTTATGAACAATGATTTGGGATACAACTCCAAATAGTCACATATCAGATGATAACCCCCCCCCCCACACACACCATATATGATATATAATGTAGATCATACACCATTGAAATAAGATTTACAATTGATGTAATTATAACTATAGTAAATGAAATTACCCCCACCGATCCTCAATGAAATAGGAGTACTTGTATGTAATTTAAGGACACACACACTATATTATGTAGTGAAGTTCCATATGTACTTGTATTAATAGAATGGAGGGCATTCACTCTAGTGATAAAAGGCAGTTCCATCATTTATATATCTATAATGATCATACCCAATCACATTCATTGGGAAAACATCAATGTAAGAAGTGACTCTCTTATAACATCATTTCTCAGGTCTAAAATATTTAATTAAAGTCCAAAATCACATCCTATATATAAAACTACATAGTATAGGTTAATCATGGCCTAAATATGCATAATGAATAACGAGATACACATGGAAGAAGTTCCTAAAAAAATACATCGAATATACATATGGTCACATTACATATTACTTCTCTAGAAGGAGTAGGAGTTTCCCCCATAGAGATATATATCTCTAACATGTGGCTCCATATAACATGTATCTATTGGTACACATTATGTACATACACTCTTGGTACGGATATAGTTTCCTCAATACACAAAATTTCTAGCCATGAAGTTCTTCCTGGAATGTGACTCTAGGGACAGAATGTGTCTATTCAACCAGTGTCTGGGGCATGCACTCATAGTACCCAATTCATATATCCATGTCACTCCACACATCATGTGTCTATATGGAAATAGTATGTTTACTCACTCGGCGGGTCTTGAGCATTTTCTACAAGCACCCTTCATGGCATCCGAAGTAGCATCACATGATATGTGGGCCCAACAACCTGTCATGTGAATTTGTATTTGGTCTAAATCCAAATTCACTGTGAGATTATGAGGAATATGGATTAAGATCCTATAGAGTATATGATGTGTACACAAGTATTTTCACAAATGGTGACTACGGTCCCATAAAAGACCTTGTATCCTCCATTTTTTCCTCTTACACCATTGTTAGACTGTCCAAAGATAGTTGAATCTGATGGATTTAATTTTATATTATTGTTCCCTACAACTAGTTTCTATAACATCATATTATATTTAACTTAAAATGAACCAAAATTCCTCATTTATCCATTTCGGATACTACTCATCGACTTCATAATCTATAACATATAAATCCTACTCAATAATTTTTCCAAACACTAATCCCTTGGTAATTTATGTGTATGTCATGAATCTAAGGGTTCGACCACACTTTACTATATACTAACATTATTAAACCGCAACCCTAAGAGATAATGATGGAGAATATGAATAATGATGGTGAGGAAATGAGAACATTTAAGTGACAATAATCATTGTTAACTATGATCTGAGAAATTTATTTCATACTATGAAAAAAAAAGGTTTAATCATGTATGTCAAAGATTCAAGAAATAAGGTTTTAAATTATAATTAAATTTGTATCATGTGAATAGAAAAAATGAATTAATTAAGAAGATATCAATTTCTAGGTTGAAAATTTAATTAATGGATAAAAATAAAAAAAATACCCCAAACTCAATAAAAGATCGATCATTTGGGAAAAATTATTTTGTTATAAAAGATAGTGAAGATACTATCATGTTACAAATTCATCCAACTAATATCCCAGACAATTTTCATAAATCTCTTTTACCATGTCATCATAAATAATAGATTACATGTCCTCCATCTCTAAAATTTATCATGGTTACATGATTAACCCTATATCATTTCTATAAGGATGTTTAAATAAAGGATTGGGATATATGAAATGATTAATAATTTAAATAAGTTAATATTTCAATTCGACTAACATTACTACCAATAATCACTTTCTAGGGAATTTACAATAGTAACCCACCTTTCAGGATTCCTATGGTTAAACCCACATCACCAAAATATCCATGTATATAGATTTTCGATCCATGGACCTGATCAATAGAAATCACATTAATTATAAAAAGATTCATTTTCATTAATTAATATAGGTCAATATTTGTAATATATTAATTCTAGGGACTTGTGATATTCAAAACACATTACAATATCATATAAAAACTCCACACATATATATATATTCAAAATATTAATATTTAGAAACATGAGTCATAAATAAATATTTTATAAATTAAAGGGGATAAAAATTTATTATTTAAAAAATATAAACATAAAGAGTTTGTTTTTTAATGAAAATTTTCAATTATGGTGGGAAATTAATTAATATAGAAAATGAATAAAAAGAATTTTCTTTTAACACATTATAAAGAGGTTAAATGTTTACAAAAATATATTTTATTACTATTTTAAATGTTTTTTCGGTTTAATTCATTTCCATTTTGATATATCATACATAATCATATAATTAGAAATAATGACATATTTGAGTCAAAATAATGATGGTCAACATAGTAGAGAAGGATTCCAAACAAAAAAAAATAAGACGTCTGGTTTGATACCCTTATAAGTATCACATAATTTTTTTACCAACCAAAGGGAAAATGAAATTAATTGAGGAAATAAAAAATTTATAAAAATAGGATGATAAGAAAATATAATTTTTCTTAGAGAGTAATAACATATAATTTACCTGGGTGAAATCATAGTCATAAAAACCTTGAATTAAAAATAATAGTTGAAAGAAAACGCTTACCCATTCTTATAAATAATCATGAACGTGAATTAACATCATATTCCAAAAAACCATAATAATATATTTTTTTATAAACATATTCATATCAATTAAAATATATAATATTTATTTATAATAATTCCCTACAAAAAATAGTTATTTAATGAATATTTTAATAATAATATGTTAACATTTTTTATTATTTAATATATGTATCATTATAATGATGTTGAACACTAATATTTGACATTGGTTTCATAATTACATGACCAAAAAATGTAATTGATGAAATATAATTACATTATTATATTATCCCCAAGTAAATTAGATTGAAATTATGGGTATGATTTTTAATAATTGAATCAATGATGATAATTTTTATTGTAATTTATAAAAAAACATATTTTTATAATAATAGTAAATTTATTTTATTTTATCCTTAAATAACTATATTCATGGAATATATCATTCCTTAATATCATGTATTCCAATTTTAATGTCTCTATAGTAATTCATGTTGAAAATTTATAGGGTTGTATAAAATCATTCATGTAGGTTTTCAAAAACACCCAAACAAGAACATGATATAATAGTTAATGAGTATTATTTTAATGTTATATAATAGTTGTAACATTTTACCCAAAATAATAATTAAATCAATATAAAATTATTATATTTTTTGTATTTTTTCATTATAAGTAAATTTTAAGGGGCAATTGAAAATTATAATGAAGAAATTCTTAACTACTTTGGGGAAATCACTTATTCTCTCAATATAATATTTTTTAGTGGAGGATTTAGGGAATATTATTGAATCCAAGGACATAAAAACGTGAATTATGATTATAAAAGAATTAAAATTTTAAGGAATTCAAAATAAATTCCTATTATAGTTGGCATTTTGAATGGGTGGATCTAATCTCTTTTTATTTGTTAAAAAAGGGTCATTTCCCTATAATTTTTAGTCTATTTAGGGGTATAGATGAAGTCCCATGAACATTAGTGGTGTAGGACATGAATGTTTGGTGACTCATCAGGGAACGAATTATATTTGTAGAAAATTTCATCTATAATTTATATATGTTGTGTAGATTTAATAAAAATAAATCCATCATGTAATTCCACTTTTTACCCCCATTAAACTAGATTAAATATTTATTATGGTAATAAATTTATATTGGAATGTATAATATAACACTACATTACTAATTATGATAATATTATTTCATATATGGAATCCATTTATTTTAAATAAATATAAAAATATTAAAATTTTGACATTAAAAAAAACAGATTGTATATAAATATCTTTATTGAAAAATTACTTCTAAAAAACCATATCTTTATATTAATATTTCATTTTATTTATGAAATAATAAACTACTAAAATTTTCATTCTATATATAAATATTATTTTATTTTATTTTTTAGACAATATGTATTTAGTTAATTTATATAGAAAATAGACAATAAATACTAAAAATAGTTTTTTAAAAAATATAAAATTTCATGTTAATTAATTTTAACCATAATATATTAAAATTATATATATATATATATATTCAAACAATTTAATTATTTCTAGTCCCTGGGTATTAAAATATTTTTATGAATTATTAATGTAAATAAAATTATTATTTAATAATAACAATAATATAATGTATAAAAATAAAATTTTGTTGTAAAATTTTCTATTTAATTAATATTAAATTATTTCTTTACAAAATTACTATATTATTTACAATTCTAAAAAAATGAACTTTTTGAATTACATATTGACTATATTTCAAATGGGTATATTTCCAATTATTTTATTTATGATATTCATAAATCATTCATTTATATATTCTTACATACATAACAAAAAAAATTATGTTATTTTTATCTCTATAAATTGGATCATTCAATGATGAAAACATTTGATTACTCTTGAGAGATAAGAAAACATATGTATAAGAAGCATAACCTCTATGGAAAATGTATCATTGGCTATTAGACATATCGAGATTAACTCCATTTAGGTCTGGGTCCTTCGATTGCACCTCCGATGAACTAGGTCATTGAAAAAGAATTAGATTATGAATTTTTTTAAAATAATTTCATGTCACATGATTTCAATGGTTTGAATGAGAGGTTCATTACATTTTAACATATCTATACATTTGACCCCTATCCATAAGAAAATTATCTATTCATGATGGCATAATGATAAAATAGGGAAGAAGATTAAAACATTCTCATCTTGAAAAATAAATAACATAAATCAAAGAAAAGCATAATTGAATCATTGATTCATGAATTAAATACTATCCAAAAAATGATGAACACAAAAATTGAAAAATTTGAATGTAAAATGGAATTAGATGCATGCATTGGATAGAAAAATGAAAAGAATGAATCTGAGGATTGAAATTGGAAACAATAGAGTCAACTAAATCATAAAATAATAAAATTGAAACAAAGTATGATGAAAATGAGAATGAAACTAATAAAAACATAGGAATGAGGTTCAGTCATCTAAAGAACATTGTTGCATATCAGGGCCCCTACTTATATATTTTCTATGAAAGATACATGAGATGTAAATGGTTCATGGAAAGTTTTATATTTAGGTGTCTTATGTATTGAGGTTTTCGTAGAATGTAATTTTCATTTACACCATGTAAATAATATATTCATTAATCTTCAAATACCATGGATTTTACATATTACAAGGCATATATCATTTGAAAATATGGTAATTAGAACTTTTATCATTGTGTATTAATCTCACATCTTGTTTGAAATTCATTATTTTCATGATGTCTAATCTGGACTCATTTCCTGTGCTTGGATCTTGTCTTTTTCTATGGATTCATGTTTCTAAAAGGGTTGGTAGGTGGTCTTCTTGGGGATTACAGAACATGTATATCTGATTTACAACATCCAATGTCTAATATTTTATTCTTCCATAATTCATAATTTAACCATTGAAATCCTAATTCTTATGAAAACACATCAAAACATTTTTTCTTATAGAATAATTCATAATTAGGACTTCAAAAAATGTATGTAGATTATATATATAAGTTACACTAATCAAATTCCCCCACACATGAACAATATTTTCTCCTTAGTAAAAAATCATCTCACCAGAGATTCCATGTCTGAATAATTTATAAAATGAAACAAGAATTAAACAAATAAAATAAAACTAATTGCTAATGGAAAATCCATTCCTCTATAATCACCACTATAATTGAAATCATTAACATCTCATTGTTATGTTGGTTATTTAGATAGTTTATTCCTTTAATTTAAATTCATTAGTTCCTCAAGGAATATTCAAATTTTTCATAAATTTTTCTCACACAACACAAGGTAAATTGAAACATTAGTTATACTAATACCACAAATATGTTTTCATTACCATCAGAATGAACTGGTTCTATCATCTCCAATCCATAAAGACAAATAAAAAACTAACCATTTATTCTGATGAAGTAAGGTTCAAATACCTCTAATGTTTTGGGTAAGTAAGAAGATAATAAAAAAATAAAAAACAAATATTGTAAACTATCAATTATAATGCATTATAATCATGAAATCAAATGAAAATATCCACCTCCAAAATAAAAATTTAACCATTCTCCAAATAAATCAAACAAGGTCAATAAAAATGTTAAAAAAATAATGAATTTCGCCTATTCTCTTATCATATACGTTTTATTTATTTTTCAAAAATAAAATTGATGATAGATATCAAAACAATCAACTAACAACATATGATCCATAATATAGTTCTTCATTATGGTAATGGTGATTTGTTACCATCCAAACACTCAACTAAAATTTTAAAATTAATTTTTTTCATTGTAATATGGAATGTAATGAAAATTATTCATGTAATCATGAACCATGTCATATCAATTTGGTGAAAATTACTTCCTATGTCTCATCAATATTAAAATCACCTATATCAAAGAGATAAAAACGCCCCATAATAGTTTAACATAAAATCATCCACAGTAAAATGATTTTTGTAGGAAGAGATCATAGACTTGAAATTGATCAATCCTAACAAGGTTATTCATGACTATTTTATGATATGTAAAGATTTTTGTACATGTGGTTCTCAGGATAAGAGGCTCAATTTTTTTCTCAATTATAATAATAGTGGGTCTTTTCAATCCTATCCATAATAATATCTCAATGAATATTCTAGTAGGTTTCCATATCATTTGTCTCTCTCATGATATATTATCAGAGAAGAAAACGACAATGTATGTCAAGAATACACTTTGCAGTAACTGTAATTAATTAATAAAAATCACATATAGAATAGTATCTAGTATTATGTCATTAAAAAAAATTGAAAGAATCTATAATAAGATTACAATTAATCAACTCAGAAATCATGTTAAAAATTAAAACGGTTATAAAAATATATTTTAATAATATCCAAACAGAAATTTTATTCTATTTCAGTGGGTGTAGTGATATTTCAAGATAAAGAATTGTTTATAATGTAATATGACTTACATGAAAATTTAAAAAAAGAAAAAATTCATGTGTTTAGACAATAATCACCATTATTGACTCCCCCTACACATAAAATGATAAAATGTTAAAAAATTGATTGAAATAATTTTGAGAAGGATTGAAATTATAGAATACCGAGAAATGATATGGAAATTAGGAATGTTAATTAAGGGAGTTGATAAGTCTCTATAATTAGTTACATAATATATGGAATCTCATTGGTTGTGGAAGGGAAATTGATATAACTATGATAATTTTTTGAATCATACGTATAGTAAATAAAAAAATTAGGAAAGAAGGGATAATCAATTTGGAATCATAAATAGTGGAAGGTGTACTAATCAAATTTAAGTAAAAGAAGATCTGATAAAATCATGAATCAAATTCAATGATGTTTGTCATGGCCGATGAATAAAAAGAACAAGAAAATATTTCAAACAATGGTCCTATGAAAAAAATATAATCTTTGAAAAATATTATAAGGGGTTCCTCGTATAATGTGCTACCAATGGAGTAGTTAACCAGATGGATGGATGCAAGATTAGATGAATTATAAATTAATGGAACATCCTTTGTGAAATGGTTCCTGATAGTTTTTTTTCTCCATCTATTTACCTTGATGGGTGGGTTTTTTCCTTTTTGATTATCTATTTCGATATATAGGAATTCTCTCATGACATTAAAGGTGTCCGATGTATGAAACCGGACCTTCTTTTCAGGTATGTTATTCCTTTATCTGGAGTTTTTGAGAAAAGAGGAGATTCTGGAAATTTTTGAAGTACACGCCACGTACTTTATGAGTACACGTCGTGTACTCCCTTGTTGCGCGAGGCCCTGTGCTAGCCATGTCCGTGCCTCACAGATGACCATGTAGGGGTGACATAGAGGCCTCTTAATGCGGAGTACGAAAAAGCCTAGTACACGCCATGTACTCCAAAAGTACATGCCATGTACTTTTTTTCATTGAACGGACTGGGGTCACGTCTTAACCCCAGATCTGTATTCTTCTAGGTCTCGTTCGACCGAGAGATGACGTGCAGCCGTTGAACTTCTACGAGCCCCCGATCCTCCGTCTGTTCTCCAAATCTATCGTCGTCTATTGCGTTGGAACCAAATTTTTATGCTCTTCTTTATTCAAGGGAATCATGTTCCAATTCCTCCTATTTTTCATGTTATCTTGGGTTCAAACTTTTGTCCATTTTCGCAGATCTTCGATGTAATAAGGAGATTCAGGCCACTTGGTTCAATTATATTGATCACCAAGAATCAAGGTAGGTGGTTTGTGCCTTTCCGTTCAATGTTAATGAGTATTATGTGAATATTCCACCATTACCCTTGAACGGGGTATTGCGTGTTTACTATTTTGCCCCTATTATTTTCCTACCTTGCCTGTATGCTTGTGTAGAGGTAATTTGGTGATGAATGTGAATAATTTCTATTAATATATGTTTTTCCCATGCCTTGTTATGTTTATGACCTTTTTTTCTTGTTTATCCTTTTTTTAGTTGTACCTATTTTCTATGCCTTGTGACTATAGGATGGTGTATTGTTCCCTGGCATGCTAGTATTGTAGTATAATGGTTTTCCAAGTAGTTCTGTAGGATAAATTATCCATATAGCATTATTATACACTGACTGAAATGGGTCCATGAGAACCTGGTGCTATAGACTATAAGGGGATAGACCGAGTGAGCTTCCTCAGAGAGTCTTGGACATTATAGACTATAAGGGATAGACCAAGTCAGCTTCCTAGAGAGTATTTGGACATTATAGACTATAAGGTATAGACCGACTGAGAATCCCTGAGAGTCTTTGGATATTATAGAATACAAGAGGATAGAACAAGTGAGCTACCTTAGTGAGTCATGATCTTTATAGACTATAGGAGGATAGACTGAGTGAGCTTCCTTAGAGAGTCTTTGTTTGTTTGAATTTCCTTAAACCATTCCAGGCTATAGAAGGAATTGACCGAGTGAGAATTTATTAGCCACTAAATGATGCTAATATTCATTGTTAATATATATAATATTCATGTTCTTTGTTATTCATAAACACCATTTTAGTGCATTTTACACTTTGAACATCATTTCACATTATGATTGTATTACCTTCTTAAAATGCATTATTATGTGGTACATTTTTTAACATCATTTGAAGTACCCAATGATTCATCTGATTTTAAGGAATGTAATTATCCATATTTTAATTTTATATTTTGGTACATTTATCTACACTTCAATATGATCATGTTTCATTCATGGATCAAGGGAGAATTCATGGAAGAAGTGGGGATATTTTGTGATGAACGAAAGCAATTCTAGAGAAGACATATTGGACACCAGTACACTACTGAGAATGGGGGAACCACATTACACACCCAATGAATCCCAAATTTAGTGGTCTTCTATAAGACATGTAGAGGAACAAATCACCATGTAGGATCCAATGCTAATTCTGCCCCCATGGTGTTCATTTAGGCAGCCCAATTTAGAGATAAAATTCTGGGCTAGATTCTACGGCCCAGAAAAATAGTACAATAATATAATCATATCGAGGAATAAACAACCTCAAATGGACCCATATTTTACAGGAGGTTATAACACATCTACAGATCCATTTTTGTTTCCTATGGCCCACTCTGATTCGGCCATATATAATTTCTTCCAAGCGGATCTGTTCGGTGAAGGAAAGTTGGCTGCCACCTCGGGTCAATGGTGGAAAAATCAACTCTCCCTTACTTTCCAACAAACTATGGCCTACCACAATTAATTAAGGGGACTTGGACTGTTTGAGGCTCGACCCAAGGGCTCAAAAATGCGTATTTAAGGCAGTGGTGTTGGAGAATTGAGGGATATTTGGTGCTTTGTTCAATTGTAATGTTATGATGCAATTTTGTTGTCTCAAATTTGTCTTTCACATGTAAGTTGTTCAATTCACTTTAGTTTCTTAATAAAAGTTCTTATTCTACTCTTATTCTATTTTTCTTCGTATCACTTTGATACTGTCGGATCAAGGTGTGAATTTTTCACACCAAACCTTGTGAATTTATTCAGACAATGGTGGAGTGATCATTTTATTTTTGTTGTTTTCTTTACTTCTCCATTTCCTCCCTCATGAGTCTATTTTCCACTTCCATTGAAACCATGGGATCAATGGAGGGCTAACCCACTTATGGGTTGATCCATGGGAGTTTCAAGGGGCTAGATTGGATGTTATTTACCACCCCATTAATGTATAATCACTTATTTAATTTATATTTTAATTTGATGATTTTTAAACTCCATCATCCTTGTTGAATTTAATGTCACAAACTTCAAGTGCTAATACGAACCTTTACCTTGAAGTTCTCAAAAAATTGATCCTTCAAGTGTATAGGTGATTAGTATTGAAGGTTGTAGGAATTAAACCAGTAAGTGATGATGTTGTTTTATCTCCTTAAATGAACCCATCTCAAATATAAGAAATTGAAATCATTGAAAAAGAAATATGTCCAATCCACCCCGAGTGATAACCTAGGATCAACCCATTATTTTAAATTGAATTCACATTAATCTATTTTTTATCCTTTAAACCCATATAAAGTCAACCCAAATTTTTCCACTTAATAGCCAAATTCATTCCATAGAATGTACGTGTCCATAGGTTACTTCCTAGGTCTCTAAGGATTCGATAACCCAAGCTAAACTACAAGGACCGTTCTACCTTTATATCATGGGTAAATTTGAGATAGAATCAAATTTTGGAGCCATTTGTGGGGACCCAAGTAAGTCATCTAAACACCCATTCTTTTGTACCCAATTTCTTCTTTTCTCATCCAAATTTTCTTATCATGTCCCTTTCTTGTTTTTTTTCTTTTGGCGCATGTCCGCCTACACATGCGATCAATCAAACCGTCTAGGTAGGGTGGATAGTCCTGGGGTTGGGGAGTCAAGTACACCAAGGGAACTCTTTCCCTTAGATTATAATCTTCCTAATACTACGGAAATCCAAAATTGATCTAATTTAAATGGATGGTGTTCAAAAAGCCTAACTCATAAACCCGGATAGGAACCAAAATGGAAACCCAAATAAGGCATCCCCAAACGTGGGGAATGCAATTGATCAAACCATGAATGACTACCTCACACCATCGTAGATCAATTCCCCATCTTCCATTAGGCACAATTACCTAGGAGAGGACAACTACATCTTTAAACCCCATGGCCTAAACCACCTTCCCACATTCCATGGAATGGAGTCCGTGATGCCACACCTGCACATTAAAGAGTTCAATGACACTGTAGAAACCATGTGTCCCCCACATCAACTAGAATCAGCTAAGATGATGATAGTTCCTTTTTCATTAAAGGATCGAGCTAAAAATTGGATAAACAATTTGAGACTATAATCTATAAAATCTTGGGACCAACTACAATGAGAATTCTACAAGAAATACATTCCTCATCACAGAACAATTGCACTTAAAAAGAGTATCCAAACCTTTTTTGAAAAAGAGGGAGAGTCATTCTATGAAACATGGGAGAGGTTCAAAGACACTCTAAACATGGTTCCACACCATGGTTTTTCTATTCCTGAACAAGTGATAATTTTCTATGAAGTGTTGGGTCCGGGGAACAAACAATTCATTGACATGATGTGTAATGGAACCTTTAAAAACAAATACCCAGATGATGCTTACGAGTATCTGGAAAGCCTTTCTGAACAAATCCAAACATGGGGAACTTCACCTTATTATGAAAAGCCACAAAGAACTACTGAAATTCATACACTTAGATGAGAGGAAAGCCTTAGGGCTAAACTCACAGCACTCTCTAGGAAGGTTGAAGAGATAGACCTTAGGAAAGTCCATGAAATCCAAACTGTTGACCCTGTTTGCACAATTTGTGACAAACATGACCATAAGATAGAAAACTACTCAACCATTCCATCCATGACAGATGTTCACTTAGGAGGACCCCCATCGAAAGCAAATTCTTTGAAATTTCAAAATCCTCAATACCAAAAAACCTTCAACACAATGTATAACGACCACCCAGGCTTCCACCGGAAAGATAACCAACAACCTAGCCAACCACAGGGAAAAATCCTTACCCCCATCAGAACTACCAATCCCATAAACTGTTCGAAACCCAACCTATCCAATACCAATATCCACCGGTCCTTTTTCAAAAAACCATCCCACCTCCAATAATCCCCCCTGGGATAAACCAATCTTCTCATGCACCAACCCAAACTGTTCCACAAAGCATACTAGAACAACTATGCAAACAAATGGAGGGGACGAACTCTGAGGTATCTTCCCTAAAAGAAGATCTTCAAACCATCAAAACCGGAAAGGCACCCATGCCTACTCAGGCGGTGCCATCCTCAAATTCAAGGGGAGAGTCAAGATGTGCTCAAACAACTCATGAACAACTAAAGGTTGTGACTATTTTAAGAAGTGGGAAATAAATTGAGAAACCTGAACAACTAATTCAGAATCCACTTGAAGATTCAAACATGGATGAAAATTAAAATGAACCACAAGATCAATCTAATGAAACTGGTAACATTGTCAAGGAAACAACTCTTCAACAAACAACCCCACAACCTGCACCATTTCCTCAACGCATGAGGGGGAAACCCAAGCCTGAACTGAGTGAAACGTTGAGGGAAATCTTTTCACAAGTCAAGTTTAACATACCCCTTCTCGTTGCAATCCAAACCATACCTACCTAGTCAAAGTACCATAAAGACTTGTGAACTTTTAAAAGAAAATTTTCCCATAAAACCCAAGTCCTTTTGGCTGCTAATGTGAGTACCACCATCCAAGGGACCACTCCTCCTAAGTTGAAAGACCTAGGTTTCCCTTACATTAATGTTGAACTAGGAGAGAGAAAAGTTGTCAAGGCCTTGTGCGACCTAGGTGCTAGTGTCAATATCATCCATTATGCTGTGTACTTCCAGTTAGGACTAGAAGAACTCCAACCGACATCTGTCACACATTAACTTTCTTATCGTAGCATTAGGGTTCCAAAGGGTATTTTAAAGGATGTTCTGGTAAAGGTTGAAAACATCATCTACCCTGCTGACTTCATTGTCCTTGACATCCATCCAAACTTAGGAAATAAGGAACAAACCCCAATCATCCTTGGTCCTCCATTCCTTGAAACAATAAAATCTGTTATCCGAGTACAAAATGGGAACATAACCATCACCTTTGGGAACATGAGTCTAGACATGAACATCTATAATGAATGCTCAAAAATAGGGGATGAAGAGGAAATTAATGAAGTAAACATGATAGGAAGCATTGAAAATGAATCCATAGAACATTAAGGAATATTTGATGAATGTTTAAGTCAGGATGATATTGATTTCCTTTTTTCATATGAAGGAAGTTTATCTCCTTGGCAGGAATCATTTTCAAATTGCTCTTATGATGAAGTCTTAGGTCCAACAATCAGTGAAACATTTCAAGAAACCACTTTCATGGAGACCACTCCATTTTCCTTCCCTAATTTTAATCAACCCATTCTAGTAGCTGAAACATCTACATGTGGGGAATCAATCCTATCTGAAACTCTAAAAAAAGAAATTGAACTTGATCTAATGTCCCAATCTTCTGTTGAAATTCTGAATCAACCTGATCTTGAATTGATGGAACTTCCCGCTAAACTCACGTATGCTTTCCTAGGGGATAATCAAACACATCCTATTTCCATTTATTCTTCTCTTGAAGACAATCATGAAAGGATGCTTCTAGATGTCATTAGGAAGCATAAGAAAGCCATTTTTTGGACCCTTTCTGATATTCCTGGGATTAGCCCACTTATCGGGACTCATAGGATTGTTCTGGAATCTTATTCAAAGCCATGTCCTCAACCTCAACGACGACTCAATCCTAATCTCATGGAGGTAGTAAGGAATAAACTTATGATATTGTTAAAATATGGTATCATATATCCCATAGATGAGAGTGAATTTGTGAGCGCAATCCAAGTGGTTCCAAAAAATCCTGGAATCACAGTGATAACTAATGTGGATGGTGAGATTCTTCAAACAAGGGTGAGTAGTGGATGGAGTGTCTGCATTGACTATAAGAAGTTAAACTCATTCACCAAGAAGGACCATTTCCCCTTACCATTCATTAACCATGTCCTTGAGAGAGTGGCGGGTAATGCGTTCTAATGTTTCTTAGATGGGTACACAGGGTATAATCAAATAGAGGTCTCCTTAGAGGATCAAGGGAAGACTAAATTCACATGTCCATTCAGAACATTTTCTTTCAAATGCATTCCCTTCGGGTTATGCAATTCCCCTAGAACCTTCCAACGGTGCATGATGGGAATCTTCTCAGACATGGTTGGGGATTTTACTAGATGTATTCATGGATGACTTCTCTGTATTTGGGGATAAATTTGAGCGATGTCTGAGGAATATAGAGAGAGTCTTTTGAAGATGTGAAGAAAAGAATCTAGTCCTAAACTGGGAAAAATCCCATTTCATGGTTAAAGAGGGAATAGTTCTAGGACATCTGGTCTCAAGAAGGGGGATTGAGGTTGATAAAGCCAAGGTTGACATCATTCGTCACCTTCCATCACCCAAAACTATCAAGGAAGTGAGGTCTTTCTTAGGACATGCTGGTTTCTATAGAAGATTAATCAAGGACTTTAGTTCAATATCCCATCCCCTTTGTGCTCTCCTAGTAATGGATGCTCCATTTGTTTGGACAGAAAGCTATTAGGGTTCATTCTAAACCCTCAAATCCTCTCTAACCTCTCCTCCCATTATGAAATCTCCAAATTGGAACCTTCCTTTTGAACTTATGTGTAATGCCAGTGACTTTGCTGTTGGAGCAGTGTTAGGACAACGTTGCGATAAAACTCCGTATGTAATTGCTTATGCAAGAAAATTCTTAAATGATGCCCAAATAATCTACACCACTAATGAAAAGGAGTTACGTGATATTGTGTTTTCTTTAGAGATGTTTAGGTCCTACCTCTTTGGATCCCCCATCACTGTGTTCATTGGCCATTCTGCACTAAAATACCTCTTCCAAAAACAAGATGCTAAGGCTACAATGATTAGGTTGGTCCTTCTCTTACATGAATCTGACCTCACAATCAAGGATAAAAAGGGTGTTGAAATTGTTGTAGCCGATCACCTCTCTATAATGGAATAAAAAGATAACACTAATAACCTTTCTGTGTCTGATTCATATTCTGATGAACACCTATACTCTGTGAGTGACTGCCCTTGGTATGCTGACATAGCCAATTTATTAATTACAGGAGTCATTCCAAAATTCTTAGGGACACAATCTCTAAGGAAATTACTTTCTGATGTTAGAAACTATGTGTTTGACGATCCACACCTCAATATGTTCTGCCATGACCAAGTCATTAAGAGGTGTGTCCCAGAATCTAAAGAAGATTCCATCCTTAAATTCTGTCATAGTGAGTCATGTGGAGGTCACTTTTTCTCTAAGAAAACATCTTCTAAGATTATTCAATGTGGTCTCTTCTGGCACACCCTCTCAAGGGACTCTTACACATTTTTGTCAAAGTTGTCCTAGGTGTCAACAAGTAGGGTCCATCACAAAAAGGGATCAAACGCCACTCACTCCCATCTTAGTGGTTGAAATATTTGACTGATGGGGAATTGATTTCATGGGTCCCTTCCCAAACTCTAAGGGATAACTCTACATGATCTTAGCTGTTGATTCTGTCCCAAAATGGGTTGAGGCCATTCTCACTAAGTCAAACGATCATCAAGTTGTGACTCAATTTCTAAAAGAGAACATATTTTCTCGATTTGGAATTCCTAGGGCTATAATCGATGATCGAGGAACCCATTTCTGCAACCTCCCATTCTCTTCACTCATGTCTAAGTATGGTATTTCTCATAAAGTGTCCACTGCATACCATCCTCAAACCAATGGTCAAGATGAGTTAGTGAATAGGGAAATTAATCAAATTCATGAAAAAACTGTCAACCCATCTAGGAATGATTGGTACGAGAAACTCTTGGATGCTCTTTGGGCATATCGTACAGCATTCAAAACCATCCTAGGAATGTAACCATATAGGTTGGTTTATGGAAAACCATGCCATTTACCTGTTGAAATTAAGCATAAGGCCTTTTGGGTAATTAAGAAAATGGATTATGACCTCTCATTGGCCGAAACAAAAAGGAAATTAGATCTCAATGAACTGGAGGAATTAAGGATGGGGGATTATGAAAATTCAATGATCAATGAAGCTAGTGGTCAAGCCTACCAATCTAGGAATATCAAGGTCAAACATTTTGAACCGGGAAAACTTGTGCTCTTGAATAGTTCAAAACATCATTTATACCCAGGAAAGTTAAGGTCTAGATGGTCAAGACCTTCCATAGTGCATCATGTGTACCCCCATGGGGAAGTAGAGATTCTACATCCCACAAGTGGTTACATTTTCAAGGTCAATGGTCAAAGGTTAAAACCATTCATTGAATCATTCAATAAATAGTAAATAGAGGTTGAGTTAACTGAGCCAACCAATGAACCAGGAAAAAAATTGATAGATTTACGGTCCATGTCAGGCTAAGAACGTTAAAAAAAGTGTTGCATGGGAGGAAACCCATGGTTTTCATGTCTCCTATCATTTTGTTGTTTTAATTAAATTTATATTTTAAATAGGATTAATTAATCATTTTTATATTAAGAAAAAGAAACTGTTGACCTGTTCATCTATTATGAGTATGGATGGGTATAAAAGGGGACCACCGTATTCATCTGTTTCATGCGGTGTGATCCCTGAGTAATACCTTACCCATAAAATTAAAAGAATGCAATGTAACATTAGTTTGATTAAAAAAATAGATAAACAGGAAAAACAATAAAAATGCTGATACTTGGAATTAAATAAGTCGTTGTGTTGATTGTTTTGTCTGGTTTGTTCTTCTTTTGGTTCAGGTACTATTTTGGGTGATACATGTTCAATCAAGGAGGTTCCTACATCCCCGAAGAGATCAAATTTAACACCCCAAGATTTCATAGTGTGTTATTTTTCAAAATAATTCAATAACGTGCACTACACGCAACGCTGAGTTCAAGAGCCGTTCAAAAGAGGTTATGAATAGTATTAACTAAATCATAAACTTTATATAATCCTTATAATTTTAGAATAAATATTATGAGTTTCTTAGACATAATGTAAGAACAAATTCATTTTCAGTATTTCACTTTTACCAACTTTTAATAGTGAACCCTTTTTAAATCCAATATTCTAAACTTTTATATATTAAATTTGACTAAATAAATTTACTTTTTAGAATTGGGACATCCAAAATTTATAATGAAACATCCCAAGCTTCCATGGTACGCTATCCTTTGAACAATACAGTAGCGTGTGTTGTACGCAACTTCGAGTTCTAACGGACACCACAACAAATCAAACTAGCCGTTATGAATAGTAATACCTACTTTTTGAAATTTTATAAATTTTATCTCTCAAAATGGACTTCATTTTTTTATTCAGAGTATGAAATTTATCCTAAGGTGAAATTTTGTAACTTTTTGGATAACATTTATATTTTGATGAATAGTGAAAATTACTAAATGTTAATTAAAATCACCTTTTTTAATCAGAATAATTTATATTGATAAATTATGAATTTTAGGGGTTTTATAGTATATTTAGAATATATTTTTACCATTTAATACAATGTTTTTTATTTTACATAATTTCGCAATTAAACCGGACATAAACACGTGTCAATCTTTTGATAGTTATAATCTCTTAAAAACACGCTATTTGTTTTGACGACATGAATTAATTTTTAAATTAATTAAGGCAAATGATATGTTTTGAATTTGGTAAAATATACATCATTTTTGAATTCATAATATCAAATATATATTAGGCCTAATTTTTGATATTTTTCTGGAAACATTAATTTTTTGATGAATAGTGAAACCACTAAGTGGTAGTTAAAAAACTGAATTTTTCATAAAACATATTTTTACCACTTCTGTGAGTGGAATTTAGAAAATCCTAGAGAAAAGTTTAATATCAAGGAGTAAAATGTGGGTAAATGAGATTAAAATAATTTATGGTGAATATTAACTTTTTACTTTTATTTACCACCGTTAAAAGTAAATAGGGTAATTAAGGGTAAAAATGATAATAATATTACCCTAAAACATGTCGTAATTCTATTGAACAAGATTATCTTGACCAAAAACAACCTTAGGAATAAAATACTATAATTTAGGTCCACTTGGATTATATTAGGACATTTATTATTATTTAATTCAAAGAAGAGTTAAAAGAGTTAATATCAAGGTTTATTTACAAAAACATTTTTAATATATGGTTAAACATAAAATATATTCGATTGTAAATATTCATTATAAATCTAAAATAATTTCCTACATAATGATATTTTATTTATAATTTTTATAAATTAAATAATTTAATTTATTTTTGACACAATGATGATGCAGTAATTAACATAATAGTGAAAAATTAGAATAATTGATATTATAAATACCCAAATAATTGTAATTTGAGACTTTTTATATATAAAAATAATTTTATAGGATAATATGACATGTTAGGATTCATTTAAATAACTTTATTGAAGTAATAAATCTGTTATGAGTTTTAAAAAAAATCAATTATTGAATAGTGTCAAAATTGGCATAAAAGAGTTTTTAAAACAAATATTATGTTATTAATTGATATTAAATTCCTAAAAATATAAGGTTCATCCAAGAGACTTATATAATGTTAGGTGTATCATTAATTGACCACTTGGGGGTCTATTGGATGTATATATTAAGTTTATTAACCATATAATATGAAAATACAAAGAGACATTGTAAAAGTGAAACTAATTAACAAAGAGTTAATACTTAATGATAAGGTTAACATAATAACCCAAACCTGTCTAAAATCTATTGTTTGAGTGGTTTTCAAACAATAACCACCTTAAACTTTAAATAATCCACTTTGGATCCATTATAAACCGAATATGAATTTATTATAAAATAATATTTCTAGCTTTTCCAAAGGTGCCCCTCACCCCTCTTATAAAAGGGCACTCCCCCTTCTCATTAATTCACAGCTTCAAAGCATTTTGGTTCGGCAAAAACCTGCCCCAATACTCTCTCAACTACCCTGACTACAACATAGAGGCCTCATTTTGATCAGAAAGCCAACCTAAGGAGCCATTTTGATCAAATTAAAAGGAAGAACCTAAAGAAGAGGCAATGTTTTCACCACCCTTTTTCAAATTCATTTCTTCTTCAACATCTTCTTTCATTGTTGTTCCCATTCTAAAATAATGAATCCAGTATCTCCTATATACTGTAATATTATTATAAAGATGGTACGACCATATTCAGTATTCTATCATTCCTTTGAATGACATGACACCATACGTGCGTACGTACGACTTACCGTCTCCACGTCATGGTGTAATTGTTATTCAATATATTATTATTTGTATGGGTATAATAATGATGTGAAATTCCTGTAAATAATAAATATAAAATGATAATTATTCTTTATATAAGATATACCATCCAATTAAGTATTATTTTAATATCAAAATAATGATATTGTCGCTCGTGCGTATGTACGGACTACCGTCTCCACGAGCGCGATGAGATTCATTCTCCATCGTATCCATTCAAGTATAATTATCATTTGATGATTTAAAAATAATTTTTAAGGAATTGATATCATTCTGGACATGAATAATATACAACCTATTTATGACAAACAAGGCTTACGTAACAAAACATATAAAAGAAAACGAGTAAGTCAACACCCGAAACAACAATAATACTATGATATTATTAACAAATCAATGTTAAAAGATCATATATGATATAATATTAATGTATATGATTCTTGTATAATTTAATAACAATTATTAAACCATTATACAGGAGGTTAACCAACCCCAACCAAGGAAAAGTAAAAGGTAAGGGTTTATTTTGCAATCTCTTCATTATCCGAGGTTGTTTATACGTAATAATTAACTGGGATCTATTTATCATCCACATCCATGTTTCTTAAAAATGTTTTTCAAAAAATTATTAATATTTTATAGAATATGGGTTAAAGTCATTTATACCCTTTTTTGACATTTTATAAGAAGTTTAAAAATGAATCTTTCTGTCTTTTTCCAAACAAGGTTCATTTTAACCTTTTCGACAGAATTAATGTAAGAATGTCTTTTTTTAACTTATATGGTGGGTGCAGATATTTTACACCATTATAAAATCATTGAAGCTTCCCTAACAATATTATAAGAATATTTTCTATGTAAATGTTTTATTTTATAATTATTTAATTTTTAAATGATTTCAAAAAAAGAGATATTTCTCTCAAATAGATGAAAATCCAGTGCAAATGTATACATATTTAACGCAACCTTAAAAATGTTTTCAGAAAACCTGACTCTCGAGTGTGGTAGACAGGAAGGGATTGGGAGAGGACCCATCATGGCCTGTAATTAGTCGAGAAGTCTCAGAATTAGTTATTTTGTTTTCATAAGCTTTCATAATGTTTTTAGAAAAACACTGGAGTATATTTGAGATATTTTAAACGTAAGTATCTTCATAAAAAATTTCATCGGTAGGTATCATTAGACAAACTAGTGTCTTGGCATAAGGCTTTGACAAAGTCTTATTTGTAGTCTTGGCACGAGGCCTTGGCTATGTGGTTATGATTGTCTGGAATTATTCATTCCATCATTATGATAGTGGTTATTGATATTTCATGTTATTATTCGATTAGTAGAATATCCATGTGAATAAGTAAATGGCATTATTTCTTTTTATTTTTTCCATTCTATGTTGATGTTCAAGTTTAAACGTATTTTTTTAGTTATACATTGCCTTAAATGTTTATTATTATTTATCATAGTTTCCACTATATTATCATCCTTAATGGGCATTTGAGCTCACCCCTTTTTCTATGTTTTATTTTTCCCAGGATGTGAAGAAGTATTTTATGAATGACCTGCAGTGATAGTATTAGGGGATATGAAGACAATACGTTGTTGTAGTTTTTCACTTATTGATGTAATGTAATCATTATGAATATATATAGTGTTTCCAAGTCTACTAAACTAATCAGTCTTTCGAGACTTGATCTTTCTTGTGATCATGCCAATGTTATGTAATAATGCACCGACTCTGGGTATCTAGGGTCGTGGCGTTACATCAAAGGACTAATTTGGAGCAGCAAGAACTTCATCTTCAACCACCAGGTGATTTAATTCCATGATCCTCAGTTTCAATTTACTTTTTGAACTTCCATTATCTTCCTCTACTCCTTCTAAATTTTCATTTTTTCAAACACCGGGGACAGTGTTGTTTTAAGTTGGGGGGAAGATAAAATAAAAAAAATGCTTTTGTGTAAAAAAATTGAATGATTTTAAAAAAATGTGTATATGGAAGGAAAAATTCCTTTAACATTGAACATGGTAATACACTTTGCACACTTTGAAACTGAATATCAAATAATTTAGCATACCCTGATTCTGATTTTAATCCTTGTATAATTTCATGAGCATAGCTTTTGGAATGTGTGGATGTACAATGTGATATTTCATCATTTATATTTTCATCCAAATAATAAAAAATCACAATGCACATCCTTTAGATAGTGGGGTATCAGTTTATGTTCATGAGGTCCCCTAAATAAATAGCATAAGTTTGGTGATCATTTTAGTTTAGTATGAGTATTAAAAAAAATTAATTTTTTTTTTGCGCGTAGAGCAATGAAATGATCTAATGTGTGGCTTTCGGCACTTGGGGATCGTGACACCATAATTGTCTCACCCGGAGTTAGTAATTTTATCTCTATTTTTGGTAATTTGAATTAGTTTTTGACTGAGTTAACTCGAGATGATGCCCGAGTATGTGGGCTTCACTTGGTGCCCTAAAGTCTTTGAGCCTTGGAGTCATTGACATCGTCTCGCTACATGGGTTGAATCTATTGAGTGAAACTTCAATTACCACGGCAAAATTGCAACAAAAAAACAAAAAAATAAAAAAACAAAAAAAAAACAAAAAACAAAAAAACAAAAAAAAATGAAAACTTATCTTAATATTGAAATGTGATTCCATGTAGGGTTTCCATCATTCCCCCCTTGAATAAAAATTTACCCCCATGCATATCGTGATGCACAACACATCCTCATAATTAATTGATATTGGATGAAATATGGTAATGAATTTAAACAATGGAATGGGCTTGGGATTGGGATCTTCTTATGAAAATATCTTGTATTAAAATATTTTGATGGGTTTCATGATTGTTTGGTATACGGGTTTCTGGTGATCATTGTGTATTAAAATGTTTTTGATAAAGGGAATTCGAATTTCATATTATTGAGATATATTTTGCTCGGGACTAGCAAAACTCAAGTTGGGGGTGTGATTAGACAATAAATGAGGCTAATATTCATTTTTAATGTATATAATATTCATGTTCATTATTATTCATAAACACCATTTTAGTGCATTTTACACTTTTAACATCATTTCAAATTATGATTGTAATACCTTCTTAAAATGCGCTATTATGTGTTACATTTTTGAACATCATTTGAAGTGCCCAATGATTCATCGGATTTTAAGGAATCTAATTATCCATATTATAAATTTATATTTTGGTAAATTTATATACACTTCAATATGATCATGTTTCATTCAGGGATCAATGGAGAATTAATGGAAGATGATGGGGATATTTTGTGTTGAAAGGAAACAATTCTAGAGAATTCAGATTGGACACCAGCCCACTGATGAGAATTTTGGACCCACATTAAAAACAAAATGAATCCCAAATTTTGTGGTATGCTATAAGACATGTAGAGGAAGAAATCACTCTTCAGGATGCATTTCTAATTCTACTTCCATGGTGTTCATTTATGCGGCCCAATTTAGAGATAAAATTCTGGGCCAGATTCTGCGGCCCAGAAAAACATTACAATAATATAATCATATCTCGGAATACACATCTCCAAATGTGTCCATATTTTACAGTAGGCTAGAAGACATCCGGAGCTCCATTTTGTTTCTCTATGTCCCGCACTTATTATTCCATATAAAAGGACTTCCAAGAGATTCTTTTTGGTGAAGGGAAGCTGGCTGCCACCTCAGGGACAAGAGTGAAAAAATCAACTCTCCCTTAATTTCCACCCACCTATGGCCTACCAAAATTAATTGAGGAGATTTGGACTGTTGTAGGATTTACCCAAGGGCTCAAAAATTCCTATTTAAGGCATTGGTGTTGGAGGATCGAGGGACCTTTGGTGCTTTGTTCAATTGTAATGTTATGCTACAATTTTGTTTTCTCAAATTTGTCTTCCACATGTAAGTTGTTCAATTCACATTAGTTTCTTAATAAAAGTTATTATTCTACTCTTATTCTGTTTTTACTCATATCACATTGATACCGTTGGATCATGTTGTGAATTTATTTACACCAAACCTTGTAAAATTATTCACACAACGGTGGAGTGATCATTTTATTTTTGTTGTTTTCTTTACTTCTCCATTTCCTCCCTCATGAGTCTACTTTATGCTTCCATTGAAACAATGGGATCAATGGAGGGATAAACCACTAATGGGTTGATCCAAGGGAGTAGAAAGAGGCTGGATTGGACGTTATTTATCACCCCATTAATGTATAATCACTTATTTAATTGAGATTTATATTTGATTATTTTTAAACTCTATCATCCTTGTTGAATGTAAGGTCACACACTTCAAGTGCTAATACGATCCTTTACCTTGAAGTGATCATAAAAATGATCCTTAAAGTGTATAGGTGATTAGTATTAAAAACTATAGGAATTAAACCAGTAAGTGATGATGTTGTTTTATCTCTTTAAATTAACCCATCTCAAATATAAGAAATTGAAATCATTGAAAAGGAAATACGTCCAATCCACCCCGAGCGATAACCTAGGATCAACTCATTATTTTAAATTTAATTTACTTAAATATGTTAGTTATCCTTTAACCCATCTAAAATTAACCCAATCTTGGCCACTAAATAGCCAGAATCATTCCATAGAATGTACGTGTCCATTGGTTACTTCCTAGATCTCTGAGGATTCGATAACCCAAGCTAAACTACAAGGACCTATCTACCTTCATCTCTTGGGTAAATTTGAGCGATAATCAAGCATCCTCAGAGAGTCTGTGATCGAACTGAGGCTATAGGAGGGATTGACCAAGTGAGCTTCCTTAGAGAGTCTCTAGACCATGGGTCTTTAAGGTGAATTGACCACGCGATCTTCCTCAGAGATTCACTGACTACCATAGACTATAAGGGGAATTGACTGAGTGTGCTTCCTCAGAAGGTCTATAATTTGTATGACCAAACTAGAGGGGTTAGGCTGAGTGTACTGCCCAGAGGGTTGTTGGTACTTCATTGATAGGACCAGAGGGGTCGACCATGAGTACTACAGGAGGGTTTCCTGTTTGTGGTTAGCTATTTGCTTCCTTGTTGATTGTTTGGCCTGTGGACTGTTTACTAGTGTGTATTTCTGTTTAGTGCTTACTGTTTACTATTTATTGCACTATACCTTCCATATACTCACTGACTGTTAGGAATAAATCTTCAGGTGGTTTCCTACTGGGATTTAGTATCACATCCTTTTTGGGTCATGTTTTTGGGCCCAAACAGATTATATTGTTACAGGTATAGATAAGGGAAAGCGCCCTTCTACATCAGGTACTTGACTTTCTGTGGAGCTGGAGAGAATGGGACCAAGCTATGGCCTACGATGCTGAGGAGTTATCTGTTTATTAATATTTTGTACTTTGGTTTAGTATTGTATTTAGCATTTTGACTTGTTTGGATGCTTTCCTAGAAATATATGTATCATGCATCATTTTATATATATGTGTGTGTGCTCCAGTTGTTTACTATTTTAGTCTTCCTCTGTTTACTATTGTTGTATATTTATGGCTTCCGCTATTGCTTGTGTTTCTTACTTTTTTGTGTACATTTCTAATGAGGGCATAGTTTCCACACCATCACACCCAAGGACCTCACTTCTAGTTGGAATCCTCTGGCGTTCGGGGAAATGCTCTTGAGGCCATGTTACTAACCAGGCACTGGGTGCCTCTGGGTCGCTTCTGGAACCGGGATGTTACAATGTTGTATCAGATGAATTCTTTTCTCTTGATTTACTGCTTAGATTCTATAGCTAGGGATATGAAAGAATAGGTACTTGGTAATAAGATGTGCCCGAGAGTAGTTAACCCGTGTACAGGGAAAATCCAATCTACCTCGTTTATTTCAATTTCTTTTGGTTTTTCAATTTTTACAGTTGATATGATTTCACCTTGATTGACTCACATGATTTTTATTGTTACTGTTGATATCATTGAGATTCTATTTCTATCGAAACTCAATGAGATGAGGGTATTCCATCTAATGCATCATATAAGCTCTTTCTAGAAATCACATGTAATGCATTTTTTCCATGTCATCTAGGATGCATTAGTAATTTCATGTTGTTGTGATATATGAGGTGTAAATTATGCATGTTGTTTTGATAGTTTCCTTGGTAGACATATCTTCTGTTTGATAGAGCTTGTTTGTGTAGAGAATTATTGAAATGAACTCCAAATTTCAATTCTTGTGTTGTTATGGGCCCTCTTGAATCAGATCTTGGTGGATCATTGTTTTTTTCCCTTTTATGTGATATGGATGAGATTCCAAACTATGATTCGTGGGGAGTATGGGCTCTCACTGATCAGAATTTGGCACCTTAACTTTTGTTTTCTGTGTTTTCTGGGCTTCAGAGAAGTTTTAGATCTACTACCCAGAAAAACCAAGAATACACGGCGTGTACTTTATTAATACACGTCGTGTAGTTTTCCAACCGTCTTGATGAATTTGTGTGCAGAAACATGGGGTTGTGAAAAATCTTTAGGAACACACTGTTTACAGTACATACACGTCCTATTGTAGTGACAATTTGTCTACCCATTTGACTAATGACACAGATGGATGAAACTTTGACTTTACATACCGTGTCCTGTTTTTACATGTCGTGCCTTGTAACCTAAGTACTCGGCTCTATCACGATCAACACGGGTTAGGGAAATTCCTTCAAGTACACGCTGTGTTTCCATATAGCATGCCGTGTAGAGAGAGTCATGTAACCAAATATGTAACTAACAACATAGGTCATTGAAACCTTATCTAGTACACACTGTGTCCTTTTTGAACACGTCGTGTAGTCTAGGATTAAGAGGACCATGTGAGTTAGTTGTGTAAGTATACTCAGAAAGGGGAATAGAGTTCAATTACATGCCATTTTTGGGGACAACACGCCGTGTGGTTTGGAAGTTACACGGCCAGTTATGGCAGAAGTACATGCCCAAGTTAATCGATTAAGAGAAAATGTCGTGTAGTTTTTATACACGCCGTGTAGTCATGTGTTGTAAAACTTGAACATTTCTTTCTACTATTCCCCTCTTGTACAATTATCTTATCAGTCTTTGATAATATTGATCTAAGGTGTGCTTTTGG
Organism: Viscum album; assembly: GCA_963277665.1. Classification (NCBI taxonomy): domain Eukaryota; kingdom Viridiplantae; phylum Streptophyta; class Magnoliopsida; order Santalales; family Viscaceae; genus Viscum; species Viscum album. Next base: position 645,225,925 of record OY728121.1, on the reverse strand, counting down.
ACTATCAGAGTTATGCCACCGAGACGTCCTTCGGTCATATGTCAGCTGCCAGATGGTGATCAGACACTGGATATGGCTGATCAGGGACATCCTACAGAACCTCCTACTGTGCCAGCCTTCACACCAATAGTTATACCAGTTGTATGAACCAATGAATAGTTTAGGAAAAATTTTATGAGGATGATATAGTCTTTCTAGGGAGTGCCTCCTCCTGCCCCTTTGATGGAAGAATTGACACGGGGTTTTCCACAGAATGATCCTCCCACCTTCTCAGGGGAAGGAGGACCTCAGGCTGCCGAGTCTTGGCTAGAGGCCATGCTGATGATTTTCATCAATTTGGAGATAACTAAAGAGAATAGGGTGAAGCTCTCTACCAATATGCTCAGAGACACCGCCAAGAGGTGGAGAGAGGTGATCACATAGTTAGTGCGCCAGCAGAGTATGACTTGTGATGAGTTTCAGTGCATCTCTAATGATTACTTCTACCCGGAGACTTTGAAGGCCGGTCGAGCCCTGGAGTTTATGAGTCTGGAGCAGGGTACTCTTTCAATTATCGAGTACTCCCCTCGCTTTACTGAGCTACAATGATTCACGCCTATTCCAAGAGGCGGTGAGTTGTTCCTTGCATGGAAGATTGAGGATGGTCTAAGGCACGACATCTGCTCTCAGGTGAACATCTTCAAGTTGACTTCGATATCCTCTATCATCAACCAGGCGCTGATCACTGAGCACAATTTGAGGGATTCTTGATCCGTGAGCCCGTGCGGTTCAACATCCAGAGCTAGTGTTCCTCCAATAGATAGTAGGAAGCACCGCATGGAGTCTGCTTGAAGAGATCAGAGTAGGTGGAATGTACATTCGGGAAGCCAGGTATTATGCTACCAATGTGGGAGGAGTGGGTATTCTAGGCCTCAGTGCCAGAGAGACCCTATTGAGTGCCGATCTTGCGGAAAGATGGGCCATCTTCAGTGTTTCTATCAGGTGTTCTCACCTAAAGCTGGTGGTCGGGGTTCTTCTATGACCCCGCGTTCAGGAGATGCATCACCAGTTTCTCACAAGTTTTGGAATTGGAGTTCTTTCGGCTGTCCAGGCCAAGGTGGAGGTCACGAACATGGTGTTCATTAACTAGGCTACCAGGGACAGCAGAGTGCATCAGCTCAAAGAGGTCTGGCAGGGTCATAGGGCTGTGGGGCAGGTCAGACCATTGCATTGGAGCAGACCCATCCGGAACGGGATCTCAGCCCCTCTACAGTTCGAGGTACCGTCTTAGTGGCCTCATTTTATCTTCAGCACTTTTCGATATAGGTTCTACACATAGTTTTATCTATGTTTCTGTTATGGAGAGACATGGGCTCTGCATCTTTTCCTCTGCTGATACATTGACCATAGACACACCGTTGGGGACTAGAGCGGTTAGTGTATGTCAGTGCAGAGAGTGCCCTCTTGAGGTTGATGTGTGTCACTTATTATGTATCCCCTATGTCCTAGAGATGACAAGCTATGATATCATTCTCAGAATGGACTCGTTAGTTCTTTTCGAGGCAGTCGTCGACTGTTATCATAGAAGAGTGAGCTTCGTATCCCCAGAGGATGGATCCTTTCATTATGGAGGAGAGGGGGATGTCCAGGCGAGCAGAGCAGGTCTAGAGCATCATGGGTTGGGAGGAGTTACAACCTAGATCGCTACACTTTATCTAGATGACCAGGGGACTTCACAGTTAGTCTTTCCTCTAGTATTGGATTGTTTCAGAGATGTTATTCCAGAGGACCTTTCAGGGTTTCCTCCGGAGCGTGAGTTATACTTCTCGATTGAGCTTATCTCAGGAGCGACAACGGTATCCATTCCTACTTATAGGGTGGAAACACCTGAGTTTCAGGAGCTCAAGAAGCAGTTGGAGGAGTTGCAGGTGAAGGGTTTTATCCGACCTAGTACTTCTCCTTGGGGATCTCCTGTCCTGTTTGCGAAGAAGGAAGACAAAACCCTTAGGATTATTTTGGATTATTAGAAGCTGAACCAGGTGACGGTCAACAAGTGATATCCCTTTCCTATGATTGATGACCTCTTTGACCAGCTTCGAGGATCCCAGGTGTTCTTGAAGATCGAATTGAGGTCCGATTATCATCAGTTGCGCATTAGACCATATGATATATCTTACATCTTTCCGGAGCAGGTATTGTCTATACGAGTATATGGTTATGCTGTTCGGTCTCACAAACGCCCCTGCAGTTTTCATGGCACTGATGAACCGAGTGTTCTATCCATAATTGGATTCATTCGTAGTGGTTTTCATGGACGACATCTTGGTGTACTCTCACACATGACACGACCATGCTACCCATCTTGTTATCATTCTGAGTACATTGAGAGAGCATCTGTTATATGCTAAGCTCTCGAAATGCCACTTTTGGATGGACTAGATTCACTTCTTGGATCATGTTATCTCAGAGGTGGGAGTATCTATAGACACAAAAAAAGTGATAACAGTAGTTTCCTGGGAGCATCTGAAGAACGTCTTTGAGGTGAAAAGTTTTCTTGGGCTGGATGGACACTATAGGCATTTCATACATGTCTTTTCACGCCTAGAAACACCACTAACAGGTCTGACCAAGAAAGGGGCGATGTTCTTTTGGTTAGATTTTTATGAGTAAACCTTTCAGGAGATGAAATGGAAGTTGACCTCAGTGCCGATACTCATCTAGCCAGATCCGGGCAAGAGCTATACCATTTACTACGATGCTCTAGATATCGGGCTAGGAGCTGTGCTTATGCAGGGAGGCGGAGTCGTAGCATACAGGTCTTGACAGTTAAGGCCACACGATATGAATTACACGACACATGATCTAGAGTTGGCAGTTTTTGTTCATGCCCTATTCTATTAGAGACAATACCTTCTAAGAGAGCACTTTGTGGTGTATACCAACCACAAGAGTATCAAGTACATCTTCACTCGGCGTGATCTGAATTTGAGGCAGCGAAGGTGCATTGAGTACCTTCAGTCATTCGACTTTGAGCTTGCTTACACACCTGGGAAGGCTAATGTCTTTGCTGATGCCTTGACTAAGAGGATTCATATATAGACAGTTAAGGATGCCAGTAGTGAGTGGAAGCTTATGGATCTGTTCACTGAGAAGTATTTGGAGGTGCACGACAGTCAGGGGAAGATGTTTCCTTCTTCTATAGTTGTTACCTCTTCACTTCTGGATCGAGTATAGATGAGGTAGCTATCAGATTCTTAAATCCTAGTCCTATGGGAAAATGTGTCAGGAGAGGACCATATTCTTGGGTGGACCATACACGAGGATGAGATCCTCTGCTTCCAGGGATACATGTGGGTTCCTGTAGATATACGCATGGAGCTGATGTGTGACTTTCATTCCACAGTTTGGGCAGTTCATACTGGTGTCACCAAGATGTATCATGATCTACACCATCAGTATTGGTTTCCAGGTTGGAAGAGGTATGTTGCTAGTTTCGTCATGAGGTGTTCCACTTGTCAGCAGGAGAAGGCAGAGCATCAGCAACCAGTATGGCTTTTAAAGTAGTTACCCTTCTCGAGTGGAAGTAGAACGATGTCGCGATGGACTTCGTGGCCGTATGCTGAGATCGCCTTGAGGGAACAACACAATATGGGTTTCCATTGATAGACTCATGAAGGGTTCTCACTTATTGCCTATCAGGGAGACCATTAGTGTTGATGAGCTGGGGTAGTTGTACATTTGAGAGATTGTACATTGGCATGAACTTCCACAATCCTTTGTTTCAGATAGGGGTGCATGTTTTACTTCTTGGTTATGGAAAGGTCATGATAAAGCTTTTGGTATACATTTACTTTTCAGTACAACATACCATCCCCAGACAGATGGCATGTCCGAGTGTGCGATTTAGGTGCTTGAGTACATGCTTTGAGCTTGCATTCTGGATTTTGGAGGTTCTTGGGAGAAGCATATACGTCTTGTAGATTATTTCTACAACAACAGTTTTCATGTGAATATTTAGATGGAACCATACAAGGCTTTGTACGGTAGGCTATGTCGATCACCTTTATGCTGGCTGGAGGTAGGAGAGGCAGCTTTGCTGGGATGACCACTGGAGTTGAGGTCAGGGATCAGGTTTTCCTGCATGTCGCACCAAGGTTGGGACACAACAGGATTCAGAGATAGGGTAAGCTTTCACCAAGGTATGTCGGGCCTATTGAGGTGATGGAGAGAGTTGGTCCGGTTGCCTATCAGTTTCAGTTATCTCAGAGGTAGTAGGATATCCACGACGTCTACCACGTTTCTCAGCTCCGACGATAATTTTCAAACCCGTCTCATGTCTTTAAACCAGAGGAGGATGAGAATGAATCGGATGAGTCATTTTAGGAGCATCTTATCTGGATTTTAGATCACAGTACGAAGGTTCTCCATGGTTGGTATGTTCCTCTGGTACGGGTGCTATGGCAGCACGAGCGAGTACAGGATAAGACATGGGTGAGGGAGGCCGATATACAATCGTAGTGGCCAGAGTTTTTTGGGGTTTCTTCTTCTAAGCCTCATTGGGGAACTTCAGGGACAAATTTCATTAATGGGGGATGTTTGTAAGAACCCGGACATTCTTTTCAGCTATGTTTTTTCTTTTTTCTGGAGTTTTTGAGAAAAGAGGAGTTTCTGGAAATTTTTGAAGTACATGTCGTGTACTTTATGAGTACACGACGTGTACTCCCTTGTCACACAAGGTTGTGTGCTGGCCGTTTCCGGGCCTCACACATGACCATGTAGGGGTAACATTGAGGTCTCTTAATGTGGTGTATAGAAAAGCCTAGTACAGGCAGTGTACTCTAAATGTAAATGCTATGTACTTTCATTTTTTTCATTAAACAGTCTCGGGTCGCGTCTTAACCGCAGAACTATCTACTTCTACGTCTCGTTCGACCAAGAGACATCGTACGACCGTGGAACTTCTCCGAGCACCCAATCCTCCGTCCGTTCCCTAAATCGATCATCGTCAATTGTTTTGGAACCGCAGTGGTAAGCTCTTCCTTCTTCAAGGGCATTGTTTTCCAATTATTCTTATATTGCATGTTATCTTGGGTTGAACATTTTGTGCGTTTTCATAGATCTATGACTTTATAAGGACATTCTGGCCTCGTGTTTTAAGTATATAAATATCTTAACATCAATGTAGGTGGTTTGTTCCTTATCAATCAATGTTAATGAGTATTATGGGCAAATTTCGCCAATACCCCTGAACGGGGTATTGCGTGTTTACTGTTTTTCCCCTGTTGTTTTCGTGCCTTTATTGTATGCTTGTGTAGAAGTAATTTATTCATAATGATAATAATTTCTATTCTTGGATGCTTTTCCCATGCCTTGTTCTATTTAAGACCTTTTAGTCTTTTTCAGCCTTTCAGCCGTTGTACCTCTTTTCTATGACTTGTGACCGTAGGATGGTGTACTGTTCCCTGACATGAATGTATTGCAGTATAATGGTTAGCCAAGTAGTTTTTTAGGATACTTTTACCATATAGCATTATTATGCAGTGATTGGCATGGGGTCGTGAGAACCTGGTGTTATAGACTATAAGGGGATAGACCGAGTGAGCGTCCTCAGAGAGTCTTGGAAATTATATACTATAGGGGATTGACCGAGTGAGATTATCAGAGAGTCTTTGGACATTATAGAAAATAGGGGATAGAACGAGTGAGCTTCCCAGAGAGTCTTTGGATATTCTAGACTATATAAGGATAGACCTAGTGGGCTACCTTAGAGTGTCCTGAGGTTTATAAACTACATGAGGATAGACTGAGTGACTTTCCACAGAGAGACTTTGTGTGTTTGAATTTCCTTAAACCATTCCAGGATATAGAAGGAATTGACCAAGTGAGATTTCATAGAGAGTCTATGATAGACCTGAGTCTATAGGAGTGATTGACTGACTGAGCTTCCTCAGAGAGTCTCTTGACCTTGGGGCTATAAGGGGAATTGAATGTGTGACCTTCCTCAGAGAGTCCCTAACATCCCTAAACAATAAGGGAAATTGACTGAGTGTGCTTCCTCAGAGAGTATATAATTTTTATGACCAAACCAGAGGGTTTAGGATGGGTGTACTGCCCAGAGGGTTGTTGATACTTCTTAGATAGGACCGGAGGGGTCGACCCTGAGTAATACAAGAGGGTTTCCCTTTTGTGGTTAGCTGTTTGCTTCCTTGTTACCTGTTTGGTCTGTGGATTGTTTACTACTATGTATTTCTGTTTAGTGCTTACTATTTATAGTTTATTTCACTTTACCTGCCATATACTCACTGAATGTTAGGCATAGATCTTCGGGTGGCTTCCTACTGGGATTTCGTCTCACACCCTGTTGGGGTCATGTTTTTGGGCCCAAACAGATTATATTGTTGAAGCTAAAGATAAGTGAAAGAACCCTTCTACATCAGGTACTTGACTTGCTATGGAGATGGAGAGCATGGGACCAAGCTATGGCTTACGATGCTAAGGAGTAATCTGTTTATTTATCTTTTGTACTTTGGTTTGGTATTGTATTCTGCATTGTGACTTGTGTGGCTACTTTCCTAGAAATAGATGTATCATGAATCATTTTATGTATATATGTGTGTGCTCCAGTTGTTTACTATTTTAGTCTTCCGCTGTTATCAGTTGTTGGATATTTACAGCTTCCACTATTCCATGTGTTTCTTACATCCATTGTGTACTCTTCCAATAAGGGCATAGTTTCCCCACCATCACACCCAAGGCCCTCGCTGCTAGTCGGAAGCCTCTAGCGTTCAGGGAAATGCGCTTGGGGAAATGTGACCAACTGAGTACGGGGTACCTATGGGTGGATTCCGGAACAATTACATTACATTTGACAATTGGGAATTCAAATTCCTAAAAGTCTATTTCAATATAGAATTAAAAATCATAACATTATCCCTAGCTGAAAATATTCATCAGTCAATGCATTTTTTCCTTCCATTTAATTTTTTGTATTTATAAATATGTGCATTTTGATAAGTGTCCCTTGTAATCTCATCCAACTTATCGATTTGTATCAATCTAATAACCTGCTATTTTTAGGAATCTATATTTAGTTTTTTAATTACCCAACAAGATTAATTCTCTAATTAAATTAGAATGTTACCTCTATTCCTATAAAAAATATGTAACTAGGCAGTTTCAATGGGTGTTTTGTTCATTATGATATACAACCAAATTCATCATCATGTTTGAGAATGCATATCTTTTAACTAGTTACAACCATTTTTTATAGAATTTGTGATATTTCCCTACTATAAAATTAAAATTTCCCTCTTTCCTATAGGTGTTAGGAAGTTCTAGTGCCATAATGAACTCCATAATTTTTGAGTAGTCATTTCATATCATTTTTTTAAATGTGAGTTCCATTAACACAAATGAGAAATTAGGGAAATAAAAAACATAAAAAATGTTTTTCCTTAATAATTCAATAAACACCTCATATATGTCCTGGGTGGTGGCCTTGACCACTACAAATTTATAATCGTACCCACATATAACAAGATGTATAATTTCCCATTATCATGTGGGAATTTACCAGAAAAATAACAATTCCCTAAGACAAATATTTTAAATTCTAGAAATGGATTTTTTTTGAATTTTTTTATTTTACCAATGGTTACTGTTTACTAGAACAAATCATCCTTCGAATGAATCTACTTACATCCCAATAGAGTTTGGAACAAAATAGTCCACTTTTCAGGATCCTGGACACATCACATATATGAGTATGGTATCCTCCCAATATGAATGTGTGACACATCTCAAGTACACATTCATTAATCCATCATAATAATTATTAAATAGTAGCGGATCATCCCAAAAATAGTGTGAGGACTCATCTAAGAATCTCTTCATTTGATAGAATGTTAAGTGGGGCAAAAGTGTTATAAATAATAGATATTTTTAAATACAAAAAAACCATATTTAGGATTGTGTATTTATATTAAACATTGTTTCATCAGGAAATTCATTCTCAATGGTAATATTATCATTATCATTCAAACAAGGTAGTGGATGTCACATCCCAAGTAAATAAAGAATATGACGTTTTCATATTAATTAATTAATTAATAATTTATCTTTATAGGGGATTATATGTTATATGTTGTACCCAACACACAATAGTGGATTTCTCTAAAACCTTATGATGCACATAAGGCCGATTCATACCAAGAAAAATAATAAAAATATAATATTATTATTTTAAATGGTTGTTAACGCCTAGTTGTTGTATTGGAGGGAATAAAATGAACTAAATATATTATGATTATACATTTTAGTTAGGTGTATTTACATTTATCCAATAAATTTTTTAGGCTTTAAATGATAATGAATCCAATTTTAAGCATATATACTTTAATATTTTTAAAAGGTAGATTTACCACCTTTTGATAGAGAACCCTTTTTGAATCAAATTTTTTTCACTTTTATCTGTTACATTTGACAAAATAAACTTCTTAATTAGAATAGGGACATTAAAATTAACTTTCCATATTTTTTTGGTATTTTTATAATAAAGATCATTTTGTATGAATTGTGAAAAATGCTGCATTTTATGTCAAAACTGTACTTTCATCTAGTCTATTTATATGATTAGATTTTCATTTTAATTGGTTTTAATATATAATTATATTATATATTTAATATTTAATCCAATGTTGGACATTTTAAGTAATTTATCTTTGACATTGGATATAAACACATGTCGATCATTTGGTTTTTTTTACTTTTTAAATACACGCTCTTTGGTTTTGACAATGGGAATTAATTTTAAATTAATTTTTTCAACTTCTATGATTGGAATTCAGAAAAATGGATTCCATATTTTATATCTGTTGGTCCTAATTTTGTAAATAGGTATCATTTATTTTTATCCCTAATGAATATAATCTTAAGTAAATATTTTATTTACTATGCTTAAAGAGTAAATCTCATCAATATGGGTATCAAATAATATTATAATATTATTATATTACACTAACACATGTCATAACACTATTGGATGAGATATTCCCGACTATGGACACCCATGGGTCGATTATAGGACTCCATGGAGCCAATTATGTGTGAAAATAACATTTAATTACTTTAAATTTAATGTTAAGGAAAATATACCACAAACTTGTATCTTTTACTAAAACAATTTTTATATTGGTTTATAAATGTGTTCTCTACGACTATAAATAATCATTAAAGATATAAAAATATTTCATACATCATGGTATTTTGTTTATAATTTATTGATATCAAATAATTAAATTTATTTATGACATAATGGTGATGTAGTGATTACCTTATTAATGAATTTTTTAAATAAATGATATTATAAAAACTAAAATAAATTTATTTTGAAAAATTTTATTCATTAAATGAATTTTATGGAAGCATATGAGTTTTTATCTTTTTAATAATTATGTTATTTAGAATAAAACAAGTTGTTATGAATTTTAATTAGGAATGATATGTATAGTAGAAAAATTGACACAAGTTGGTTTTTAAATAAATTTATATTTTATTAAATGATATAATAGTCCTAAAAATATAATATTCAGCCAAATTACATATATGATGTTAGAAATGTCATTAATGCTCTATTTTTGGGTCTAATGGACATTTATAGTAACCACGGTAACCAGATATTATGAATCCTAAAATGACATGGTAAAAGTTAAATAATTTTACTAATGGTTAAAGAAAGAATACGAGGTTGATTTTATGACCTAAACTTGTATAAAAAAAATGGATTAGTGTATTTCTACCCATACTCATATGATCTTATAAATATAGAATTTTTGTGTTATTATAATTCTAAAATCAAGTAATAATTAAATAATACTTTCAAACATTCCTAAAGTGCCCCTCCTCCCTCTTATAAAAGGACACAACTTATAAACCTTACTCATACCTATCAAACCCCCTTGTCTTGTCCAACTTTTACCCAATTAATCTCCCAACATCTATCCCTTCCTCTTAAAATACATCTTGAGCAGAAGACAATTCATTAAAGTCCATTGGATCAAAACAAAAGAAGTTACCTGATTTGAGGTGACGTCTTCTCCCAAGTTCCTTTCCCTTACTTTTCCTTCTCCACTCCCTATGATATTATTTTTCTTTGTTTACGTAACAACCCGAGTATCATCGATATAATATGTTTTTTTTATGATAAGGATTATAAATACACTTACACAAACCTCCAACTAATGTGTATAGAACATATTGTTTTTGTAGACTGAGAACTACAGCATCCTGAAATGATTATTGTTCAATCTTCTCTGACCACCTCTTATGATAACCATTATTATGGAACTGTAATTATATATTATATTTACTTTATCTCTATTCAACATTAATTTTCTACCGCCCCCTCAATGTGATATGACTTGTTCATTATATACATTGAACTTATAAGGGATGGAATTAATGGAAAATGTAGCATATATAACATATATATTATAATGGAATTATAATATTCATATTTATTATTTATATTCTATTCCCTTAAATATTAAAAATAATTGAATGTATCATTAATGCAGATGTATGGCATACCATCTCCAAGAAAGGGGAATTTCATTTCATATATCAAAAGTCTATGGACTAATATAAATACTTATAACTAGATATATATGATATATATGATATCAAAATCATGAATATCATTATGTATACAAAGGACTTTTGAGTACATGAACAATTTATAAATATAACAGTTACATTTTTGGCTCATGTTAAGAGCATCATCAAAATTTCTGATATGAACATAAACAATTAACTAATTTTTATAGGAAAGGAACAAGAGATATAAAAGAAATAATAAACTTGAATAAGGTTCTGAATCAAGTACAATTTAACATATGTTTATTAATCAGGAAAATAAAGAACGAACAAGTCATGATTTTCATGTGGTATGGGACATTGCATCAATCTCCTTTCATTGAGGCATTTTTTTTCTTATACACAACTAGATTTTATATGGTTTATTAATTCCAATGAGTTTTAATTTAATTCTAAGGGAATATTTTTCTAAGTGTCATTTTACTAATCGACAAAGGGAGTGTCAATTTTTAACTTATGCGGTGACCACATCCTTTCTGCCATTGTGAGCATTATTTCATATTTGGATTCCTTAACAAGCCGTGATGTTTTAAATGTAAAATAAATACTATATACAATTTTTACAAAATTTTTTATTGAAAATGGACTTTAATGTTGATTTACTATTTCAATATAAGGAAATTATTTTTTGTGATATAGAATGAAATTTTTATGATTTAAATGTCAATATTTTCATTATTTTATGTGTGATGATTATACAATGGTACATGGAAATTAGACGGGTTGTTAAGTGATAAACCAAATGACGTGTATTTCCATGATTAAACATAGATGAGTGGTTACATTATAACTTCAAATGTATTTGGTATGGAAGTTGGTAGGATGGCTATTCCAATTGTAAAAATGATTTCTGGAAGATGACAACATAGTTATTCCAATTATATATGATTATGTACCAATTTTACCTCTTATATATTATGTGTTCTTTATTTGGAATTTATGGTAATCGTTTGGTTAAAAATGGAAAGGGATGAGGTTTTAATCAGCGAAGAGTATTTATTACATCATAAAGGTGAAAAGTTTTTCTTATGATAAAGTATTCAGGGTTTACATGTGGTTTCTAAAAACTACTAGTTTTACTTCTTTTTGTATCCCTTACTGAGCTTTCTATGACAATACCATGTTTTTGAAATGTTTTTCATAGGAATTAAAGTAGAATAAGGTCATTTATTGGATTAAAGAAAAGTCATGTTGTTTAAAATATAGAACTAATAATGTTTCTATTAATTTAAATGTTTTTATTTTATGAAACAAATGTATACTAAGTAACAGTGTTTACATGTAATATTCATTTTCTTATGTATATTTTATGACCTAATTCTCTAATTATAGAAATCTAAAATGATCCTCAATGTATACTATTAACATAATTCAATATTATCTAATGTTTAAGGATGGGTCCTTAATGTTGGTACGAAATAGTGGTTTATATAACTTTTGGAGTTAGACTTATGTTAATAGAATATCCATAAATTATTTTCACATTATGTTAAAATAAAACTGATATATAATTTAAATATTAACATTTTTTTCATCAAAGATATGTTTGATCAGAATAGTTTTCCATAGAGAAAATAGGGCAGTAATGGTGGGAAGGCATACAAGGATAACAACCATCCAAATCAGCATCCCATTATGGTTGGAATCAGAACGGAACAATTTGTTGCAGTAATGGAACAATGGACTTAGGGTATAAATGGTGGTGGTATACATGCATGATATAAACCATATCAACCCTAGAAGAACACGTCTATAGTAAATAATTTCATGAGGTAACATCCCCCATCATTCAGAGGATCATCTGACCCTATTTAAGATGAATGGGGTTTCAAATCACTTGCAAATATTTTTGATGTCATGGGTTGTATATAAAATCAATAGGTTAGTATTTCTATTTATCATTTTGAAGGAGAAATATATTAGTGGTGGTCAATGTTTATAAATATTATGGATAGTGGGGAGATAGATTCTCTTGTTTGGGATGAATTAAAATATTTGTTTATTGAGAAATACTTTTCTAATGAAGTTCTACATATGATGGAAAAACAATACTTGGAATTGAGGTAGGAGGATGATTTAGTGGCCTCATATGAAGAATTTTTCACTCGATTGGAAGGGTATGCTCTAAATTTCTTCTGAGATATTTATAGTCAAATAAATCAATTTTACTCAAGATTGAAGCTGTGATATCAAAGAGAATTAGCCTATCGTGAAATCAAATGCTATGAGAAACATGTCATATGTTCTGCAATATTAGATATGGAGTATTAGTATGATCATGTGTTCTGTGAGAGAAAGAAAAATAAGGGGTCCTGTTGGATGGAAAAGGGAAATTATTTATCAACAAATCGTGTAGGTAAGAAAATTAAATTTCTATCCTGTGAGAAGTGTGGTAGAAACCATCAGGGATAATGTCTCTCAAAAATTATGAATGTGAAAATGGTGGGGTAAGACAATCCATATTTCTTTTATCTATAAGGAAGATGATCAAGAATATTTTGAAATTCCATTGGTATTACGTTTTATTTTCAATGAGTTTGGGTATTATGCCAATGTGTGTCCAAAGATGATTACCCAGGTTGAAAACATGATATTTCAATAGATAAGGGTGGGGAAAAATCATTCACTACTACTACGGTATAGTGTAACCATAAATGAAGTTTTATAAGGTATTTTTTATTCGGATTATTCCACTATATTGTTTGATTCAGGGTGTACACATTCGTTCATTATTGAGAACTTCTTCGGTAAATTTTTAATTACCAATAAAGAAATGAATCTAGAACATATGGTAAAAACAACCCTGGGAAATGTTTATGTAAAAATAAATTAAAAGAATATTCTTATCCTTATTTTTGGAATGAATTTACCTTCAAACATTGTTTTTTGGCCTCTAGTAGAGTTTGATGTTATTTTGTTAATGGATTGGATTTCGATTTACCATGATAAGATTTAGTGTAGAGATAAAGTGTTTTATTTTCAGGAAGACATTCATTTTGTAAACAATAATGAACCATTATCTCTGATAATGAATCATGAAGATGAGAAAGTTGTTAAATATGGAAATGAATGTTACATGGAACATATTGTGGAAAAAAAGGAACTGTTCAAATTAACGATGGGAAATTGTAAATTAGTATCTTGATGTTTCTCCTTATGAGTTGCCTAATATTATACCTGACTGGGATGTTGAATTTACTATTGAATTAGTTCTTGATGATATGAAAATTTCAAATCCTCCTTATCGAACGGCTCAAATTGATCTTTTAGAGTTAAAGAAACAATTACAGGAGTTGTTAGATAAATGTTTCATTTGACCATGCACATCACTGTGGGGTGATCCTATCCTGTTTGTTAAAAAGAAAGATGGTCTAATGAGAAATTGAATCGATTATAGAGTGTTGAATAATATCTATTAAGAATAAGTATCCTTTTCCTTATATCGATGATTTGTTTGATCAACTTCAAAGATCTCAGTATTTATCAAAGATTGACATGAGGTCAGGCTACCATCAATTGAATGTAAAAGAAGCATATGTTCCAAATACCATATTTTGTACTATATATGGAAATTATGAATTTTTATTTATTCCTTTTGGGTTATCCAATACACTTACTATATTCAAAGATCTTATGAATATAATTTTCTGTGAGTTCTTGGATAATAATGTGGTTGTTTTTATTGATGATATTTTGGTATATTTCAAAAGTAAAGAGGAAAATTCATGTCAATTAATGGATGACTTGCAAACTTCAAAATAAAAGGAATTGTATGGGAAATTCAGTAAGTGTGAGTTTTGGTTACAACAAATTTTAATCAATTGTTACATTTTTTTCAAAAAAGGAATAACTATTAATCCTACTAAAACAAATGTTGCTGAAGAATGGCCTTGACCCTCAAATATAACCAAAATTTGTAGTTTTCATGGTTTTTTAGGCTATTACAGACGTTTTTTTGAGAATTTTGAATGTTATCTTTCTTATAAACTAAGTTAACTCAAAAAGGTTTTATGATCATCGAGACAAAATAATATAATGATTGTTTTCAATAATTGAAATGAATATTGGTGAATGATTCAGTTTTTGCATTACCTACCAAATATGCTGTGTTTTTTTATCAATTGTGATGCTTTGTTGAATGGACACGGTTGTGTCCTAACGCAGAATGATCATGTAATTTCTATTTCATCATGCCAGTTGAATCCTCATGAGTTAAATTACACTACACATGATTTTTAATTAGCTACTATTGATTTTACTTAAAAAAATTTAGGCATCATCTGTGTGGAGTAAAATGTGAAATATATAATTAACAATAAAGTTTTATGTATATATTCACTCAAAAAGAATTGAACATGGGATAGAGAAGATGGTTGGAATAAATCAAGGATTATGAATTCACAATTATTTACCATCCAGGAAATGAAAATAATGTGGCTGATGCTTTGAGTCGAAAAATTTATACTACATTAACCATGTTACTTTTTCATCAAGATACTTTGATTATCTATTTGATAAACTTTGGAATAGAAGTTATTGGTGCAGGAAAGTCATCTGTTTTGTTTTAGGTGTTAGTGAAATCAACTCTCTCATAGAGAATTAAGAACATGAAGAAGGAAGACAACGTGTTGCAGAAAAAGGTTGAGTCAGGTCAGAAGGTTATATTGAATGAATTTAACATTGATTATGAATGAATTTTGAGAATTAGAGGAGATTATGTGTTCCTTATAATTCACAATTAAGGAAAGAGTTGTTATGTGAAGCTCATAGTTCTCCATTTTCAGTTCATCGTAGCAGTACTAAGATGTATAGAGATCTTCTGGAATATTAATGGTGGGATGGAATGGAAAGACCCATTTCAATATTTACTATGTATTATTAAACTACTCTACAGGTTAAAGTAGAGCAACAGTTACCGAAATGGATCCTTCATCATTTACTGGTTCTAGAGTGGAAATGGAAAAATATATCCCTGGACTTCGTTGTGGGATTACTGAAGTCATCCAGACGTAACAATGAAATCTAGGATATTGACGATCAACTGACTAAATATTCTCACTTTCTTCTTATTCGAGATAATTATTCTCTAGATATTCTTTCTCTATTGTATTTTAAAGAGATAGTCAGGTTTCATGGAGTTCACATCATCGTTTTTTCTGATCGTGATCCCTGGTTTAATTCTATCTTTTGGAAAGGCCATTAGAAGTCACTGGGTACTGAATTATATTTTTTTACAACTTTTAATCCTCAATAAAACGTGTAGTCAGAAAAAACAATTCAGATATTGGATGATATGCTACGTTCTTTCTCAATGGATTATGAGGGAAGTTGGGACAAATATCCTTCTTTGGGTATGTTTTCTTATAATAAATGTGTTCATTTCAGTATATAGATGGCTTCAATTGAGGCATTATATGGGAAGTAGTGTCGAAGTCATGGTTTTTGGGATGAAGTAAGTGAATGGAAACTAATGGGATCATAATTGGTAGAAGAGATGGAAAAGAAATATTAGTTGATCCAAAAACACATGAGGACAGCTCAGAGAACACAAAAAATTTATGTGGATAACTGAAGTAAGGATCTTTATTTTGAGGTGGGTTATCATGTATTTCTCAGTATTTCTCCATGGAAAAGTGTAATGCAGTTTGGTAAGAAAGGGATTTTGAGGATGAGGTTCATTGGACCCTATTAAATAATAGAAAATGGTGGATCAATTTCCAACATAGTTGTTTTACCTCCACGTTTATCCGAGGTACAAAATGATTTTCTTGGTTCAATATTGAGAAACATTATGCCAGATCCATCTTATTTTTTGAGTCCAGAGATACTTCAGATAGAAGAGAATCTTACCTATAAGGAAAAAACAGTCCATATTCTTGACCGAATAAAGAATGTGTTTCAGATTAAGGTAATTCAGCGTCTAATTGTTTTTTGAAAAAAATATATGGTTGAAGAGGCAACATGCGAATCTGAAAATGTTATGAGGGCTAAATAATGCCACTTATTAGATAAATGAATAAAATCATGAGGACACAATTTCCAAAAGTGGGGGAGGATGTAACATCCCAGGAAAATAAATAATGTTAAAATGTAATATTTTTTAATTAAATATTAATTTTACTTTAAAGGGGATTCTTTGTTCGATGGAGTACCAATCACGCAACAATGGGTTCCTCTGAAATCATATGTTGTACAAAAGGTAGAGTCATACTGAGAAAATTAAAATAATATAAAATTATTATATTTAATAGTACTTTATGCCTAAAAATGTATTGGAGGGAATAAACCTAACTATCATATTATAATAGTACATCTTTTAAAAGTTATTTACATTTATCCAATAAATTTTAGAGGCTTAAAATGAGAATATATCCAATTTTATGCATACATACTTGAATGTATATAAAATGTTTTTAACCACAATTATATGTAGAGTACATTTTTAATCTATTTTTTATAACTTTAATATGTTCTATTTGACATAAAAAAAATTTCATTAGAATCGGGGCATAAAAAATTACATTGGGTAAATTTTTTGTATTTTTCTAATAAAGTTTATTTTTAAATGAATAGTGAAAAATACAGCTTTTTAAGTCAAAAATGTCTTTTCATCTAGCTTATATATATGATTATATTTTCTATTTAATTGGGTTTAAATTATATTTAGTTTATATTTATATAATTTAATCCGATTTCGGACATTATAAGTAATTTCACATTGAAATTGGACATAAATACATGTCAATCATTTTGTTGTTTCCACTTCTTAAAAACAAAAATTTTCATTTTGACAATGAGAATTAATTTTAAATTAATTTATCAAAATTATTTGTTTTTAATTTTGAAAAATATATTCCATATTTGGAATTAGGAGGTCCAAATTGTGTAAATAGGTATCTTTTATTTGATACATTATGAATAGTAACTTTAGTAAATAGTTTATTTACAATGGTTAAAAGGTAAATATGGTATATAATGCTAAAAAATAATATTATAATAATATTACATTACCCTAACACATGTCTTAACCCTATTGGATGACATATTTCAATCAATGGTAATCCTTGGGTCAATTTTAGGACCCTATGGAGGAACTTATCTTTGAAAATGATATTTAATTACTTTTAATATTGTGTTTATGGAAAATATAACCAAAATATGCATCTTAAACTAATGAAAATTTTATATGGGGTTATATAAGTGATATATTCGACTATAAATAGTCATTAGAAATTTAAACAAATTTACTACATCATGGTATTTTATTTTTAATATATAGAAATCATATAAAAAAATTTATTTATGACACAATGGTGATATAATGATAACTTAATAAATGAACGTTTTAAATAAATGAGATTATAAATATTAAAATATGTTTATTATGAAAAATTTTATTCCATACACAAATTTTATTGATGATTAAGACAAGTTATATTTGAATTAATGAACTATTTTTTATTGAAGATAGTTGTTATGTATTTTGATAAAGTCATAATGTCGATAGTTTAAAAATTGATATAAATTATTTTTAAATATATTAATATTTTATTAAATGATATAATAGTCCTAAAAATTGTAGATTATTCCAAATGACATATATGATTTTTAAAATGCCATTAATGATACATTTTTGGGTCTCTTGGCATTTTATAGTAACTATGGTAACAAAATATTATGAATATACAAGAATACATGGTAAATGTTATATACGATTACTAAGGGCTAATTCCAGATGATAAGGTTAATTTTTTGACATAAAATCTTCTAAAACCTATTGGTTAAGTGGATTTAAACCCATCATCATATGATCTTATAAATATATCACTTTGGTGTTTTTATAATTCTAAAATTTATTAATTATAAAATATTACTTTCAACTATTCCTAATGTGTCCCCCCTCCCTCATATAATAGGACACAACCACTAACCCTTAATCATACCTATCAATCCCCCATAGATCATACAAACCATGACCAAATAATCTCACAATGTCACTACCTTTCTCTTAGAAGTATTCCCATAGGCATAATGCAACTCTATAAAGCCCTTTGGCTCAAATCAAATGAAGTTACCTGATTTGAGTTAACATCTTCTCTCATGTTTTTTTCCATTATTTTTATTTCTCCAATCCCTATTCTCTTATTATTATTTGTTTACATAAAAACACCAGTATCCTCAACATACTTGGTTTTTTTATGATATTGATTCGAACTACACTTACCCACACATCCATCTAATGGGTATAGAATATAATGTTTATGTGGATAACGAACTACTGCCTCACGAAACGATGATTGTTCAATATTCTCCTACCACCAATTATGGTGCCTATTATGATGGCTATGTAGTTATATATCTTATTTATGATATTTATTTTATATCTGTTCTACATAAATTCTCATTTAGAACATACGTTTATGGTTTTCATGTTGTATAAATTCGATAATTTCATTTGTGGAAGTGTAGACTACCGCCCCCTCATCGTGAAATGAATAGTTCATGATATACATGGGATGTATACAAGATATAATTAATGAACTTATGTAAAATATATAATATGGATTTTTATTGAAAATATAATATGTGTATTTATCATTTATTTTTCATTCCATTAAATTTGAAAATGAACTGAATGTAGAGTTCATGCGTATGTATGGTTTATCGTCTCTATGAACGGTTCAATTAATTTCTTATATAAAAATTATATGGACTATTCTACATAAATACATACTGGATAATTATTATATAAAAATCATGAATATCATTATGGAGATCATCATTTTTGACAACATGGACAATTTACAATTATAACATGTTCATTTTTTACTCAGGTTCCGAAAAACGACAAAATGTTTGATATGAATTAAAATAAATAAATAATTTTTATATCAATGTAATAAGTGATATAAAATTGATAATAAATATTAAAAAGGTTCTGAATCAATTATAAAATAACTTATGTTTATAATTCAGGAAATTAAAGAACGGACGTGTCATGTCAACATGAGGTAAGGGGCATTGTCTCGATCTCCTATCATGGAAGCATATTTTGATTTATACATGACTTGATTTTATATAGTTTATAAATGCCTTTTACTTTTAATTTCATTCAAATTGAATATTTTTCTACTTAGAATTTTACTAGACAACCAAAAAATGCTTTTTAACATATGCGGTGACAACGAACTTTCCGCATCCGTGGGAATTATTTGATATTTGGATTCCTTAACAAGATGTGATGTTTTTAAATATTTTGTTTTATTGAAAATGGTTCTGAAAGTGGATTTAATATTTCATTATCTTGAAATTATGTCTTGTGATTTTAAATGAAATTTTTATGATTGAAATGTTGATATTTTCTATCTTCTATGTGGGATGATTATATAATGCTACTTAGACATTTGACGGTTGGTTACATGATAAACCAAATGATGGGTAGTTCCATGTTAAACCATGGATGGTTGGTTACGTTATATCCTTCAATTCATTGGGTATGGAATTCAGCCGTATGGAAATTTTATTTATATGAATTATTTTTTGAATTTGATTGTATGGTTATTCTGTTTATGTATGATTATTTTCCAAGTTTACCTTTTATATATAATGTATTATTTTTATGTTTTTTATTTTAATATTTTGGTTAAAAAAAGTGTAATTGGTTAGTTAGTATTCAATTAAGAGTATTTACTAATTCATAAATGTGAAAAGTATTATAGATGATAATTTATTCTCAGTTTCCAGGTTGTTTTGAAAAACTAATAGTTTTTTCATCTTTGTGTATCACTTATTGAGATTTTTTAGGCTCATCCCATGTTTTTTAAATTCTTTCACATGAAAAAATGTATAATAGGTTCAGGGATGGTATTAAGGAGAAGTCGTGTTATTTAAAACATGGAACTAAACATGTTTTTTTTATTATAATAGTTGATATTTTATGTAAAAATAGATACTGAGTAGAAGTTTCAACATGTAATATTCAAGTTGTCATGTATATGTTTTGACCAAATTCTCTAAATCTCTAAACCTAAAAAGATTCTCAATGTGACTTATTAATATAATTTATGATTATATAATGTTTAAGGATGTGGCCTTATAGTGGAAGTATATATAAGTGATAAGTGATTATATTCCTATTCCTTGTTATTCCTTAATGAAGATTTCAAATTGATTAATTAATATGATTCATCGTATTAATAATAGTTGGGAATAATATTTATTATAGTAGATATTTTTATGATTTATGATCTATATATACCACTACTTTAGAAATTTCATAGAGTGACTGAAACACTTAAAAATATTATGAGACGTGCATGAATTATATTTATGTAGTTGTTTTATTGACCTAGGACTTAATTACAATGTTTCAGACTTAATATATGCGGAGAAGGAGATATCTAAATCACTGACCAAAAATAGTACCCATAAGAATATCTTGGGTGTGACACATTAATTATAAATATATCTTTTTTCTGATGATATTATTATATGAGAATCAATCATTCTATTCATTATAGTGTTTAATGGCTATAGAAACACATATCTGAAGTTGAATGGAACATCCTTTGACAAATGGTGTGTTAGTGTGTGATATATTTTTGAAATGTCTTGGATGAAGCTGAAATAAAACCTCACAAATCCTAGTGACTTTTTCAATACCATTTACCATCATGGAATCATGTTATCTTTAACCAGCTTAACATTTTTTGATATACTTCCATGGAATTATCTAATAACATATGTTCAAGTACAATTCCACAATAGAAATTAAAATAGAACTTTTCAAGGTTTATCACTAGGAACACCTATTCAGAATGCTATAGAACATGAACTATATTATTCATGAAAACCTCAAAGGATATTTTATGTATTAAGAAATAATCCATGAAAATTTATAAGAATTCCAATTCCCTATAATTAAATATGTGAGTCCCTCACCGTTGATGTTTTTTTAGTACATTTCACACTCCAAATGAAACCCATAAATTGATTATTTTTAAAAATGGGAATGTGAATGTGGGTTTTTAGTAATTTGTAAGGATGAATACAATTTTATTGTATCTAGAATATCCATATTTAAATAATATAATTTATTTATGGATAATATCTCATGTATTGGATCCATAAAAGGAAGTGGAACATGATCCTTCTATGTTATCATGCTAAGACTTTAATAATCAATTCATACTCACTACCCAATGTTGGTTCTTTTTGTTATTAACTTACAATAATTTTTTTAACAATGAAAACTATTTCATTAATGGGGATGAATTAAAATATTAACATTGATTCCCCTAAAGATATTTAATTTATTATTCATATATCAAGAAGATTCATAACATCATTTTTTTACTACCACTTTCATTAGTGGGTTAATTCAGTAAAGAGGTTTATTTAGGATTTAACCCATTCATCAGATAAAAACTCATTTCATCATATCATTTTTAATTTCACTATTTTTATTACTTTTGGGGTTTCCGAAACTAGAGATTTTATTGATTTAAATTCATCTAATTACATTCTTTTCATTGAATCTTCTTTTTTATACCCTATCATTTTAGTATAGGGCTTATCTTATTTAGATTACACATGATCATATATCTATATATGTGGAAGAAGGGGGTGTTGGTGGAGCATATAGCTGGAAAAACTAAAGATCCATTATTAGGTTTTAAAATTGTGACACTATATTACTGCTCACTTCCACTTAATGGACTCCACACTAGGGTGGTCCTATATGACTTTCTCACAGACTATAATGTAGAGAAATATTTTATAACAATTATCAAATAAAATTAAGTTTGACTTCAATAGTGTTTTCCATAATTTTCGGTAGTGGTATGGATTTACTAGTATAATGCCTTTAATTAAATCCACACATCCTATCTATTATGTTTTCAGTTATGAGTTATAAGCATAAAACAATACCAAGTTTCATAGGAGGATTCCCCTTCCTTCTGATTGGAATTTGGACTCAAATTTATGAGCATCCATTTTTATATTGATGTGAAATATATATGTAAGAATTTATTTTCTATATCATCCCAATTATTGGTGGACTTTTGATATTGAATTTTAATCCAATCCTTTTTGTGGTCAGGTAAAGAGAATAAGATAAAATATAGTTGAATTGTGCCATAGGATATATCATGGTTATGACTATTGCCAAAAAGCACAATGATATTATTTATTTGTTTATGGGGATCATATCATTGAATTCAAAAACATTTCCACATGTTCAAGATCATATTGTTGAATCTATGTTTAATCATGATAGAATATGCCAAAATAATATGGTGAACAATTCTAGGTGGTTAAAGACTAATGAATTTAGAGATTTAATCCATGATGGTGCACTCATGTATTATAGTTATCTCTTCATAATGTACAGATAACTCATATTAGAGGTTAGTCTCTGAAATATTGTCGTGTTCATCCAGGAAACAATGGTGGCATGATGCTAAAAATATCATAATCTCATAACCTAATGAATGATATTCTTGAGCTTAAAAAATCCTCCAATGCGTCATAGGGCCTTGACGCAAGCACATTTTGATGAAGATATTACGCGAATATTCTTTTCTGTGTGAAAAAAAATTAAAAAGTAAAAATGAAGAAAAAAAATTAGGGCATGAAATCCTATGTTCCTACAGAAGTTCACTTTGGCAAGGCACAAAAATCCCCTCAAATAATACCAATATTTGGAAATCCTAAATAAAGTCATTGGTTCCATATTGGTATTTATCAAATTATAATTTACATTTTCTATACAAAAAATCAACTACTATGGCATAATGCAGTGGCTATTCAATGTCAGACCTATATGAAACTTTTCTTGGAATGAAAATCAGTGGTAAGAATAATTTTTTGGGAGTCCACATGATATCCCTTAGAATTGTGTACTGTAAAAACTATGTATCATGGGTTTCAAATGAGATGATTGAAAGGTATAATTTTACATTTCTAGTTTTAGGAAAGCGTTAATTCAATATAAATCATTGGACTATCCTATTTCCTAATATTTAAAGTGGTAAAAAGACCACAAATTTTTCTTGGTCCAATCAATTGTATATACCTATGCTATAATCTACTCCTCTATCACATGAAAGTTAATAAACAATGCGATGGAAGGTTAGATTCTTGGAGGATTGTATAATAGACTATTATTCATAGACTACTAGAGTATAATTTTTTAATTATTCTTTTTAGTAGACATGAGATGGTTTGGGTAGTTGAAAAAGAATGATATTGAAAAATGATTCTAATAATATTACTAGATATGGAGTTACTATGTTTTGATTTAAAAATACATTACATTAGAAAATAACCCTACTCACGACCCCCAATTACAAGAGAGTGGGAATTTATTAACAAAAAATGGTAAAAATATTGAAACATGATCATCAGGAAAAATATGTAACTTAAATCAATGATATTTAAAACTA
The DNA here is from genome assembly GCA_963277665.1 of Viscum album. Lineage (NCBI taxonomy): Eukaryota > Viridiplantae > Streptophyta > Magnoliopsida > Santalales > Viscaceae > Viscum > Viscum album. The sequence continues at coordinate 645,201,845 of OY728121.1, read as the reverse complement.
AACCCATAAAAAATAAACTAAATACTGACATTAAAGAAGAAAAAATAAAGAGAATAATAGTTGTAAATTATGAACATCTTATTGAATTCGATTAAATCATTTTAAAATAAAACAAAAAGAAAAAAAATTGAATTGATATTAGAAAAAATATAATGAATAAAACTATAAATGGAATCAATAGAAAAAACATGAATGAAAAGGGGAACTAAATAAAGAAAAATTAATAAGAGAGGATCAGGCAGCTAAAAATAATTGTTTTTCATAAGTCCCACAAAAAATATATTGACATTTAGTTTTACAGAATATATAAAATTTCCATGTTGTTTATGTTTTTTACGTGGGGGTTTTAATTGATGTTTTCATAGGTTTTCATTTTTATGTCATGTACTTAAGATCTCTGATTATCTCTGAATATCTTAGATATTTTGAATTTCATATCCTCTATCACGGTTGGGATTCAAAATTCTAACTCATCAAATCAAATACTAATTTGACATCTTGTATGTCATTAGGTCTAAAATTATATTCATCCATGACATGTAATTGAGAATCACATTTTGAAAATTGTTAAAAATATCTACATTGGATTTATGGCTTGAAAATTGATAGAAGGTGTTATTCTTGATGAGCACCCATCACGTACCTCAGATTCATGACATTTAATGCCTTAGTTTTTTTTTTGATTTTCTACCATTCATTCTTTGAGTATTGACTTTAAAATTACAATCATACCACAATAATACCTAGAGAATTATTTAATGAAGTATAAATAATCATTGAATAAATGATTGCAATATGTATAAATAAAATCAATATATCTTGTTTTAATATTAAATTTTAATAAAAATTTTCATTCTCCATTGGAGATAAATATTTTTCATGACATAAAAAAATAAACTGTAAATTTCCTAAGGTGATACATTATACCATAGAAAATTATTTATCTTTAAAAATGATGTTAATTTGGTGAAAATAAATAGGGAACTTCTTCCCCTTTTGAAGCAATGGGTTACCACATTTCATTCTTAATTTTATGATTTCTTTCAAGAACAATAACCATGTTATATGACTTGTTTAATAGTACATTATCCCTTTGTTATATGATTTATATTGATTGATCCTCATAGATGAGAACATTTTCGAACTTTAAAACTAATTCATTCATAACATTTTAATTGATAAGAATTTTTTCCGTAAAAATGATTCTGGGAACAAATTATGTACCTCGGATTTCAAATGGTACACTGTATCTAGTTCTAAAAATTTCCTTCTCACTAAATATCATTAAACTCTTCAATGATTATATTAAAATCAATTCCAATCCTCATACTTCAAACTATTGATCTCTACCACAGTTTAGGACACAACTCAACTATCTAATCAGAGAAAATATAAAAAATACTTTGATTGGTTTGAATCATCTAAATCATTTCATCCGAATTATTCAGTCTAATATGTCTATGATGTCCAACATCATCCATATATGTTAGATACCTTTACGTATTCCGATATGAAGACTTTTCAAGTTTAATTTTAACTCCTCAATTTTTTTTATTATACAAGAATGATTTTAGGGGTTTGTATGGACCCCAAACTCCAAGAAAATAAATTTAATTGTATCTCAATGTATTTTCCTGATTTTAAATTTTCTTTTCTAAATGACCCATTGTATGTGTATTAAAAGTACTGATAATACACATCTTTTTATCTAAATTCGGATGATGATTTCTCGAAAACAAATAGGTAATCATAAAACTCATTCAGATATAAATAATAATGTTACACTATGATACCATACCGCATTCATTATATATATCATGGAAAAATGATTTAGTGAAAAATATCTCTTAATAAAATGGAAATCTGTTGGTTTAATATAATAATCAACCATGACCAAAATGGACTTATAAATTTTTTAATTTTTCAGAATTTTAATGGTGAAACAAATACTGATTTTCATCCATATATATATTGATATGGGTAATTCATATGTTATCCTATAATTCATTTTCCATTTTTAGGTAAATTTTTATAATACCATGAAATGAGATTCATATTCTCTAATATACCACTTCATGTGTTCGCAATATAAAGGATTATTGAGATATATATAAGAAAACTATAATTATAGGATGGATAGAAATCAATGATCTATGTTTATTTTCAAAAAACTTATTTTTAATGTTTCTATTGATGGAACACATATTTTTTTAACTAATAGTTAAATATCATAATTGTAAAATATGAATTTTGAATTATTCCCCACATTATTATATATCTTTATATAATACTTCAATGCCTCTTTGATCTACACATAGATGGAGGTTTGCGTTGTAATTTGGGAATGATATGATATATCTAATTTCCACAATATTAAAAGGAAAAACATTTGAAAAGAATTTTATATTGTGTATTTTTTTCCTCATCATGGATAAGGTATAATTTTATTTCCAACTACGATCATCAGCCACCTAATTTCCATCATATTGTGGTATTAAATTATGTATTAATAAACCATGATCATCTCCGACCACATCTAAAGGTGCATGTTTAACTCATTATGTGAAAATATATAGTTTATGATCATGTGATCAGTATATTGATATAAAATTTTTATCATGGTGAGAATGTATTCATATCATTACTGAAAATATTATGGACACAATCTCGAAATCAAGTGTTAGATAATTTTAATAATCAATATTTAATTACAATGATGTATAATCTACCATTTATTTTCATTCTGTATGATGACAGTTCCCAACACATTCATTGAAATATAAATATATATATAATACCATTCTCCAGTTATTGGTAATGTGTTTATAGGTGAAATGATCATCCATGTTGTGAGATGCATGAAATATTCGTCGCATTAATCCGTAAAAAAGAACATGAATTCATTCAAAGTAATAATGGTTAGTGGATTTGATAGTCGTGAAATAATTCTATGATAGTATTGATAATATATGTGAAATATATGTATACTATAGATCACTATTATAATGGTTATTCAGGTACATTATTCAATGTCATATATAATTTAAAGAACTATTAATATAACCTTTGATGTGTTTTTATTTACATAATAATGACACTTTTTTTCATATGTTATTCAAAATTTTAAAATATATAATATAATGTATCCATTCTAAATTTCTTCAGTGAAATCCTAAAATAAATATAATTTTCTTCAATTAACAAGATATATATGAGGATAACATCAATAAGGATTTCTAAATAATGATTGATGTAATATCAAATAAAATTATTTGATTATATTAATGTTTAGAGAAGGGGAATATTGAATTTTGAATAATATATAAATCAATTCACCATTCCCATTCCTTGTATGATATGAAATAGTTGATATACCCACAGTTTCCTCCCTCATTTTTAGATATCAAGATCATAGGATAATCATTGAAAAGTATTCCCCTATAACAATTGATAATTTTTTTATCAATATAGTGATGTATATATTTGTTCATGATAATGGTTTTATTATGATCATAATAATCCATATTAAAAATCATAGATCCATTATTATTATCATCAATAATGATTATTACACCCCATGATGAAGCTCTAATGCATATAAATCACTTATAAAGATTCTATTAAATTTCAATCTTCATTAAATTAAATTTTGTTAATTTCATTGTATAAGTATTATTTGAGATAGTCACATCAAATAGAATGATTCGTATTGAAAACAAAAAATCACAATCTAGCAGAATAAAATGCAAATATTTTGGAATTTTTTTTCAAATTATTATAAAATGACAATATCTTAAATATAATGTTTTCTCTAAACCATTATAAATGAATAACCCCCATTATAATTTATAAAGACCCATTTAATGGGTGTAATTTCCTAAAGAATTTCATGGTAAAATTAAATATATAAATGATCATTGATTGATTCATGATATGAAATTTTATTTTCCTATCCTGAAACACGATATGTGATTTATGTATGGAGATCTAAACCATAAAAAAACAATTTACTGATAGAATAATAATATTTATCATAAGCAACATCCACTAATATCTATCAGATTTAAGTTATATAAATTATTTTATTATAAACATACCATTTCATGTTTTAATTTATATGTTAATATCATGAATTGTGTCTCTATTCTATTTCCTTAAAAAAATATTGATCTGGATGAGGGGTTAATCCCCAAATCAAAAGTATTTTTTTCTATAGTGGTTGATTAATATATATTTCAGCACATTGTTTTCATGAACTAAATCAAAATTTTTAAATTATATAGGATTTCACATTATCCTAAAGATTTGGGGATTTCATACATTAATTATTATCATTAAACATTAGTTTTTTTCACTTTTTTGATAGAATTTCAATACTTCTTAAAAATGAATTATTATAGTTTGGGTGGGGCATATTTATGATACCTCCCTCTATCTATTTCATTATAAAGTCACATATTATATTTTAAATATTCATATTCCTAAGTTCATTGTCATGAACACTAAAATAAGTAACCCTTTCCATTATGATAATTACAACCATAATTCGATCCACATTCTCAAAACAGAATATGGTTAATTTTCTTTCCATCAGGTTTTTATCATTTTATTTTCATTAAAAATAAATTATTATATTTTTATCCCTATAATGGGATGAATTATAGAATTAACATACATGATAATTACCTTGATAGATCATTCCATATGTTTATTATACATACTAAACACTGTTATTTTTAAATCCATTTGGAGGATTTTATTAATCCTATAACAAAATGATTGATTTTACATACTAGTGAAATAATAAAATAAATTGTATAACATGAATTACTTGAGATTTTTTCATTATAAGTACCAATGGTATAATCACATTTTTTTATATCTCGTAATTCTACCTTTATTATTGTATAAGTATTTTTGAAAAAATGTTTTTTTATAAATATTTTCACTAAATCCATTGATTACGTAGAGACAACCATTTTTCTTCTTCACAAAATTATAATTGAAGGACCAATATTAGTTATCAATTCTATAAATGTTATAAATATCAAGAATAATCCTCTGATGTTCAAATTAATATAGAATATAAAATATAATATATATTTGGTTGAACTATTTTTATACAATTAATTGATTAGAAATATAACTAATTAAGGGTTTATACATTCACATGAAAGGATTTATATAAATATTGTCATTCATTGATATGATCAAGAGCTAAAAATGTTTCACATGATTTTAAATTGATTGAAATTCTTGGGTGGGAATTTATATGATATTTTTACTCAAGATCCCATACCATTTGGTTACTCATTATTACAACTATTTCATTATACATTATATTTTTTGTTTACTCTATTGCTCTCATTTCATTCCATTTACTAAAAGAAAAAGTATAATTAGGCTATCCATGAGTAATAATATCACAATGATCATAGGTGATCATAAGATGGGTATTTAGTTATGTAAATATAATCATGTTGTTTTTAGAAAACATAATAAAATATTACAAAAAATGGATCCTAAAGCATGATTAATGGTATACTTATTTTAGCATGAAAAAGTCATCTGTCATATGATAGTGGAAAAATAAATCAATAATCCATAGAAATTTGAATATAAAATAGTTAAATTCATTATATATTAATATATACCATATTTAAGAACAAAAATACAATCATATTTCATGTCCAACAACCATTAAAATCATATCATAATGGGATATGATAACCAACTTACTATAACATATTAAATTTGGGATAACCAACCACAACCCTTAACCAAGTGGAAGTAGGAAATTCACATTAAAAAACGTGATCTCCTGAGATATAAGGCCTCATTGAATTTAGTGGAATGGTATTGTATACTAACCTATCACATGATGTCAAATTATACATACGTGTTCCACATAAACATGAAATCAATAATAATTCCATCAAAAAATATTTATGTTTTGAAAAAGAAATATTTTTCATGACAAAATATATATGAAATTATAATAATACATCTAGAGAATGAATGTAGATAGCACAATTATATCATATTTTATGAAATGATAATTAATAATTAGTGGGGTTTGAAATATGTGAAAACACCTTTATAATTATATTTAAAATTTCAATTAAAAAATTAATACATTTTACATTTTTGATATATTTTATTATAAATGAAAATAATTTATAAAATAGAGTGGATATAAATTTATTTGTGACACCATGAAAACATAGAGAGGAAGTTTCTTAATTAAAACCAATGAATAAGATATATAATTCTACTATATGTAAAATATTTAAAAATGAAATTTTTTCCCACTTTATAATGAATTTCAAAGTCAAAAAATAATGGTTGTTCTTAACAAGGAAAATGTTTCCTTTTTAAATAAATTTGTATACCATAAAAAATATGTTTACAAATTATATATATATTGGATAGGATTTCCCTAACATAAAAATAGTATAGTCTTGGAAGAGATTGTTTATCAACAGAAAATAATAGTGACAATTGATCTCTTTTACATTCATCATTTTAGGAGAAATATGATGCAAATATGACTTGAAATTATGGGAGGAAATGTGATATTTATGAAAAGGGATGATAATATAATATGAGTCTTTTTTTATACAGAAATATCATACAATTTCCCCATATGGAAATTTCGTTATAACCATCTCTAATTAAGAAATTCATTTGAAATAAAACCATAACCAATTTACCCTGAATTTTATCCGTGTAATTTCACATCATGTTTAATAAAAATAAAAATATTAAAAACTTGTTTAACAAAAATTTTTAAATCTAATACACATAATATTGTAAAATTTTAAGCATTATCTATTTTTTTATTTTTATTTTCATCATCATATTTTAGTAATTTTTATTATTTCATATATGTTTCAATTGAGATGTTTGAGAATATTTTATCATAAAAAGATCAAAATTATATGATAATAATAGAAAATGAAATATTTTTTTTCATTTACATATTTATAACCATGTTAAGTTTACGGAAATTATGTGTATTGTTTATAAGAATGGAAATCATGGAAATATTTCATCACAAAATTTACGGATAAACATGAGTTACTTTATAATGATTATTAATATTTTTTCACCTCCCCAAAAAATAGTCATAAAATATATTAAAATTAGGTATTATTTATTACAAGTATTAATTTTAGCATAACTTTACTGTGTAAACATGGAAATGTTAGTATATCATCATTCATAATCCTGGTTGAACCGAACAAAATAGAAACATGTTATACAAGTTATTGAGAATGAGTTTAGAGTTATATAATGGAGGTATCATTTTAATAAAAGAAAATGTATGTTAATATGTCCTCATTATAGTGGATTAAGAGGGTTATAAAGGTATTTTATTATAATTAAATTGGTATTAATAAATATCCTTTTACCCACTATGATGATTTTTTCCGGATGATAACTTCCCTCATAATGGTGGACATAAGATTTGTTCCTATGACTTTAGAAATCAAAATATAAGAGTCATATAATGGATGTAAAATTGGTATATATTAAATATGAATTAAATGAATATATATGGTTTTGAATGGGTTGAATTGATATCCAATTATCAGTGAAAATGTGGAATGTTTCCTCAGTAATTTGAGTTTGGTGTGGAGTAATGGTTGAATTTAATAAGTGTTATGTTTTTTTGAAGAAGAAATTTTGGTGAGACATAGTTATATTAATTATGTACATAAAAAGTTAATATATAATAGTTATTGGCCTTATTTCATTAATAAAATTTGACGTGTTAAAGATTACATCATTTTACCCCAATTGATAAATATTAAAAACATACCACGATAATTATTATTTTTTAGTAAAAATATAAGACGAACTCTCCTACCCAATTAAATGAAATATTTTAATAAAAATAGATAAATAAAATAATAATAATGAAATATTATTAAATATATTTAATAGGTTGTAGTTAAAATAATTTAATTTTATAACGTTTTATTTTTTAACAAATTTTTTCTTAATTATTATGTACTTTTTTCAAATAAAGTAAAGATATATCTCTTAAATAATGTATATATTAAAAATTTAATACAAATAAAAATAAATTACTAATTATTTAATTAATAATTAAAACTAAAGAACCATATGTATAATTAATATTTTTAAAAAATATCTATAAGAATAAATATTTATTTATAATATTTAAATCAATATATAACTAAATGAAATAAATTATTATAAAACAAATATTTAATTTAATTTTATAAATTTTTTTCATTTGTGACATATAATATAATTTACAATTACATGACTTACTGCATTTATATACCCCATGATGGTATATTCATTGACCATATTTCCAACTACAATATTTATAATTTCATATTTAAATCCAATATATTATCATCCATACACTAAGTAAAATCATTCATAATTTTTTTACTCATCTCTAAACAAGTATATTTTATTTATTCTACTTTTTTGACACTTAAAAGTTTCACTTTGGGTTATGATATTAATTTAATAAAATAAGGTTAAATATTTTATATTTTTTATATTTTCATTTACATTAAAATTTATTCAATTTTAAATTTCATCTGAAATGTTTTATATTTAATTTTATAATTGTATTAAATTATATCATCTATTTTAATAATTTATTCCCATAAAATATATCATGACTGTTTTTAGTTAGGTTCTTCTTCTTAAATAATATAATCAAGACAATATTTATTTATTGGAAAATATAAATTTTACTATTAAGGGGAATTACATTCTTCTTCATTATCAAGATCTTCAATATTTTATAAAACTCTTCTTTTATAATTCCATTTATATCTAGATATCTTTTTACATAAATATTTCTACATGATCATTATAAATACTATCCATTTCATTTCTAAGGATATTATTCCTACCTATATATCTCATAGGCGCCTAAAGAAAAAAAATTATATATAATTTCTATATTTTTAAGTCAATATTTTTCCCAAAACAAGAAATCCAAGATAACCATTCTATTTTTAAATAGCATCATTATTTATACATGTAATTTATAATCTATAATTTCTAATATGATAATATATTCCGTATTTTCACTATATTTCATAACATCAATATCAAATGTTATTTAATCATCACAGAAAAAATTACCCTAAATTATTCATATGACATCTTTGATCATTTTTTAAAATATTCTATAAAAATAATTCCTATAATTATATTGTGTTTAGTTAGAATATTATTTATAATATCAAAATTTAAATCTATTTCTCCACATCTATATTCAAATTGGATATTTTATTTTTCATAAAATCATTTACCAACAATACGTCAAAAAAATTATTTTATGGAAGTATTTGAGCAGATAAAAAATTATATCAATTAAAAAACATAATTTAATTAGAATTAAAGAAATAAAAAAAATATACAAATGATTTGATTGTTTTCAATTCTTCCATAGGGGCCATAGAGGAGTGGTACCATATAAGGGGGAGAATTTAATAATAATTTTTTTCCTAAATTAAAGCACAAAATCATTTACACTACCAATAAACAAAATTATCTAACAATCATGACATGTATGGTCTCATTAATGCTTCTATAATGAGGATGGTAAAAGTGATATTCTAGTTATATCTATCTTGATACAATTTATTCAGTTTCTTCTTTGAGTACTTGAATTTTTTTTGAATTATGATCAATGTAAAATACATACACAAATCAAATACACCACTTGGTTCACATATTTTGGAAAAAACTAAGTATCATACAATATAAATGCATCGATATACCAAAATCCCTTAAAAATAGTGTTTATTGGTGGATTTTGAACAACATACTTCAAAAAAGGGGTCACTCCATCTTCCTTGATTTAGTGATAGTGATATACCTCATTTGATTCATTCCACAATTCATCCCCATTCATTCACTATTCAATAAACGGAAAAATATGTGTTGTTCATAAAAATTCTATGATAAAAAAATATCACCCTTTTTATTAGTGAATTAATTTAGAACAAATTTTCATTTATCCCCTTACACTACAATTTTTAATAATAAATTGGAAAACATCCCCATGAAAGAAATCATATCTATTTCTCGAGAGGATCATCAATTCATCCCTTTGGAGTAACTCATTTGTTCATTTTAATGACCTTTGATGCGTTTCAATAGTCTCCTCATTCATCCTATAATTTTTTTTAATCACTCTCAATATTATAGAATTTTTCTACCCTCCATTTTTTAAATTTTTTGGTAGTAATCAGGTATATTTAATATGATTTGTAATATTTATATATCACAAGGATATTATTTTATAGGATTTACTATATCTAATAAAAGTGAAATTATCATAGCTTTCTCTGATTATTGTTTATAATTTAAATTAATTCTCGATATAAAATTTATAAATATTTATAACCACAATTTGGGTAAAATAATAACCTTTAATCCAAAATATATATTATATATGATTGGACATTATAAAAATGAAAAATTTATCTTCTTGAATTTTATATGGCATGACCAATTTCATCACAACATTAAATAATTTTTCCTCCAAAAATGAAGGTCTTATCCAAATCGGTCACCAGTATTTTTCGCAAGATAAATCCTTAAATAATAACTTCAATCATTATCCCATGATATAATCCATCATTTATTGTGAAATTAATTCATTATGATGGGTAACTAAAATTTCGCGACCTCAATGTTATAGAAAAATCATATAATTTATGGTGTAACACACATTATTGTGGTATGATCCATGTTTTCCTGAGAAACAACTTCAATGTAATGTAATGAATTTTGTTAATCAATAAATTACAATGGGTTGATCCATGATGTATCCTATTCTAGATAAACACATAAATATCATGGGTTCATTATCAATGAAAAACATTCTTCTTTATAGTGTAAGAAAACACCTTAAAATATGATTGTTTAATAAACATATGTGTACAGATATATCAATATAGAACAACATAAATTATTAAAGTGTGGATTTTATCTCCAACAATATAAGTCTATCAATATCCACAATACCATATTTTTCTCCATAGGAATAAATGTTTCAGTATGTTTATATATTTTATTCTTTTGATGAACATATTATTCTATCCTGGTATTTGGATGTTGTAGTTTAATTTTATAATACATCTAGTTACAATTATTTATGACATTATAACTTTATAATTACTCAAAAACCCATTTTAAGAACCCCATTACTCATGTTTAACCACATAAAACATTTTGTATCCATTTTTATCAGAATTTTTTACTTTCAAACTACAAATATTTCTCTATTTAATTTTTAATTTTAATTTTACATATCTCAATACATTGAAAGAAATTTATATGTTTCATCAAACCCCGTCCATGATAAATATTACCATTTGATATTCCATATGATCTTCATATGTTACTATTTTTTTAAACATTATTTACTTTTCCATACGAAAATATTATTTCATGAACACTTAATCAACATAATCATAAATTTTAACTATTAACATGGAAACTCTAACTTAATTATATAATATTGATTTGGCACTACTAACATCCAATAGAATCCATTATATTATATTTTTAAGACACCAAATCTGAAATAATTTACAGTATCACCCCTAGATGAAAATAATTCTTATAGATGAAAGAAAATTTGTCACAATACAACATTAATTATTTGTTTAATGGAAATTGATTTAATTTTATAAGGAATACCTTAATGTTTTCGAAGATGATTTAAATAAAAAACATTCCCTAACCAGAGTAAAATAGATTATAAATTCAATAATGTGGTTATATGTATATTCATTAAATCATTATTCAATAATCTAAAAATATATAAAAAGATAAAATGGATAATAAGGTTAAAATACATATCATTCATAGACACTTTGATGAATTAATGATGGATCTTAATTAAAAAACTGATGTTTTCTTATAATAAATAATTTATGTTATTTGAAACATTTATAAAAATAATTCTCATGAACCAACCCAGAGTTCCAACGAAGCTCACACCTGACCCGGTATGTGGCATGGCCCAATGGGCGTTCTTCATACCCACATGATGGAAAATAGTTCCAATGTTACAATGTTATTCATTGGGAATGATTTCACACATTAAGATACTCATATATAACCAAAAACAGAAAAAAAAATTACAATATTGAATAAAAAAACAAAAAATTAATAATTATTTCTAGTTTTATTAGTTACATCATTAAATAAAACTCAAAAATACTAAAATGAATGAGAAACTAAAAAAATGTACCCAAAACCTCATTATGAAAACAAGGATCATTTCCCCCAAGCCACCATCACCACTTAATACAAGAGGAAGTCTATGAACCTGATCATCCACAATACATCATTCCATTATCTAGCTAATACAATTAACAAGGTCTACTAAACGGAAAGGTGTACGTAGGGTGTGGTACATATCCTAGTAGGATTACTAAATTATAAATCATTCCATTATATAACATGCGAAGAAAAATAAACATGTTCATTACCATTTAAACATTTACAACCTTTCTATGAAAAATTTTTTTTCGTAGAAAATACTCTTAAAGGTAAACATGTTCAATTAAAAATGCACAATTATAGAATTTTTTTAAAATAATTTTCAAGAAATTTATGAAAAGCCACATCATAAAAAAACATTATTTATAATTACATATAGATACATGTTCAATCATATATCAACAGATGTAACATGAACCATAAGTATTATTTCAATAAAGGAATCTATGGGTAAATCCGTAAGGGTAATCTCTCTTGAGTGTGACACTTTAACCTTTTTCCTCGATGTAAATTTGTTAAAAACCCATGAATAATAACATTCGTGTGCATAATACACTAAGAGGGGACACCCCATGGCCCCTGTGGTCTCCAATCATCACCATAGTTTCGTTACTGTAATAAGAATCAATCTTGCTATGTGAAACTGGGATAATCCACTTCCAAATAACATGAGTAATAGATATATTTAGCCCAGGTTGATACCCTTGATTCCCTTGTGCTCAATATCATGTTCACATTCCACACATATCACCACTATCATATATAGATGGCCAATATTAATAATAAACTAGGATATAACAGTTTTCATAAACCAAACAACATTCCATTTTACACATAGAAAAAACATTATCAATTACATTTTACACTAAATATATATTTTAAGAAACTCATTTGACAAGATCCTAAGAACAGTACACAATTAATCCCACTATTTTCATGGGACAATCCCCATTCAAATTCACACATATATCAAATACACTTTGATTCACGCTTCACACCCTTCATATAGTCCTCAAATTTCATTTTGAAGCAACAAAAAATGACCATAAGGTAATATAATCCATTTCCGTTTTTAAAACCCACATACAAGAAGATTCCCACCATAAGTTCCATTGGAAACACATTTTCACGTTTTATATAATAATTAAAACACTTCCAATAGGAACCATAAAAAAGGAACACACAAAACAGTGTTAATTTTCCATATAAAATACTTTTTTATCAAATGATCTTGTCAAAACACTTACTATATATTTTTCTAAAAAAACATTGAAACCATAGAACATATTTAGGAAAGATAATATGTGTGTCAAATTCATCTATATATTCTAGATCTTTAAATCACCTACCTCAATTGTTGAAGCTTTTGGAAATCGATAAAAAATGAAAACAAAACCACCATAAGACCCTATAATAAAAGAATAAATCCAAAATAATCAAGTTCATGCTCTAAATAAAATAAAATAACCAAAAAAGTGTCACCATACCCACTAGTGTAATGAGACCCCAAATAAAGAAGAATAAAACACTAAAAAATGATTAAGAAACCAAGTGGTGGAGGATATAGATTGTATTTCCTTAATAATTAGTGGAAAACTACCCATGAAATGATTTCTAAAAATACTATGGGAGATTTCAGAATATTCCATGGATGAAAATAACATGTTGGAGTGAAAGGTGTGGAATTCATGTAAAATTTTTTATAGACAGATATGGTATTTCTGGTTTTTAATAAAATAGACTTTGTGTATGGTTTTCTTCCATAATATACCAAACAGTACCAAAATAATCTTCCCCTTACAGCCATATAGCAACATGTTTCATGGTTACCCCATATAATTTACAAATGTATCCCTTACAATGTGTTATCTACTAGCTGCGTGATTTCTTTAGAAGGGCACATGGTTTTCCTTAACAATTCCATAACTGTGTGCCACCTACTATTTAATCCAAATTTTCTATTTTCTTAATAAAATCAATGAAAATACAATGAAAAATGTTAGACCGACAATAAAATAAATATTCAATGAAATTTGTCCCCATCACATAAACATCCTGATAGAAAAAAATATCCATTATATGTATTAGGATAATGGAATAAAAAAACCAGTGTGTGAAAATTCTCCACACCATGAAAAATTTCCTTCCCCAGAATTTCTTCCATGGTTTGATCCAAAAAAAAATTGACACCCCACCACAACTCAATAAAAATCCTAGAAAACACCTAAAATGAAGAGAAAGCATGAACACAAGGAATGGAATAACAGATTCACAAGTATTAACTATAGTGGCCAGATTGGACTCCCATCCATATGTATTATATCCACAAAAATCTAAATCACCTCAAGTTGAAAGATCAAAATAAAATGAATTATCACCATATCATAATCCATCCTCTTAAGACCAGAACGAAACAGAAATTATCAAATGAAACACATACCATTTTCCTGAAACAAACAAATGAACTCAAAACACTAGTTCATGAATAATTTTGAAACCTTATCTCAAAAACACCACTGGACATACGCAAACCCCAACCTATTCTCAATAGGGAAAAATGAAATTAGATTGATCTGAAAAAGACTACCCCTTTCAAGACAACAACCGAAAATAAGATGTATTTCCAATATGGTGAGGTCCAAATGAACTTCCCACCATTTGAGAGAAGAAATAACCAATTTATTCGAGACTAAATCTCATAATAATCTGGAGTGAGATCTCTCACCATAAGAATCATTAATCTTGACCAAACTGCACATACTAACAACCATAGTTAAAGAACCCAATTTTTTGATGAGGTAATCTCCCACCCATGAAAGAGTTTGAAACCAAACCAATTCACATAGTCCAACAGTAGAAGTACAACAAAATAGAGATCCACATCCCAACGATGAACTTTTTTAATATCATGAAAATAAAAAAACATCCCTCCTTATACCAAAGAAGAACCATTCACCCTCACGGGTAATAGTGATGAATGATCCCTTCACACCACTACCCGCAAAATGGATCCATTAAAAAACGAGTTAAAAGAGAGAATATTGAATGGACCCAATCCAACAATGGGGACCAAGCCAGACAAAGGTTCCGTACACCCCACATGATTTAGGGTTAGGCACCACTATCCCTTCAAGTAATATGGATTGATCCCTAATGTTTGAAGCATCCCATACCTTGTAGTCAATAGTGGAAATATCTTGAGAGAACACTTTTTTTTGTTTCGTGATCACCCACACACTACCCTATGATTATGCAATGTAGTATAACATGCCATAGAACATACACCACCTCAACTTGGAAATTTAACCATGACATTTATTTAGAATAAAAAAAAATATTCACATTCACCTTGAGTAAGAAACATTAGGAAACATGATCACATGAAAGACAAATCAATTTAGAACAAAGGAATCTAGAACACTCTACGTAAAAAAACATTCCTCTATTTATACTGATTTTCATAATGTAGTATTGAAAAAACTCATTCATAGTGAAACAAAAAGGAATAACCACAAAATGACACTATACATGATCATCACAATAAGGATGTATTAAAAACCAGAAATTAAATCAGGCTCCAATAAACACACTAGTTATGAAAATGGACATGATGACTTCTTATGACAAGGCATTACCTTCTGATGGAACAACTTTATCACATTCATAAAACAATTGGATGAATGTTCTTTGGGCCTTATGACATCGTTTCTAACACCAATTTCCTCAAGTCACTTTTTCAAAATCCCTACTAGAATTCCCTTCACAACATATAGGTAGGATGTTTAATCATAGAGGTGATAAAATTTCCCTTTAAACGACTCTGAAAACTTAGGAAAACTAATGGTTTATTAAATTATCCATATCTAGTATTCCACTTTGTGAAGATTCTTAGGATTATAAAATACATAAGGAATTATCTTCCCGAACTTGAGAAGATATTCCACAGGTTGATCAATGGGAGGCTCTGTTAATGTTAATTCACATGTAAATGCACTGTAATGTCCATTGAAAAATTATTATGGCATGAACATTTCTATAAGAAGATTAAGGACTCTATCAAATCTGATTCATTGAAAACAATTCACCAAAACCATAAACCATGGACACAAGGAATAAATCCAAAACTTACCAAACACCTAATAAAATAACCAACAAATAATTATTTTCAAAACCAATTTATCGAAATATATATAAACGTGAAACACCATTCAAACAAGAGGGTTTTTTAAAATTAATAATCCTCACAAAATACATTCCGAAATCATATGAAGAAACACCACACAACTACAAGTTATAACAACATCATATTTTTTATTAAAAGAATTTTCTAATTGAAAAAAATCTCCTCAGGTTGTAAACTCCCCAATGGTATTCAATGGTGTCTCATGCATCCATATTCTCATTCTAAATAATGTTCCCAATATCTCGCATTGTTGAAAATATAAATTTATCCATACATATCATGCTTGTGTCCACTCATGGAAACAAATCAGGAATGATAAAATCTTTTAAACATTTCGAGAAAAAGCATGAAAGTGACTCTTTTTGTAACACCCAAGATTTTTATGAGTAATATTTTGTTTTTATGTTATATATATATCATCAAAGAAATAATTCAATACAAACTAGCTTGAATTACTTTACACGCAATCACGACCTTCCTCGATAGCTTGCATTGTACGCAATACCGAGTTTCACTAAACAACGATATGCTATTAAAATATTATTAAAACTAGCCGTTATGAATAGTAATAACCACTTTTTGAAATTTTATAAATTTTATTTTTCAAAATGGACTTCATTTTTGTATTAGGAATACCGAAATTAGCCTAGGGTGATATTTTGGTATTTTTCTAAAAACATTCCATTTTTTATGAATAATGGAACCACTAAGTGGTAGGTTAAAAAATGAATTTTGCATAAAACATAATTTTTCAGCTTCTGTGAATGGAATTTCGAAAATCCGATAGACACGGTTGATATCAGTAAGTAAAATGTGGTTCAATGAGATAAAAATAATTTTTTGGTGAATATTAACTTTTTACTTTTTTTTACCGCGGTTAATAGTAAATAGGGTAACTAAGGGTAAATATGATATTACTATTACCCTAACACATGTTATAATTCTATTGGATAAGGGTAATTCGACCAAAAACAAACTTATGAATATAATATGACCATTTAGGTCCACTTGGATTAGATTATGACATTTAATATTATTTTATTTAATAAATAGTTAAAATAGTTAAAATCAAAGTTTAATAACTAAAATATTTTTAATATGGGATTATACATAAGATAAATTCGACTATAAATATTAATTAGAAAGATAAAAATATTTCCTACATAATGATATTTTTTTTATAATTTTTAGACTTTAAATAAATTAATTTATTTATGACACAACGATGATGCAGTAATTACCCTTTTTAGGCAATGTTAACATAATTGATGTTATAAATGCTCAAATAAATGTAATTTGAGACTTTTTATGAATTCCGCTAATTTTATAGGTTACTATGATATATTAGTATGGATTTAATAAACTTGGTTCGAACATATAATTCTGTTATGACTTTCACAAAAATCATATATCAAATAGTGTCAAAATTGACACCAAATAGTTTTCAAATCAAATATTATATTATTAATTGTTATTTTATTCCTAAAAATATAAGGATCGGCCAAATGACTTAGATAAGGATATATATATTAATAATAAATAACTTGGGGTTATTTTGGCATGTTATAGTAATTGTATTAACCATATAGTGTAAGAAAACAAAAAGTCACGGTAAAAGTTAAATTATTTAACTTAGAGTTAAATCTAATTGGTAAGGTTAAAATAATAACCTAAACTTGTCTAAGTCCGATTGGTTGATAGGAATTCGACCCATCCCCACATTACCTTCGAAATAAGACCCTTTGGAACCATTATAAACCGATTTGGACTTTAATATAAAATAATATTTTGAGATATTCCTAAGGTGCCCCTCTCCTCCCTTATAAAAGGGAACCTCCTCCCCCTCCTCCTCACACCAATTTGAGCACTCAATCTCGGCCAAACTCTACCAAAATCCCTTCTCCACTTCTCTAGAATAATCCTGGAGGTCCTGGTCTTCTTAAAAGACCAATCTTAGTTCCCTAAGTGGAGGATTCAACGAGGCGTTTCAAAGAAGAGGTAATATCCATTACCGATCTTTTCAATTTCTTTCTTCATAAACATCTTATTATTTAGTTGTTTCATGAAAAATTAATAACATCAGTATTACTTACATACTTATATGTTATTATAAATATGAAACAACCCTAATTCACCTTTTATCCATCCTATGGAAAAATGAAATCACCGCGCGTGCGTACTTACGGAATACCGTCTCAACGCCGTGGTGTAATCTATTTTCCACCATCACCTTACAAGGATGGGTATAATGGTGTAATGAGTAACTATATATGATTATTATAAAGTGATATTGATACTGAAATAGTATTCATATACTCCAATACAATTCCACGATCATAGGACCGATATCATCACTTGTGCGTACGTACGAAATACCGTCTCCACGATGTGATGCGACTCGTTCTACATGATCATCATTACATAGTAATTATATAAATGAATTGAATGAATAAATATGATATATTTTACACTAATACCATTATGGATATAATGTATCTATAACATTAAAAGAATAATAAGAATTTATTCGGCAAAACACGCATAAGAACAAAAGGCAATAAAGACCCGAGTAACGAGTAACAATGAAATATTACTAATAAGAAGCTAAGAATATGACCATATATGATATCATAACAATATTTATGATTCTGGAATAATTCAATAACATTATTTAAACCATTATACAGGAGATTCGGACACGTACAAAGCAAATCGGACCTAAGGTAAGGGAAATATCACAATCTCATTTTTATCCGAGATTGTTTATACTTTAGTATTTACTAGGGTGTATTTTATCATCCACATCCATGTTTCCTGAATATGTAATATTTTTTCCATCGAACTACAAATGTTTAAATCCAATTTTACCCTTCGGTGAGTTTTTAGTAAAAAATATGAAAGGAAACCTTTGTCGTTTTTCGTACGAGGTACATTTTGACTTTTCCGACAAAAGTACGAAGAATGTTTTTTTAAACTTATACAGAAAGAATGGATTTTTAAAACATTATTTCCAAGTATCGTCCTTTATAAGTTTTCAAGTTTATTTTTAATCAACTTCTTTTATTTTATAATTGTATGACATGTTAAGAAAAGAAAAGAGTTTTTGAAGAAGAAAGGATATTTTCCTCAAGAATGGTGTTCAAATTTTTATCAAAATTATATTCCATCTAAGATAATATAGGGTTCTGTTTTTATCCCTATTATTACAATGATTTGATTATGTTTTGAGGGAATTATTTTTATGAAGTCATTTACCTTATATGATTTTTTTTATGATGTCATGATGTTTCAAGAATCCCATTTTTGTTACATGTGTTATGCGATGATGTATGATTTATGATTATGTGGCACACATAAGAAAGGATTCATTATAAGATGGGTGGGACCTATATCTCCCTCCAATGCATTGGGTAAAGATTTATATCTCATGAGATAGACATGGCTGGAACAGAAGGTTATTTCGGTTCAGTGATACAGGACTGAAACGAGGAGTGAACTCGGTTCAGAAATGGACTTTGTCCGCTAAGATAGTCTTGGCAATGAGTCATGACTAACAAGAAATGAATTTCCATGATTATGTGTGCATGCCACAAAGTTTCAAGTTTTATGTTATGATTATGGGGATCTCATTTTCACTTCTATGATTTATTCCATGTTAAGATATTATGATCTCTTTTGCAGGTTATGATTTTCAAAAAGATATGATATGCTTTTTATTTCCTTTATTTTCTCTTGCTGAGCATTTGAGCTCACCCTTTTTTGTATGTTTTCTTTTCCCCAGGTCAGGAAGATGGATATTAAGTAGAATATGCTAAAAGGGACCCTAGATATGATGAAATAAATGGGAGACACTGTAGAAGATTTATGAACCAGTTGTTTATGTTTCCCAGTTTCTAAAGACACTATGCCTATACAGTCCTTTGTGGTTTTGTCGTATGTTGTAAAAAGTGTCCTTCAATTTTGAAGTATTAACAATGTATGTAAAGTATGGGTCGTTATAGTTGGTATCAGAGGGAGGTTATAGTCAACCTTTGGAAACTAGGATGTGAAAGGCTTAGTAAGAAACCTAAGGATAAGTCTAAGCATAGAACACAATCTTAGTGTTTTAGAAATGTCCATGAATAACCTAGGATAAGACCTTAAGCATGAAAATTTTATTCTTGAATTTTGTGGTTTTCCTATTATAATTAGTGTTGCACACACTATTCTTCTTGGTTTTAGACAATGGCTGGAACCCGAAGGAACCGTGTTAATGAGGAATGTGATGGGCAATGTAATGATTGTCCCCATGAGCAACCAAACAATATGGGAGCTGGAATGAAAAATCCTGTAGCCATGCTCACACAACTTTCTCAAGCTATGAATCATGCAGGACTTCCAAACGAGCAAAGTAAGGAGCAACATTCTGTTGATTCCTTCATGAGACAGCGTCCACTTTCATTCAGTGGGTCTACTGATCCATTAGTTGCTGAACAATGGATTAGTACTACTGAAAAGATTTTTTCAGTTCTTCAATGTTCTGAGCATGATAAAGTCATCATAGCAGTGTATCATTTGGAAGGTGATGCTGATCAATGGTGGAATCTTATCAAGAATACGAGGCAAATGGATGAAATTGAGTCCATGGAATGGGACGAGTTCAAGAACTTATTTTTCAAAAAGTACTTCCCTCATATTCTCCGAACAAAGATGGAGAAAGAGTTTCTTGAACTGAAGAAAAAGGATGATGAATCTGTTGGTACCTATGAAGCAAATTTTACAAGACTTGCAAGGTACGCTTCTGGTATTATTATCCAACCTGAGAGTAAGATCGATCGATTCTTTAGTGGTTTAAAACCAAGTCTTCGAAGGGTGTTAGCCATAAGGGACTTCAATAGCTACGAGGAAATCGTTCGATGTGCTCTCAAAGTCGAGATGGAGATTGGATTAACCCATCAGTCATATGGGTTTGATAAGAAGAGGAAAATGGAATTCAAAGGAAAATATAAAGAGCACACTGAAAAGAAGATGAGCTTTCCCTTATGCTCAAAGTGTGGAAAGAAACATGGAGGGAGTTGTCTTAAAGGGACAAGTAAATATTTCAAATGTGGAAAGGAAGGTCATCGGGCATTTGAATGCCGCGATAATGGGAAGAATATGTCTAATGATGCAAACAAAGGAAGTGATACATAGAATGAACCTAATACACTTCAATGTTTCAAGTGCAAGGAGATGGGGCATTATGCCAATCAATGCCCAAATCCAAGGGTTGATGATGATAGTCGACGTCAACAAACTCTTAAGGCTAAAGACAAAGGAATGTCACATGCAATTTCTATCAGCGATGTGGAGTACGATAACGAAGTGGTGAAAGGTACACTTACCATCCACTCTAAAGTAGCAAATGTTTTATTTGATTCTGGATCAACCCACTCTTTTATTTCTGAAGAATTTTCTAAGGGTATCACCGTATTACCTCAACAATTAGATGTTGAGTTAGCTGTGACAACACCTAATGGCACATCAATCACATCAAAAGTTTATAATTCTTCTCCGATCGAAGTTTGTGGGAAACGGCTTCCTGCAAATCTGGTGATCCTTCCTTTAGTGGAATTCGATGTGATTCTTGGCATGGATTGGATTTCTTTATATGGAGCTCATATCAATTTCCAAAGAAGGGAAGTCACATTTCATATTCCAGATCAATCTATGATCGTCTATCAATGCAAGGACGAACATAACCTTACAATCGAAATTTCTTCCATATTATGGGTATTGATTCCACTAAATGAAGTTTATTTATCTCAAATTGTTGGTGAGAAACTCGCGATTAAGAATATGCCCATCGTACGGTAGTTTGATGATGTATTTCCGGAGGAATTACCGGGTCTTCCACCAAATCGTGATGTAGAGTTTTCAATAGAACTCATACCGGGTGCTTTTCCTATTTCAAAGAAACCTTATAGAATGGCCCCAATTGAGTTGAAGGAATTGAAGAAGCAACTCCAAGAGAATCTTGATAAGGGATTCATACGCCCTAGTGCGTCACCTTTGGGAGCACCTGTTCTATTTGTTAAGAATAAAGATGGATCAATGAGACTCTGCATTGATTATTGAGAATATAACAAGATCACTATCAAGAACAAATATCCTCTCCCACGCATTGATGACTTATTTGACCAACTACGCGGAGCTCAATACTTTTCCAAGATTGATCTTCGTTCAGGGTATCATCAATTAAGGTTCAAAAGGGAGGATATACCAATGACGACTTTCTGTACAAGGTATGGACACTATGAATTTATAGTGATGCCATTTGGTCGTATTAATGCCCCTGCTATCTTCATGGATCTAATGAATAGAGTCTTTAGAGACTATCTTGATCAATTTGTGGTAGTCTTTATAGATGAT
Source organism: Viscum album (assembly GCA_963277665.1). Classification (NCBI taxonomy): domain Eukaryota; kingdom Viridiplantae; phylum Streptophyta; class Magnoliopsida; order Santalales; family Viscaceae; genus Viscum; species Viscum album. Next base: position 645,178,972 of record OY728121.1, on the reverse strand, counting down.
ATTCTTGTCTATTCAAAGATCAAGGAAGAGCATGAAGATCACTTGAGAATTATATTGAAGACCCTGAGAAAGGATAAGTTTTATGCCAAATTTACCAAGTGTGAATTTTGGCTTCAAAAAGTTGCATTTTTGGGTCACATAATCTCAAAAGAGGGGATATCTGTGGATCCAGCAAAAACAGAGGTTACCGAAAGATGGTCGAGACCAACAATAGTAACTGAGATCCGAAGTTTTCTTGGTTTGGCTGGATATTATCGACTTTTTGTAAAATATTTTTCACGATTATCTAACCCACTCACCAAGTTGACTCGGAAAGGAGTTAAGTTTGTTTGGACAGAGGAATGTGAAGAGAATTTCAAGGAGTTGAAAAGAAGGTTATCCAGTGCACCTGTGCTCACACTAACTTGTAGTGGAGAAAGGTTTGTGATCTACAGTGATGCATCCAAGAAGGGATTGGGGTGTTTTCTTATGCAAAGTGATATGGTAATAGCTTATGCCTCACGACAATTGAAAATCCATGAGAAAAATTACCCAACACATGATTTGGAGTTAGCTGCGGTAATCTTTGCATTAAAGATTTGGAGGCATTACCTTTATGGTGAAAGGTGTGATATTTATACTGATCGTAAAAGTTTAAAGTATATTTTCACACAAAAGGAGTTGAATATGCGTCAAAGAAGATGGTTAGAGCTGATTAAGGATTATGACTGCTCAATCCATTACCACCCAGGAAAAGCAAACAAGGTGGCAGATGCATTAAGTCGACAAGACCATGCTAGTTTATCCATGATGAGGATCACAAAAGATCCAATATTTATGGATTTACAAAGGATGGATCTTTGAATTATAATGGAAGGGGAAAATCTTATCTTTTTCAAATGAATGTTCAACCATCTATACATATAAAGATTGAAGAGGCACAGAAAGAATATGTCGTGTTAGAAAAGAAGGTGAGAAATGTTCCTGAATTCAACCTTGATTGTGATGGGATAATAAAGTTCAGGAATTGGGTTTGTGTTCCTCCCATCCCCGATTTAATGAAGGAGCTGCTGGATGAGGCTCATTGTTCTTCATTCTCTATTCATCCTGGAAGCACGATGATGTATAGAGACCTGAAAGAGTACTTCTGGTGGGATGACATGAAAAGAGATGTTGCTGAATATGTCTCTCGATGCTTGGTTTCTCAACAAGTTAAAGCTGAGAGACAGAAGTCTAAGGGGATGTTACAAACATTACCCATACCCGAATGGAAATGGGAAAACATCACTATGGACTTTGTCACAGGACATCCTAAAACATCCAAAGGAAATAATGCTAATTGGGTCATAGTTGATCGTCTTACAAAGTCTGCACACTTCATTGCTATTAGAGAGGATTTCTCTCTAGATCAGCTTGCCAGGATATATGTAAAGGAAGTGGTAAGATTGCATGGAGTACCACTTTCTATTATATCTGATCGGGATCCGAGATTTACCTCGAAGTTCTGGCGAAGTCTTCAGCATACTCTGGATATAGAGTTGACTTTCAGCACTCCTTATCATCCTCAGACAGACGGTCAGTCTGATAGAACAATTCAAACCCTAGAATATATGGTGAGAGCTTGCTCTATGGATTTCAAAGGAGGTTGGGATCAACACCTACCTTTGGTGGAATTTTCTTATAATAATAGCTTTCACTAAAGTATTCAGATGGATCCTTATGAATCACTCTACGGAACTAAATGCAGGACTCCAACTTGCTGGGATGAAGTTGGGGAAAGAAAGCTATTAGGACCTGATCTCGTTGATGAAATGGCAGAAAAGGTCAGATCTATTCAACAACACATAAGAGCAGCTCAGAGTCGACAGAAAAGTTATGCCGACAACCAAAGAAAATACCTAGAGTTTGAAGTGGGTGATAAAGTGTTCTTACGAATATCTCCCTGGAAGAGGGTTATGAGATTTGGAAAGAAGGGGAAGTTGAGACCTAGATATATCTGTCCTTTCGAAATACTGGATCGTGTTGGAAAGGTAGCTTACCGATTGGAACTTCCACCAAATCTCTCTCAAGTTCACGATGTGTTCCATGTATCTCTCCTGAGAAAGTACATACCTGATCCTTCACATGTACTCAGCTCAGAAGTTGTACCGCTGGAGCAAGATCATTCTTATGAAGAACAACCGATAGAGATTCTGGATCGTAGCGAAAAAGTCCTACGAAACAAGACCACTCGATTGGTGAATGTTTTATGGAGGAACCACCATCTTGAAGAAGCTACAAGGGAGCTTGGGGATATGATGAGGGAGAAGTATCCTCATCTGTTTGTTACAAAGTGACGAATTTCGAGGGCGAAATTCTTTTTAAGGGGGGTAGAATGTAACACCTGAGATTTTTATGAGTAATATTTTGTATTTATGTTATATATATATATCATAAAAGGAATCTTTCACTACACACTAGCTTGACTTACTTTACACGCAATCGCGACCTTCCTCGATAGCTTGCGTTGTACGCAATACCGAGTTTCACTAAACAACGATATGCTATTAAAATATTATTAAAACTAGCTGTTATGAATAGTAATAACCACTTTTTGAAATTTTATAAATTTTATTTTTCAAAATGGACTTCATTTTTGGATTCGGAATACCGAAATTAGCCTAGGGTGAAATTTTGGTATTTTTCTGCAAACATTCAATTTTTGATGAATAGTGAAACCACTAAGTGGTAGGTTAAAAACTGAATTTTGCATAAAACAGAATTTTACCGCTTCTGTGAATGGAATTTCGAAAATCTGACAGACACGGTTGATATCAGTAAGTAAAATGTTGTTCAATGAGATAAAAATAATTTTTTTGGTGAATAGTAACTTTTTACTTTTTTTACCGCGGTTAATAGTAAATAGGGTAACTAAGGGTAAATATGATATTACTATTACCCTAACACATGTTCTAATTCTATTGGATAAGTGTAATTCGACCAAAAACAACCTTATGAATATAATATGACCATTTAGGTCCACTTGGATTAGATTATGACATTTAATATTATTTTATTTAATGAATAGTTAAAATAGTTAAAATCAAAGTCTAATAATACAAATATTTTTAATATGGGGTTATACATATGATAAATTCGACTATAAATATTCATTAGAAAGAAAAAAATATTTCCTACATAATGATATTTTATTTATAATTTTTAGACTTTAAATAAATTAATTTATTTATGACACAATGATGATGCAGTAATTACCCTTTTTAGGAAATGTTAACATAATTGATGTTATAAATGCTCAAAAAAATGTAATTTGAGTCTTTTTAGGAATTACACTAATTTTCTAGGTTACTATGATATATTAGTGTTGATTTGATCAACTTGGTTCGAACATATAATTCTTTTATGACTTTCACAAAAATCATATATCAAATAGTGTCAAAATTGACACAAAATAGTTTTTAAATTAAATATTATATTATTAATTGTTATTTTATTCCTAAAAATATAAGGCTCGAACAAATGACTTAGATAGGGATATATATATTAATAATAAACAACTTGGGGTTCGTTTGGCATGTTATAGTAAGTGTATTAACCATATAGTGTAAGAAAACAAAAAGTCACGGTAAAAGTTAAATTATTTAACTTAGATTTAAATCTAATTGATAAGGTTATAATAATAACCTAAACTTGTATAAATCCTATTGGTTGATAGTATTTAGACACATCCCCACTTTACCTTCGAAATAAGACCCTTTGGAACCATTATAAACCGATTTTGACTTTAATATAAAATAATATTTTGAGATATTCATAAGGTGCCTCTCTCCTCCCTTATAAAAGGGCACCTCCTCCCCCTTCTCCTCACACCAATTTGAGCACTCAAGCTCGGCCGACCCCTACCAAAATCCCTTCTCCACTTCCCTAGAATAATCCTAGAGGTCCTGGTCTTCTTCAAAGACCAATCTTAGTTCCCTAAGTGGAGGATTCAAAGAGGCGTTTCAAAGAAGAGGTAATATCCATTACTGATCTTTTCAATTTCATTATTCTTAAACTTCTTATTCTTTAGTTGTTTCATGATAAATTAATAACATAAGTATTACTTACATACTGATATGTTATTATAAATATGAAACAACCCTAATTCACCTTCTATCCATTCTACGGAAAAATGAAATCCCCGCGCGTGCGTACGTACGGAATACCGTCTCCACGCCGTGGTGTAATCTATTTTCCACCATCACCTTACAAGGATGGGTATAATGTTGTAATGAGTAACTATATATTATTATTATAAAGTGATATTGATACTGAAATAGTATTCATATACTCCAATACAATTCCACAATCATATGAACGATATCATCACTCGTGCGTACGTACGGAATACCGTCTCCACGATGTGATGTGACTCGTTCTACATTATCATCATTACATAGTAATTATAAAAATGAATTGAATGAATAAATATGATATATGTTACAATAATACCATTATGTATATAAGTTATATAAAACCTTAAAAGAAGAATAAGAATTTATTCGGCAAAACACGCATAAGAACAAAAGGCAATAATGACCCGAGTAACGAGTAACAATGAAATATTACTAATAAGAAGCTAAGAATATGACCATATATGATATCATATCAATATGTATGATTCTGGAATAAGTCAACAACATTATTTAAACCATTATACAGGAGCTTCAGACATGTACAAAGCAAATCGGACCTAAGGTAAGGGAAATATCACAATCTCATTTTTATCCGAGATTGTTTATACTTTAGTATTTACTGGGGAGTATTTTATCATCCACATCCATGTTTCCTGAATATGTAATATTATTTCCATCGACCTACAAATTTTTAAATCCAATTTTACCCTTTGTTGAGTTTTTAGTAATGAATATGAAAGGAATCCTTTGTCGTTTTTCGTACGAGGTACTTTTTGACTTTTCCGACAAAAGTACGAAGAATGTTTTTTAAACTTATACGGCAATAATGGATTTGTAAAACATTATTTCCAAGAATCATCCTTTATAAGTTTTCAAGTTTATTTTTAATCAACTTCTTTTAGTTTATAATTGTATGACATGTTAAGAAAAGAAAAGTGTTCTTGAATAAGAAAGGATATTTTCCTCAAGAATGGAGTTCAAATGTTTTATCAAAATTATTTTCCATCTAAGATAATATAGGGTTCTGTTTTTATCCCTATTATTACAATGATTTGATTATGTTTTGAGGGATTTATTTTTATGAATTCATTTACCTTATATGATTTGTTTTATAATGTCATGATGTTTCAATAATCCCATTTTTGTTACATGTGTTATGCGATGATGTATGATTTATGATTATGTGGAACACATAAGAAAGGATTCATTATAAGATGGGTGGGACCTATATCTCCCTCCAATGACTTGGGTAAAGATTTATATCTCATGAGATAGACATGACTGGAACGGAAGGTTATTTCGGTTCAGTGATACAGGACTGAAACGAGGAGTGAACTCGGTTCAGAAATGGACTTTGTCCGCTAAGATAGTCTTGGAAATGAGTCATGACTAAGAAGAAATGATTTTCCATGATTATGTGTGCATGCCATAAAGTTTCAAGTTTTATGTTATGATTATGGGGATCTCATTTTCACTTCTATGATTTATTCCATGTTAAGATATTATGATCTCTTTTGCAGGTAATGATTTTTAAAAAGATATGATATGATTTTTATTTCCTTTATTTTCCCTTGCTGAGCATTTGAGCTCACCATTTTTTGTATGTTTTCTTTTCCCCAGGTCAGGAAAATGGATATTAAGTAGAATATGCTAAAAGGGACCCTAGATGTGATGAAATAAATGGGAGACACTGTAGAAGATTTATGAACCAGTTGTTTATGTTTTCTAGTTTCTAAAGACACTATACCTATACAGTCCTTTGTGGTTTTGTCGTATGTTATAAAAAGTGTGCTTCAATTTTTAAGTATTAACAATGTATGTAAAGTATGGGTCGTTATACTTTTAACTTCTCATGTCACTCTTAATTTCATACATTAAGGATACCATCTAAAAGATCACTAATTACTAAATCAAAAATAATTTTCAATCACAACACATCAATCCTTGACCTCTACTCCCATTTCAAAAGAGTATCGTTCTATTCAAAAAATTCAATTTTAAATTAACAACTAAAACTTGTCGTGAACATGCTTCATTCTTTCCAAAAAACACAATTTTCCATAAACCACACATTTTAATTATGATAATCCAATGACATCGAACTCATTCCCCCATTAATTCAAAGCAATTTTTTTAAAAAAAATCACATTTCTAAAAGTTCCTTAAAAATGATTATAAAAATCTAATTTACATCATCCCAAGACAATACCATTTCAACATTGAAATGCAGTTTTTAACAATTACACAATACGCAATTTTGAAATAATTTTTAGAACACAAGACTATTCTGTAAATAACATGACCCAAAAATGTTGTGACCTACTCTGATACAATTTTTTCATAATCCAACCATGAGTTTCATCCATCTCAATACTCAACCTAATCCATGGGAGTGCTCTAAAAGAATTATCGATCAAGAAAGGATAGAAAATAGTGGTTGGGTATCAATTTTATGCGTAGGGAGTGATTTTAGAGAATTAGATAACTATAATAACCAAAAAATAAAAAAAATAAAAAACTTAAATAATGAATAACGAAAACCAAACAAGGCATAATAATTTCAAGTTTTAAAGCTTAAAACATTAAAAAACACTAAATACTACAATTAATGGGAAACTACAAAATGTTCTGAAAATTCCCATGTGATAATATGAGTATCACCATCAATCCAAAACCTCCACATACAATAAGAGGAACCCTAAAATTCAGATCTACCAATTACCATCATTACATTACCTAGGTTATTCATATTATAAATTCTAAATAAACCCAATGGTCTATGTAGAGTATGATACAAATCCTTGTAGGATGAAACCCAAATGTAATGATTCCATTCTAAATCATTATAAGTCCAATTAAAAAGGTCCTTTCCTTTAAATCATTTAAAAAATTTCTATGATAATGTTTTTACTAAAACTACATTTAATAGTAAAAATGTTCAATTGAAAATTCAATATTATACAAAAACGTCTGAAAAATATTAAGGGAAACAATTTTAAAAAATCATTTCAAAACAAGCATTCTTTAAAATGAAGAAAACACAAAAGTTATACCTTATACCAATGGTTTGAACCACACCGCATAATAATTATGTCACTAAAGAGAACTATGGGTAAATCACTAATGGTAATATAGCTCCACTAAGAAACTAGAACCTCTTGCCTCAATGAAAAGTTGTATTAAAACCACAATTGTTATAGTTCTCATGAACGAGTAACTAGTGGGGGACATCCCATGGGCCTACTGGTCTCTGATAACCTTTATTGTATTTTAGTGTTGAAATCATCAACCATGCTATGTGAAATCATGACATGCCACTTTTGAATCACTACCATACTAGATATAGTAATCCTACTATCATACCCAATATTTCCTTGTGGTAAATTTCACTTTCACATGCCACACATATCACCACATTCACATTCAAACGCCAAACATTTATAGTACACAGGGAAAAACCATTTAAAAAAAGACAATTTCCAAATTACAACAAAAAAACATTTTAAAATACATTATCCAGCTCCTGAATAATTCAGGATACTCAATGGACATGATCATAAGAAAATCACACAATAAATACAAAAAGGTTTAGTGGCCAATCCCCTTTCAATTTCACCCATATATAAATTTCACTTTGAATCACACTTCACACGATTTACATAATTCCCAAATCACATTTAAAGGGGAATAATAAATTTCCACATTCTAAAATAATCCATTTATATTTTTAAAAACCACCTTCAAGAACTCTTCCATTGTAATTTACTTTGAAAACTCATTTTCACCATTCATAAAATTATAAAAACACATCCATGAAGCACCACAATAATGAACACACAAAAAATGACCATTTTTTATAAAATTATTTTATATAACTTGAACATGTCGAAACCCAATAAAATTATATTTCTTAAGAAAAAATAATCCAATATAACACCTTTAGGAAAGATAATAAGCGATTTGAGTCCCTTCAAAAATGATAGAGCTTGGCACCACCTACCTCAAGTGTAGAAGATTACAAAATTACGTGAAAACTAAAAATAAACCACCCCAAGACCCTATGAATGCACGATTAATCCATAGACATCACGATCTATCAAAAAATAAAAATATCTAACCCTAAATATGTCACCCTACCCATTGTAGAAATAAAACTCCAATGAATGATGAATAAAACCTGAGAAAATAGGATGATATTAAAAGGATGATGACTTAAATGGTTTTTTCTTGAAGACCCGAGGTAAAAATATCTCATGAAGTAATTCCCATGTAGTTTATAGAATATTGGAGGATCTTATAGTGATTAAAATCTGATATGAGAGAGAAATGTGTTGATCTATGGTTATATCCTGATATAACACATCTGGTATTTATGGTATTTTAATGACATAGTCAATGATCATTATTTCCCCACTTAGTTTTTGAATCCTTGTAGAAACTGTGAACACCATAATATATAGGAGGAAAACACAAAATGATTATCAAAACCATGTCCTAACAATTCATTAACCATTGTCAAGAAACACAACACTAGCCGGATGGTTTCTTGGGCAGGGTACACCGCGTCCATTAACCATGTGCTAACTATGAACCACCTAAAACTTAACCAAAATTCTAAATTTTCAAAAATAAAATGATGGATAAAACGATGGTAAAGTATAATAAAAAACAAAAACATTATATGCCTTAAAATTCATGCATGTAAAACCCATAACTCAGAAGAAAAACCAAGATCCTAAAAAATGTACCCAAGTAGAGGACAAAAAAAATCAGTGCATGAAAATAATTATTTTAAATATAATTTTAATATTTTGAAATCTATTTTAATATGAAATAATAAATTTAAAAATAAAATATTATCGATTATAGGGTAAAAAATCTTATTGTATCATTCACTTTATGATTGAAAATATGTTTTAGTGGAATTTTAGATTCATATAAAACTAGATGGACTAATAATTTATTCATAAAAAGAGATAAATTCAATGATTATGATGAAAATTATTCACAATTATAATTAATGATTAAAATATAAGTGAATTATTTCTCTCTCTTATTTAGTTAATGTTTTTCTTCGAAACATATAAGTTTGAGGAAAAACTACCATTTTATTAGATCAAGTGAGAAAATGAATCACAGATAGTAAATAACTTATCGAAAACAATAAAAAAATAATATATAGATAAAGTAGGAGGATCAAAAAGAAGGATTATAAGATCATAATGTTAATATTAAAGGATCTCTATAAGAGTTTAAAATATAGGGCGATATAGAATGGAATATTGGTGTCTCAATGAACTATATAAACTAAATCCATGATGAAAACCTTGATTTAAATATTTTTATGGAAAAATTTATTTCATTATATGAATAAACATTTAAACATGTATATATAAATATGAGGAAACAGAAACATTATATGGTGATTAATAAAGTTATATCAATATTATTAAAATCAGGTAAAAGGATAAAATAAATTAAAAAATTTAGTTTTTGTTGATCAAATTTAGGTTTACTCCAAGAAGTTGCAAAATCTAACGATGGTTTTGAATAAAATACCAATTGAAGATCTAAAGGGGTAATACAGAACATTTAAAATTTCATGAATAATAGATATTTGAATACGCTAGAAAATATTGTAATAAAATATCATGGTGAATCATCTATATCATCAATATTTCGAATAGTGGAAATAAAATAGAAATGATTGGTAGAAATTCATAAACTCAATCATTAATTATAATCTAAAAATGATTATTATTCAAATGATATGATGATTTAGAGTTTGGGTTTTAAATTATTCCCTAAAATAATTTACGTATTTTTTGGATACAAGTGTATTAATATGACCAATTGTGGCGATGAGGGGATCTATCTATGAGGATATCCACAAGTAATTAATAATGATAAATAATAACATATCTGACATTAAAAATAATAAGTAACATTTATTGATATTTATTGATCCATTTATCGATAGTCATAAATTTAATGATTAAATAAAATATTAGTTTATTAATGGAGGGCTATTTATAATATAAATAATAGAAATAAAAAACATCACATTGGAGAATAAATTTTTATAAATGGAATAATAGAAAAACTACATTATTTTACATTAATAAATTAATGGGGAGAGTCTCGTCAATATTACAACTCTAACTACAACATCATTTATAGAAAACAATAAGAAGGGGAATATAATATTTTATTCATGTTAACATATGTAATTTATAAATAATATTAAGGGATACTCAATATTCGGCGTTACCCACACTTGAAATGTAATTCAATCTTTTTTGAAGATCATGAAAAATTATTTCAAGGTTATTTCTGACTTTAGTAAAAATGAGTCATTGATGGTAAATTGTAGTGGTAAAATAAGTATAATTTAATAATAGATAATATATATATATATATATACGATAACATTATTTGTATTTACATCAATAAAACCACCTTAGATTGATTCATTATTTTGACCCAACACAAAAATTCACATTAAATCCAAATTTATATTTGATCAAATCCATATATGGGGATGAATTAATGAAAGGATGAAGAACGAATGTTTTTTTCAAAAGTATTAAAAATTTAAAATCATGTTTCCTTGTTATGGAAGATGAAAATAGTTTATAGAAAAAATTAAATATGAGAATACATATGAAAGAATAATTGGAGGGATATCGGTGTGATCAAAAAAGAAAAAATGAATCCACTAATTTTCTTGATTTAGTTAAAACAGATTTATATAGTTCCATGATAGATATGCAAAATTGTGGAAAGCATAATTTCATTTAATTAATAGATTACTACAAGTATATGTGAATCATATTGATTATGATATTATATAAGAGTTGATAGAGTGTATTAAACAATACTAGATACGAGGAGAAAATGAAACCGAATGTATGATCAAAATATTCTGATTGAAAAATTGTATAATTTATACCTCTATCAATGTTGATAATTTTCTAGAAAGTACAAAAAATCCAAACTGATGTGGAACTGTTAATATATCCTAAATATATTGTAGTTTTTCAAATATGAAACCATATGGTTAATAATAATGAAAAACACTACTCATTGAGTGTGAAATATCAAGGAACTCTTTAAACAAGGATGTGAATGTGGTGGCGTATAGACAAATTTTGGATTTGATATATTCTTTAGAGATTACTTATCAATATGAGATATTACATGTAATTAATATGACACTAGAAAACTTTTGAGTAATAAAAATTAAGTGTAGAATTTGAAAAAAGGAAAAAAAATCAATATATATTTTTTCATTCAATGGTTGAAGGTATATTTATTATTTACTAATCCAATTGTACGAGATACAAGTCCATTAATTAGTGGCTAATATTTGGAATTTTATGATGTAAAGTAAAAGGTGTAAAATAATATATATAAATTTAAAATATAAAATATTATAAAATATGGGAAAAAAGGATAATAATGATAAAAATTATAACAAACATTTGATATTAAAAAATATAAAGATGATTTAAAAATGGGTACATGAGATAATGTGAGTAAACCATAGAATAAATATAGTAAACAAATAATTGAAATTGATGATTGTAATATCATGGGTAACATGAATGTCAAAATATAAACATTATGAATGGGGATTCCTACATGAATTTTTTTTTATAAAAAGAAAATCTAACATAATTGTTTTAATAAATAATGTATGGGCCATGTACTAGATTCTTGAATATTGAACCTCACCAAATAGGGAAGATTCTTACACGATATGTTTAATAAATATCATTATATCATAATGAAATTGGAATGAAATGGGTCATTGAAAAACCAATATGAAGAGCATGGTGATGTTATACAAATAATATGTGGTTTATATTAACTACATTAAATAATGACATTCATACTGTTGAAATTTTCTCTGTGATGGAAAAACATAAACCATATAATTATTTTCAGTTCTATAAATTTATATATGATTAATGATATATAAAATTGTATTACTAATGAATTTTGTAACATTATACCTAAAGAATAATACTATATTAGAAAACCTACATGTGTTTATATTTGTAATGGTGATGATATAATATATGATTTGAAAAATTCGTTTATATAATAATGAAAACAATACATGTTTGGGTTACCAGTTTAGAATCATAATTGAGCGTATTGGAGTTCCAGAGAAATTTTGTGGATCAAAACCTCAATGTGAAATAATAAAAACCAATAGAGTTTTATGATTCTTTTGGTTAAAGATGTTTTTTTAATGATGATTTGGTAACTTAATTAGAGTAATTGGTAATAATTAAGATTAATTTATCAATTATTAGAAAAATGACATACTATGTAAAACTATATGTCAATAAATGAGGGGACTGAAAATTTATTTCAAAAAAATGGTATAGATTTCTTAAATTTAATGACATGAAAATTAGTAACCCTATTTCCTGAACATTAAAAATTATAACCATGTTTGGCATGCAAAGAGATGAAAATGTTGTATATCATACATTATTTATGAGGATGACTTAATTTTTTCAATATTTCTGGTAATTATGTTATGAAATAATATATTTAATATGTATTATATCACATTTAATATGAAAACAAATAGATAACCATATTATGTATGTTAGATGATTCATATGAAATGGAAAATGTACTATTTATCATTCGTTGAAATATCATGCATGAAAGAGGAATGTTTTTATTATGTATTTAGAAGATAATTAGAGGAAATATTTTTTTTGAGTGATAATATACAAGTGAAAAGATTTCTTCACCTAGGAATGTGTTTCTATTCAATTTATAAAAAACAATGATGAAGTTTAGTTTTAATAGATTTTTTAGAGTACATCTTAAATACTATGATATTTACCCAATTTATTTAGACAAAGAATTAGATAAATTTTAATGGAAAATAAGTGTATCTGACTACAGTCATATTATGGGACACAAAAATTGAAATTGATCCGAAAAAATATTTTTTTCACAATGTCAGTGTATGAATTGCACTGGAAAACAATAGATATTTTTAAAATAAAAACACGAACATAAAGTTTTTAAGATGGGATATATAATAATAAATCAACAATTTGAAGACATTTTTATGAAACTATTTCAGCACAATAACATTTTAAATGATTAGCTAAATATTTCTACTAATCCCCTCATCATATCTTAAGGTTGTCTTTCATATTACCCATCTCTAAAAAAATTATTATTTAATGTTAATGATAGGACTCATAATCAATCAGTTTATTATAAAAAGTAAATAAATTTTAGAATATAAAATGATTTTTATTATAGATAATATATAATAGTTGACTAGAAAATCAATTGACAGAAATATTATCTTGACTAGAAGTGGTTTTAGAATAAGATGTTGAGGGGTATGAAATATATATATATAGATAAGCATTTTGGAATAGTGATTATATAAGGATCTATATTTGATTAGTCAATTAACTAGATTATATTTCACTATACATGTCCAAATAATTATAATTTTTTATACAGTCATCTTAGGCCATGTAGGTATAGATTATTTGATGAGTTATAAAATTTGTATTGGGATTTGATAATGAATTTGATACTACCAAAAACAGAAGATAAAAAAAAGAATTAATGTTAATACTTCCATCAATACCAATAAGGAAGAATTTTGTAACAAAAGAGGATTAATATTATAAAATGAGTAAATTAGTTTAAAAGTGATTATGATTACATGAAATAGGACATGTCTGATGAAATATTTCTATAGTAAAATGTAATAAATTTCATATTAGTTTTTCGGGTTTTAAAAGATGTATTTAATAAGGAGGTTAAAGGCATGACATGATTTCTATTGATATAAAATTATTATTAATGGTAATTTATATCACAATATTAAATTAATATTTTACCACGATAAGTATATATTATGATGTTGCCTATTTTATGTAATGTTAAAGGATAATTATTTAGTGGAAGCATATACATTGTGTCTTAATATACATTTTCTAAAAAGTAACCACAATGAGAAATGTGTTTTACTTTTTATTATATCTTTTGATTTATACAAGACTCAAAGTATATTATTCTGAATATTATAAATCATAACACATTTGATAAAAACGATATTTATATAATATACTTCTTAATAAATTCTATGTAGGAAATGAGGTTATTTTATATAAAACAAACTATATCAAAGGAAATAATTTGGTGAAGAATAATATATTATATCAAAATGATTTATATTATAAAATTAAATAAAAATAAATTTAGAGAAAATATTTCATTAATAATTTTACAATTAGAAGTATTTAATATAGAGAATCAAATATCATTTTTCGGACACAAGTAAATCATTAAATATTCGGTCATATTGATACATATTTTGTTGGGATATTCTAGATAAAAATAAACTCATAAATATATAATATTTATTAATATAAGAAAATATAATTTATTAACTGGTGATATAAGAAAAACATTCTGATATTTTTCTTGTATATTTCCACGAAGATGGTGGGATTACATGTATATTATTACATTGAATATATTATGAAATTTTATTTGAATATTATAGATTACATAGGAAAGTTATTTAGATAAAGAGGAAAAAAAGTGTGAGAAAAAATCAATATTACTAATACTAAAAAGTTTTCTATCTAAGGATTTATGTAATTACATGATATTAAAAGTATGTATCTATTCATATGGGTGAATAGGAATAGAATTTTGTTTTGAATTTAGGTGTGTTGTTACATTACTAAATCATTAATCATAAATTTCATTGGAGTTATATTATTCATTTGACTTTTCAAAAGTAGTGAAGAGATATATAAGTATATGGTATAACCCTCCAAATCAACGGTATATTTTTTTATAATTCCCTCAACCCCAGCTTTTTTTAAGTGATAATCTAGTAAATCATCACATTGATTATATATTCATTTATATGTTTCTTTTCTTTACTAAGTATAAATTTTGATATATGTTTCTTGTTTAGAAATATGATATTTTTTATCAATTTTATGAAAAAGATTATCTGATTTTGTGGTGCACAATATTATATACTTTTCAATGAATGATTTAAATTATTTAAATAATAGATCAAGGTAATAATACTTATACATTGTTATCTAAAAAAGTTCACAATTTATAACATCACCGAAATTAAAATGGTTAAAAGTATAAATGATATCAATCATGTCAACATTGTGGAAAATTCCTTATTTGAGACAACATGAATATTAATTCCCATCTAGGAATGCTTGTCATGGAGTAGTGGTTAGTATGGAAAACCACTTGGGATTCCTCTTTGGGTGTGTGCGAGTAAGGATAAAGAAACTGGTAGAACAAGTGTAATAATGGGGGATAAGAATTAGTATAATTTCATGTTCTGTCAAGTGGGTTTTCGATATATAAGGGATGCTATTTTTTTAGGGAAACTAGTAGATCCTAGTTGGGAAGGACTCAATGACCATATTAATAAGTGATGTCTATTATATCACTGGGGCCCCATTTTTACATTGGTGTCAAAGGGGGGTACCGAACCATAATTTTTGTTGTACTCTCTAGGTTGAGATATAGTATCCATAATTTGGTTGTTGGGATCAATTTGCAGAGAATGTAACACCCCAAAATTTTAAAAGATTAAAAATTAAACTATCTAATCATGTCAGAAATGTAAAAATTTATTCTCAATAACCTACTCAATTAGAAGTCCAAAGTTAATTATACATGGGTGGAAGTTGTGGTTTGGATGGGGGACCTACTAGGATGTTTCTCTAGGTTTGTGGGAGTAATGAAGAAGAACCCTAAAAGAACATGATTTTATGTAGAGTGATAACCCATAGATTAATGATCTATTAGTGATTTTAGTTGGGTCCCTAGATGGGGACCACATGTGTGTGGGGGTAACGGGTAGTTCCTATATGGCTAGGACAAGGATTCCATGTTATTGAATAGTGTTGTAATATTAGTGGGACCCAGCTATTACGTTGGTATAAGAGGAAGAACCCCTCCAGAAGTGTGGTGTCACTACCAGGGTTGAGATATAGGGTCCACAATGTAGACCTTGTTCTTTAAATGGGTTTAATATATTTCCCCTTAATGTTAACAAGTTAACAGGAAAAATTAGATGAATTATTTAAAAAAAGGTGAAGCTTTATTTCCAGGATCCTACCTGATAAGAAATACATTTTTATGTTTGCTAGTATTGGAGTACTGGTTAGGATGGGGGACCCCCTAGGAAGTATTTTAGGGTATGTGTGAGTGAGGAAAATGTATAATAAAAATAAATGTATTGGAATATGGGGATATTCATTAGTCAGATGATCCATTCTGGCATGTATATGGGCCCTACGTAAGGGACCAAGTGTCTTCGAGGAAACTAGTGGGGCCTGGAAAGGCGGGGAACGAATGTCCATTTTAATTTGGGGTGTGTGTGGTGTCATAGGGGATCATTTGTTACATTTTTTTAATTATAATGTTACATATTAATTCCCCGTATCATGAAAAAATGTATTATCTTCAAAACTACCTAATGAAACTGATATTTATATTTCTGTTTTAATGATAACACAATTAATTGATGGCTTTATATTGAAATATTTAAAACTATTAAGGTTTTTTAAAATAACATATAAAATTAGTTTTTTTATTGTTCTGATACAATTATTAGATTTACATATGTAATAGATGATAGAGTAATTTTATAACTATTTAAAAGTGTGGAATATTTTCATCATTTAATCTGTTTGATCATACATTGAATTTCCACAAACATTATTCAGTAAAAATAAATGTAGATCGACTAATATGAACAATGGATTGAATGTCTTGATTTTTATTTTATATATAATTTTTTTTGTGAAGATAACACCTGAGGATTAAGATAATATTTTGTATGATTTTTTTTATAAATACCATGGTAATTATGATATATTATTAGACATATATTAATTATGTTTTCTTGAATTAAATAGGTGTCTCTCTTGAAAATGAATATTCTTCTTGAAAACATTTCCCTGAAATTTGTGTATATGTTGTCTATGACTAATAAATTATAATGTTTTCTATCATATAAGGTGAGCTGATTCAATTTTATATATTAATAATTTAATTGTCTTCTAATAAAAAATTAACTATATATTTATAAATAGATATATAATAGTCGGAATAAATTAATATTTTATAATACTTCATAATAATCTATTAAAATGGTAATAAAATTACATTATGGTGATTGTTAGTAGATATGAGTTAACTATATCAACAAATACATAAAAAAGATTCAAATTAAATTCTTGAAGTGATGAAAAATGATCTTATTTTAACCTGGTTTTTACATAGATGATCTCAAAAAGGTAAGAATCGTTATATGAAATTTAATTTTTTTTAGAAAATCTATTTACATCATAATATTACATGTGGTAAATACAATTTATATTTTTATTTTGTAATTTTATGTAGTTATTATTGGATTTGGTTACCTATAACCAATATATCTATCCATTTTGATTACATATGTTCATAATTTAAATTATTAATTATCACCTTATCACTTAATGATTTTTTTTCTATGTAACATATCACATGATAATATCTTATGTATAAATTTCTCATAAAAGATTCATATCAGTTCCCCATTATGATGAGATCTAGCAAGATCTATGATATAATTTTTAAATATATATCCAATGGACAGAGAAAATAATTTGAGTGACATAAATTACACTATATATTAGGGGTGATGAATCATTATACATTTGTTAATCCCCTCATGGTGGATGACCATTGTAATTTCTAGTGGATAATATTAGGGGAATGGGACCTTATTGTTGTAAATGCACATTTTCTCTTGAGTTTGGATATTATTATATAATGGTGTGTATATTATTTGTTAGACTTTATGATTATTATTGACTTATATTATGAGTCATTTATTTTTTATTTAAAAATCCCTGAATAATAAGTTTAATGAAAAGTAAGATATGTTGGGTGAGACATGGATAACAATTCATTAATTAATAATGTGAGAAATTATTTTCCAATTTTTTGTTAATTGAAAAAATATTATATCATATGACCATTGATATTATTTATATAGACTACATAAATCCTAGGACACAATATTCTGTAGTGAAATTTAATTTTCTAAATTTCAATGAAATAGAAGTCATGGACATATGTTGATGGCACCAGCATGAACCTGCATGATTATAGATATTTTGATAATGTAATTTTATGAAATTTTAATTGTTTTCTTGAGGATTTATGTTGTAACTAAATTAATATATTTCTCTATGGGGGTTTTGGGAGTGTTCATTAATGCTAACCATGGACTTTAGGATACTTTACCAAATTCTATTTGAATAGTGTTATTATGGTCCACATACTATGTGTATCTAGAAACACTACTGAGTAATAATTTTATTTTTTATTTTAGTTGTCAAATAAATATTATCCTAACCTATATTTTAATAATTGTTCATTTTTATTGATCACAAATTTTCCAATAGCATTTATATGAGAGAATATTTTCTGAGTAGAATATTTGAAAACTATTTTTTCCATTTTTATTGAATAAAATTATTATTTTTATTGGTGATTAATGTAGTGATATTTATTTTATAAATGAATCATAATTTTTTGATGCTCTATAAAAATTGTGAAATAATGGTTGATATGGAATAATTATCATATGCAAAATAATATTTTTTAAATAATATTTTAATGAATGTATTTAATTAATTTCTTAACTTATAGGAATGTTTGGAAATAATTACATTAATAACAAAATTATTATTTTTATATATAAGAGTATTTTGAATTATTAATGACATAATAAATGGGAACTTATGTAATTAATATTTTTTACCACTTGTAGTATTAAAAAGTTATAATATTTTATAATGTTATCCATTTCATATTATTGTGAAAAAAATATCCAGAGAATATTATATTGAATCCATATTGAGAATCCTCCCCAAGAACACACTCAGGAACAAAAAATTATTCCCTTACAACATTACTCTCATGCATATAGATCTCTAAGAGAACCCTTCCAAGAAGACATTCTCAGGGTAATCCAAGGGGAAAGATGCAAGCACCCAGATCTATAGTACTAGAACCTAGAGATTCCTATAGTGATGTTAAGTGGTTCATAAATCATGATTTTATCACCACTAGAGGGAATATAATATTTAATCCTACAATTCCCTAATGGTTTTATATTGAGAAGTTTTTAGATCCATTAAAAAATAATTAATTAATCAAATATATCAAAAAGAAAAAAAGTATACCCCCAGAACCTATGCCTACTAAACAATTGACTGAATCTTCTTATTCAATTAACTCAGAATAAATCACCGTTGGGGATTAAAATTAAAATGACACTTCATTTTTGGATTCATACCAAATTTCATAGAAATTAAATTTTTCAGTGGATATTGACTCTTGTATGAAGGAATGATATAGATTTTTTCCATTACTATAATAATGGCGATATGTATGTAGATACCTAACATGAAATCATAAAAATGATATTTATCAAATTATTGTTAGAGTGTAAGAATGATACAATTATCAATTACAATGATATTAATATGAAATGACTCCACTTTGTGATGATGTTGGTTCGAGTTTAACTTGATTATTTTTTCGCTCTTCTCATAAAATCAGTGTTGGATCTGTGCATTCTATCCCTTTTTATTCTGCATCTTCTTAAGCCCACATTTTGGGGTTATCTTAATCCTAAATCCATCAATGTTATGTTTTCTCCTTAATGAATTTTGGAGTTGTATTTTTATTGTAATTTGTTTTCTATTGGATCAAAAATTGTGTTATTATTAACTCTAGATGAATTGATCTAAATATTTCTTTGATGAAATAAAAGTTTTCTTCCATGATTTTTTCATGATACTTGTGTATTGATCATTGGAGATAGTGAATTCTTGGCTTTATGATGAAATATTATCATGATTGGGAGTTTATGATCTTGGTATTAGGATATTTTTATTCATGTGATATAGATGCATTGGTAAATCATTGGTGATGGTATGTGCTGTTCATCCTCTAATAGGATATGGATCATGTGGTGTCACCATTTAAATGTTGCTATTGAGATATATTGGTCGAAGAAATTTTGATATTTAATTGAGCTCTAGGTACTGTTCTTGTGTTCTCTGGTATAAGCATTAGAGACATTGCAGGTTTTTTTGGTTTTAGTAGAAATACTTTTTAATATATGATTTTCATGATCTTCGGGTGATACTCAATATGGATCTAGAATATTCGCATCTCCTCTTTTTTACAGTATCTGAAGGATGCAATTCGTTTTTGGTCACCACACCGGTTGGTGTTGAAGGTTTAGGTTTTTCCACTACCGTTGGAGCTACAAAATTTATGTTAAGCCATGATGTAGGTTGGGAGTTCACTGTTGGTGCAGATATATGTCTATTACACTGTTGATTTCCTTATTTTCCTTCTATAAGTTTATCAATTAGTAATATACATGACACATTCTCTACTTTTAATCACCGCTTTTTCAATGTCTGTGTATTTTTCTATTTGGGATTCTATCTTAGAGTTCCCTCAAAGGATGGTGACTGTGATTTCTAGAGAATTAATGTTGATGATAGATTCTCTCAGACATGTTTTATGCAACACATAAATTTTGTTTTCTTCTTATGTATTGTTCATATTGTACACACTAAATTCATTTTTGGTTTAAAATCATTACACCTTGATCTTATAAGGTAATATTATATTTTAATAAATTTATTTAGGGAATGAATTGGGTGACTTATTCATGTAATCATTTTTCTATAAAAAATTAACTAATAACAAGAAAATTTTTTAATTTTCGAAATTATTTTTAATTAATATTATATGAAATTATATATTGGGTCCACCATTCAATCTTTGTAAATATTTTGTTCTGTTCTATTGATCATGGCATTTATCATCATGTAATTCCAAAATTAATCATCAATTACGAAAAAATATTGAGTTTGGCATGACCCATCTGATTCTTCCTCTATACGTAGAAGCATTAGTTATGAATGTAGTGTATGTATAAAATCACATAATTAAATCCAAATTTCTCCTTTAAATATATTATAAAATTAAATATATTATAATGTGTTTTCAAAAAATATTTTTTCCTGTGTATACACATTGATCCCTAACGTTTTACATGTTTCTACTTTAGGTTCTATAATAAAAAAAATTGATCAATTAAATATAAATATTTATTAAGATACAATATGTCTGCTAAAACATTTTGTGGATATAAAAAATTACTATATAAGTAATATAATTGAAATTTATATGTTTTTATTCATATATTCATGATATTATTTTTTATGGGGGTTATAGGAAATTATTATAATATGGGTGGGGGAAAAGATCATATACATTTGATGGGACTATTTAAAGGATCCATATATGACATTAAATTGGAGTGTTTATTATATTCAATAAGTCCTAAAACATAACACATTATATAAGAATTATAATGACCAAAAGTTTACTTATATAGATATTACAACATATTAGAGGAATATTCAATACATGACACAATATAAATTTCACCCGAACTATAAACAATTACTGTCTTTAGATATTAGATAATAAATATTTCGCATTTCAAAAAATTTCTTTGATACCTCCCATGATGTTATTCATATTATTACCCTAATAGGAAAATCATATATTTAATATTCCATCCAAACAAAGAGGCAGAAAACAATGAAATGGTGATATTAAATGCTTAATAAGGGTAGACATATAATGTTTAAATAAATTATCAACCCTGAGAATAACGGTATGAGAATGTAATACTAAAATATTGTATTCATACATAAACAATTTAATTTATTTAATCGTGTTTAATATGATAAGGCTTTGTAATAAAATGATTAAATATTTATAATATTTTGGTATTAATAACAATAGATCATGTGCTATGAATTAATTTCATAAATATATGTATATGGTAAACACATAAGCTTATAATATTTTGAAAATGTTTAAATAAAAATAGGCCCACCCATTAATTTAAGGACATAAAATAAGGTCCCTTCATGATAATATAGAAATAGAACTAGGTTCATACATAAACCACTAAGCATGAAACTATTACCAAACATCTCTTTATAAAAAAAGAAATTAGGATCACACATAGTATAAATATATACTTTGTTAGCATTATTCAACCAACGTACATGATGTAAGTAATATAACCACCTATTATACAATAATAGTCTACTAATATTTATTACATATGATTATGAAAAAAATTATCAATTACTGATATATTATCAGGTTGAAATGAAAACAAGATTAAAAATTATTTTATCATCGTAATAAAATATTAAAATAAATAATAATGAAGCTAAAATAGGACCATATACCTAATGAATAATAAGTAACTTCAAAGTATGTTATCAGACAAGAAAAATTTATATTAAATGACAAATAGTATATTACATTAGGAAAATACAACATTTATTCTCAAATAAATTATTTAAAATATAAATAATTTTAAAACATTATTGGGAAAATTTTACTTTAATATTACCAAGAGTAAATATAAATGAAATATCAAATCATTATATGGTCAGGGTGGTGGGAAATTCTGTTCATGATTAATTTGTATAAAAATTGGGATCAATACAATGTTAAAAAGAACCTTGTTCATAAATAAATAAGAAGACTAATTATTAATTATTTTTTCAAAATTTAATAAATTTCCAAAATTATAATCATTGTTAACAAACCATTAAATAATATTGAAAAAAAATTTAATTTTTTTAGAAAACATGGATATGGATAGAAATTAATTTCAAATAAAAAATAATAAATATTGGGTGATTCTCATAAAAACAATTGAACCATTATTCATAACCCGGACTAGAAAATAGTAATAAAACATCACAATTCTAAATATAAACGAAGGTGAAGAAAAGTGAATATTTTTATGTATATAAGGACAAAATTAATTCCCTCAAATAAAATTGAAGCATAATGAATCTTGATAAAAATGACTTCGAAATATAAATATCTTACATCGTGTATTTTTTTCTGAAGATTCATTCGATAATCACGTATTATAAATATTGGTTAATTATAAATATTTTTTAGATACATAGTTAAATATATAATACTATAAAATATTTATAAATATCTTCATATCAACAGTTAAATAAAAATTATTTATTAAAATCAATATTCAAGGGGATAAGAGTTTCATTTTTCTTGCATGTATCGATTCATTAGTTCCAGTGCTTATACATTGAACATTGTTCCATATAAAAAATTATTTTAATAATTTCTTAATTATCATTCAAAATCAACATATTATGTTTTATAAAAAATATTAAATTTTTTTATGTAAAATGAATTAAAACCGATTGTGGAAAAGTAAATTTGTTTGTACACGTGAGTGATGTTTATATATTTCAATGGATAGAAAGAATGAATGTTAAAGTAAAATAAACACTTATAAAATCTATAATTTATTAGTAACATCATATATATTCTTTAAAAACATCTTTACTAATTTCAATGTAAAGTAAAAATGAAAAATGAATCATATCACTTCATGGTGGTGGTATACTACTGATATGTAGAAGTGACGTTATCATTTTCAAATAAATGTTATGGAAATAATATAGATTTGTAATTATAATTATACAAGTGTAAATAAATTATAGATATCATATATTTAAATTAATACCACTAGTAAATCAAACCATTAAATATTTTTATGGAAAATCAATCATATCACTATGTGGAGGCGGTCGTCCACTCATACACATGAGTAATACATTTCATTTTAAATTTTATTAAAAGATTGTGGATATTTTTTGATCCAAAATCCTAAAAAACTATTATTAATATAATTATTTATTTATTTTTAAATTTTTATCATAGGTTTATATGATGTTGATGATTAAATGAAATTCAATGTACATGATTAAGAGTTATACATAATCGTTGAGAAATCTCCATTGACAGATACATTAAGCCTTACAAGGATGTTTTATAATAAAATTTAAAAATATGGTATGTTTGTAGTTATTATATAAATATATTAGGGATGGTATTGGTTGATATATAAGTCTCATGATGTGTGAGTTATAGAAGAAAGGTGATGTCCATTTATAAGGGAAGTAGATAACACGCATGGAATTCATTAAAGGATTATAATAATATAACATTATAATAAATGATTATTTGTAAAAAATTACTCAAATTCATATAATATATATGATTATTTTAATATATAACTATCTAATAGTGTTTATAACGATTTTTGAGGAATTCGTTCAATTATCTTATAGTATAACCCCTAATAACAAAATTTTAACATTGACAATGGTGACATTTGTTTGTTTTTTCTCTTTATTTTGGGAAAAAAATTATATAGAAAAAATTAGATTTTATTAATTAATATTAATAATAAAAATAGATAAATTTACCAAAATCTACCTTTATAAGTGGATGAATTTATTTTAAAATAAGTGCACAAAATGTAAAAACACATTTCCGAATAATGAATTATTATGAATAAAACTAAATTCAAATAAATTACTTCCCAATAAAAAAATCATAAAATGAACATTAAAATATTTTAATGATTTTAATAAATAAATTTAATTAATTCCAATAATACATATTTTTAAATTTTTTTAATTATAATAAAAACACAAATTCATGCACAAAAATTGTTATAAGAAAATTGTAATTTAATCACAAAATATACCATATACCAATATTAAGTATAATAGTTATTAATATGTAATTAATTTTGTTATTTAAAAATTAAAAATTATTTTGTTACATTATGATTTATTTAGTAACATAATGATAAATTTAATATAATATAAATTGTTTTTTTTAAAAAAAATTAGTATTTTCACTATTCAAAAAAAATTAAAATTTTAAGAAAAATAAAAAAAATTAACCATAATGAAATCTTGATAATTTGGCCTTAGAAATGAAATTATTTTTGTATTCTAAAATTTTTAAAATTGTGGTAAATTAATTACAGTATTTTTTCAAAATAATCAATACACTGAATTTTGAAGTAAATGTATGTTTGAAGCATAAAATTACATCAAAAAAATTGAGATCATTATTCAAAATGATTTATATGTAAATTGTTATTGTGTAAAACATTATACATATATTTCATATTTTTAATAATAATATTCATACCCCCCCCCCCAATCCAACAACTAGCTATTAAAGGTGTACTATATCACTATTCATTTAGACTCACGGTTATGTATAAAGAAACCTCTCTGAAACAACATATTTGTTTCAAAGGTTACAGGTATAAAATCTTTGGGTGAAAAAATATAAATACCAAAAAAAGATTTTCACACTTGGAATTATTTTATTAAAATAAAAAAAATAGGATGTCTCTCGATCATCACATACTGGAGGTCCCATAATGATTATTTGAATATCCAATTCATCTAATAAACATTAACCAGGTTAGTAATATTGTTTTTTAGATCATAATATTCATGATATAAGTTTTAAATCTATTTTTATTCACATAAAAAATCATGGTGGAATGTTAAATTAATTGAATTCAATACATATGATGGATAAAGTATATAATTCCTATGAAGAGATATAAGCATGAAATTGTGAACTCAAGAGACATTAAGTAGAAGTGGAAACTGATAAAAAACCATACCACATTGACTAAGAATATAAAATAGTTTTATATATATATTTTTTAGATTTCCCAAATTTTAGAATCACATAACATTCTCCCATATAGATGTTCACAAAAATATATTCTCACTAATTTCAAATTCTATATCTCCATATTGATTGTCAGCATAACTCTTCCATCGTGTATGAGTTGGAACAACATGCTTCCTAATTATTCTAAACACATCTACCATTTCTTCATAGAACTCATGTCTGAAAATATTTCTTTCTTAAACATTATCCAAGCTTGTTGGAGTCTTGGACATCCTTCCATAGTGAGATTAATAAGGTGGCATATGAATTTGGAAGTGAAAGTAATTATTTGCTGATAACTTTTAAAAAGGAATATACTGATTCCAAACAACATTGAAATAAATATAAGATTCCATAAAAATATCTATTATGGTTTTAATAATCTAATTAGTTTTATCTTCTTTTTGAGGATGATATGATGTTTTAAATTTCGATAGTATATTTTATTCTAGATGAATACCACTCAATATCATCAAGCTAAATCTCATGTTCTGATTAGACAAAATATAATGTTGTCGTCCATTCAACCGTAACACTTACATACCATATATGTTGATAATATGATAAAGGGATATATATTTTCTAATTGAATAGAAATGTGCTGATATTATTAAGAGATCTAATAGAACCCAAACATAATTATATCTGATAGATATTTTTGGGGATTATGATTATTAAATATTTGGTAATTTATTCCCATTTCAAGTCTATTATGGGTAATGTCTACATCATCCCCATAGACTTTGTGTTGTAACCTTATCATTGTAATATAACAATCGCTATCATTGTAATATCCTGGATTTTTTACAGGTATAGATATATACACTATTATTAATAAATTAATGTTCAATGATAATACTGTTCTTGGGAGTATAAGTAGTGGTTCAAAAGTGTCTACAGCATGTATGAAGCCTATAAATCCAAATTCAATAGTTGTAGACTAAGAATTATGATTAGAATATGTTTAATATTAACCATTCACCTCAACAATTCCGTTGTTTTAGTAAACATCAGAGGTGTTCATAGTTAGTTTTAACTATACACCATAGGCCACATTACCATGTGTGGTACTATAATGGGGTAGAAGGGGCTAAACCGTCTTTCTAAACCATGTGCATATGGTCACATAGTTAGTGCCACTTAACCAGTATATGCACACGATTAGGTGAATATTTTGGAAAACTATTCATCCAAATGGTCTGAGATATGATAATGGTGTAAAATGAACAATTTTACCTTTTCTCCCTAAAAATATAAATACCCATTTCCCACATGGTTTTATCTAGTATCTAGTCACATGTGGATCTCCTACCTTCCCCATCATTAGATAACGAGTCTCATTATTCTAGTTTTTGTTTTCATCATCGTATTTATCATTGGATGGGTATTGGTATGTGATTTAATCCATTTCATTACTTAATATATTTTTCTAATTTTATTATATGCAATTTTGGTGCAAGATAATATCCTCTATTTTCAAGGAATAGATCTATTTCATAATTTTTACTGCTATTCTTCAAATATGATGTTGATAATGGATATGGGCTCAACTACCAAACAAAATTCTATGATCTAGTTCATTTCCATAATATCTTCTTGCATTTTATGGTGCATAGTTGTATTTTTTCTATACCCTTCCAAAAAAATCCTAGATGTATAATTAGTTTAATAAAATATGTTTCCTTACATAGTATATTTATAGAAAACAACAGTTCAATAGAGTGGGATTACCACCCTGATCTGAGACACCCGCTTGGGTTGTTCCATTCTAAAATACTCATACATTGGAATTTAAATAGACTAACAAATTGAGTTGTGTAAAATTTTACATAGGGATAGTAATTTTTTTTGAAGTGAATAGAATAAAAACTTTAGGTAATGTGAAACAAACCTTTATCATCTTATTATAGTGTAAATTAATCTTAATAATAGAATTGGAAAATATAAAAAATATATTCTTTTAATGTTATGTGTTTAATGCATAATGTGACTATTCCATTAACCCTATGTTGAGGGAAATACAAGGGTTACAATTAAGCATTCCATCATTAGTATTTTTTGGCATTAAGATTTGAAACATTAATAGAATTATAACACGATGACAATGATGATTTATTTCTTTATAGAATACCTTAGTGATAACTAATTCCCTAGGGCATTATATTGGATGATCCCATTAGGCACTGTAATCACACAATAGCATTAATGATACCATATTATCAATGTGGTACATAATATATGGACTCAATGTGATATTCCATACACTGGACCATAAATGATACTAGGATCCTAATATAAATGCCTTTTATGGGATCCTACAATGATTGAATATGATAGAACATACCTAGAGAAACACCAGGGTTCCATATATAGAATAACATAGATGGGATAAGGATTCAATTCAATTTAATTAATTACCATGTTTACCATGTCTATAAAATTTCTTGTATCCGAATTATTACATAATTATATGACGGCCATTGTGAAATTTTTCCATAAGAAAAAATGACATTAGAATAATGAAACACCTTATATGTTTATTTTCTGGAAAACATTTTTTATTCTATGTTATAGATGATTTATATTTATTTTTATATATTAGAAAATATTAACATATATGTATATGAGGAATATACATACATACCATTCTATATATAAATATAAATACAGTGTGACATGCATTCTAAGAAAGTCGTAATAGGACTATAAAGTAATTTTCAGTCGAGTATCCCTTGAGGAACCTAGTGTTTTTTGATTTATTGCATTACTTGCATAAATATATTATTACAAGAACACTATTTGTCTTATATGGATAGATATGATAGTTATAGATAGCACTTCTGGTTGCCATATAAATATATCTCACACAATATTTGGTCCACCTAAAGGTACCCAAACAGATCTTATGGAAGAAGGTAGGGACAAAGGGATGTATACAACTTTAGATGTTTTCCATACTTACCTAGGAAATTGTATAAGATTATAGGGTCAATACTATTATCATGATGATAATGGATGAATTTTATGTATTTTTTAGTTACATATAATTTTTTATATTCCTCTTCTTCTATAAAATCATTACATCATCATCAATATTGCATCACGACATGACCATCATTGATTATATGACCTTAATTTAGATTCAAACTCGTTATTATATCTAGATGATTTATTTTTCCACATATGGTAATTTATGTTATATTCGATTTTATATCATTATTGTATACTAATGTACTAGACTATGGCAATTAGGTTGTGTTATCCCCACATTTCCAATGTTAACCCTTACTACAAGTTGAAATCTGATGGTGTTATTGGAGGCGTACGTGAAGCCATGTGGCTGACTGTGATTGGTAACAAATATTTGAATCAAGAATTAAATGATACAAAGTGGTATCAAATATCCTTTTTTGCATGTATTACTATGTTATTATTATAAATGTTACTGAGAATCTATTATAATATGCTAATGATCCTATTCTAGGGAGAAGTTGACACATGTATAGGGGAAATCCAAATTTCTTGGGTTGGTTTAATGTTGTTTTGGTTATATCCTATTATAATTATATTAATTTGACAATTGGTTCATGAAAATTAGTTGTGAAATTTTATATAATTGTGATTTTTAGATTACTATCGGCATGATGAGATAACTAGTTATCATCACATTCATTTGTATATAAACATTAGTTTTACCATGTCATGATTTTTTGTTTCTTTATTTATATTTTTGTGAACATTTATTGACATATATTATTGGTTCCATGAGTATTTTATTTTACAATGAGAAAAAATTTCTTATAGGGATAAAATAATTATTTTAATTAATGAGTATGAATTAAAATAAATGGTTTATTCCCATATATGTTGATGGTGGAACCATTGATAAAAAAAATATTCCATTTTTGACCCACAGACCACCGGTTCCATAGGATGGAATATTTGATTAATTTGATTTCTTGATTTATAATTTTAGTTTATGAAATAAGTATTTATATAATTTTATAATTTTAATTCATATAAATAAAAAATTTCTTTTTACCATTTACATAATGTTACGAGATTTTAGGGCTAGGTCGCAGTTACATGACATGCTAATTTAATCATATAGAGATTAGGATTTTATAAATTTAGAATGGTGAATCATCGAACTGGTCCATGATATATATATACATGAAAATGATTATGATCATAAAATAAAATAAAACCATAAATTAAAATTTTTATTGTTTTATGGGGATACAAATTTTAAAATATAGGTTGTTTTTTTCTGTCCATTTTAGTTGAAATTCCATATACAGGGACCTCTATTGTGTAATGTGATACCATATCCATAAATTAACCGTTTTAGTGGGAATTAGGTAGTGTCTATTATGATCCTTTATTATCTTCAATGTAACATAGACCATGATTAATGAGAATAATGAAGGGTTGATTCTAATATAGGAAGGCTTCACACCAATCCTATTTTTTATTTGATATCCAATATGAAATTGGACCATATATATGGTGTGATTTGGATATTTCTTGAGTTATTACACCATGATGTCCATGAGTTATGTTCCAAGAGCCCATTGATGGCCTTGTTCTAATTATGGTGGCCCTTAACCCACTTCTATTTCATTGTATATTTCTCCTTGTGACACATCCTAATATTCCACAACTAGACACTAATGATTAATTATAATAAAGATTACTTTTATTCATGATGTATGTATAGGGAGATCAATGACCAATATCTACTAGGCATGAATTAACTCAAGAATTCAAGCAGCAGTATCATCCCACATTCGTGGGGGGTGGTGATCATCTGTCTGAAATGTCCTTCCTAGAGTCCATTTTATCTATATTTAATAAACTGGAGATTACGTAAGAGAATAATCCCAATATCACAACTTATATTTATCATTATTCTACAAATAATTGGTGGGTTGTTATCACCATGTATTATTGAAACCAGGGTATCGTTTTGGCAGACATCCAGAGAGACTTATACATTTACCCCTTCTTAAAAATTATATTAGTAGATAATGATGATGATATCATGAATCTACAGTATGTTGTTTTGTAAATGATGTAGTATTTTCAATATTTACTCAGATTTATCATTTCTCACTAACAGATTCCCAAGATGAGTTGCGGATTTGAAAACTATAGGATTATTAGATTACATAAATCATTGGATTGTTTAGAAATTTATTTCAGTTTATCATAGGTTCGATGTTATTGGGACCAGACCTTATCAATATGTAGAAACTAATAGAGGCTAGTAGTGTGATATAGTATGTTTTAGGGGTTAGAGATCGATTAAGTTCATCAAGTAATCATAATTGTTTTTTTGGCATACTCATGTTGGAAATTTCAGTCAGATGGCACACTTTAATAGTTATGATTTGCCACCAATGATTTTGGGAAGCCCCTAAGAAGAACAAGGGAATGTTTTTCCAAATTGGTTTCCAATATTGCTGCAAGATGGGAAATAATAAGTAGGGTTTTTTATATGTAGCTCCATTACATAGGGAGTGTAGATTTTATTTGACTTTATATTTGGGTATGGGATCAATATGTCTACTTAAGTATTGTAGGAAGAATAATAAAAGAGGATAATGATACGGATGCAGAAATGGCCTTGGAAACCAATCATATGAGATTGGTAACCATCAGAGAAAACATTATCATGTAGTTTTGATGCATATGAGGATTTTATATCTGGTTATGTCTATGCATTTGATCCAACACTTGAGGAGAATAGACTCGGGTATTTTTTATTTTGAAGAACTATTCTAGCATCCTCTACATTATTATCCTCCTTATTTGATACAGGTTCATACCATTCCATCGTTTCTTTGGAAATTGCGTTTTGTATTGGGTTGAAGATGGAGTATTTTTGGGGCATGATGAATCTTGACCCACTATTGGTAATTCAATCCAATTGCATATGAATATTTAAGGGATTCATGTTGATATTTTTTTCAAACATTTTTATGGGATATCTTTTTCATCGAGATGAGGGACTACAAGATCATAATAATTATGTAACAGATTATATCTTATAATGTAAATATATATTGTTACTAATAGAGGGTGTCCCTAAAAACTCACGAGGGAGGTATTTATATTCACTAGAATTAATGGGATTTCTAGGAATGTAAATATGAACCAGAACATGATTGGATGGGTGGACTGATAGACCACATTGCTATATATTTCTATGATATATTTGGGAACAGAATGCATATATGTCCCTTAGGTAGTGGATCATATCATGTACATTTTCCTTAATGACTTTTCTGGGTTACCTATAGGGAGATAAGTGGGGTTCACTACTGATTTACTACCAAGATTGGAACTAGTTTTCATTCGTCATTATAGGATAGACCATATGATCCATAGAAACACAATATGCAGCTAGATTATTTGGAAGAAAACAGTTTCAAAAGACCTATTACATTATAATAGGGATCACATTTTCTTTTTCCCTATGAATGTGGATGGTACCCTCCAGATTTTCAAGGATTATTTCTAGATGAACTTGTACATTTTATATCTAGTATCTATTTCCTTATATGGAAGACCCCCTGAACCAACTCCAAGGTGTCTCATTTTCTCTAAGACTGATTTGAGGTCTTGATATGATCAGGTTGTTGTTTTGTAATCATAAATAACATGTATAAAATTCCAAAAGAGATATATCTTGTACATATATGTGGTTTTACTGTTCGGTCTTACAATTTTTCAAGCAATATTCCTGAACATGATGAATCAGGTTTTCGACTCATTTATCGATTCATTTTCATTAATCTTCATGGAAAATAAATTTTTATTCTATCATGATCAACATAACCATTAAAAAATATTAAAATCGTAATAAGTATACTTATAGTTAACCAACTATATTCTAATACCACAAAATCCCACTTTTTATCGATAATGATCAATTCATATATCACATCATCTTAGAGGAAGAAATATAAATTGATCTGCACAATTTAGGATTTGTAGTTAACTAAGTCTAATTTCTTGAGGATTCATGGCAATTATAGGTGTTTCATTTAGAACATCTGATGACTATAAGCACAACTTTTATGATTAAATAAGATGATTGTGATATTTTTGTGGTTTAATTATTTTGGGATAACCCTTTATTGGTCAAATGGATGACTGAAATAATCCATGATCATGATTCTTACACATCTTAGTATAAGATACTCAACGTATTATGGAACATCATGAATCAATATAGGATTATATTTTATAACATCCCTTTATTTAAACACTTGGATTTAGTGCTGAAATTATAAACTATACATTTCTATGTTTGATTCTGATTGTTGTGACACATTTTTATATTTAATACTAAAAATATAAAAATAGAAAATTTGTTAACTTATATCATTGATTACATTTTAGGGTTACATTTTTAGATATTTAATGAAAAATTATACATAAAAAATTACACAACATTAAAGTTGAATTTTCCCACTTAACCCATATTTTAGTTTTCTCATTAATGCATCATCAACAACCACATACAACACCTTGTCACCATGACTCTTCAGACATCAATAATTAAATTATGGAGAGATGGATAAATAAGAATGATGAGCTCAATTTCTCATTATGGGTATCAATGAACATAAGAAGTGAATGGGGGTGTGAAACATAATCAGAATCAATGTGAGAATCATAAAATAAACCTTACCCATCAATACATGGATCATCCAAGAAGAAAGCCTAGAAATTGAAATAGTAATTGTAATAAATAATCAAGATCCACATGATATCAACATCGATCATGATAAAAAATGTAGTCATATCAAAAAAAACTGAACCTGTTTTTGTAATGTCAAGAATAATATTCATAAACCATTTCAAAACCCTTATTATTAAAATAACCATATGGATGAATTCTAGTAAAATCATTGTACAGTAAATTGGTTTGAAATCTATGTTCTCCTATCATATAATCTGCATCAGTCTTACATGAGATTATCTAGAACACCCTATGTGTATGATGTAACAGTCTTATACAATGCTACATAGGAAAACCCATGTTAACCTGTAATGAAATTACCTATCTCTCTATTTTCTCCCCATTTATAAGATGCAATGTATTTATGTTGTTCCATTTATGAAACCCAATATAATGTTGTAACAGACTGACCGAGCTCTATCTGGGCCACCCCACGATTAAGATGTAATGTCTGTGAACCACAATATGAATATTGGGCATATTTATTCAACTTAACATTTTTACTAATAGTGTAAATCAATATTATTTCATTACCCGATTAAGGCATGGAATGGAAATGGTTTTCATGTCATCATATATGAAACATGATTAACCCATAAAAAAGAAATGGGTTCCATGCCCATCCCATTAAAATAATCTTGGTCCATTAAGATAATAAAGGAGGAAGGTAGAAATACAATATTTCCCTGGTAGAGTATAATTTCCCACATTGTTTATTGATGTTGATGACTCGAAATACCATTAAAATTCCATTAAAAACATTCTTGTGGAAAATTTCTGTTTCATTTTAAAAATCACTTTTTTAAACATAAAATATTTTTTAAATAATTTTCATTGAATAAAACCTTGAAAATATATAAAAGATGTTTTAAAAATGATAAAAAATTTATATTGAGAAAAATATCATTTCTCTTTTCAAAAATATATTTTCAATACACTTTTTAAAGTATGTTTATAAAACATTATATTGGATGAATACATATTTCCAATTGATGATGGAAATGATTTTAGGTTTTTGTCAAAACAAATTATAATAATTTTTAGTAATATAAAGATAAAATTTGTATTGTTACATGAAATTACCTTGAATAAGTAACAAATAATATATTTCTTGATATGTATAAAATATCAATATTTGATTCATAATTATACACAATCTTAGTAAACAATGAAATTATAACAAAACACTCTTACAAATTTGGAAACATTGAATCATAATTTAATGATAAGCTTATATGTCGAGAAATAGATAATAAATTGAGAGTAAATAAATTAATGATATTAACTATCAAAGGGGTTATATATACATCTCATTAGTTAAGATAATAAAATATACTACATAAGTCTCAAATAAAAAATATTTCCAAAAGAATACATTATCACTTTATTAATATTGAATCTATATACCCTATAAAAGAGATATCATAAAATGGATTTTTATATCCCCGTAAAATTAACTATAATAATAATTAAATACCTTCATCGTTATTATATAATTCTTATAATATAAATACGTGGTGAATATGGCATGTATCATAGAAAATAATGTGTTACTATAAAAACCCCTAACTTTAGTCTGCTTCATCTGAATTGTTATTTGACATCCTAAATAATAAAAATATTTTAGTTATTGAGATTCATGATACAATATTACAGGATTATTATTATTTTATATCACATATATAAATTCTATATACAATAAAAAAATCAATTTTGATTATATTTGATTTTCTGACCATCTTTTGCATGTGTGTGAAAACACTCTGTTGTAGGATGAATATGGTCAAAGTGGTAATTATTTTAACACATAAAAATATTAATCATAAAATTATAATAATAATTATAAATCAATTAAAATTTTAAATATAATCTGGAAATATGATTATGAAAAATCATCAATCATTACAATCATGGAGATGGTAATTTGTACGTACACAAAAGTAACGTTTCCATTTTCAAAGATCATTATGGAAAGAAGGAATGATGTATTTTATCATTAAATAAATATAATTATATCATCAATTCCATGATAATAATTATATATAATTATATATATAATTATTTTTATATATAAATAATCACATCGCTTTAAGGAGGTAGTATTCCATACATCCATGAACGACGCTATCACGTTTGGAGTGTGTGTAAAGGTAATTAATAAAATGAGATATTTTATTTCACAAAATATAATTATGTAATTAATAAGATAATTATTAAATATATATCATATTTTCTAAATATAATAACCATTATTACCTTCCATGTAACACGTTAGTGAATGACACTTCACATCCCATCGTCGGGTGGTAGTCCGACGTACACACGAGCGATATTATCGTATTACATACTATATAGAATGTAAAAATGTATTAAATGAAATAATTACTGTATATATATAATTATTTTATAAATAAATAAAATAATCTATAAAACCATCATTATTCGTATCATTTATAGCTTGTATTGAAAAAATAATTGACATAATTTCGGGAGGTGGTAGTCAACCGTACCATCAAATGATGAATTCAAAACCCCATTAAATGGAATTGTGTCTAGTTTTTAAAGGTACAATTAATATAAAAAATATAATTAAAATTATTATACTTAGGTTATTATATGATCAGTGTATTGTACGAATTTATTTAGGTGGAGAATGAAATAAAACTAAAATGATCATTGTTGAACATTACATTTTCTTTGAGTAACATAATTTTGTTTGAATCAAAGGCATTCCATGCTTTAAATTCCTCCAAAATTGAGTATTATATGATCTCATGAGTAAATATTGGAAGTTATTTTATCATTTTTTGAATTATTCAAATGGATTGATAGGTTTCAATATGGGAGGGGAGTAACTTCACTTGTGTATTTGGGTAGTTGATACATTCTAATAAATACTCAAAAGTAATCTCTATTGTGATGTCAAAATTACATAAGGTGGCTTGAAAATTGTATTATTAAAGGTTGGGATAGATTAATTTTTTTATAAATATATCCAACACAAAATTAAACAAAAAAAATTATACATTTCAATCTTCAATTACTGAGGTTCCAATTTTTCTCATTTTGGTTTTTCATTATGGATACTAGTTTTTTAACCTAAGTAATTAATCCCTTTTAAGTAAATATACATGTGAAATATTTTAAAATTTATACCCACTAGAAATAAATATTAAATATAAATTATTAAATAAAATCACATAGTTATTTGGAAAAAACATTTAACAGAAGGACGCATAACGTGCAAAAACCTTGCATTAACCATAACTGTGCAAAAAATGTTTTTACTATTTAAGGTTAATTTAGTTTACTATAATATATTAATTATTATATAAATGGAAAAAAATTATATATTTATATTTTAGAATCTCATGATCTATGATATTATTTTTACTAATTTTAAATCATTTAATTAAATGTCATTTATTATAAATTGTCATTAATTTCAATTTAGAAGTAATTTATCTGATTTAAATTTTAAATGATTTCAATATAATGATTGAATTTGTATCTACTATGTTAAAACCTATTTTAAAATATATATTCATATGAAAAAATTTAACAAAATACATCATTTTATTTACTTAACTTATAATAATTTTATTATCCTTTATTTAATTCAATTATGAACTATATACTTACTATGTTGGAATTTTTTAATCATTTTATGCAATTATATAATCTATAAAAATTAATAAAAAATTATCAATCTAATAGAAAAATATTTATATTTAAATATTACATATATATTCATTTATATAGTTTTCCCCTATCTCAACAATTTATAATAAATAAAAGGAAAATGGATTAATTTTTTATTTCTCCTTACTTAACTTATTATATGCATCCATTTCAGGAATTGTATTCCCAAGACTAATAAAAATAAAAAATAAAGTAATAGAGGAATAGACTTATCCTATAAATGGGTTTTAGAAATTTATATAAGTCATTTTTTCCTTAATATTAATGTTTAATCCATTAATAAACTCATTTTTCCATAATCTTTGTAATTAAATATATATGTTTTCTCCTATAACCATGATGAAAAATTGTTTTGGAATTTGAAAACAATATAAGTTATTATTATTCACTATACTAAATCCATTTTTCTAAATTCAGTTCATATAATTTGAAATATTTTATATGATATTAATCTGCTACACACTGTGGAAAAGTTGGGTTTTAATAAAGGAATTTTTATAAAAATATGATTCTATTTTCACTCAAATAATAATAATAATAATTTTAAGAGAAAAAAATAATATTTGATAATAAATATCAAACACATTTTGTTTAAATTATTTTCTAAAATATATTATTATTATTAAAAATATAGAGAAAGATTATGAGTTTTAAAATAATTTTTAGAGAATTCTATTTTTAAACAAAAAATAGGAATTAATAAAAAACAGAAATAAGTTTGATTCTAAGTTATTTAAATATTAAATAAATTTATTTTAATTAAATATTTTACTTAAAATTAAAGGCATTTTATAAACACCAGTGTTTTCCATTAAATATTGAGAAGTAAATATTTTTGAAATGATTTGAAAATATCACTACAAGTAAATTATATTTTCTAGATAAAACAATGATGTTAGTTTTAGAAAATAAAATTTATAAAAAATCCTAAATTTTATTAGAAATTTTTATTTTTGAAAATTATTGAAAATATTTTTTAACGAAAACATATTTTTGAATAATTAAATCATATTTCTTATAATTGAATGATTATTTACTAAACAATAAAAAATAATTTATATTAAGTGATATATATACATATCCTAAATTAGTTAATACTATTCATACCAACCAATTTAATTAATAATTTAAAATGATAATAAATAGATTTTTGTTTTTTATGTTCTATGTTATGTGTCGAATATGCGATGGAACATAAAAATACCAGCATTGGGTAAAATCTCTTTAAAATGAGTTTCTTTATAATATAAGATACACTATGTGTTTATTTACCTTTATTCTATCAGATGTAATTTTATTCTTTTAAAATATCAAGGTGTTAAATCCTTATATAATTTAATAAATTGTGTCTTCTCAATTTGAAATTTATCTCGGAATTCAGTTGATGGAAATTTGAGAATACATTTATGTAAACCAGCATATTAAAATGGTTAATAGAACCTTTTTATAATGGTAGATAAATTCATGAAAAAAGTTCATATATAATAGAGAATATCATGTATTTCTAATAAGAGAACATGGGTGGGAATGGAGGAATGTCATAAATAATTGTAGACAATGATTGAGGAAAATGGTCTCACATATGTTAATGATCAATGAAATATTATGGGCCTAACAAAAATAAATATGTGATGATTTAAAAGTTTATTGACTCGTAATAAATGATGTTACTAGGATATATTTTTTCAAGATCCTTTTCTATGAATTAGGAAATTCCCTCACCATATAGACTAATAGAATATGGAAACAAACACAAATGATTATTATAATTTCATACATCAGAAAACTTACACCAAAATATCATATTTTTCACCAATTGATTTGTATTCATGATGAATTTTCAATTATTGAAGAACTAAATTCAAAAGTTTAAGACCACATGACAATAAAAGGGATAAAAATAATTTCCACCAATACTTTGAAATTATTAAAAACAGAACTGTTTTTCACATTGTATGATAAATAAATGATTTTTTAAACCTTTATATGATACAGTAATTTTGAAAATTAAAAACCAAAAACGAAAATTCAAACTAAATTATTCGTTAAATAACTCTCTTTAAATTCATCAATAATTTCTTGAATATGTTCTCAACACAATGGTTATAAGGATTATAACATATATTCTTATAAGATAAAAACAATTATTCATCAAATTAAATCCCATATGTTTTTCTAAATAAACATAATATCAACCTGTAAAAATGTTGTACCAACCAGGATATCATGTAGTCCAGTGGTAGGTGGGACTGTAACACCCCGAGATTTTATGACAAATATTCTTTTAATTTCATTAATGTCTTGTGATGTATGCTACACCAAGATTACCTTGCGCTATACGCAACACCGTATTAGCTTGCACTATACGCAACACTATTCTTGGATCGTGTTACACACAGTTTTGATAATAGTCATTCTACGCAAAACTGAGTATATATATATATTCAATGTATAAATGAAATATGGTTGGATTCTTTTATACGAAACAACGAAGGATTCTTGCACAACACGCAACCCTGACTTGGCTTGCATTACACGCAATCACGACCTTCCTCGATAGCGTGTGTTGTACGCAATACCGTTTTTTACTAACCGACGATATATTATTATAATATTATTATGTACTAGACGTTATGAATAGTATTAACTAATATTTGAATTTTATAACATTATTATTCATGTTACAGATTTTCTAGAACATGGTATAAGAACAAAATAAATTGTTCGGGTAAAATAAGTATTTTTAAAAAAATGCAGTTTTACCGCCTTTTGTTGGCGCACTGACTTTAAATCTAGTTTTTGACATGTTTATAAGTTCAATTTTACAAAATAAAATTCTTATTTGGAATCACAAAAAAAAATTTACTTTGGATAAATTTTTCATATTATTCTGGTAACTTTCATATTTTGATGAATAGTAAAACACGCTATATTTTATTTAAAAACAACTTTTATCATCGCAATAATTTATATGGATAGATTATAATATTTAGTGGTTTTAAAGTATAAATAGAATATATTTTTACCATTTAATATAATGTATGTCATTAGCATTGATTTTACATCAAATTCATAGGTTAAATCAATTTAATCTTTTGCAATGTTTTAAAGAAAAACTTATTTTCTTTCGACAACATGATTAATTTTAATTTAATTTCTGCAACTTTTGTGTATTGAATTTGGAAAAATGGATTCCATATTTGGAATCAGTGGGTCCAAATTATGTTAATAAGCTACTTTTTGTTTTTGGGAATTATGAATAGTAACAACGGTAAATTTTATTTACCATAGTTAAAGGTAAATCGGGTAATTAAGGGTAAATATAATATTATAAAATTACCATAACACATGCCAAAATTCTATTGGATGGCTAAAAGTAGACCCATATAACATAAGGGTCGGATTAGATTCATTTCATAGGCTTTTGACCATGAAAATAAGTTAATTATTATTAAAACCAATGAACGTGACAACATGTCACTCTCTAAAACCTTATAAGTATAATAATTTTAATTTAGTGATACATATCATAACACATCGAACATTAATAGTCTCCAGAAATATAATAAAATTATCTACATCATGATAATTTATTTAAAATTTTTAGGGATTAAATAATTGTCATTAATGATGATACATTAATGATACAGAAATTATTTATTAAGTGGAAAATAAGTAATATAGTTTTTATTAAAATAATAATACCCATTAAACGGCTCACAAACCTAACCTATACTTATTGGTAGTGTATATATACACCGTAATCATCCAATGACCTAATATATAACCGTTTGGATCCTTATAAATGTGATTATGATGCTTATATTATAGTATTTTAAATGATGCCAAAGGTGTCACCTTCATAATTTAATAAATATAAAAATTTAAATATTGTGATTTTAAGATGATAAATTCTAGTACAAGTGTTATTGTGAAATTTAATAGATTTTTCTTCATCATAGGATTTTATTTTTAATTTTTATGCAACAAATAAGTATATAAAATAATTATTCAAAAAATGATGTTGTAATTATTTTATTAAGAGATTAACGAAATAAATGGTTTTAAAAATAATAAAATAAATATTATATGAACTATTTAATGTTCTCCACTAATTTTCTAGATACATATGACCTTTTAAAAATCTATTAATGCTTTTATTTCGAACATATCCTCTGTATATATTTTATTTAAATTCAAATAATTGAAAAGTGTCAAAATTGACACTGTTGTTATTTTATAAAAATAATATATTATAAAATTGTTTAAAAATCACAAATATATTTAAAAATTATTAATTTAAATTTATATATTTGAAAATGTTATAAAGTATCCAATTATGGACAATCCACAACAAATAAATAATTATTTGTTATAATTTAAAATTTATAATGTTATTACCACAAATAAAATTAAATTTATTAAATAAGGATAAATCAAGTTGATAATGTTTAAAATAAATTCCTATCATGTCTAAATTTGATTGGTTTATGAGAATAAACCCCTATCTAATCCAATATTCTCATATGAGAAATTTTTGGAGGTTATTAAGTGGGGTAAGATTTATTATAAATTAATATTTTTAATAATTCCAAAGGTGCCCCTCTCCTCCCTTTTAAAAGGGAACCTCCTCCCTCTCTTCCACACACCACATTGAACCTTTATTCTCATCCAAACCCTGACCAATTCTCTTCTACACCTCCCTTGAAACATACTAGAGGTCCTGGTCTTCTTTAAAGACCAATTTTAGTTCTCTAAGAGGAGGTCTCAAAGAGGCGCTTCAAAGAAGAGGTAATTTCTGTTACCCATTCTTTCACCTTTATTTCTTCTTCCACTTATTCTTCTTAAGTTGTTTAATTATGAAGTAATAACATCAGTATACCTAATATACTGATATGTTATATTAATTATGAAACCACCCTATTTCACCATCTATCCATCCTACTGAAAATAAAATCATCGCGTGTGCGTACGTACAGAATAATGTCTGCACGCCGTGGTGTAATCTATTTTTCACCACCACCTTACATGGATGGGTATAATGGTGTAAATAATAACTATATATGATTATTGTAAAGTTATATTGATTCTGTAATAGTATACATACACTCTAATAAAATTCCACGATCATGGGAACGATATCATCGCTCATGCGTACGTACA
This sequence comes from Viscum album, assembly GCA_963277665.1. Lineage (NCBI taxonomy): Eukaryota > Viridiplantae > Streptophyta > Magnoliopsida > Santalales > Viscaceae > Viscum > Viscum album. The sequence goes on along the minus strand of OY728121.1, from coordinate 645,136,444 downwards.
GAATACCGTCTCCACGACTTGATGAGATTCGTTCTCAATGATTAACCATTCATAAATGATTATAAAGTATATATAATAAGTAATAATGAAATATATTAAATAATAATGATAATGGATTTATTTATATATATATATATTAATGTCATCCAATTAATTCCATTCAATTCAATGAGGAAACGAAAACAACGTTCATGCGTACGTACGACCCACCGTCTCCATGAACGGTGTATTTCTTTCCATTTATCGATCTATTATATATATGTATATTCTGAATATATATTATATATAAATCATGTTTTACATTCTGTATGAAATTAATCATGATCTATGTAATCATTTGAATAATTACAAGTCAAAACACGAACGACAAATGAAACGTTTTTACCCAAAACGCTCTTTAACATGGAATTTACAAAAGAACGGGTAATATTAAGTCATAAGTGAACCATATATGATATAATAACAATTAATATGATTCTGTAATAAGTAAATAACATTATTTAAATTATTATATATGAGGTTTGGATACGTATGAAGCATATCAGACCTAAGGTAAGGGATAATTTTGCAAATCTCACTTTTAACCGAGATTTCTTATTCATAAGTATTTACTGGGGTTATTTCTATCATCCATGTCCACGTTTTATAAAATTGTTTTCATGTATGTTTAAAGTCCTTTTTACCCATTTTTTAATTTTACTACATGGTATGAAAGGAATCGTTCTTTTGTTTACGTTACGAGGGACCTTTAGACTTTTCCGGCAAAAGTACGAAAAAAATGTTTTTTTAACTTATACAGCACGAACAGATTTTAACGGTTTTATAAAGCCTTATTTTCATGAAGCTTCCTCCAAGATAATTCATGACTATTTTCTACAAAATCCTTTTCTTTTAAAATTGCATGAAATTTTGTGAAAAGAAAATGATTTTGAAGAAAAAGGGATATTTTCCTCAAGAATTCATTTCAAGTGTTTTATCAAAACCATTTTTCATCTAAGATGACATTATTTCATATGTGTTTGTTTCAAGTATAATGTCTCTATTATTTACATGGTTTCACTTCTCTTATTATGAAATGATATCCATTTCTTTTATATGGATTATTTGATGATGGGATGATGTTTATGAAACACATTTTATTTATTGGGTTTTTATGAATGATGAATGTTTATTTTGTGGCACAAGTAAGAATGATTTCATTATGAGATGGGTGGTACTTATATCTCCCTCCATTGAATTGGGTAAAGATTTTATATCTCATGAGATAGACATGGCTGGAATAGTATGTTTATCTAGTTCAGTGTTACAGGACTTAAACGAGGAGTGAACTCGATTCAGAATGGGACTTTGTCCACTAAGATGGTCTTGGAAGAAATGCCTTGGCTACTATGGAAATCATTACATGTGCTTAAAGGATGACACAAATAAATGTTTTATTACCATGCTATTTTTTCATTCTTAATGTTTCTTTATGATCTATGCCTTACGTACGGCCATGTTTTATGTCATTTTTCAAGCTTTTGATCTTTAAACATTATGTTCATGTTTTTAAGTTCAAATGTATATGGTATGTTTTATTTTATCCATGCTTACCCTTACTGAGCATTTGAGCTCACCCTTTTTATGTTTTCTTTTCCCCAGGATATAAACAATGATTTTAGGTAATAAAAAAGGGGAAGATCTTTATGGGAGATTTTGAAGATCTTTCACCACGATTAGGAGATTACATTCCAAGTTTCCAAATATACTAAACTATTATGGTCCTTGTGTGTCTGTTTTTGTTATGTATTAATTATTCCGCTAAAGTAATATAATGGACATGTACGTCAAGCTTCGGGTCTCTACAGTTGGTATCAGAGGAAAGGATTAGTCAACTTTAGGAAACTAGGATGCAAAAACGTTAGTGAGATCCCTAGAGATTTTTCTAAGGTATGTATAGGGATGTCCCTAAGGATAAGTATACGTATAGGATATAGTCCTAGAACTACGGTAACGATCATAGAATTTAACCTAAGATGGTAGATATTGAGTGTACTCCCCCTTTACTATGTTTTTTCCCTAGCATGATTTTTGCCTCTCACACTATTATTTTTGGGTTTTAGAAAATGGATGGAGATAGGAAGATTCACGATAATGGAGGATATGATAGACAATGGAATGATTTTCTTCATGTGAAACCAAATGAAATGGGATCTAGAAGTCCAAACATAATTATTATGCCTAATCAGAAATCTCATAATATGATCAATAATCTCAACTTTGGTAAGTTTCCCGACTCAGATAATAAGAGAAAGATGGAGTTTCCTGATGGTCATAGAGGAAAGAAAGTTCAATTTACCTCATGTAAATCAAGTGGGAAGAAGCATAAGGGATATTGTTTCAAAGGAACTGGAAGATGCTTTGGGTGTGGAAAAGAAGGATACAATTCCAGTAAGTGCAAAGGAAAAGGTTCAATTAACACCACAAACAAGGATAATGGTATTACTATGACATCAACAATGATTTGATGTTTTAAATGTGGAATTTACGGGCATTATGCAAACAAATTCCCTAATGGAAAATCTCCTGAGGAGAATCAACATGGTTATATGGGTAGTATTTATGTGGATGATGATGAGGAGACTACAAATGATATATGAGCTGAAAGAAGTGTTGAATCTCATTCGATTGTTTTAGAAGGTAGTGGAATGATTGAATGTTTATCAGGAGTTATGTTGTATAGTTAATGGTACTATGGAATAAAGAATCATCTAAGGATTGTTACACTATTGTTTTTCCTAAAAGTATTTGAAAGTATATGTTGAATGGTACTAGTAACCATGGAAGGTTATTCATATATTTTTGTAATGTAGATGATATGCGCATAATGAAGGAATAAGAAGATAATGAGATGTTTGATTGTATTCATGAGCTAATGATTGATATAAGGACTAAGTGATATCATGGATTGAGTATATATAATTTTGAGGATTTTGGTATGTGGAAAGTGTTAACTTTTAACTGCATTCATGTTTTCACTAAGGTTCGATGGGTATTCATTTTTCAAGAGAATACATGATTAAGGCCTTCTAATGTTTGGAATGTGACCAACAAGACATATCTTATGATATATGGGTATCAATGATGGTATTAAATCTCTGGTAATCGTTTTCACTATATTATGAGAGTGGATTGCAGTATTATGGATAAGCCTAAAGATTGGAATGGATTATGTTCGACATAAGTTTGTATTGTTTAAGGATATAAGTTTTTTCGATATTATTGATGGGATGTTATAGTAATATAGTTTTAGAAAAAGGACAACCTGCAGGACGGGTGACATCCCATCGCGTCGGACAAGGATGTGGGAATCGAACCCACAACCGATGTGCGACTGGCCTTTATCACCTACCACTGGCCTACAGCAAGTCCCTGGTTAGTAGATACTAGTTTTATTTTATTAAGCGGTTTGATATATGAAGTATAAGTTAATTTTTGGAACTATATACGATTATTCTAACCATAAATGGACTTATATCTTTTTCTAACCATTTGTTTGAAAGATATGGAATGACCCATCATTCTATCACATGATCTGCCAACACATCACAAATAACAAATTCAACTTTATTTCTTTAAGGGATGAAGTTGAAATTGTTCATTTCACGAACAATATTGAGATTGTACCAAAATCATGAGAGTATTTCTTTTAATTCGTCAACTTTAGGGAAATGATCTTGAAAACCAAAAATGTTTTCCTAGTTCCCTTATATCTGATTAATCAAATGGTACCTTAGATCATAACAAATCAATAGCTTTGTGATTTTTGGCTTTTTCATAGCCATGTTCTCTACCACTCTCCATCAGAACTTGATGGTTAGATTTTTCATCCATATCGATATTTTCACCTATGTTCTCCTACGTGGAAACCCAGTGATGAGTTAATTTGGGTAACCGTAACATTTCATACATTAGTTTTTAAAGCCATGTTTTGGTATTCCTTTTTACGATGTGGGTTTCTATTAAACAAAATTTTGAGTAGTAAACCATTTATAACCCCGACGAATTTCTAGGGAAAAATTCATTTTAAGGGGGGTTGAATGTAACACCCCGAGATTTTATGAAAAATATTCTTTTAATTTCATTAATTTCTTGTGTTTTATGCTACATCAAGATTACCTTGTGCTATACGCAACACCGTATTAGCTTGCAGTATACGCAACACTATTCTTAGATCGTGTTACACACAATTTTGATAATAGTTATTCTACACAACATTAATTATATATATATATATATATATATTCAATGTATAAATGAAATATTTTTTGATTCTGTTATATGAAAAACGAAGGATTCCAGCACAACACGCAATCCTGACTTGGCTTGCATTACACGCAATCGCGACCTTCCTCGATAGCGTGTGTTGTACGCAATATCGAGTTTTACAAAACAACGATATATTATTATAATATTATTATGAACTAGCCGTTATGAATATTGTTAACTAAATTTTGAATTTTATAACATTATTATTCATCTTAAACATTATCTAGAACATGGTATAAGAAAAAAATAAAATTTTCGGGTAAAATAATTATTTTTTAAAAAATGCAGTTTTGTCGCCTTTTGATGGTGCATCCACATTAAATCTAGTTTTTGACATGTTTATAAGTTCAATTTGACAAAATAAAATTCTTATTTGGAATCAAGAAAACAAAATTTACTTTGGATAAAATTTTCATATTATTCTGGTAACTTTCATATTTTGATGAATAGTAAAAACACGCTATATTTTAATTAAAAACAACTTTTTTCATCGCAATAATTTGTATGGTTAAATTATAATATTTAATGGTTTTAAAGTATAAATAGAATATATTTTTATCATTTAATATAATGTATGTCATTATCATTGATTTTACATTAAATACGTTGGTTAAATCAATTCAATTTTTTGCAATGTTTTAAAGAAAAACCTGTTTTCTTTCGACAACGGGATTAATTTTAATTTAATTTCTGCAACTTTTGTGTATTGAATTTGGAAAAATGGATTCCATATTTGGAATCAGTGGGTCCAAATAATGTTAATAAGCGACTTTTTTATTTTTAGGAATTATGAATAGTAACTACGGAAAATTTTATTTACCATAGTTAAAGGTAAATCGGGTAATTAAGGATAAATATAATATTATACAATTACCCTAACACATGCCAAAATTTTATTGGATAGCTAAAAGTAGACCCATATAACCTAAGGGTCGGATTAGATTCATTTTATGGACTTTTGACCATGAAAATAAGTTAATTATTATTAAAACCAAAGAAAGTGACAACATGTCACTCTCTTAAATCTTATAAGTATAATAATTTTAATTTAGTGATAAAAATCATAAAACATCAAACATGAATAGTATCCAGAAAGCTAATAAAATTATATACATCATGATAATTTATTAAAAAATATTAGCAATTAAATAATTGTCATTAATGGTGATACATTAATGATACAAGAATTTATTTATTAAGTGGAAAATAAGTAATATTGTTTTTTATTGAAATAATAATACCCATTAAAAGGCCCAAAAACCTGAAAAAAACTTATTGGTAGTGTTTAAATACACCTTAATCATCCAATTACCTAATATATAACCGTTTGGAGCCTTATAAAAGTGATTATTACACTTATATTATTTTATTTTAAATGATGCCAAAGGTGTCACTATCATAATTTAATAAATATAACAATTTAAATATTGTGATTTTAAGATGATATATTAGAGTAAAAGTATTATTGGAAATTTTAATAGATTTATCTTCATCATAGTAGTTTATTTTTAATTTTTATGCAACAAATAAGTATATTAAATAATTATACAAAAAATGATGTAGTAATTATTTTATTAAGAGATAAACCAAATAAATGGTTTTAAAAATAATAAAATAAATATTATATGAACTATTTAATGTTCTCCACTAATTTTCAAGATATATATGACCTTTTATGAATCTATTAAATCTTTTAGATCGAACATATTGTCTGTATATATTTTATTTAAATCAAATAATTTAATAGTGTCAAAATTGACACTATTGTTATTTTATAAAAATAATATATTATAAAATTGTTTAAAAATCACAAAAATATTTACAAATTATAAATTTAAATTTATATAGTATAAAATTTTATAAATTATCCAATTATGGACAATTCACAACAAATATGTACATATTTTTTATAATTTAGAAATTAGAATATTATTACCACAAATAAAATAAAATTGACTAAATAAGGATAAATCACGTTGATAATGTTTAAAATAAATTCATAACATGTCTAAAATTTATTGGTTGATGAGATTACGACCCTGTCTAATCCAATCTTCGGATATGAGTCATTTTTGGAGGTTTTTATGTGGGGTTATATTTATTGTAAATTAATATTTTTAAGAATTCAAAGGTGCCCCTCTCCTCCATTATAAAAGGGCACCTCCTCCCTCTCTTCCACACACCACTTTGAGCCTTCATGCTCGTCCAACCCCTACCCAATTCTCTTCTACACTTCCCTAGAAACATCTTATAGGTCCTGGTCTTCTTCAAAGACAAATTTTAGTTCCTTAAGAGGAGGTCTCAAAGAGGCGCTTCAAAGAAGAGGTAATTTCCATTACCGATTCTTTCACCTTTATTTCTTCTTCCACTTATTATTCTTAGGTTGTTTCATTATGAAGTAATAACATCAGCATCAATTATATACTGATATGTTATTATAATAATGAAACAACCCTATTTCACCATCTATCCATCCTACGAAAAATGAAATCACCGCGCACGCGTACGCACGAAATACCGTCTCCACGCTGTGGTGTAATCAATTTCTCACCACCACCTTACTTGGACGGGTATAATGGTTTAAATAATAACTATATACGATTATTGTAAAGTTATATTGATTCTGTAATAGTATACATACACTCCAATAAAATTACACGATCATGGGAACGATATCATCGCTCGTGCGTACGTACGGAATACCGTCTCCACGACGCAATGAGATTCATTCTCAATGATTAACCATTCATAAATGATTATAAAGTATATATAATAAGTAATAATGAAATATATGACATAATAATGATACTGGATTTATGTATATATATATATGTATGTCATCCAATTAATTCCATTCAATTCAATGAGGAAACGAAAACAACGTTCATGCGTACGTACGGCCTACCGTGTCCATGAACGGTGTATTTCTTTCCATTTATCGATCTATTATATAAATGTATATTATGAATATAAATTATATATAAATCATGTTTTACATTCTGGATGTAAGTAATCATGATCTAAGTAATCATATGAATAATTACAAGTCAATACACGGACGACAAATGAAACGATTTTACCCAAAACGCTCTTTAACATTGAATTTACAAAAGAACGGGTAATATAAAGTCATAAGTGAACCATATATGATATCATAACAATTAATATGATTATATAATAAGTCAATAACATTATTTAAATTATTATACAGGAAGTTCGGATACGTACGAAGCATATCAGACCTAAGGTAAGGGATAATTTTGCAAATCTCATTTTTATTCGAGATTGCTTATTCATAAGTATTTACTTGGGTTATTTCAATCATCCATGTCCATGTTTTATAAAAGTGTTTTCATGTATTTTTAAGGTCCTTTTACCCATTTTTTACTTTTACTACATGGTATTTAAGGAATCTTTATTTTGTTTACGTTACAATGTACTTTTTGACTTTTCCGGAAAAAGTACGAAAAGAATGTTTTTTTAACTTATATGGCACGAACGGATTTTTACAGTTTTATAAAGCCTTATTTTCATGATGCTTCCTCCAAAATATTTCCTGACTATTTTCAAAAAATTCCTTTTCTTTTAAAATTTCATGACATTTTGTGAAAGGAAAATGATTTTGAAGAAAAAGGGATATTTTCCTCAAGAATTCATTTCAAGTGTTTTATCAAAACCATTTTTCATCTAAGATGACATTATTTCATGTGTGTATGTTTCAAGTATAATGTCTCTATGATTTACATGGTTTCACTTCTCTTATTATGAAATGATATCCATTTCTTTTATTTGGATTATGTGAAGATGGGATGATGTTTGTGAAACCCATTTTATTTATTGGGTTTTTATGAATGATGTATGTTTATTTTGTGGCACAAGTAAGAATGATTTCATTATGAGATGGGTGGGACCTATATCTCCCTAAAATGAATTTGGTAAAGATTTTATATCTCAATAGATAGAAATGGATGGAACGGTATGTTAATCCAGTTCAGTGTTACAGAACTGAAACGAGAAGTGATCTCGATTCAGAATGGGACTTTGTCAACTAAGATGGTCTTAGTAGCAATGCCTTGGCTACTATGGAAATCATTACTTTTGATTAATGGATGCCACAATTACATGTTTTATTCCCATGATATTTTATCATTCTTAATGTTTCATTATGATCTAAGCCTTACGTACTTCCATGTTTTATGTCATTTTTCATGCTTCTGATGTTTAAACATTATGTTCATGTTTTTAAGTTCAAATGTATATTGTATGTTTTATTTTGTCCATGCTTACCCTTACTGAGCATTTGAGCTCACCCTTTTAATGTTTTATTTTCCCTGGGATATAAAGAAAGGTTTTAGGTTAGAATAAAAAGGATAAGATCCTTATGGGAGATGTTGAAGATCTTTCAGCATGATTAGAAGATTACGTTCCAAGTTTCCAATGACACTAAACTATTACGATCCTTGTGTGTCTGTTTTTGTTATGTATTAAGTATTCTGCTAAAGTAATGTAATGTACATGTTATTCAAGCTTCGGGTCTCTACAGGGACACTCTTATCATATATTGGATATGGGTTCATGCACCACCACGTACCTGGATGTGACTGGTTGTCAAATGGAATATGGGTAATATACCCTTTTAATTGTTAATCCTGAAAAAATAAATCCACCCTGAAAATTGTTTGTGGTGATCTTTGGGGTTATAAATACCTCAAACCGAAAAAACATCTCAAGCAATATAATTTGAAAATTAATTTTTTTACTACTTAATACACTAATATTAGGATTCTAAAAGATTGACCATATGAGAATCTGTTATCATATTGACATATGATTGAAATTATAACTCTCAATATTACCTCACATTAATTTTTTTATCTACAAATTTAAACCAAACTGACCTTTAATACCCACAATAATATTTGAGAACCCTCAATTGTGGATTTAGTGTGTAAATTATATATATTACATTTCAGGATGTGATGTCGATAATTGTGGCCCAATTTTTTCATTAGAACCTTAAATCATAAAAATGAATAATTGGACCACATATAACCTAGAGTACCTTTTTGGTTTAGAGTTTTAGAAAATAAGTGAAAACTCATATATAAAAAATTCACCTGGTATTTAAAGTAAATTTCTTCCACTTAACCCATATTTTATTTGTCACATTAATACATCATCATCAATTATATAAAATTCCATATATAATTAAATCACCCAATATTAATTCACTAAATCATAGATAAAAGAAAACATAAGAAGACATAGCTAAAATTCTCACTGTGGGTTTTAATTAGCATTAGCAATTGAATATCACCATAGAGCATAAAGAGTGAAAAAGGGTATGATTAAATAATCTGAGTGCATTAATGATTCATAAAAGAACACAAACCAATCAATACCTATAACATAAAATATAAAATCATGGAAAATGGAATAGTCATCAAAATCAATAATCATGAGCCATGTGAAATCAATAGAAATCATGAGCAACATTATATACCCATAACAAGAAATTAGAACACTTTTGGTAACATGGAGATTCATATTCATAAAACCATTCAATTAATAATTAATTTGAATAACTATATATCTCATATACAATAAAATTATCAAATAATGCATTATTGTATTATATGTGCACACCAATCATATAATCTATAATGTGATCCCTAAAAACTATATAGGATACCCAATGTTTAATATATAATCGGCTTAAAAAATTCTATTTGGCTGACCACTAGTTCAACAATAATGTTTTTTCCGAGAGCTATATAAGCCACCAAATATTTAAGCTATGACAGGCTTACCCGGTGCTATCTGGGTCAGCCAATGTTAAGCTATAATAAGATTACCCGCACTATTTGTGGCCCCCATGTTTAAGCTAGAACTTCCCAGAACCAAAATGTGAATAAATTTAATTAATATGTCACTTAATTATAAAACTTATTGAATCCATAATTTTTATTTTATAACTATAGTATCCTGTGGAGAAGAAATGGGATTCATGTTTATATCATTGAAAGAAAATATACCCATAAAAAAGAAATGTGTTCCATAACATTTAAAAAAACATTATCTTTCTAGAGAAAGATATAGGATGGTTTATATAAAACATAACCCCATTGGATAAAAATAAAAAATGTTTTTAGAAATGAATAAATGGAATTACGAGTAAAATTTCATAAAAACAATTTGATGAAAATTTCTATTTTATTTTGAAAATCCATTTTTGAAACATAATACCTTAGGAAAATACTTTTCCTTAAAAATAATTGGAAATATATAAATGAGTTTTAAAAGAAATTAATACTTTTATAAAGTAAAATATCCACTTCGATCTAAAAAATTCATTTTAAAATATTTTTTAAAACAATTTTAGAAAACATTTTTTCGTATGAAAATGTATATCCATCCAAAGAGTGAATGGTAGTAATATTTTCTTAAAAAACTCAAAAATATAAGTACTAATTATTGAAAAAATGGAAAAATTATATGATAATACAATGAATTACCAGAGGATATTATATTTCTTTAAAATTATAATACTTTAATATTAAAAAGTCAGTTATAGACAGTCATGGTAAATTATGAGATTGTAAAAAAAGACTATTACCACATTGAAAACATTAAAATAAAATACCCATTATAGTAATAAATAAAAATATGTATAATAAAATAATAATTTCTAAATTTTTGAAATACATTTAAATATGGATTTATATACCTTTCAAAAAAGTTGATTGGTACATGACCCAATTGAATTCTCAAAGAAGGAAAATTATGACAAAAATACATTACTGCTTTTTTATATTTGAAAGCATAAATCCTAAGAATGGGATATCCTAAAATTGATATGAAATTTTCCATAAAATATAGTAATGATAAAATTAATTCATGGGAAGTATATACACAGAAAAAGTGTGAAACATGGAAAGTATCTCACAAAAAACTGAGTTTGGAAAAACCCCTACCACGAGTACAAATAATCCTAATTGTACTTTTTCATAATGAATAATATAATTATTTTAAAATTTATAATTACTTATAAAATTTCCATTTTCAATATTACTTTTATTTCTTTTATTATAATATTATACATAATTAATTAATCAATTAAGTAATTGTTTGATGTTTTGACCATATTCTTCATGTGTGTAAAACATCACATTCGATGGTGGAATGTGGTAATATAGTTGATTATTTAAATATTTAAATAGTAATTGTCAAGAATTATTTTCCATTTTTATACCTGAAATATACATTTAAAATAATTTATGAAATGTTGTTATAAAAAATGAACAAATTTTACAATCATGGAGATGGTAGGTCATGCATACACATGAGTAATGTTTACTTATTTTGATGATCATTATGGAAAAAATTTATATATTATTATAAAATTACATAATGATAATAATATAATAAATTCCATGATATTAAATCAAATAAACATATATATATAATTGTTGTGATGTAAAATGAATCACATTTCATTGAGGAGGCAGTAGTCCACACCTCACAAACAGTCGTTATAACTTTTTAAGGTTTGAAAAGGTAACATTGGAAATGATATATTATATCTCTAGATAGATAATAATGTTTAGAATATTATAATTATTTCATGGATATTGTATATATTAATTATTTTTGAACTTATTAGATTCCATGTAATCTACAATCCACTTTTTATTTTTTTGAAAAGCTGTATGGATGGTAAGTGGGAACTTATAGAACCAATCCTCCAGCATCAAGAAATACCATTACAAAACCCACATTACAGAGTTAAAATTTTATAAATTAAATAAAAACAATTCAACAATCCAATACTGTCATAAGAATCATGTTCCAAAATTCAATAGATTCCAACAAAATAGTAAAAACCTCTTACGAGACAATTCAGGTAGTCCTTCATAATATTGACTCCTCAATGCCACCACATAACCAACCATTTTAAATGTTGAATATTAAACAGCAGACCATCATCACAACTCTATCACCCTCCCCTTGAGACACACAAACTGACAACGATGAATCAGCCACCATAATGTTGTCTCCACCACATACCAATGTTTTCATTAAGATCACCGACTTCATCACCATAGAGCACTTCTAGAACCCTTATCGCCATTTAAAGACTCCATTATATAATAAAGACTATCAACAATGAATTAGATGTTTTAGTCACCTCTGAGAACATAAATCGATTGTCGATGTCGAAGTCAATGTATACTTGCCACAAAAGATGTCAAAAATAAAAGTGCAGAGCAGAAACCACAAGAACAACACCCTGATGCTTTGGTTTTTTTACAACCAACCAAACAGAACACCAGCAATGTACACTATCGAAACCCACCATCATGGTTTTGAACCGATCACAAATCAGTGAGCTGCCTGATGAACTCACTACATCATTCTTCAAACTTGCACCACCGACAACCATAGTGAAACACCAACATAATGCCAAAGTGAATTTTGTAATATAGGGTTTTAATGACATAAATGTCTCAAATGTTGGGAAATAGTGATTAGATTGAGTTCCCTTTTATAGTTGAGGTGTAGTTGAGTTCTTTTAAATACATAAAATAATTTACTACTAGGAGGTATAAATTAACAAAAGTGCCTCCAAAATTGATAATTAAAGTTGCAAAGGGGTTAAATGGTCAGGTAACACATTTATATTAGAATGAAATAGATTTTTTAGTCAATTTTTTCATTAACTCACATGATTCCATTTTTAGTTTATATTAATGTTACATGTTTTTTATCATAGGTAATTAATCTATTTAGATTAAATTAAAGTGAGAATTATTGGAAAAAGTACTCACACTTATCATAATCCATAAATAAAAAACTGTTAAATTATAATAGAATGTGTGTTGAAATTTAATTTTAATAGAAGCATATTGATGTGTAAAAATCAATGCTTTAACCCTACCTATGCCAACAATGGTTTTACATTCTTGTGGCCAATATGTTTATTATAAAGATACATTGGTTGAATAATGGAATATATTCTACATTTTTTATTATTTAAAAATAAATTGGAATAATATTGGTATCTTAGGAATTTTATATCCTTTAATTAATTATAATTAATTTTCAAATAACATTAATGTAAATGTTTGTGTTATTTATTTAATTTAAATTATAAAAAATATCAATAAAAATATGTATTTTTTTATATGATTTAAAATATGGTGTAACATGATATATTCATAAAAAAATGAAACATAATAATTCATTATTTTTTACACCAGTTTTAATGTTTATAGTATCATTTATTTATTTCAATTTTTAACTAAATAATTAATATACTATTATTAAAAAATAATTTTATGAAAATATATCTACACTAAAATATAATTTAAAACAATAAAAAAAGTAAAAAAATTTCACAATGATATATATATATATTTTTCAGAATTTAGTTCATTTTTTACTTATCTGACAGAATTATAGACATAAAATGGAAAAGGTGTTATTTGTGTTTTCCCTTTACTAAACTTATTATATTGGTCACATTCAACAATTGTTTCCTCATTAATTTATAGAAATATATCATAAGGTCATACAGGTTTATATCCATTAGGTATTATAAATTATTCTATGTCATTTTTAATATATGATTAATATTTAATCACATGGTAAACTTGTTTTTACCTTAATTATTAAATTTAAATTCAACTGATATCACTAATTGATATGGTAAAAAATTATGATCACCTTATATGATATTATAAATTATTTTGATTCCAAATATGGAATAATTTTTTCATAATTAAATCCATAGATTTCATAAAATTCAATTTAATATTAATCCAACACTTGCTGTGAGAGAGTGGGTTATTTTAGAAGTGTATTTTTGTAAGAAAAAGATGATTATTGGTTAACTGAGAGACTAATAATAATCATTAATTAATAATTAAATAAAATTTGTTTGTAGAGTCTATACAAATTTCATCTAAATCATTTCTTATTCGGTATTAATTTTATTAATTAATAGGTATATGCATTATACATTTTGAAGATACTTATTAGAAAACACCCTTTTTAACCCAAATACCAACTTACACAAAAACCAAAATAAACATGAATCAAAATTTATTAAAGATATCTAAATAATTAATAGGTTACATGATAATATATTTGAATAAAATTGTGAATTTTGAATTAATAAATTATTTTAAAGGATAAGACATTATTAAAATATCAATATAAATAAGTAAGTACTGAAAAATCAAGATTTTTTTAATAATTCAAAATATACATCGAATGTAAATTTTGATATTCTAATTCAAAAATTGACATTGAATTTATATAATTAATTTTTTAAAATTTGTAAAAAATTATTATAATATTTTTTTTATTAAAATGAATATATAATTTTTTGAATGAAACATATTTGGTAGAATGAGATAATAAGATTAAATATTTAATAATTATTTACCAAAAATTTATCAATAATTTATATTAATCAAGATATATATATATATAATAATTTATTGAGTAATATTCCAAAATGATAATTGATTAGTATGATTATAATGGTAATCTATATCAGGGGTCATTCAATTTTGGGGATTCATGTGAAATATGCCATCAAAAATTAAAATATCAGGGTTGTGTGCAACACATGATTAACTCAGTATTGAATTTAATGAAAGATAAAATATGTTTTTTATATCCTTTACTCTATCAATTTTTTTTCAATTAACATATCTGGGTGATATTGTTTCAGCACACTGAGATTTATTTGCAGCATTTGGGTCACACCAAATGAGAGCTCACAAGTGGAATTACCTCATTCATGAACATGAGATGGAAACATTGGTTCATGATTTATGGTGTCATAGGCATAATATATTTTGAATGAAATTTTTCATTTCAACCGAACATAAAATTCTCCAATACATTTTCGCATAGTGTAAATTGAATATTTGGTACCAAAAATAGGTAAAGTACTTTTAATCATCCATATTTTAACATTATTATACAGAATAGAAGGGAAATGTGGTAGTGTCACCAAAAATGTAATAGTTATACAAATTCATTCAAGGAGTCTAGTAGTGAGTCACAGTTCATGGAACTATTTTTTGAGATTTACCTAGAGGGTCATGAGTTTCAGGAATATCCATTTTAGTAGAATTGGAAGTGATATCATTCATTCTAGAATGGTTATCAAGAAGATAGATTTTATATCCCAATGGGCTAGTCATGAGGGAGAATTTCTCTAGTGATGACCCACGACATAGTAGGGTTATCTATGAGTATGATATCATGTACATTCATGAATGTTTTTGTGTGCCTGTATACATAAGGAATGAATTTCTTCTGGAATCTCATTCCTCAGTTTTGGTAGTGTACCCTAGTATTACTAAGATGTTTTCAATGGTACGTCACTAGTATTGGTGTATGGATATAAAGAGGTTGATTGTAGGTTATATCATATGGTGTTCCACCTATCAGATGGTCTAGGTGGATCTCTAGGGGCTTTGTAGGCATCTATAGGATCAGTTTATTCATGAGTGAAAAAATAAATATTTCCATAAGGATTATGAAATGGCAATGTAATGATCCCCGTGAGTATGTGATGTGGTATGGAAGACCATTTATAGATTGACCAAGACCACGCACATTTTTCCTTACAAGGAGAAAATTTGAGTATATTATATTCGGAGGAATTATATTTTTGATATTATACGTCTTTATGGAATTCCCCTATCATATCAGAAATCAACCCTTAGATTACATTGTTCTTTTGGTTTGGAATAGAAAAGGAACTGTATTTAAAGGTGATAATAGGTATAGAATAAGACCCTCACACTGATGCTTCATCTAATCGCAAGATAAAGATGTTATAGGACATGTAACGAACATGTGAACCTTATTATAGAGGTGTTTGGGTTTAAAACATCTACACATCATGTTCTCATACCATAATATATTTCATGAAACTATCCATATGTACCCCTATGAGACCATATATGGTAAATGTTGTAGTTCACCCCAATATTGGTTTGTGGAAGGTGAGCAAGTGCAACTGGGACTTCTTCATGGTCTGAAGACATTTTAATTGGTGAATAATTTCTAGAAACAAATGTATATAGATTCTTATAGGTAGTGTTTTTATACCTAGTATTGTTTTTATTATTTTGATTTCATTGAGGAAATCTGGAATTTCTATGAATTTCTCCAAAAATGGGTCATATAAATATTTAGAGATAGGGTAAGCAATCTAATCATTTTGTCAGTACATTCGAGATCATAGATATATTTGGGTTAGTATCATATTGCATAGGTATTCCTCAATAGTATTAAGAAATGCCAGATATCTTCCATGAATCTCAGCTATATCATCATTTCCCAACCCGTCTCATTAATTTGATTATGATTATATTTAGATTGATGTAGATGTGTCCATAGAGGAGAACCTTGTACCTATTATTGAATAGTTCATAGAGTCTATCTTAGGTAGCATTGTTCTTCTAGTGTGGGTTTTAGAAAATATTGACTATGTATAGGATGAGACATAGGAGTAAGAGTATAATATACATCCCCAATGGCTAAAACATCTCTCAAAAAAAATGATTTCTACCCTTGAAAATAAATCATAATGACAATTTGTTTTAAGGAGGATATGTTTTAACATACTAGATTTTTTAAAAGTAATGATACATAAAGTATTATTCCAAACCTCGATTTTGATTCTAGTAATTATTTTAAGAGGTTTCATATTAGTTGGGTTCATCTAATGTCTATTCATATCCTAGATTTCCCTATTTTGGAGAAGTAGACTGTGCAAATAGTTAGCTCAAGGTTAGGGATAATAATGGGACTCAACTGTACATGTCATTAAATAAACTAAATAGGGACTCTGGATAGTTTTAACCATGATCCCTATGCTAAAAACCATGAGGTTTACACCAGTGGGCTGGTAGGGGCCACACAGTTTTATTGAACAATATGATGAGGTTTCCACCCATAGTTTCACCTAACTATCATATAATATGTGTTATATTTTTTTGTTTTGGAAAATTGGGATGAATAAAAATTTGACCAATTATTGTTTGATTAAAATGATCATTTTCCCTTGTCATATAAAAAAGTACCTATTTCTACAAGATTTCCTCTTACAACTGACCACATAAGGTACTCCCCCTCTCATTTCCTTGTACATTTTAACTCCATATTTATTCAAGAACTTTTTTCGTCATTTTCTATCTCATTGGATGTGCCTCAATATGAGAATAGTTCCATTAATTTCCATTTCCATTTTATATCAATATAATTTATTATATTTTGGTTAAATATAATATCCCCAATCATCAAATCATATGACTATTTTTTCATTTTAACATGATATACATCAATTATGATGTCAATAAATGATCAGGTATCATATATTAACCAATGTTATATGGTTTAATCCTTAATCTCAAAAGTCTCATTACTATATATAGTTAATCATTTTTTGGTGCAAAAGACCCTTCCAATAATTCCACATAAATATTGCCAAACAAACATCAAAGATATTTATGTGATTTCAATTGTACTATAAGCCTATAAATCATTTTAATAGGATTACCACATCAACATGAAACATCTATACAATAGTTTCATCATCGATGGTCGGATATCATCACATATTGGAATTTAAATTGAACAACCTTTTAAAGCATGTTACATTTCCCCTTGTGAATATAATATATTTTTAATTAAACTAAAGGAAAATGGTTGGCCATGTGCATATAATCTAGAACTTATTTCTCTATCTTGAATTAACTGTATTAATTGAATCATTAAATGTGGGTAAATCATTATATTTGAATGCTATTAGTTTAATCATAACTATTATCATTCCATTATACCATGGGATGATTTATAGAAGGGACTACATTATAGAAATAGTGGACAGAAACGTAAATCATAACAATTAGAAATTATAATTGAATTATAACATTTCAAGAGAGATAAAGTGGTTCATTATATAAGTCCATTGATTGTATAATCGAGGAGAAAACATTGCTATTATAATGAGTGATTTTGGTTCCCATGTGTATGCCCTTAGACAGGCTCTATTGGCATTGTTACAACGCCACAGACCAAGAAATACCTAGATTCTCATGTATTTTACCATTGATTAAATCAAAGGTTTATTCCATATACAATTTATTGAATAATAAATTTATAATTATATGGTTTCCATTGATGGAATCCTATGGTGATGGGTTTTAATAGATCATACATGTAATGAAACCTACATTATAATTATAGAACAACTTGGATAGTCTCATGATTAAATTTGGTTTAGTGATTTGACAGATCTTCTTGTCTATAAAACATAAATAAATTCAGAAAATTTATCACTTATATAATAGCCTTCTTATAATTTAATTCTATGCATAAATGATATGAGAATGTTGAAACCAGTTATAAGAATTTATATAAACCTTGGGTTTAAACATAAATCATGACTATATTTATGTGTGTATATATATTCACAAATATATCTATAGGTATATGATTTGAATACCTAAAAAATGTTATATATATAAATATACATGATGGGTGACATATGTTTAGAGATATCTGGCTTATGAAAAAACTGGTAGTGTTGATCGGTAATCCCTCAATTAAATCGATCTATAATGATTTATTTATTTATTTTATGACATTTATTATTACCCAAAAACTACTAATCTTATTTACATAGAATGGGGTGTTCTATAAAATTTTGGTGGTGTCCTACTAAGTAAATCTGACACCCATTTTGGGCCTCCAAATTTTATGGAATCGTACATTATGAATATTGGTTGGAACAAAAGGAATAATCAATATTTGGATGTCTAAATTACTATATGGGGATTTCATATTATATTAGAGGACCAAACGTTTTCTTGTGATTATATTGGAGGTAGATTATAGTATATTTAAATTTACAATACCGTCTTGTATATGACTATAAACCTACAACCCATATAATTTACCTTTTCTATCTCATCATGACATGACCTTCAATTGTTATATGATAATGTTTTACCTTTATCCTATTTGTTTTAAGTAGATGGTTTTTTATTTGACTCTAAGTTACTCATTAACAATTTTCCAAATATAATTATTTTATATCATAATGATACATTTTGATCATGTGGGTATATTCTCCTCCCTACACCATCATTGACCTTCACTAATAGTCAGCAGCCTCTGGTATAAGGGGAGGTGTGTTTGAGGTCGTGGGACCAACTAGGGTAGTTTATATATAAGTGGACGAATATAATGATTCTATATAGATACATTCTTGAAAATATCCCTCTTCATGTTTTCCCTGAGGAAATAATCTTTTTGATCATTATTCATCTCTATACAATAAGAATTAGTTGAGAATAATGATCTTTGGGAGAAATCCAATAAGTAATTGTGTATGTATAGTATTTATAATACACATATTAATTTATTTAACCTTTTCATTTAATTTCATTCATATTTAAACACATGAATAATTATCTTTATCTTCTATATCCCCACATATTTCATTTGTTTCATCTTAATTAACTCCTAGATGTATGGTATAACGTTAATGTAAGGGTGATGGAAATGTTGGTCATTGTATGACACTCTAGACTGGGTGAATTCAGTTCATATAAAAATTTATATTAAAATGTTTTGTTTAAATATTCCCCCAATTAAAATTAAAATAGGCTGGTTAACCATGGTAATAATGTTATAATAGTTTGACTATTGAAATAGTTTCTCCTAAGATTCATTATTTCTCAATTACAACAATATGAGATATTTATAAATTTTTTTAATCTACACTAATAAGTAAAAATATTAGTAAATACTGTCCAATAGTTACTTTAAAAGGAAAGTTTAGTTTTTTTAAATATGATTTAAAACAGAGGAAGACTACATTGAATGACACAGTGGATAAAACATATGGTTTTTTCCCAACATAGGACCTAATCCACTCATCTGGATGATCACCTTCCACCTAGAAATAGATATAAAAATATTTTTTCCACACCCTAGATCGGGGATAATAATACTACATGATACTGTCAAGGTTAGAAGGCATCTTTCACGATTATATGTGTGAAAAATAAGAGCCAGGTAATACAGGACCTCTTCCACTATTATATATGTGTGAAACAAGTTTTATAATGATATTTGAGTGTGGATAACTTATATCCTTTAGTACAGTGCATGAGATAGAGGGTGTTCATAATAAATATACATAGTCTTCTCAAAAAGTGATGAGACGGTACAAAAAAAATAAAATTGTAATGAGATAGTGTTTAGAAGGATCTGTGATTCATGAAATGTAGTTCTAGACTCTTGGAATGCACCATATGCAATGTTCTGATCCTCTTCTAAAACAAGAGTGTGGTGAGTCGAGTGTTCTATTTGTTAGTGCGGTGAGAAGTTCCCTTTCTCCATTGATTTCATGCAATGATACTTTCATGATGGTTCACAACAGGTTCTTCTTTGTTTACATCATGTAGTAATTGAATTTTCATAATTCGATGTATTCTTCCATGTATGGGTGTTCTTCACTTTTTTTTTCGTGAAATCCTCTTTTATGTATATATTCTCCATAGACACTCTTTTCTTTATATTTGAGGTTCAATTTTTGGATTCGAAAATTTACATTATCTCCTAACATCATACCTTGTACTGTCTACTTAAAGGAATGAAAAGGATCATAAATTATATTAGTTTTATTAAATTACATAAATAGGGCCATTAGTAAGAACCTTTAAATTTAGTTGTAAAATATAGAGAAATGGGTATGTATAGAATGGTGTCATAGTTGCGGGGAGATAATCGCGGTGAGGTAATCACGGTTCCATAATTGTGTTTAGATCTAGAGTAGGTAGCATAGTTATAGTGGCTGGTCCTTTGAAAATTCTAGAACATGTAGCAAGACTATGTTGCCAGGTAAATGGTGTCTCAAGTAACGATGTCTTGACATTTATCAAAATTCTGAATGGTGTCTTGTTATAGTATCATGGAAATGGTAGTATGGAAGCGATGTTAGGTCTATTTCAAAAATCATGAACTGGTAGCAAGATTATGGTATTACATACTTACTGAGAATCGGGAACTGGTAGCAGGATTATGGCTTCATAGGCTTAGCCAAATATCTGTAAGATGTTTTAAAATGAATTATTCATAGAATGGACTAATAGTAATAATTATCATACTGAAAAAATTGAACATGATTAAACATATTTTACAAAATTCAAACATGATATCTAATATTCCAATTCATTATATTGTGAGACTTTAAAACATGAGTTATAAGAGTGTAGAACATTATTTTTAAGCATTAAAACACGATGAGTCCAAATATCTCCAAACATGATTTGTGTACATAAAAAAACTAGGAATCCAACAATCTCCCACTTTTGATGATCATAAAACAAGGAATTTACAGGCCAAAATTTTCAAAATAAAATAAACATATTACTTACAAAATTCTGATAGTAATTCATACATCTAATAAATAGAAAAAAGGGTAATTCATTTCCCAAATTTCACTTCCTTATTATTTTTCCACCATAGAGTATCAATGCTAACATATTCTCTTCTTTAAGTGTCTAGGTATTATTTCTACCCCTTTATGAATTATCAAAAAGATAGAAAAATACAATTAAAGAAACAACATCAAGAAGCATTAATTTAAATAAAATGATAAAGTAAATTATATAAAAAAGAAAAATAAAATAGTTCCCTATTCAAAATCAAAAATATCATCCTAATAGTGTCAAGAAATTTAGATTTTCATTTACCTGAGACATCAGATGGAGAAAAAATAGGTGCATATGTATAGGTGATAGACGCATTAATTAGAGAAGGTTGTGGAACTACTTGAACGACAGAGGGGGAGAAGATAGGATTGGTTGAAGACCTAGGAAATGATTTTTCAATGATGTTAGGTTTAATTAGTCTCAAATCCTGAAAAAAATACATGTTCATGGGTGAAAAAGAGTTAGAGGAATAAGGATAGGGTGTAGAAGAGAGTCCAAGCCTCAATGGAGTAGCAGCAGGAGACACAATTGCAGTTCATTGATCAAAGAGATAATGCTTCAATAGCATGATAAATTATAAGATAATATCCCTACCATACATCAAGGGCTTTTTAAAGTCATCCAGTTTTCATGAAATTCACTATAGTGGGTGTTAATTCGTTGATATTCATCACAAAATCCTTAATGGATTGCCTGAATGAAGGTATATTCAAATTATCTATAAGATACTTGAAGTGATTTGTCAATTCATGCTCAGAATAAATTCTATTTATGTAGAAATATACTTTATTAGATATTTAAGCTTCATCATCATTGTAAATATCTAAATTTAGCATCACCAAATCAAGTACATGGTCACTGTTCTTGATGAAATTAGAGAAACTTCCCTTATTAACACCACTCAACACTTATTGAATCCCTTATCTAAAAAATTATATGTTCAAGTCACTATCCACAGGATGAGATAGATATCCAAAGGTAGATGAAACTGTAATATTTGATGTCATTGACTTAGGATTATTTATAACCTTTTTTAAACTATTTTATAATGATCGACTAAGTTATTGAGTCCAATAATAAGCCATAACATCTCATTGGCTATCTCAGTGTTATTCTCAAACAAATTTTAATAAAAATTAATCTGGTTTGTTTAATTCAGAGATATAAACATATGTGGAATCTAATCATCATCATCTTCATGGATATGAGAAAAATGATCTTGAGTGGATGGAAATATAATTCTCATATCTTCAAACATATCTTTTTGGCAGTTTACCTAGTCACTCAAATGATTTTTCTCAATCTGAACAACCAAAATATATTGAATCATCCTTAGTTAAATCTGCCAAATAATTTACTCTAATATAAGATCAACATCTCTTTCACTATGGTTTGACATCATTGCAGGTTCATACTGTAACAGAATCCCAAATCTAGACAACGAGTCGTCTCGAAACATTTTAAGATCACTTTTTCTCACAAAATCAAAAGATTCTTGAAAAGATTTAGGAACAAAAACAAAAACAGGTTCATATTTTTTAGAAGGTGGTACTTATTTGGTAGAAATTGGTTTCAACAAAAACACGGTTGAAATATATATCCATTTTTCTAATGAATATTTGTTATTATCCTTATCAATATAATTTTGAATCCTAAAAAATATATCTACAAAACATTGGTCAAAAAGTTTGGGAAGTTTAATCCTTTCAATGCTGGTGTGATGTGCCCCCTCAACAGGTTCATCGATTCAAGGACTAAGAGTTTTAGTCTTTAGAATCATTCCAAAATTTTCTCCTTTATGAGGTTCACCCATGTCTTTTATAGATTAATAAAATTCATGTTGCATTCCTTCCTCAGAATATATGATTATTTAAGGTTTGGTTTGTTTTTTATACTATTCCATAGTAGTTGGATCTTCCTCTACATCAGGCTCATCCTCTATAGTAAATCAATTCCTCTATAGTATGCTCTTTTTCAATAGTAACACTTCCTTTAGATTAATATTTAACATTTTGATCAGCACCAACATAATCTTTAGAGAGATCTTATATCACCCATGATACACTAAAAAAACCTTTGGTAACATCTTCATTTATTTGTTCATCGAGATATTTCACAATCTCACCTACTTCTAATCTAGGATCAGTTACTTTTCTAGGACTAGAGGGATTTTCACCCCAATTAAAATCCTCAAAAAACATATCATTTCCCTCAACCAATAATATCTTACATGGATTCTAGATAATTAACATTGTCCTGCAAATATCTTTAGAGATAAGGTAATCACATTCTTCAAGAACTTTTACATGTTGGCCAACATCACCTGTGCCTAACAGAATAGCAGAAATGAACCACGAAGAGAAAATGTATATGGACTCTGATGCACTTTTGAGCATATCACAGATGTGAAGTATAATATACTTACACAAGTTGATTTTGTGTACATTTTTTTTAAGATGAATCAAAAATAAATACTTATACATAAGGGTGAAAAAATCTAACGTCTATTGACAAATGAGGTGTTGAACAAACTTGAACAAGAACCATGATTCACCATAAATCTCAGCATCAACTTCCATTATCCTCTTCTTATATATAATCAAATTTCATAGGAATCTTCTTTGATAAAAACAAAATTAAGTGGAGGATGACCTCTTTGTTAGTCCTGAAAAATAACTTCATTCGTTATTCCTATGTAGGGATCCCATAACCTCAAAGGAAAAGTGCATCTTTGACCAGCTACACTTCTCATAACCACAAAATCATCTATGGAATTGAAGGAAACCTAAACATGCTAATAAAACCCAAAAAATTCCTTGGGTAGATGCGTCTTTTCACCTTGGTGGACCAGTAAAACTACTTTTGTTATTTTATAACTCTTAGAACCATTGAGCTACTAAACAAGATCCCATATGTATTGATTTCTTTTTCTGGTTTGACTTTCCAATCCTCAAGAATTGTGTTTTGTGTTTTCTTGGTTATTAAAAAGAGAGAGTTGTTCTGTTTCGTTTAAGAATGGCGCTTATTAGTAGTTAAAAAGGATGGGTGATTCATCCTAGGATTTAAACATATTCTAATGAAAGATGAGAGGAAAGGAAATCTGTTTAAGAGTGACAAATGGTTTCAGTTTAGAGAGAAGTGTGTTTGAGAGAAGTCATGTGAAAGGTTTTTATCATTTAGGGATTTTAAACATATCGAGAAAAAAATTGCAGTAAAAATATATAAACACTCAATAAAAAGTGATGATTAAAAAATTTCTGAATAATACTGTAAGACTGGTACATGCATTCATGATGCCTATATTACTTTGTGACTCAAAACGATATGATCATAATGAATGAGATAGCGAATGAAGATAAAAAGCTGTTAGACAGTAATAATGAGGCAATAATCTGAGATAGTATAATGAGATATTAATCTATTCACTCATGGTTAATCATACCAAATTCATTTATGACGAAATTCATCCTTTCCAAATTTAACGACTTAGCGAAAATGTTATCAAGATGTTGTTCTGTGCCAATGAATTCAAATGTAATATCACTTTTTTGAAAACAATCTCTCAAAAAGTGATGAATTACATCAATATGCTATGTTCAAGATATAGAAATTGGATTATATTTTATGTCAATATCACTTATTTTATCCAAATTTACACGGACATTCATGAATTGATATCCTTTGTCATGTAAGGTGTGTTTTACCAAAAAACTATGAGCACAACAAACACAAGAACCTATGTATTCAACACTATCAATAGATAATGCAATAATTTTTTTCCTACACCGTGAAACTAGTGGCTATGATAAAAAGTGACAGGGTCCATAGGTTCTTTTTCTATCTAACTTATAACCACAAAAATCATCATTTGAATAGCTACCAAGTCAAATTATTGTCTTCTAGGATTAAATTTTCCTTTGTTGGTTGAATGTTTATGGTATTTGAAAATTATTTTAACTGCATGATGATGTGACTATTTCGGATTTGATTGAAAATGATCACACAAACACACACTAAAAAAATATCAAGTCTACGAGTAGTCAAGTAGAGTAAACTCTTTATCCTTCTTCTGTATGTGGTTTTATCAACCGATTAACCATTCCCATGAATATTCAATATTTGGGTAGTACTAATTAATGTAATACTACTTTTAGTATTTTTTAAACCAAAACATTTTAGAATATCTTTAGTATATTTACTTTGATTAAAGATAATACCTTCCTTAATTTGAATTATTTGAAATCCAAGAATGAATTATAGTTCACCCATCAATCTTATTTCAATTTCATTTTTCATCATCATTGAATAATCAATACATAAATATTTTTTTTGAGGATAACAAAATAATATCATCAACATAGATTTGATCAACTATAAGATTCATAGAAACTATTTTCATAATGAGATTCAGATTAGTTATACCTTTTGTAAAACCATTGGATATAATATACATATGTATTCTATCATACAAAGCACTTGGATATTATTTTAAATGATATAAATCTTTTGTTAATTTTAAAACATTATTTTGAAAATGAGGGTTTTTAAAACTCAGTGGTTGTTTAAAAAAAATCCTCACTTATATACCCATTAAATAATGCACTCTTGACATCAATTTAATAATGTTTTAAATTTAGATGTTATTCATATACATGTAGGATTGTAATGGCGTGATGCATAGAAACTAGTGAAACATTTTCCTCATAGTCAATCACTTATTCATGAATTTAACATTGAGAAACCAATATTGATTTATTTCAAACACTAGTTCCAAATTCATCAACATTATTTATAAACACCCAATATGTTCCAATGGTCATGATGTCTTTAGGCCTATCAACATGTTTCCCGACATTATTTCCTTTAAACTGATTTAACTCTTCTTGCATATCCATCCCCCAAAATTCATCACTGATAGTATCATTGATGTTATTAGGGTAAATATGTAATAGAAAGCTTGTTGTTCAACCTGATTTCATAGATATTCTCTAGTATGTATTCCTTTGCCTACATCATAAAAAAATTCGTCAAGATGATGGTTCTTAAGGGTTCTAACAGATATTGACAAAGAAAGACTAGTAATTTCTGATTTTTCAAGAGGTTTATGTATATTATGACCTGAATCAGGAGAATTTACAGAACTAGAATTTATAACAGATTCATTAATAGGATGGCCACATGATTCAGAATGGATGTCCAGATTTGGCATATCATCCTCAAGATTCTCTTGAGAGGTCTTTGGTTCAAGGGGATCTATTTCATCAAATTTGACATGTATAGATTATTCCACAAATTTTTTATTTTATTAAAGTCCTAATAAAATTTACAATAAATTTATTATCTTAAGAGAATTCCATCAAAATTATATGTGGAAAATTATTCCAGATTATCATTAGTGTTAAGATATAGACATTACAACATAAAAAATCTAAAGTAATTTACCTTTTGTTTTCAATTATTCTTTAAGTATAGGGAGTTCACTTAAGGATAGGTCAAATTATGACTCAATTGATTATATAGAATGTTTTATTCACAACATCACACAAAAGTAGATAGCCATGTCATATTTTTTAATAATTATTCTAGCCATTTCTTGTATGGTTATATTTCTTCGTTATACATCACCATTTTTTAAGCTATCCTAGGGACAGAGAAGTTAAGAATATATCCATTTTGGGAGAAAAATGATTAAAACTCTTGATTTTCCAACTCACAACCATGGTAAATTCATAGTGATTTAATTCTAATATCACAAGGCTTTTCTATGTCCTAGAAAACTTCGAGAAATGATAGAAAGCCTCACTTTTGTGAGCCTAAAAAAAGGTCCATGTATATCTAGAGTAGTCATCTAAGAGAACTGTGACATAGTGCATCCCATTAAGACTCGACACAATTGAAGGTCTATGAATATATATTTGACCCAAATAAATATGTTGGGAAGTTTAAAATTCTATCTTTGGTTTGAAACATTTTTTTTTATCTTTTCCCATTTTATGAGGATGTATAATTTTTCATTTAGAAACGAAAGTTTGGGTATATCCTTGACTAATCCTTTTCTAGTACGGTTTCTAAGTCATTGTACATTGAAGTTTCCCAGAATTCCAATCAAATTCCATATCTGTAATTCCCCAACACTAGTTACCCAAAATTGTTTCACTATTACATAACATCACCGTGATCACAAGGGATAAAATCTTGAAAGAACGATTAGTTTCGTAGAATTTAAGTTACTAGATACAGAAATAAGTTTAACATTAAATTATAAAATGAAAAACAACAACATTGTGTCCCCATTTAACATAGTCATATCCCTTATCTTATCCATGTCTATCATTCATAATATACTTCTTCACATCTTGGGAAAAATTATTCAGAGAAAGGGGTGAGCTTAGATGATCGGTAAGGAAAACAATATAGTGGAAACGTTCATAAATAAGCATAAACATTTAAGGCAATGTATAAGAATAAATCAAAATAATTTTAAACATAAACATAAGTATAATATAGAAAAAATGAATCAAATAATTATGCTTACTTACTCACAAAGATATTCTACTACTCTAATAATCTCATGTAATATCAATCGCTAATTTCATAATGAGGGAATGAATAATGTCAAACATCATAAAGACATAGTCAAGGTCTTCTTCCAAGACTAAAAATAATCTGTTTTATAGGCCTTGTTCCAAGACATATGTTTGTCCCATGATAACTACTGATGCATCGAGGATCTATAGCAGGCTCCACACGTCACATACTATGTCTACTATATTCCTCAAATGAAAAGGTTGAAACATAACATAAACATTCGTATTAAAACTGGCATATAACATGTTAACACTTTACCCATAAACCATGAATGGTATAAAAATAAAACATCCACAGTCAAGAATATCACAATACCTTCAATAAAATATGGAAGATTGTATCATAATAAATAGACTTCAAACAAGTGTAAAATCCATGAATGAATGTTGACATAGAAGAAATCAAATATATTTGAGAGAAATATCTCATTATATTTTGAAATCATTTAAAAGTAACATATTTATAAAAAATAAATTATTTTTAAGATATTCTTATAATATTCTATGGGAAGCTTTGAAGGTGTTTTTATGGTGTAAAATAGCTTCACCTGCTGTAATTGTTAAAATAACATTCATTCCTTAAATTTACGAAAAGGCCATAATGTACCTTGTTTGGAAAGTGATAGAAAGATTCCATTCAAAATATTTTATAAAACGTAAAAAGGTGTATAAATGACTTTAAATCATGGTCTAGTAAATAATAAAAATGTTTTGAAATACATTTTCAAGAAACACAGTTGTGGATAATAAAGAGGTCTCAGTAGATACTGAGGTATAAACAACCACAGATAATAAAGAGATAGTAAAATTAACCCTTATCTTACTTTTCCTTGGTATATTGTATGTTAACCTCTTTTATAATAGTAAAATAATTGTTATTAAATTATACAAGAACCTAATACATAAATATGATATCATATAAGATCTTCTAATATTTCATTGTTAATAATATTATTGTAATATCTTTGTTTTGGTTGTTAACTAATTTGTTTTCCTTTATATGTTTTGTTATGTATGCCATGTTCGTTAGGTATAGGATGTATTTTATTACTATCCTGAATGATATTAAGATCATAAAAAATATTTTTAATTATTAAATTAAGATGTTTCATGATTGGTTATGACGGGGAACGAAACTCATCACATTCGGGGAGACGGTAATCCGTACGCACACACAAGCGAAAATATCATTCTATTATTGGTGAAATCTTATATAATTGGATTATATATAACATATAAAGAATAATTAACATGTTATATTTATTATTTACATAAATTATACTCATTGTTAGACCCATCCAAATAATGAATTGTTGAATAACAAACTACACCACGACATGGAGACGGTAACCCATACGTACACACGTAATGGTGAATTTGTCATTAATAGGATATATTGAATAATGAATATAGTTGTACCATATTTATAAAAACATAAATTTAGGTACAAGTTAGTATAGTTATTATTTTGGTAAGGAACGAACACTAAATGATGAAGTGGGAGAAGAAAAGAACCTTGAAAGAGGTGATGAAATTATTACATCTTCTTCAGGTGCATCCATTTGATTTGAACAAAAGGGATCATTAGGATAGATTTATGATCAATGTATGGCCTATAGAATCAAGTGAGTGCATCTTATAATATATTTTATTAGGGTGTAGAGTGACCCAAATGTCTTTGGAGGTGTGATTTTTAGAGAAGGGGAAATACCCTTTTATAAGAGAGGTGAGGGTCATTTAAGGAAAAGTATGAAATATTATTATATTATATTATAATTGTCATTTTATAATGGATCAAAATCGATGTATTTGGAGGTTAAGTTGGGTATGGGTCTAAATAATCTCAACCGATATGTTTTAGAAAAGTTCAGTTTACCATTTTATCCTTATCTTTTAGATTTAACTCTTAGTTAAATAGTTTATCTTTTACAATTTCTTCTTTACTTTTTTTATTACATGGTTTATAAACACACTATAAAATTTTAAGAGAACCTCAAGTGGATAAATAATGAAAAATATATCATTATAAATTTCCTTTGGAAAAACCACAGAATTTTTTGAATATTATATAATTTAATAATGTAGTATTTGTTTTAAAAACTCATTTATGTAAATTTTGACACTATTTTGTATTAGGTTTTTGTGAAAGTCAAAAAAACATGATTACTTCGAAAGAAATAAATTATATAAATAATAAAATGTCATATAGACTTATAAAATTAGTTTCAGGCCTCAAAAGTCCCAATTTACATTATCTAGATGTTTATAATATCAATTATACTAATCTTTCATTAATAAGGTAATTAGTGCCTCGTGATTGTGTCATAAGTAAATTTAATTATTTGTGGTCTAAAAATTATAAATATAATACCGTGATGTAGGATATCATTTTAGTTTTATAATTGATATTTATAGTCGAATTTATCTTATGTATAACCCTATATTAATTTTCATTTACTTATTAATATTTGAATTTTACACTTTTAACTCTTCTTTAAATAAAAAAAGAATAAATGCCCTAATATAATCCATGGTGGATCATATTTCATTCCAATTATTGATTTAATTTGAAATAAACTTATCCAATAGAATTAGGACATGTATTAGGGTAATTATATTATCATTTTTACCATTAATTAACCTATTTTCTATAAATTGTGGTAAATAATTTTCAAAAGATACAATTCATAAAAAAAAATTTATTCTTATTAAACCACATATAACATATAAATGTCTACCCTGTCTCTTGAAGTTCTGAAATTGAATTAATAGAAGTATTAAAATTACATTTTATGCAAATTTTCCAATGTCCCTAGAAGGTTTGTAAAATGCATTAAATAGTTTTATAAAATTATATATATAATCTTATTATAAAATGGCTAAAATGAATTACATTAAACTAATATGAGTATTATGTATCTATTTTAATATTAATATAAATTTAAATAAAAATAATTGTTTTTCAAATAAAAGTTGGTTTTAAATAATAACGATGTGGTTTTCACTAATCATAAAAAATTGAATGTATTCAGAAAAATAAAAAAAAATTACCTAATTTAATTGTGATATTCTGAATCAAAAAATAAATTACATTTTGAAAAATACAATTTATAAAATTTCAAAAATTGGGTATCACTATACATAAATACTTTTTAAATGGCTAGTTTGATTGGTTCTAGTGTGCTGGAACTCAATGTTGCCTACAACACTAGCTATTTTTTTATTGAAAGTGAAGAATAGCATGGAATCTTGGTGTGTAACATTCTTCACTCATTCAAATAATTTCATCCTTGACATTTATAGAATATTGCTGCATACAAATATTTAGGTGGTTCTTTATCATTAGCTCCTCAGGTTCCCATGTTTCCTTCTCTATCTTATGGTTTCTCCCTTTATCTTTTAACTGACGACTCATTTGGTTTCTCAAACGCTTATTCACTGGTATAATGGATCTTTACAGGATCGTCACAATAAGACAGATCAGGTTTCAGTTTTATTTCTTCATAGATGAGTACATGTGTTGGGCCAAGCATTAATTTTCTCAATATTGATATGGGGAACACAACATGAACTTTGAAGAGACTTGGAGGAATTTCAAAAAGGTATGTAAAAAATACAATTCATTCTAGAATTTTGAAAGGTTCGATATACCTTGGACTTAATTTTCCCTTCTTACAGAATCACATAACACCCTTCCATGGAGATAACTTTAAGAAAACATGGTCCCCAACTTGAAATTATATGTCCTTAATTCGATTATAGTCATATCACTTTTTCCTATATTGAGCTACTTTGATGTGGGTTTGGATAATCATAAACTTTTACATTGTTTCCTCAACATGTTCTGGGACTAAAAGTTTTCTAACACCAACGTCAACCAAATAAGCTGGTGTGCGACATCTCATTACATATAACGCTTCATATGGTGCCATTTGAATACTTGAACGGAATATATTGTTATAGGAATATTCAACCTGAGGAAATACTGATCCCACATACCTTCAAGGTCTTGTGAGCAAGATCTCAACATGACTTCTAAGGTTTGAATAGTACGTTCTTATTGTTCATCAGTTTGAGGGTGGTTGGAAGTGCCCAAACAATGTTCAATATCAAGGGCTTTCTGAATACTTTTCCACAATCTTGATGTGAAATGGGGATCATTGTCAGAAACATTAGATAAGAGAACCCCATCAAGTTTAAAAATTTCATTAATATGTAGTCTTGATAAATGTTAAAGTTGTAAATCTTCTCATATAGCAAGAAAATATATTGACTTGGTAAAATTATCAACAATGACCCATATTGCATCATTCTTTCCAAGAGTTTTTTGTAGCCCCATGACAAAGTCCATCATAATATCATCTCATTTACACTCATGTATGGGAAGATGTTTCATGACTCCTTTAGGATGTTGTCTTTTAGTCATAACCTATTGTAAAATCATAAATCGTGACACATAATTCACAATCTCCCTCTTCATGTTCTCCCACCAAAAATGTTCCTTCAAATCACTATACATCTTAGTGCTACTAGGGTTTATAGAGAAATAAGAACTATGAGATTCATCCAAAAATTCCCTTTTAAGATTAGGTATGTTAGGAACACAAAGTCTCTTCCCAAATTTCATTATTCCATTTTCATAAAAAATGTCAATAAATCTACCATTTTTCATAGCTTTAATTTTCTTTTGAAACTTTTCATCATCAGTGTGAGAAATATTTATCCTTTCTAGTAAAGATTTTTTAGAATCAATTTGAATAGTTTTTGATGTTTCACCATCCATGATTATTCCCATATCTATCATTACTAAATCCATGAACATAGGATCCCTTTCAAATATCATCTTATTAAAACCTCTGTGATCTTTTCTTCTCATATCATCTAAAACCATATTTTACATACCCAAGTGGTAGTGTATAGTGTAATTATAATCCTAAAGTTTTTCAAGTCGTCATCTTTTCCTAATGTTAGTACATTCTTCGAGAAACTATACTTTAAAATCTTGTGATCAGTATATATCTCACATTTTTCACCATAGTGATAGTGTCTCCAAATTTTCATATAAAATATTACAGCTTCTAACTCATGTTCATGGGTAGGAATGTTTTTTTCATGAATTTTTAGCTATTATGATGTATCGAAAATAACTCTATTTTCTGGAAAAGGACACAACCAAATACTTTCTTTAAATCTTCACTATAAATATTAAACCCATCATTCCTTTATAGTAGATTCCAGATAAGAGAATTGACTAATCTTATCTTTAGTTCTTTAAAACATTATTCAGTATCTTTTTTCCAATCAAATATAACCCCTTTATTTGTGATCTTAGTTAATGGATTAGGAAATCAGGCAAAATTCTGGATGAAATGCCAATCATAACCTGCAAAACCAATAAAACTGTGTACCTTAGTTATAGTCATTGATGCTAGATATTCATGTATATCTCTTGTCGTAGAAGGATCCATAAAGATTCCATCCTTATAGATAAAATGGCCAAGAAAAAAATTTCATGATGCCAGAATTCACATTTTCTAAACATCCCATATAACTCATGTTCTCTAAGAGTCATTAGAATAGTGCAAAAGTGCTTTTCATGATCTTAGTATATTTTGGAGTATTCTTGGATTTCATAAATGAATACCACTAAAAAATCCTCATGATATTTCTTCAAAATTATATTTATTAAATCCATGAAGACATATTGTGCATTAGTTAGTCCAAACAGCTTTACTATAAACTCTAGTAGCCCATACCTAGTTCGAATTGCTATCTTCCGAATGTCTTCCTTCTTTACGCACAACTGATGATATATTGATCAAAGGATAATATTTGAAAAATATTGAAATCCATGAATTTGACAGAATAAATCATCAATGGGTGGTAGGGGATAAATTTTCTTTATTGTTATATCATTGATCTCCTTGCAGTCAATGAACAAACTCATAGATCCATCTTCCTACTTACCAAAATGAATAGAGGATCCCTATGGAGAAAATGTAGGGTGAATAAATCCTTTATTACTCAATTAATCTATTTGTTTCATTAGTTACACTAATTCTATAGTGTAAATTATATAAGGGGTCTTTGATATGGGCATTGAACCTCACATTAAATCAATAGAACACATAATTTCACGTTTTGGAGGATGTCCATGTAAATAATTTGGAAACAGATCAACATATTATTGAACAATATGTAAATCCTATATTTGATCATTACTTTCCTCACCCATAGTTATTTATCACTCTTCCACAACAATAATTGAATTTAGTAGAGATACATGGGTAGATCTAGATGATAATTAGATGGTGATGTTTCTTCTCTAAAGATAATGTATTACTGATCATCATAAAAATTGTCTCCACCTTCTTCTATCAAATTTTTTTTGCATCATGGTCTGAAGGCCAATCCATTTTTTAGATTATATCAAATTAAATTATGGTTCTGATTATGATATTAGAAAATAAAGAACTTTTATATTCCCTAATGGGAACCTATTCATAAAATTTTGTTGCAACAATACATCCATTATGAGTTTTGACTAACAACTTCCTTGCAAAATAAAATTGGAAATATCAAATTGTCATAGAAAACTAGGGATATATGAAACAATCTAACGATCCAGAATCAAATAACGAATTTTCTAAATTTGAGGAAACCATTACATTACCAGCCATTGCGTCATTCAAAACTTCATCCTCAGCCATAGTGATATAATAATCTTAGACATTCTCCCCTAGCCTTTTCTGAGGAATGTATCCTTGGAGCTTTATAAATTCATTTTCATAATTCCCCATTTCTCTAAAATTTAACATTAAACATTAACATCCTATTTCTTTTTTTTCAATCATATGCTTGGGGGCCTTTTTCACAACACTTGTAACATACTCCCATTCCCTTCAGGCATATACCAAGTTGTTTCTTCCCACATTTTACTACAAGATAGAAATTAAACATTTGCCTTCATCCCCTTATTTCCATTTCCGGATTGTTCATCCTATATATTCATCCCTTACTTTGATTTAAAGTCATAAGATGTAGATAATTCCTTTTCTATATTGATAGAAAATGAGACAATATCGTTGTAAGATAAGAAGGATTGTGGGACTAATGAAGTATGGAGAAATGGTTTTAACCCATATATTAATTTATAATCTTAGTAATTGGGTTACGTATATAATAAGATTCTTTCCTTCATAACCATGTAATGTTAGCCTCATACTTTGCGACACTCTCTTCTTCCTTTTCCCTCAAACTCAGAAATTGTCCTCCCATATCCGCTCGATGGTCACTAGGAAATTATTTTTCATTGAAAAGATCATTAAACACCCTCTATTGCATATTTGATACTTCATTACCCACCTTTGTGTTTTGAATTAATAACAACCGTTTATTTGAATCTCCTATGAGGTGATAAACTACCATGAAATTTTTTTCCCTTTCGCTACTCCCCAAAGCATAAAATATTTTCTCTAAAGAACATATCCATTGATCAGCTACAAATGGATTTGTTGTCCCATAGAATTTTGGTGTTTTTTCCTCCTGAAGTGGCCTTACATTGATCCTCCATGTTGTATATCAGGGTGCTCCATACGGGTATGGTTATTATTCATAACCAGAGTGAGTTGTCCCAGTATGTTTATAAGTTGCTCAATACCGGTTGCATCAGTAGCTTCCTATAATTATCATGAGTAGGAGGGTATTCCCTACATGGATTACATGCATTGTTATTGTTTCCATTCCATACTCTAGTCTCCATTTCTAAAAAATGGCATGCACTAGATTAGTTTATGAATTGAAATACACAATTCCAACCTAGTAATATAGCTATTATAAATTGAACAGTTTGTACATATAATCCATAATAGTAGAAAAATGTTTTCTTTGAGGAATTATTTAGATATAAATCCATCATAATGGGTTTTAGTCCAAATGTGAATTATCCTAAGCATATCCATCGAGCTTTTCATAACCAAAAGTGCATAAAGGCACCTTGTTGTGTACCAGGACACCTTGGGTCAACCCTAAAACCCTTGGTCATAGTTTTCAATCCAATGTACATATGTGTCCGAGCTGCCTCTACCTTCTTGTATCAATATAGGGATGTATTTCATTGAAAATAAACAAAATATCAACATTACAAATAATTTAGAAAGTTATTCTATAAAAATTCTCAATGACAATCATAGGGTAATGTTATCTAATATGAGTTTTTATAAATCTAGCTTCCATGTTTTTTAATAAACTTTCTGTGATTGAAATTGTAATTCCCATACCTTACGTACCCAAAATCGGTGAATTAATACAAAACATTTTCATGATCACAAGGGTTCAAATATAGATATACCGATCAGTTTAGTAGCCTTTGAAGTACAAGATACATACATATGTTTTACCTTAGATTATGTAGTGAATATCAAGAAATTTTTGACTCCTTAAAATATAATCATATGTCTAATCATATTCCTGTAAGTCAGAAAAATATTATTTTTTCACATTCGGGAAAAAATAAAACATAAAATGGGTGAGGTCAAATGCTTAGTAAAGACATCAATATTGCGGAAAAAATCATAAAAAA
The DNA here is from genome assembly GCA_963277665.1 of Viscum album. Classification (NCBI taxonomy): domain Eukaryota; kingdom Viridiplantae; phylum Streptophyta; class Magnoliopsida; order Santalales; family Viscaceae; genus Viscum; species Viscum album. Next base: position 645,099,434 of record OY728121.1, on the reverse strand, counting down.
GAAAAAAAAATTAAGGAAAATTATATGACTAAAACACAGTAATTTTATACTTAGGAATTAGTTTAATAAGGAAAAAATAAATCAAATAATTCCATTTAAATATAAACATGGATATTCTACTAGTCTAATAATCCCATGTAATATAAATAGATAATTTCATAATGATGTAATTCATAATACCAGACATCATAACCACATAGTCAATGACTCATTCCAAGACTATAGATATTATTTTTTCAAGGCATTGGGAAAAGACACTAGTTTTTCTCATGGGAACTATCGATGCACCAAGGAGCTAGAGCGGGCTCCACCCATCACTTAATAAGTCCAATTCATTATTCATTTGAAATGTTGGAAACATAATTTAAACTTTCATATTAAAACTAGCATATGAAATGTTAATAAATTACCATTAACCCTAATTGGAATAAAAATAACACATCCACAGTCAAGAATATCAGAAAGACTTCAATACAATTCAAAATATTGTATCATAATAATTCAACTTCAAATAAGGGTAAAACCCATTAAAGGAAATTGACATAGATGAATTCAAATCTATTTTAGAGGAATATCTCTTTCTATTATAAAGGCATTTAAAATTTAATTGATAATAAATTAAAACATTTTTTTGGAAAATATTCTTATAATCTTGTGAGGGAAGCTTCAATGGTATTGAAGCAGCAGAAAATATCTTCCCCCTCCAAATAAGTTAAAACATTTTTTATTTAATTTTTTGAAAAGACCATAATGTACCTTGTTTGGAAAGGGACAGAAAGATTCCTTTCAAACCATTTAAAAAAAAGTAAAACAAGGGTATAAATGAATATAACCCATAGTCTAGTAAATAGTAAAAATAATTTGAAATACATTTTTACGAAACACAGATAAAGATGATAAAGAGGTCCTAGAAGATACTCACGTATAAATAACCTCGGATTATAAAGAGATTGTAAAATTATCCCTTACCATGTAATTTTCCTTGGTCGAGGATACATTAACATCTTGTATAATAGTTAAAAATATTATTAAATTATACCATAACTACACACATAAATATGATATCATATTTGATCTTTTAATATTTTTTTGTTAATAATATTTCAGTAGTATCGTTGATTCAGGTGTTACCTGATTCGTTTTCTATTATATGTTTTGATAAATAAGTCATGTTTTTTATGGATAGGATGTAAATGATTCCTATTCAAAATTATATTATTCTATTATACATTATTTTTAATCATAAAATGAAAATTATTCTTGAATTGTTATGATGGGGAATGAATCTCGTCGCTTTCATAGAGATGGTAATTCATACGTACGCATGAGCGAAAATATAATTCTATTGATGGTGAAATGATATGTAATTTGATGGTAGAATACATATAAAGAATAAATAACATGTTATATTCATTATTTAAAATAATTATACTCATTATTATACCCATCCAAATAATGATGTATTGAATAACAAACTACACCACGACGTCGAGACGGTAAGCCATACGTACCCACCTATGATGACTTTGCCATCCATAGGATGGATATAATAATTAAAGTGGATGTACCATAATTATAATAATGTCAATGTATCTATAAGGTTCTGTATTTATTAAATTGGAATGGAATCAAAAATGAAAGATGTAGTGGAAGAAGAAAATAACTTTGAAAGAGTTAATGAAATTATTACCTCTTCTTCTAGTGGTTCGTTTTGATTTGGATAAAATAGATACTTTAGATGGATTTATAATCAATGTAAGTCTTCTAGAATGGTTTTAGAGTTTTCTAAAGAAATTTTCAAAGGTTTTGGCCAAGAAAAATGCGTTTTGTGGTGTGATTTTATGGAAAGGGGAAGTACCCTTTTATAAGATTTGTGATGGTCACTTTATGAAAATCTTCAAATATTATTTTATTATAAAATCATTATTGGTTTATAATTTCTCAAAAGGGATTTATTCTGATTATATTGTGGATAAGGGTCGAAATCCAGTCAAATAATAGGTTTTATCCATGTTTAGGTATCCATATTAACCTTATCATTTAGATTTATCTCTTAGTTAAATAGTTTAACTTTTACAATGTTTTCTTGTATTTTTATATTACATGGTCAATAAACATAATATAAAATGACAGGAGAAACTCAAGTGGTTCATTAATGACATATATATCATAGTCTAAGTCTTTTGGACAATCCTAATATTTTTTGTAACATTATATCATTTAATAATATCATATTGTTTTTAAAAAAATTATTTTTGTCAATTTTTTCACTATTTAGTGTTTGGTTTTTGTTATAGTTAAAATAACTTTATTAATTCCATAAAATACATTAAATCAATACAATAATGTCATATTAACCTATAAAATTATCACAATTCATCAAATGTCTATATATAAATTTATTAGGATATTTATAATATCAATTATTTTAATCATTCATTAATAAGTTTTTTTCAACATCATCATTGTGTCAATTATAAATATAATTATTTAATTTCTAAAAATTATAAATAAAATACCAAGATGTATAAAATATTTTGAGCTTTATAATGAATATTTATATTCGAATTTATCATATTAATACCCTCATTTTAAAAATATTTTTCTTATTAAAATTTGATTTTAACACTTTTAACTCTACTTGATATAAAATATAAATGAATGTCCTAATCAAAAACAAGTGAATAAAATATGATCATATATTATTACTAAGGATTATTTTGGTCAATATAAACATATCCAATTGAATTAAGACATGTTTTATGGTAATTATAATATAATTTTTATAATTAATTAGGCTATTTACTTTTTACCGTGGTAAATAAAATTGAACATTTACTATCCACAAAAAATTATTTTCATCTTATTGAACCAAATATTACATAATTTTGTTGACTGTATCTCTTGGATTTTTGAAATTCAATTTGCAGAAGTGGTAAATTTACGTTTTATGCAAATTTGTAAATGTTCCAAGATGGTGGGTAAAAGGCATTAAATAACTCAATAAAATTTTATATATCAAATAATATTATAAAATGACTGTAATTAATTACATTGTACTAATATAGGTTTTATGTATCTATTTTCACGTTAAAATAAATTATATAATGATTATAATTATTAAAATGAAAGGTGGTTTTAAATAATAACGTAGTGATATTCATTATTCATCAAAATAGAAATCATTCAAAAAAATACCAAAAATTCAACATAAGTTAATTTTGATATTTTGAGTCAAAAAATGAAGTCAATTTTGTGAGAAATAAAATTAAAAAAAATTCAAAAAGTGGGTATCACTATTCATACTTACTTTTTAAACGTCTTTTTTGATAGGTCGTGGTGTGCTAGAACACGAAGTTACCTATAGTGCAAGCTATTGTATTATTCAAAGAGAAGCGTACCAGGATAGAGTGGGGTGTGATAAAGAGTTTGTGAAATATAATTATTCATTATACATTTTGTGAAAATAAAGAATCCAAGTTAACTGCATAACTGTTTTTATTTCTAAAAACGGAAAATACTAATTCATTATTGGAATTAAAAAAATTAAAATCATTATTTTCTAATTTAACATTAAAACATCATCACATAATTGGGAAATACTAAGAAGATTACATTTTGAACCATCAAATAAATGTACTTTAGAAATTAATAATGAGTTAGAGATACCATTCTGGTTGAGGCCAATTATTTTTCCACTACCATTGTCCAAAATGGATACATGCCCACCCTAAATCATTATTAGTTTCTTGAATCATGAGTAATCTCCTTTCATGTGTCTTGAACATCCACTGTTTATGTACCAAATTCCTTAACCAGAACTCTTAAAATAAGATTCTTATATAAGCGTCAAACTAAAGAAGAGTTTGGTGTCTATATTTTCATGGGTATATTATCATTTGTAATAAATTATTTGGGAACCGATAATTACTTCATGGGTATCCTATAATTTTTTTAATGTATTTGAAAAATAATCACTTTTCAGTCTTGAGAAATGGGAAGTAGTAAAATAGTTTCATGTACTGGATCGTTCAGAATATTTATCAATATTAGGAATAAAAATAGTTCTTCATATTTTTCATCATTACCCCTTTTTCCAGGTTGGTATCTTATTGTAGTATAATACCTAGGAGCTACTTGTTTACCAAGAATTTGTGTTAGTTTATTGTTTCCATTGGCAAAATATTCTATGTCCTCGTTCAATTTCTCATTAAATAATTTGATGTCATTGTTTTTCTTTTAGAAGATGATAATTATCCCTTTTTCTACAAAAAATTCAAAGATAGCAGTGGTAGTCAAGGCATGTTGTTTCATTAAATTTTTATATTTATCTTCTAGTTCATTATACGTGTCCTCAAGATTTCTATAGTATTGAAAAATTTAATCATTGGTCATATTCTCATAATCATTTTAATTTATAGAATAATAAGAATTTTGAACATGAGACTCAAGAGTTACCTTTGATGAGCTTGTCTGAACACACATATTTTATTTTTCAGACATTTCATCATGTGATGTCTATGAGTCACTTAAGCTGTCATCAGAATCAATCCATGTTTTCTTCATGGCCTTTTTATACTTTATATATTTATCTTCATATATGTTCTTATATTTTTTCTCAGTACATCATCCATTACAAGTCTCTTTCTCTTACATTCATAATATAATACTTCACTAGATATATTACCTTTCTCCCAATCCTTTTTCCAATTTCCCTTGTTATCATATTTACCTTTTTAGTTTGACTTATTAAATATTTTCTTTCTTTTGTAACACCCATTATATCATCTAGTTAATTAATTCATTCCCTCATCATTATCATGTGGTTAATCTTAATTACATGTACTATCATAATGACGTTGTATCCTATCCAATTCCATATTCAAAGAAGTGTTGGTTATGAAATCCCCTAGATTTCACATCGGTTCATCTACCTCTTCCTTATTTACTTTTATTTCTTCCACATGCATCATCAACATGTCTATCAGTTCATTTACTAGTAACATTCTGATTTCACAGGATTCATTAATTTATACCGAAGTCCCGCACCATCTATATGGTAAGCATTTTTGTATTCTCATGTTTTTCCATATGGATGTAACATCTTTTCCTGGAGAGATCACATTATTTACAATATCATTAAACCTAAAGTACATGTCATAAATAGGTTCATCATGATTAATTTTAAAGTAAAAATATTTAATATTATATATTTTAAGTCTCATTTCCCTAACATTATAGGTTTCTTTATGTGAAACAGATAATGTGTCCCAAATTTCAGGGGCTTTTTACTTATGAAATTTTGTTAAACTCTTAATATCTAAAATAATAGTAGAGGGAATTCATGTATTTTCAATTATTAATATAAGCATCCTTAGTTGGGTCATCCCATGTATTCCTATTAGTAGAAGGTATTTTATATTCAACTATAATTGGAGGCCAAATAAAAAAACTCATATATTCTAGGTGAATTTTCATTTTAATTTTACAATGTGCATAATTTGTTGCATTAAAGAATGGAGGTTTATTGGTAGAACCCCATCCAATATATTATCCATGGCAATTAAATAAGAATTTATAGGAATGGAAATTTAGAAATAACATAAATTTAATAATCCTACAAACAAAACTAAAACAATAGTTGAAAAATATGTTAAAACAGATGTAAATTTATGAAAACAATAAATTCAAAACAAACTCTAACACCAAATTTTTGATCGTGTAGGATACATAAGAAGGGGGTGAATTGAATTCCAATTTAAATTTTGGATAAAAAGTATTGATAAAATATTACCTAATTAAAATTAAAATATTCCACCTATCCAAGGTTGTAAATTTATAATAGTATGGCTGTACAAATAGTTTCTTAGAAGATTGATTATTTCTTAGTTATAACAAAATGAGATATTGAAAAAAATTTGTAACTACTCATATAAGAAAAAATATTTATAAATAATATCCATGAATAAGTATTAACGTAAAAATTAGTTTTTTAAAATTTGAGTTTATATAGAGAAAGACAAAATTGAAAGACACACCAGATAAAAAAAGTGTTCCTGTCTCAAGTCGAGACATATTTCACAACACATTGAGATAACCTTCCACCATTAAATATATATACAAATATTTTATCCACCCCACGAATCAGTGTTAACAATAGTACATGAGACTGACCTGGTCATAAGACCTATTCTAGTGTTTTATGTGGGAAATCTGACATCCAGGTCGCATAAGACCTCTACCACAGTTATACATGGGTGAAACAATGTTTTGAATGTTATTTGACTGAGGATATCTTGTATCCTCTAGTTCAATTCTAGTTTTAGTTTTTTTTTCAATAAAGATACACATAGTCCTCAAAAAGTGATGAAATAGAACACAACAGAGAAAAATTTAATGAGATAGAGTTTATAAGGCTCTGTGGGTCAAGAAATGTTGTTCTGGTCTCTTTGAATTCAGTAGATGAAATGTTCCAGACCTCTTCTAAAAATAGAGTGTCATGAGTCGAGTGTTCTATTTTTAGAGAAATGAAATGTTCCTCTTCTCCATCAAGTTTTTGTAAGGATGCTTTTATGATTCTTCACAGTAGGTTCTTCTTTGTTTACAGATAGTAGGAATTGAAAGTTCACCCAATGGTGTATTCTTGCATGTGTGGGTGTTCTTAACATTTTTCTTTCAATCCACTCATACATCTCTATTCTTCAGTGACACATTTTTTTTTTATTTTGGGTGCTTGTGTTGGAGCATAAAAGATGAAATATCTCCATAAATTTTACCTCACACTTTTAGCTGACAGAGCCAAAAAAGATCATTAGGTATATTAGTGTTATTAAATGACTTAAATATGACTGTTAGAAACAACTTTTAAATTTAATTGAAAATGACAGAAAAATGTTTTAGTATGGAATGGTGTCACAGAATCGGTAAGAAATTCACTATGGGATAGTCACAATGAGACAGTCACGATGCCAATTTTGTGTTGAGATCTTGAATCTGCTGAAAAGATACAATGTGTGGTCCTTTGCAAAATCTAGAACCGGTGAAAAGACTGTGGTGTCAGGTAAATGGTGTATCAGGTAACCGTGTCTAGTCCATTGTCATGATTATCAATGTTGTCTTTTTACAGGGTCTTGGAAATAGTATAATGAAAATAGTGTGAAGTTCATTGTAAAAATATTGAACTGGTAGAAAGCTTATGGTGATACAGACTTTGTTAGAATCTGGAACTGGTAGAAATCATACAATTTCACATTCTTTTCCAAATCTCTGCATGCTTTATTAAGAGGAAATATTCAAATAATGTATTGAAATTAAATATAATCATACTAAAACATAATAGAACAAGATAAAATATAGTTTACAAAATAAAAACATGATTTGTGAAATTCTGAATCATAATCTTGTGATAGTTTAAAAAATGAGTAATAAGTGTGTAAAACATGATTTTAAAGCATTAAAATAGGAGGATTCCAAAAAAAATCCATTCAAACATTAAGATTCTAACAATATCCTCCCTTTTTATGATTAGAAAACATGGAAATTACATGAATTTTTTTTAAATGAAATAAACATATTACTTATCAAATAAAGATATCAAAGCATATATTTACTAAATATAATAAAGGGTAATTATATTCCCGTATATATCCTCATTACTATTTCTCCATCATAGTGTATTAGTGTTGATATGTTCTCCTCTTTAAATTCATTAGTATTCTTTCTCACACTTTTGGGATTATCAAAAAGGGACAAAATAACAATTAAAAAAACCACAAGAAACATCCTATTAAATAAAAGGAAAATTTATTCTACACAAAAATTGAAAATACTATAGATCCCTATCAAAATTAGCAATCACTTCTCTATAGTGTTAGAATATTTGGTATTTCCTTTCCCAGTCACATCAGATGGGGAAGCTAGAGGTTCATAAGTAGAGGTAGAGAAGGGGTAATTAAGGAAGGAAGTGTCACTCATTCAAAGTTATGTGGAATGATTAGGTTTGGTGGAAGACCTAGGAAAATGTTTCTCAATGGTCACTGGTCTGATTACGATCCGTTCCTAAGAAAAAGATGTGTTCATTGGAGAAAAATAGTTAGATGAAGAAGGTTAGGTAGTAGAAGAGAGTTCAGGCCTCAAAGGAGCATCTGTAAGGGCCACAATTGATGTTATTAGAGCATGGAGATAATGCTTCAATACCATGAAAAAATATGAGATTTTATATCCACCATAGTTCATGGCCATCAAAATTTAATTCTTTTTTTCCAAGGAATTCTCCAGAGTGGGTGTGAATTCTTTGATCTTCTACACTTAATCCTGAATGGCTTGAGTGACTGAAGGTATTTTCAAATTATTTACATGATACATGAAGTGATTAGTCAACATATGATAAGAATAAAATATATTAATATATAATTCTACATTAATAGATATTTATTATTTAGCATCATTAGAAATATTTGAATAGACCCTCACCAAATCAGGCACATGGTCACTGTTCTTGGTGACAACATGGAGACATTCCTTATCAACACCACTCAACACTGACTAAAACTCTTCTCTAAAAATTGATATGATCAAGTCACTGTCCATAGAATAAGATGTTTATATAGAAGAATATGAAACAATTATAGTAGACGTGAGAGACTTATGTTGATTTTGAACCTTTTTATACTACATTTATATTGGTCAGATTGATTATTGAGTCCAAAAATAGGCCCACACATCTCATTTTCTATATTGGTGTTATTCTCAACCACATTTTCTTATATTATAATCTGGGTTGGTGGAATAAAATATACAAACATTTGTGGAATCATATTGTTACCATCTTCACAATGATGAGAAATAGGATCTTGAGTTATTGGAAAAACTCTTCATATCTTCAACCATAAATTTTTTGGATTTCACCTAATAAAAAATATATTTTCCTCAATCAGAACATCATAAATTTCATGAAACATTTTCAGTTGAATCTACCAAATAATTTTCTTTAATAGAAGTGAAACATCTCTTTCACTGATATTTTTCATAGGTGTAGGTTGATACTATAAAAGCTTCCCAAATCATTACAATAAGTTGGCAGTAAACATATTAAGATCAATTTGTCTCAAAAAATCAACAGATTCCTGAGAAGATTAAGGAATTGAAACTAAAATATGTTCATATTTCTTAGCAGGAGTAACATCTTTGGTATAAAATCGTTTCAACTAAAACACATTTGAAATATATATACTTTTTTTAAGGGTTTGTGGGTAGTATTCTCTTCAAAATAATTGGGAAACCAAAAACAGCTATCTGTAAATCTTTTGTCAATAGAATTTTGAAGTTGAATCATTTCTATGTTGGGCTGATTCTACTCCTCAATAGGTTCATCTCTTTTGTGACTCAGAGATTCTGCCATTATCCTTATTCCCAAATTTTCACCTATTTGAGGTTCACCCATGTCTTATATAGATTAATAAAAGTCATGTTCCATTCCTTCCTCTGTAGATAATATTATTTCAGGTTCAATTTGTTCTTCATATGGTTCCCCAACAGTTGGCTATTCCTCCACATTAGGATCATCTTCTATAACAATCTATTCCTATATAGTAAGCGATTTCTCAGACAAGAGCCTCATCCCAGTTGGCGAGGTGTCCTGAAGTGCATCCACAAGACCCTGGTTCAAAACCAGATAGAGGCATATTTCTGGGGTACTATATCAGGCACTGTAGCAGAACTGTACACTGTGTGGTACTACAATAGGACTGTACACTATGCTGGGTACTATAGCAGAAATGTACACTGTGCGGGTACTTTAGCAGGTACTGTAGCAGTTACTGTAGCTGTTACGGTTTGGCACAGTAGAAGCTAGAACCATTCACCTTGGGTCACTTGTTTGGGCTTGGAGTCTTTAAGGATTTCGGGCCACCCAGGCATTCAGGTCAGTAGGGATTTCGGGCCACCTTTAAGGCCTTCGGGCCGCCTCAAGGCCTTCGGGCCACATGTAGTTGCCCGAGACAGACATCAAAAAATGAGCAGCCCTAGAAGAGGATTCAGAGTAGGTGCACTCACAAGAGAAGAGCCAAATATATTGTTAGAATGAGAGGGTATGGTTGTGCCATCTGTACCATCCTGTTCTTGCACGAGAAGCCTAGCCAAACGGTCATGCAAAGGTGGAGAGATACTATCACGATGTAGATGTTGGGGAGGGACAGTTCCTTGTAGATAGTCTGGTTAGATTCCCGAAGTCCTTCGGGTCATGTAATCTCCTAAGCCTACGGGCCATGTAATCTCTGAGAGTACGGGCCTTATAAGGGTTCTCCATCATCCCTTGAAAGGGGGGTTATCAAAAATTAGTAAAAATGAAGGCATTCGGGCCATTCGGGCCATTCGGGCTAGTAAGAACTTTCTAAACAGTAACACTTCGTCTAGAAGAATCAATTACATTTTCAATTTCATTAACATAACCTTTAGAGATAGGTGATATCACCAGATATAATCTCAAAAAACATTCAGTAACATCACCCTTTATTTCCTCATACAGATATTCTGCGATCTCACTAGATTCTAATCCCGGATGAGCAACTTTTTTTTGGTCTGAAGGGATGTTCAATTGGATTAAAATCCCCATACAACATATGCTTACTCTCAACCCATAATCTCATCTGTGGATTCTAGATAATTAAAATTCCCTTACAAATATCATTTGAGATAGATAAATATCATTAATCAAGTACTTCTACATGATTGACAACCCTTCATGTGGCCAAAAGAATAGTAGAAAGGATCCTCGAATAGAAAATGGATGTGGAATTTGATTTTGTGTTGAGCATATCACACATGTGAAGTATAATATAATTACACAAGTTGATTTTGTGTCCATTTTTTAGAATATGAATCAAAAAATACATTATAATAGTTTAGAATGGAAAATACTCATTTCCTTGGGAAAATGAGGTGTTGATCAAAGTTGAACAACAACCATGATTCACCATTAATCTAAAAAATTAACTTGCCTTATCATACTCTTATTTCTATTCAATCTTCTTAGGGACTCTTCCAATCTAAATATATCATTATGTGTAGGAGGGATAATTTAGAACTCCTCAAAAATATATTTGTGAGTTATTCTTGTGCAGGGATCCCATAAACTCAAATGAAAAGTGCATATTTGACCATTTATGCAACTCCTAAACACAAATTCATCCCTCTAATTGAAGGAAAACTGAACAGACTAATAATACCCACAAACAATCCTTGGGTAGATGTGTCTTTAAATTATGTTAAACCGATCCAACAATCCATTTTCATTTAGAAATCTTAGAACTGGATACTTACAAAACAAGATCCACTTTGCCCAAATTTCTTTTTCGGGTATGACTTTGCGATCCTCAAGACATGGGTTTAGTGGTTTCTAGGGTATTATCAGAAGATCGTTCTTCTATTTCATCTAAGACATATGCTTTTCAGGAGTCAACAATGATGGATGATTCATCCTAGTCATTCAATGAAGGCTCATGAAATCTGAGGAGGGAAAAGCAGTTTAAGAGAGAGAAAGAGTCTCAATTTTGAGAAAATTGAGTTTGAGAGAAGTGAAGTGATAAGTTTTTATCATTTAGGGAGTTGAAACGTAATGAAAAAGACACGGTAAAATGAATTAAAAAACTCAATAAATAGAAATTAATAAATGAAATTATGAATAATATGATAAAACTGGTACATGAATTCATGGTGTCTGTATTACTTTGTGACTCAAAACGGTACTACTGTAATGAATGGGATAGATAACAAAGACAATATGCTATAAGATTGTAATCTAGAGAAATTAAACTGATACGGTAGGTTGATAAATTGTTCTATTAACTATTAATTAATCATAACTAATTCACGTATGATGTAATTCATCCTTTCAGAATTTAATGGCACAGTAAATATGTCAGCAAGAAGATGTTCTGTGCCAATAAATTCTAATCCAATATCACAATTTTGATAATTATCTCTCAAAAAGAGATGTCTTACATCAGTATAATTTCTTCTATGATTCTAAAATGGATTATATGATTTGTTAATAGATATTATGTTATAAAAAATTATAGGGACATGCTTGAATTGATATCCATAGTTCTGTAAGATGTTTTTTCATCCAAAACATATGAGCACAAAAATCACCAACAACTATTTATTCAGCTTCAGTAGTAGATAATGAAACATAATTTTTCATTTTACTACACCTTGAAACTAGTGAATTTTCTCAAAAGTGACTAGTTCCAACGATGATTTCATCCATCTGACATACATCCTCCAAAATCAGCATCTAAATAGCTAACCAAGTCAAATGATTTTCCTATATGGAAAATTATTCATAAGTAAGTATAATTTTTGAGGTATTTGAAAACAATTTTAACAACATTAAGATGTGACTCAGTAAGATTTTAATGAAAAAAATAACTCATACACACACTAAACATAATATTTGGTCTACTAGTAGTTGAGAAGAGTAAACTACCAATCATTCCACTGTAAGTGGTTTGATCAACCAATATACCATTCCAATAAATATCCAACATACTTATGGTACGAATTAAATTATCACTACTTTTAATATTATATAATAAAACATTTTTATGATCTTTAGTATATTTACATTGATTAATGATAATACCTTCATTATTTTAAATGATTCCAAATCCATAAAATCATTTTTGTTCACCCATAAAACTCATTTCAAATTAATTTTTCATAATATTTGAAAAATCAATACATAAATAATTTATTGCTGATCAAAAGAAAATATCTTATATATAGATTTGAACAATTAAAAAATTTAACGAAATTAGTTTCATAAAGAGTGCAGGATCATTTATACCTTTTGTAAAACCATTGGAAATAATAAAACTACATAGTATATCATAAAAAACTCTTGGATATGGTTTTAAACAAAATAAATCATTAGTTGATTTTAAATCATTATTGGGAAAATGAGGGTTTTCCATAATAGGGGTTTGTTCAACAAAAACATCCTCAACAATAAACCCATTTATGAATGTAATCTTGATATCCATTTGATATTGTTTGAAATTTAATAGTGATTCATTTGTAAGAAGGATTCTAATGGCTTCATGTCTGGCAATGGTTGAAAAAAATTCACCCTAGTCAATCCCTTCTTCTTGAATATAACCTTGAGAAACCAATATATCTTTATTTCAATCTATGGTGATATATTCATCTACCTTATTTCTAAACACCAATTAATTTCTTATGTTCATGAAGTCTTTATGTCTACCAACTAGTTTCCAAATATTATTTATTTCAAACAAATTGAACTATTCTTGCATAGCCATCCCCCAAAACTCATCATTGGTAGAATCATTGATGTTCTTACGTTCAAGATGTGAAATAAAAGCTTGATGTTCAGACTTATATATTAGAGAATGACTACTCTATGATCCTTTTTCTAAATCTCCAACAACTACATCTAGTGGGTGGTTCTTAAGGGTTTTAACAGATTTAAAAAATATTAGTAATTTCAAATTATTCATCATGTTCGGGTTCATTATGTGCCAAATATAGAGAATTTTTAGAACAAGATATTTTAACGTATTCTTTCATATGTTGGTCATAGGATTTAGCACTGATGTCTTGATTTGGAATATCATCCTCATGGTTCTCTAGAGAGGTCTTTGAATCATGTGGATCTGTTTCATCCAATATTACATGTACAGATTCTACCACACATTTTTTATATTATGAATGACCTTATATGATTTAATATAAATTTAATATCCTATTAAAATTCATTCATTAATCATAGAGGAAATGTTTTCAAGATTATCCATAGTATTAATGATATAGTCATTACAAACAAAAAAATTTAAGAAATTAAATATGGGTTTTCTTTTGTTCTTCAACTCAAATTGAGCATAATTATGGATAGGTCTAATTAAGACTCTATTGCTTATATAGCATGTTGTATTCATAGATTATTCCAAAATGTAGATAGGTAGGTCATATTCATTGAGCATTATTCTAGCTATTTACTATAAGGTAATATTTATTCTTTTTAAAACACCATTTTGTTGAGGTCTCCTCATTATTTCTCTACCATAGAGTATCAGTGCTGATATATTCTCCTATTTAAATGACTTGGTATTATTTCACCTCCTTTTGGGATTATCAAAAAGAGTGCAATTAATAAATGAAGAAACAACAGAAGGAAACATTACAATAAATAAAGGTATAAATTCCATTATAATAAAAAAAATACAATATATCCCTATCTATATCAGCAATACCTTCTCGATTGATTCAAAAAAATTGTATTTTCCTTTTCCAGAGACACTGGATGGAGAAGCAAGAGGTTAAAAGTAGAGGCGACTGAAGCAGTAATTTCTAGAAGGCAGTGGCACTCCTTCAATGGTAGAGGTAAAAATTGTAGGTCTGGTTGAAGGCCTAAAAAATGGTTTCTCAATGATAAAACTCTTGACTAGGCTCAAATCTTGAGATAGAGTCATGTTCATAGGTTTAAAAGAGGTGGAAGAAGAATGATAGGGAGTAGAAAAGAGTCCAAGCCTCAAAGAAGTAGTTACATGATCCACAATTTTAGTGCTTTGAACATGTTGATAATGCTTCAATAACATGATAAAATGTGAGAAGATATCCCTATCATACATCAATTGATTCTCAAAGCAATCCTTTTTTTCAAGAAATTATCCAATTTTTTCCTGAATACTTTGATCTTTTACACATAATCCATGATGTCTTGAGTGACTGGGAGTATTTTCAAATTATCTAAAAGGTACATGAAACAATTAGTCAACTAATTAATATATTAAATTCTATTCTCGTATAATTCTACATTAATAGATACTTCTTCTTTAGCAACATTGGAAATATTTGAATGGACCCTCACCAAATCATGAACATGGTCATTGTTCTTGATGACAATAGTGATACTTTTCTTATCAACATCACTCATCACTAACTGAAGGTCGTCTCAAAAAAATGATATGATCAAGTCATTGTCCATATGCTTATATGGAAATCCAAAGGTAGATGAAACAATAATTATTGATGTGAGAGAATTATGTTGATTTAGAACCTTTTATAAACTACCTTTAAATTGATCGATTAGATTACTGAGTCCAGCAACAAGTCCACACATCTCATTGACTATATCAGTGTTATTCTCAATCACCATTTCATATACAGTAAACTGGTTTGGTTGAATTGGAGATACAAACGTCAGTGAAATCTTTTTAGCATCGTCTTCTCTAAGGTGAGAAACAGAATTTTGAGTAGTTGGAAGGACATTTTTCAAATATTAAACCATATCTTTTAGGGAGTCCACCTCATCACTCAAAAATATTGTTCTCTATCAAAAAATCCTTAATTTCGTGAATTATCTTCTGTTGAATATGCCAAATACTTTTCTCTAATATAAATGCTACATCCCTTTCACTGAAATTTTTAATAGGTGTATGTTGTATTGTAATAGTTTCCTAAATACAAAAAATGTTATCTCAAAACATTTTTAGATTACTTTTTCTAACAAAATCAGAAGATTCATGATCAGATATTGGAATAGAAACTAATATTAGTTCAGATTCATGTGTATGCATTACATATTCAGAAAAAATTGGGTTCAATTGAAACACAGTAGAAATATCCATCCATTTTTATGAGGCCTATTGGGTACTATCCTCATAAAAATAATTAGGAATCATATACTAGATATCTGAAAAACATTGGTCACCAAAATTTTGATGTTTAATCTATTCTATAGTAGGGTGATTCTCCCCCTCAATAGGTTCATCTCTTATAGGACTAAGAGATTCAGTCTTTAGACTTATTCTGAAATTCTCTCCACTGTGAGGTTCACCCATGACTTCATTAGAAATCTAAAACACTTGTTCCATTCCTTCCTCTATAGATAAATTATTTCAAGTTCAATATATTTTTCAGACTGTTCTATAGTAGTTGGCTCTTCCTCTGCATCAGGCTCTTCCTCTATAGCAAGATATTCTTCTATAGTATGCTATTTCTCAAAAGTAACACATCCTTTAGAATAATTTTTATCATTTTCACTTGCATCATTATCACCATTAGGGAGATATTATATCTATAGAGATAATTTCAAAAAAAAACTTCAATAACATCATAATTTATTTCTTTATCGGAATATTCCACAATCTCATCAACATCTAATCCAGGATCAACTACTATTTTAAGTCTGGAGGAATTTTCATCTAGATTAAAATCCTCAAACAACATATCCTTACCCTCAACCCATAATCACTTCCATGGATTCATTATAATTAACATTCTCTTGTATATATCCTTTAAAATACATGAATCATATTCCTAGTTCACTTCTATATGTTGGACAACTGCACCTGTGGAAAAAAGAATAGTACAAAAGAACCTCAAATAGAAAATGGATGTGGAATTTGATGTATTTTTGAGAATATCACACATGTGAAGTATACTATACATATAAAAGTTGATTTTGAGTCCATTTTTAAAATATTAATGATAAATACATCCTAATACATAATATTGTAAGAATATCAATTCCTTGGACTAATGAGGTGTTGAACATACTTGAACAAAAATAATGATTCACGATTAATCCAATAAGAAACTTCCATATCTTCTTATTACTTCCTGTCAAACGTCATAGGGACTCTTCTCTGATCAAAAAATCAATAGGCGGGGGACTAAATATTTTTAGACTTAAAAAAACTTTTTACGTGGTATTCCTATGCAGGGATCCCATAACCTTAAAGGAAAAGTTCATCTTTGACCATTTATGCAGCTCCTAACCCCAAAATCATCCTTGTAATTGAAGGAAAATTGAACATACAAATAAAACCCATAAACAAGGCTTTTGTATATGAGTCTTTTATCCTTGGTAAATCAATACAACCGCCCCTATTATTTTATAACTCTTAGAACCAGATACTTACTAGATAAGAGTCACTTTTCATAGATTTACTTTTATGGTACGACTTTGTGATCCTCAAGACATGGGTTTAGTGGTTTCATGGGTATTACAAGAGGAAACTTGTCCTATTGTGTCTATGACCAGCACTTCTCATGATTCAACAAGGATGGATGATTTATCATAGGCATTCCACGTGGTCTCATTAAAGATGAGAAGTAGGGAAATCAGTTTGAGGGAGGAAAAATGTTTCAGTTTCAAGAGAAGTGAGTTCGAGAGAAGTCAACCAATAAGTTTTTATCATTTCGGGAGTTTAAAAGTCATGAAAAAAATGAAGTAAAAAAGAAGTAAAACCCTCAATAAAAACAAATGATTAAAATGAAATTCTGAAAAATACATAACACTGTTACTTGCATTCCTGATTTTAGTATTACTTTAGGACTCCAAATTCCATGACCATAACGAATGAGATAGAAAATAATGATAGAAAGTTGCGAGACAATAATCCAAAGACTATAAACTGATATTGTAGAATGAGATACTAATCTATTTAATCAAGGTTAGTAATACCAAATTCAGTAATGATGAAATTCATCATTTTAGAATTTAATGGATTAGTGAAAACATTTCCTAACTGATGTTTTGTGCCAATGAATTCAAATGCAATATATCCTTTTTGATAATGATATCTCAAAATGTGATGTCTTACATCAATATTATTTGTTCTAGAATGAGAAACTGGTTTATATTATATGTTAATAGCACCTATGTTACTAAAATTTAGAGGGAAATTCCTGAATTGATATCCATAGTCTAGTAAGGTGTGTTTCATCCAAAATATATGAGCACAAAAATCACTAACAACTATGTATTCAACTTCAATAGTATATAATGAAATAAAATATTTCTTTTTACTACACAGTGAAACAAGTGACTTGTCCAATAAGTGACATGTTTCATAGGCACTATTTCTTCTTAACTGGAAACCACCAAAATAAGATTATGAATAACTAGACATTTCATTTGATTATCCTATAGGATAAAACAGTCCTATGATGGTTGAATGTTTGAGGTAATTGAAATTTATATTCATAGCATGAAGATGCGACTCTTTAGAATTTTATTTAGAATGATCAAACATACACACACTAAACATAATATCAGGTCTACTTGTAGTAATGTAGAGTAGACTCCCAATCATTCCTCTATAAGTGGTTTGATCAACCAATTTACCATTATCA
Organism: Viscum album; assembly: GCA_963277665.1. Classification (NCBI taxonomy): domain Eukaryota; kingdom Viridiplantae; phylum Streptophyta; class Magnoliopsida; order Santalales; family Viscaceae; genus Viscum; species Viscum album. The sequence goes on along the minus strand of OY728121.1, from coordinate 645,081,272 downwards.
TAATGATCCAACTAACTAGTGGTACTCATTAATGTATCACTGTATTTAGTATTGTCAATACCATATCATTTTAGATGATATTTAGTATATTGTCTTTGATTAAAGATAATACCTTCCTTATTTTCAATTTTATGATATCCATGAAATAATTTTAGTTCACCCATCAAACTCATTTCAATTTCATATTTCATCATCTATGAAAAATCAATACATAAATAATTTTTTGAAGATCCAAAAATAATATCATTAATATAGATTTGAAAGACAAAAAATTTTAAGAAATTATTTTCATAAAGAGAGTTTGATAAGATATAACTTTTCTAAAACAACTGGAAATAATAAAACTACATAGTCTATAATACAATGCTCTTGGATCTTATTTTAAATCATATAAATATTTAGTTACTTTTAAAAGATTATTTTGAAAATGACTATTTGTAAAACCAGGGGGTTGTTCCACAAAAACATCCTAAACTCTAAACCCATTTATGAATACTCTCTTAAAATATATTTTATACAATATTAAATTTAGATGTGATTCATTTAGAAGTAGGATTATATTGGATTCATTTCTAGTAACTAGTGAAAAAGTTTCCTCATATTCAATCACTTATTCTTCACTATATACTTGAGCACCCAATAATGATTTATTTGAAACTACAGTGCCAGATTCATATACATTATTTATAATCCCCCATTTAGTGCATATGGCCAATATGTCATTAGGAAAATCCATAGGTTTCTAGACATTATATTTTTCAAAATGATTTATCTCTGATTGCAAAGACATCCGCAAAAAACCATCATTGATATCCTCATAGTTGTTCTTAGGATCTAGTTGTGATAGAAAATCTTGATTTTCAACCTGATTTCTTACAGAATCAATAGTCTATCATCCTTTTTCTAAATCTCCAACTACATCATCTAGTTGATGGTTATTAATGGTTATAAAAGATCTAAGAAAATAAGGATTACTAATTTTAGATTCTTTAAAAGCTTAATGTTCATTACAGCTCGAATATGCTGAATTTCAAAACAATAAATTTTAATTGATTCTTTCATAGGACTGAAAGATGATTTAGCATTGATGTACAGATTTGGCATATCGTACTTTAGATTTTCTAGAGTGGTTTTTTTTCAGGTGGATCATATTCATCTAATTTGACATGTACAGATTCAACCACAAATTTTTTTATTTTATTGAAGAACATATAGGATTTACTAGAAATTTAATTTCCAAGGAAAATTCCGTCATCACTCTTGTAGAATGGTTTTTATAGATTATCCTTAGTGTTAATGATATAGACTTTACCACCAAAATATTTGAGGTAATTAACATTGGGTTTGGGATTATTCTACAACTCATAGGGTATTTGTTTAAGGATAGGTCTAATTATGATTCTATTGACTATATATCTTTTTGTATTCACTTCATCTTCCCAAAATTAGATAGGCAGGTCATATTCATTAAGCATTATTCTAACTATATCTAATAAGGTTATATTTCTTCTTTCTATAACACCATTTTAATGAGGTGTCCTAGGGGTAGAAAAGTTATGAATATATCGATTTTGTGAGAAAAAAAAATACAAAATCGTGATTTTCAAACTCATATCCATGGTATATTCTTAAAGATTAAATTCTAAGATCACTAGGATTTTATACAATCCAAGAATACATAGAGATATGATATAATGTTTCACATTTGTGAGCCTAATAGAAGGTCCAAGTATATCTAGTGTAGTCTTCTACATGAATATTGACATAGTGCTTCCAATTAAGACTTGAGACTCTATAATTCCAAATAAAATACATGTCAACCATCTCAAGATGTTGGGAAGTTGAAAATTATTTCCTTGGTTTGAAAAAGATTATATTCTATATTCCCTTTTGACAAGGATATATAATTAGTCATTTTGAATCTAATGATTGGGTATATCATTGACTAAACATTTTCTAGTATGTTTTCATATTGAGTGTAAATTGGAGTTTCCATGTATCCAATTCTTATTCCAAGACTCTTTGTGAAATATAGTTAACCATGAAACATTTTTAGAAACTAAATAATCCAAGTTAACAAAATAAATATTTTCATTTCTAAAAGTAGAAAATACTAACCCATTGTTAGAATTAATAACATTAGACGAATTATTTTCAAATTTAACATGAAAAAAATCAAAACATAATTGTGAAATACTACAATGATTATAATTTAATCCATTAAAAAATTGTTCATTACAAATTAATACTACGTTAGAGTTACCAGTCTCATTTAGGCCAATTATTTTTCCATTAGTAATGTCCTGAATGATGACATTACCACCATAAATCATTATTATGTTCTTGAAGCATGAGTAATCTCATTTCATGTGTCTTGAATATCCATTTTCATGAACCATTGTCCTCTTCCAAATCTCTTCAAATAACATTCCTATAAACAATTCAAGCAAGGGATGATTTTGGTACACAAATTTTCATTGGTCCATAATCATTTGTAATATTTGATTTGGAACTCATACTTGCTTAATGGGTTTCCTAAAAAAATAATTTAAAGAATTTGGAAAATAAACTCTATTCAGTCTTGAAAAGTTATATGTAGTAAAATAGTTTCATGTACTAGAACTTACAAAATATTTAACAGCTTTAGGAACAAAAATAGTTCTTCCGGATCATTCAGCAAAGTATGTTTTTTCAGGTTGGTATCCTATTCCAGTAGTATACCAAGGAACAACTTGTTAACTCAAAATTTGTGTTAGTGTATTCTTTCCATTGGTAAAATTTTATATTTCATTTTTTAATTTGTCATTATATAATTTGATATCATTGTTTTTCTTTAAGGAGTTAATAATTTTTCCGTTTTTCTATAAAATGTTCTGATTTAATAGTAGTAGTAAAGTCGTGATGTTTCTTTAAATATTTTTATTTATCTTTTAGTTCAGTATTTATGTCCTTGACTATTGTATAGTATTGAAACATTACATCATGGGTCATATTTTCAGAATCAATTTGATGAATAAATTAATAATAATTTTTTACAGGAGAGTCATGAGTTACTGCTGATTAGTTCGTTAGAAAACACATGTTTGATTTTTTTGACATTTTATAATGTGGAGGCTCGGAGTCACTTGTGCAGTCATCAGAAGTCCTTTATGATTCCCTCAAGGCCTTTTTATACATTATATCATTATATTCATATATCTTCTTATATTTTGGATTTGAAAATCATTCATTACATTTCCCTTTCTCTTACATTCATTTATGATTATTTCACTAGAGGTATCACCTTACATCCAATCCTATTTCCAGTTTCCCTTATTAAAATATTTACCCTTTTAGTTGTCCTTCTTGGAGAATTTCATTCTGCTATAAAACCTATAAAAAAATCTAGCTAATTTAGTCCTTCCCTCATCACTATCATATGTTGAATAATCATTACATGTACCATCATAATGATGTCGCATCCATTCTTATTCCTTATTATCTGAAGTATTGGTTTTGAAATCAATTGTATTTATCTTCATTTGATAATACTATTACTTATTTACATTTTATTCAACCTCATATATCATCAACATGTCTATCAGATCACTTACTGGAAACATTCTGATTTAAAAAGATTATCTAATTTATATAGAAGTCCCTCTCCATCTATCTAGTACGAATTTGAGTATTCTCATTATTTTCTCCTTGGTTGTAACATATTTTCCTATAGATAACATAGTATTTAAAATTTCATTAAACATATGTTACATGTAATAAATAGGTTCATCAAGACTAATATTAAAGTTATCATATTTAATATTATATGTGTTAAGTCTCATTTCCTTAACATTAGAGGTTCGTTTATGTGAGACAGATAATATTTCCCCAACTTCATAGGCTGTTTTAAATGTAGAAATTATGTTAAACTATTAATATCATTAAGAATTATACACGGAATTCATGGATATGAAATTATTAATATAATAATCTTTATTTAGGTCATCCGAAGTATTATTATTATTATATGGTATTTCTTATTCAACTATAAATGAATATCAATTCTAAATAATCATACTTTCTATATGAATTTTAATTTTAATTTTTTATTGTGCATAATTTGTTCCATTAATGAATGGAGGTTTGTTGGTTCCATCCCCTTCCAATATATTATCCAGAAAATTAAATAAGAGTTAAATAAATTGAAATTTAGTGCTAAATAAAATTTAATGATCTTCACAAGAAAACTAAAATAACGGTAAAAAATTATGTTAAAGAAAATATAAAATTAGGATAACAGTAACATGAAAAAAACCACTGATACCAAATGTTTGTTAGATTAGGATACTAAAGAAGTGGTTAAATTAAATTCCTAATAAAATTTCTATTAAAATGTTTTGTTAATATATTAACGAATTAAAATTAATATCAGACAGTTAGCCAAGGTTGTAAATTTAGAATAGTCTGATGGTTCAAATAGTTTCATAGAAGATTGATTAATTATCATTATAACTATATGAGATATTGATACAACTTTTAAATTTATGATATAACAAATTATAACTACATTCTATGACTATGTATCAATGTAAAATTTATTTTTCTGAAAGATGAGTTAAAATAGAGAACGATGAAATTGAATGACATGACAAATAAAACAAGTGGTCCATTCTCATGTTGAGGCCTATTCCACACCACATGGAGATAACGTGCCACTAAGAAATATATATAAAATTATTTTATCTACACCATGGATTAGGGTTAAAAATAGTTCAAGAGACTATCTAGGTCACAAGTCCTCATCTAGTGTTCTATGTCAGAAAACTGATAGCCAGGTCTCAGAAGACCTCTTATTTCGTTATATGTGGGTGAAAAAAAGGTTTATAATGATATGTTAGTAAGGATATCATGTATCATCTTTTCAATGTTGGTGGTAGTGTGAATGTTTAATAAAGATACATGAGCTGTTGAAAATGTGATAAAATACAACATAATAGAGAAAAAATGAAATGTGATTGATTTTAGAAGGCTTTGTGTGTCAGGAAATGCAGTTCTGGTCTCTTTGAATGCAGTAGATGTAATGTTCCAGTCCTCTTCTATAAATATATTGTGGTGAGTCAAGTAATATTTTTTTTAGAGCTCTGAGATGTTCCTCTTCTCCCTCAATTTGATGTAAGGATGCTTTAAAGATGGTTCACAATATGTTATTATTTGTCTACAACTTGTAGGAATTAAAATTACTTCATTTGTTGTATTCTGGCATGTATGTGTGTTCTTAAATATTTTTATTTCAATCCAATCCTATATATATTTATCAGGGACACACATTTATTTTTGTTTCGGGTGCTTGTATTGTAGACTAAAATATGCACTCTCTCCATGCCTCTTACCTCGTACTGTCTGCTGATAGGACTGTAAAAGTTCATTACATGTATCATTGTAATTAGATGACTTATATATGACTATTAGACACAACGTTAAAATTTAATTGGAAATTACTGAAAAAAGTTAATGTCTATAATGGTGTCACAGTTTTGGTAAGACATTCATTGTGAGACTGTCACAATGAGACAATCACGATGCAATTTTTGTGTTGAGGTCATAAACTGGTAGCGATGTTAAGGTTTCTGGTCCTTTGTGAATTCTGGAACCAGTGGCAAGACAGTGGTTTCAGGTAAACGATGTCTCAAGTAATAGTGTATAGTACTTTATAAAAATTAATAATGTTTTCATATTACTATGTCACTGTAATAGTAGAATGAAAATAGTTTCAAGACCTTCGAAAAAATCCGGAAGCATAAGCATACTTCGGGTGACACAGACATTATTAGAATTTGGAACTAGTAGAAATCTAAAAGTTTCACATACTTTTCCTAATATCTAAAAGTTTTCATAAAAATAAATATTCTCAGAATGGATTGAGATTAAATATAATTTTAATAAAACATAATAGAACAAGATTAATCTATGTTTACCAAATTCAAACATGATTTGTGAGATTCTGAATCATGATCATGTGAGAGTTTAAAAAATGAGTTATAAGTCTGTAAAAAAATTAGTTTTAAGGATAAAAACATGAGGAGTCCAAAAATCTACAAATATTATTTTTGAGCATTAAAACATTTGGATTCCAGCAATATCCCCCCTTTTGATGATTAGAAAACATAGAATTTATAGTCCAAAATTATTATAATGAAATAAAAATATTACTTATCAAATCATGATATTAAATCATATATGATATAATTAGAATAAAGGGTAATTCTATTCCCTTATATCTCCTCATTATTATTTATGCACTATAGAGTATCAGTGATAATATGTTATCCCCTTTAAATTTTTCGATATTATTTCTCTCCCTTTTAGGATTATCAAAAGGACAGAAAATAACAATTTAAGAAACAAACACATGAAACATTCTATTAAATAAAATGAAAAATTATATTACAAGAATAAAATATAATAGATCCCCATCCAAATCAGTAATAAATTTTCAATAGAGTGAGAAGATTTGGATTTTCCATTCCCATAGACATTATATGGAGAAGTAAGAGGTGCAGAAGTTGCGGTGGTAGAATTAGTAATTAGGGAAGGAAGTGGAACTACATCAATGATATAGGTGAAAAGGGTAAGTCTAGTAGAAGACCTAGGGAATGTTTTCACCATGATGAAACGTATTATTAGGCTCAATTCATGAGAAAAAGAAATTTTCATGTGTGAAAAATAGGTGGAGGAAGAAGGATAGGGGGTGGAAGAGAGTCTAGGCCTCATAGGAGCAGTTGTACGAGCCACAATTAAAGTTATTTGAACATGGAGATAATTCTTCTATAGAAATATAAAACCTGAGATGATGTGTACACCATACATTATGACCTTTTCAATGTCTTCTTTTTTTCATGAAATTCTCTAGAGTGGGTCTTAATTCATTGATCTTATGCACAAAATCCTTAATGGCATGAGTGATTGGAGGGATTTTAAAATAATCTTCAAGATACTGGAACTGATTAGTCAACTTATTCTTAGAATAAATTCTATTAATGTAGAATTATAATTTCATAGAGATTTATTCTTTAACATCATTTAAAATCCTATAATTTACAATCAAAAAATAATGTACATGGTCACTGTTACGGATGACAGTAGAGAGACATTCCTTATCAACACCACTCAACACTGACTGAAGCTCTTCTCTGAAAACTGGTATGGTCAAGTAAATGCCTATTAGTTGAGATGGATATCCTAAGGCAGATGAAACTATAATGGATGATGTGAGATACATAAAATGATTTAGAACCGTTTTTTAAACTACATTTATTCTAATTGATTAGAATATTGAGTCCAACAACAGGCCCATGCATCTCATTGGATATCTTGGTGTTATTCTCTACCACCTTTTCATATATAGAAATCTATTTTGCTTGAATCAGAGATACAAGATTCTGTGGTATCTTGTCATTATCATCTTCACTAATATGAGAAAGAGGATCTTTAGTAGTTGGAAATACAGTCTACAAATACTCAACCATTTATTTTAGGGATTTCACCTCCACATTCAAAGGATTGTTCTCAATCCGAACATCCTTAATTTCATGAAGCACCGTTGGTTGAATCTTCCAAAAAAAATTCAATAATAGTAGTTTAATATCCCATCCACTAAAATTTGTCATAGGTGTAGGATAATACAATAATAGCTTCCAAAATCCAGGAAACATGTTGTCCTGAAACATTTTCCGACAACTTTTTCTAAAAAATCGGAATATTCATATGAATATTTAGGAACAGAAACAAAAACAAGTTCAGATTCCTTAGCAGGAGGTACTTCTTTAGTAGAAATTGGTTTCAAGAAAAACACAATTGAAATATATATTCCTTTTTCTGAGGCCTCTTGGGTATTATCCTCATCAAAATAATTTGGAAACCTATAAAATTAATCTATAAATAATTGGTCAACTGAATTTTGAAGTTGAATCCTTGGGTTCTTCACCCCGTCAATATGTTCATCTCTTCTAGGACTAAAAGATGCAGTCTTTAGATTCAATCCCAAATTTTAAATTATGTAAGGTTAACCCATATCTTCTATAGTTGGCTAAAAGGACCATTCCATTCCATCACTAGTAGATAAGATTATTTTATGTTCAATTTTTCCTTCAGGCTGTTCCACAATAGTTGGATCATCCTATGACTCATACTCTTCCACTACGATAATCTATTCCTCTATAGTGTGCACTTTCTCAATAGTAATACTTCCATTAGAAGAATCGTTAACATTTTTGACTTCCATAATCATCGCCTTTAGAGAGAGGTGATATCTATCGATATACGCTCCAAAAACCTTCACCAACATAATCATTTATTTCTTCTTCTAGATATTCCACGATCTCATCAACTTCTAATCCAAGATCTTCTATATTTTTAGGTCTGGAGGGATTTTCAATCAGATTAAAATCATCATACAACATATCCTCACCATCATTGCATAATAACTTCCATGGATTCGAGCTAATTTACATTCTCCTAAAAATAGATGTCGAGATATAGACATCACAATCCTCAATCACTTCTGCATGATAACTTACCTCACATTTAACTAAAAGAATAGCATAAATGAACCTCAAATTGAAAATTGACATGTAATTTGATGTTATGTAGAGTATATCACACGTGCGAACTATAATATACGTAGAAAATTTGATTTTGTGTCCATTTTTAGAAGATAAATAAAAATAGATCCTAATACTAAAGAGTGTAAAAATATCATTTCCTTGGTCTAATGAGGTGTTGAACAGACTTGAACAGCAACAATGAATAACCACTAATCTTAGAAGAAACTGGTGTTATCATTATTTTACTGAAAGTCAAACATTATAGGGTCCCTCTTAAGACAAACACATCATTAGGTGTAGGAGGACATATTTATTACTCCCCCAAAATATCATCATAAGGTATTATTTTTCAGGGATCCCATAACCTCAATAGAAAAGTCTATCTTTGAACATTTATGCATCTCTTAACCACAAAACCATCCTTGGAATTGATGAAAAATTGAACATACTAATAAAAACATAAACAAGCCATGGGTAGATGTGTCATTTCTCATTGGTATAAAAATCCAACAAACCCTATTATTTTATATCTCTTATAACCATAGACTTACTTGACAAGATTTACTTTTCACATATTTCATTTAATGGTACAACATTGGGATACTTAGGTCCCGGGTTTAGTGGTTTTGTATGAATTACAAGAGGATCCATATTCAATTTTTTCTATGAATTTCATTTATCATGAGTCAACATGGATGGAAGGTTCATCATGGGCATTCAACACGTGATCATGAAATATTAGAAGGAGGGGAATCAATTTGAGAGTGATAAGGGGATTCAGTGTTGATAGAAGTATGTTCGAGAGAAGTCAAGTGATTAGTTTTTATCATTTAGGAAGTTAAAAAATCGTGAAAAAACACGGTAAGAAGAAGTAAATTAATCAAAAAAATGATTAAAAAGAAATTATGAAAAATTTGGTAATACTTTTACATGAACTCAGGAGTTCTGTATTACTTTATGACTCAAGACAGTATGACTGTAACATATGAGATGGAGAAGAAAGACTACATGTTGTGTGATAGTAATGATGAGACTGTAAACTAAGATAGTAGGCTAAGACAATAATTTATTCACTCCACGTTAATCATACCTAATTCATGTATCATCTAATTCATCCTTTCATATTTTAATGGCTCAGTAAAAATGTTAGAAAGTTGATGTTCTATTCTAATTAATTCTAATTTAATATCACCGTTTTGGTAGTGACCTCTCAAAAGTTGTTGTTTTACATCAATATTATTTTTTCTATAATGATAAACATGTTTATATGATATGTTAATATCACATATGATAACAATATTTATAGGGACATGCCTAAATTTATTTTCAGAGTCTAGTAAGTTGTGTTTCATCCAAAACTTATGATCACAACAACCATCAGTAGTTATGTATTCAGCTTTAGCAGTAGATAATGAAAAATAATTTTTCATTTTACCACACCATGAAACTATTTACTTGGCTAAAAAGTGACATGTTATAGTGGTAAATTTTCTACCTAACTTACAACCACCAAAATCTGCATCTGAATAGCAAACCAATCCATATGATTTTCTTATAGGATAAAACATTAAATAGTTAGAAGAATGTTTGATGTATTTGAAAACACAATTAACAGCTTGATGATGTGACTCATTAAGAATTGATTGAAAACAATAACATATACACACAAAAAATCATAATACCAGGTGTACTAGTAGTCATGTAGACTAAACACCCATTCATTCATCTATAAGTGGTTTGATCAACCGATTTAACATTCCCATCAATATCCCACTTACTCGTGGTACTCATTAAAGTATTAATACTTTAATTATTATTTAAACCAAATCATTTTAGAATATCTTTAGTAAATTTACTTTGATTAAGGATAATATCTTATTTATTTTTAATGATATGAAATCCAAGAAAGAATTTTAGTTCACCCATCAAACTCATTTCGAATTCATTTTTTATAATTTTTAAAAATCCAATATAGAAATATTTTATTTAAAGTCTGAAAATATTATCATCCGTATAGAATTGGATAACTAAAACATTTTTCGAAATTATTTTCATAATGATATTTGGATCATCTATATCCTTTTTAATGCTATTGGAAATAATATAACTAATTAGTCTATCTTACAATTCTCTTGTATCTTTTTTTTAACAATATAAATATTTTGTTAATTTTAAAACAATATTTGGGAAATGAGGGTTTGAAAAACAACGGGGTTGTTCCAGAACAAAAATACTCAACTATACACCCATTTAAAATAGTTTGGAATGTATATGTGATGTATATACAATCAAGATTCTAATTGCATCATGTCTAGAAACTTTTGAAAAATTTTCCTCATAATCAATCTCTTCTCCTTGACTATAACCTTGATGAACCAATATTTCATTATTTCAAATTATGATACTAGATTCATCTACATTATTTATAAACAGTCATTTTGTGCCTATGGTAAATATTTATTCATGTCTGTCCACAAGTTTCCCGACATTATTTCTTTCAAACTGATTTAACTCTTCTTTCACAACATTCCACAAAAACTCATCATTGATAGCATCATGTATGTTATTAGGTACATGATGTGATCGAAAATATTGATGTTCAACTTGATATCTTAGAAAACCTGTAGTCAATGATCCTTTATCTCAATCACCCACAACTATATTTAGAGGATGGTTCATAAGGGTTCTAACAAATATAAAAAATAGAAGGATTAATAATTTCATATTCTTCAACATGTTCGTGTTAATTATGGATCGATTCACGAGAATTTCCAGAACTGGAATTTTTAATAAATTCATTCATTGGATGGTCAGATGATTTAGCATTGATGTCCAGATTTTTCATATAATCCTCTAGATTTTCAAGAGATTTATTTGGTTTATGTTGATTTGTTTTATCAAATTTGATAGGTACATATTCTACCAAATATTTTTTTATTTTATAAATTTCCCTATAAGATTAAATAGAAATTGAATATCCTATTAGAATTTGTTCATCACACTTAGTGAATTTTTTTTCAAGACTACCCTTAGTGTTAATGATATAGAATTTATAACCAAAAATTTTGAAGTAATTTACCATGGGTTTTCTATTTTTCCCCAACTCATAGAGAGTTCATTTAAGGATAGCTCTAATTAAGACTCTATTGATTATATGGAGTGTTTTATTCACATATTCTTCCCAAAAGTAGATAGGTAGGTCATATTCATTAAGCATTATATTTTCTATTTCATGTAGGGTTATATTTCTTATTTCTACAACACCATATTATTGAAGTGTCCTAGGGTAAGAGAACTTATGAATCTATACTTTTTGTGAGAAAAAAGATACAAACTCTTGATATTCAAAATCACAACCGTGGTATATTATTATATATTTAATTCTAATATCACTATGATTTTATACAGTCATATCATATATGGTTAAATGGGAGCAAGATTCACTTTTTTGAGCCTAAAATAAGGAATAAGTATATCTAGGGTAGTCTTCTACAAGAATATACACATAGTGCTACCCATTGATCATGTGACTCTAGAAGGAAAAATAAAATCTATGTCAACAAACTCGAGATGTTAGGAAGTTGAAACATCTTTCTTTGGTTTGAATTATATTTTTTTCTCTTTAAGCTTTTGTCAATGATATAGAATTTTTCATTTGTAAAATAATGTTTGTGTAGATCCTTGACTAACATTTTCATGTATGTTTTCTATGCGAGTGTAAATTGGAGTGTCCTAAAATTCAATACAAAAGACAAGACTCATTGTTAAATATAGTTAAGCATGAAAAATATAGATAAAAAAAGAATATATGATAACACCAAAAATATTTTCATTTCTAAATGCAGAAAATAATAATTAATTCATATAAGTAAAAACATTATAAACATTATTTTTAAAGTTAACATGAAAACCTTAATGACATAATTGTGAAATACTATGAATGTTATTTTTTATTCCACCAAAAAATTGTACTTTAGAAATTGAAACTATGTTAGATTCACCCGTCTGGTTGAGGTTAATTATTTTTCCTTTGGCAATGTCCCCAAAGGTTACATTCCCGCTATAAATCATTATTAGAAACATGAAACATGAGTAATCTCCCCTTACATGTCTTGAACATCCACTTTCCAGGTACCACAATTATCTATAGGAGCTCTTCTAATAACATTCCTATATAAGTGTCAAACAATAGAATATCATAGTACCCAGATTTTCTTGGGTCAAGAGATATTTGTAATAAATGATATGGGAACCCATTCTTGCTTCCTGGGTTTCCTATAAGAAAATTATGAATCATTTGAAATGTAAACTCCATTAATCCATGAGAAATTGGATATAGTAAAATAGTTTCAAGTATTGGAACTTGTTTAAAATTTTTCAGCTTTCACCACAAAAATTGTTCTTCCATATTTTTCAACAAAGATACTTTTTTCAGGTTGGTATTCTATTGCAGTAGTATATTTAAGAGCTAATTGTTTACCAAGTATTTGTTTTGGAGTATACATTCCATTGTTAAATGTTTCTATTTTATTTTTCTATTTATCATTAGATAATTTGATTTCATTGTTTTTTGTTAAACTGTTGATAATATTTTCATTTTTCTACAGCAAGTTCAGATTTAACAGTGGTAGTTAAAGAATGTTGTTTCTTTAATTTTTTTATTTATCATTTGGATCATTTTATATGTCATCATGAATTCAATAGTATTAAAATATTTCATCATTAGGTTATATTATCAGATTCACTTTCATTTATAGAATAATAAGAATTATTTTAGGAGACTCCAAACATACCTTTGATGAGTTTATCATAAAAGACATATTCTATTTTCAGAAATTTCATCATGGGAAGGATGTGAGTCACTTGAGATTCCAAAAGAAGTAGTCCAATATTCCTTCAAAGTAATTTTATACTTTCTATATTTATCCTCGTATATCTTCTTAAATTTTTATCTTGGTAAATCAACCTTAACATGTCCCAATCTCTTACATTCGTAGAAGATAATTTCACTAGAGGTATCACCTTTCATCCAATCCTTTTTCCAATTTACCTTGTTATCATATTTACCATTTTAGTTAGTCTTCATGATGATTTTCTTTCTTTTATAAAACATCTTAAATCATATAGCTAATTGTTATTTTCCTTAATCACTATCATAAGGTGAATCTTCATTACTTGTATAATCAAGAATGATGTTGTATCCATTCCCTTTCAATTTTCTTAGAAGTACTTGTTTTGAAATCCACGGGTTTTCTATTCAATTCATCTTCAACTTCCTCATTTACTTTTAATTATTCCTCATATGTCATCAATATGTCTATCACCTCCATTACTAGAAACCATCTGATTTCACATGATTCTCTAATTAATATAGAAGTCCCTCTCAATATATCTGGTAAGCATATGAGAATTCTCATGATTTTCTCCTTGTATGTAACATCGTTTCCTAGAGAGACCATAATATTTAAACATTCGGTAGTCGTAAGGTACATATTAGAAATAGGTTCATCAGGATTCATTTTAACATTACCATATTTTATAATATATTTGATATGTCTCATATCATGGACATTATAGGTTCCTTTAAGTGAAACAGATAAAGTGTCCCTAATTTCATGGGTTGTTTTACAAGATGTAATTATATTATCCTCTTAATATCCTAATGAATAATACAAGGAATTCATGGATTTTAAATTATTAATATAAGAATCATTATTTTGGTCATCCCAAGTATTCTTATTAGTTGACATTATTTTATATTCTTCTATAATTGAAGACAAATTCTAAAACCCCATAATTTCTGGGTGCATTTTCATATTAATTTTCCATTTTGCATAATTTTTTCTATTAATGAATGGTTTCCTTTTTGTAGAAACCTCTTACGATATATTATCAATGTAAGTGAATTAAATGTTTTAAAGAATGGGAAATATAGTAATAACTGAAATTTATAGATCATTAAAACAAAACTAAAATAATGCATTAAAAATATGCTAAAATAGATATATAATTAAGAAAACAGTAACTTCAAAAAAACCTCAGATACCAAATTTTGGTCAGAGAAGGATACTCTTATAGGGGTGAATTTAATTCCTATTAAAATTTCTACTAAAAGTTTTGTTGAAAGATTACCCAATTGAAATTAAAATAGCCTTGTTAAACAAGGTTGTAATTTTATAATAATTTGACTTGTAAATAATGGTAAAATTCAATGAAATTTTTTTCTTAATTTTATTTGGAATTCTACAAGAACGCAGTTTCTGACGGCATATGATTCCGAGGCCCGGTGTGCCCAGAATCATTTTCCGAAGTTTGGCTCGGGTACGTCCAGTGAACGAACGAGCGGGTTTTTCTAACTTTTGAACCGGTGCTCGGAATCGAATTCCGAGGGCACCGATGGAATCGCAGCACCAGTATTTGCTTAGAAACGCCTTTTCCGGAGTTGCATTATCTTGGGCGGGGTTTTTAGTTTTTGGGGTTAAGTTATGAAATAAAATAAAGTGGTGCGACAACTTTATTTTATTTCACTTAAAGCCACTTAAAGCCACTTATTCTAAGTTAAGGGGATAGGGTGGAACCCAAAATATCCTACCCACATGGTAGGATATTTGGGAGGTGGGGCCCGCACGAGCCCCACTGTTTTTTTTTCTCTAAGTAACGCACCCGCGAAAACCTCTTTTAAATTAAAGTCAACTGGTGCGTTTTCATAAATTCTTAACGCCCCTATTAATTGGGCTGTTAAGTCATTACCATTAATTCATCCAATTAATGGTTCATTTATTATCTTTTTTTTCATTTGTTGGCATAAGAGTAAAATAATACCATCACATGTGGGTGGCTGTTTGAGATAATTTGTAGAAACTCTAAGTTCATCATCCTCCTTCGCGAATAACGTGAAGAACGCAAAGAACGCAAAGAACGTGAAGAATGCCAAACCCTCGAAGATCCACGACGTGACGCCGTGTACCGCGACACCGACGATCCTCCATCTGCGACGTTTCTTCCGCGGCGTTCCTTCCCCGCAACAATCTTCGATCAAAAACTATTTGAGGTAGAAGATTGTGGTTCTTTAATTCTTTGTGAATTTTATCCTCAACATGGGATTAATTGGTGCAATGAAATATGTTTGTTTTTAATCCTCGGAGTTTGAAGGCGCGACGCCATGTACAGCGACGATAGCGATGCCCCTTCCGCGACGCGACGATCCTCTTCTTCCGCGACGGTCAATTCCTCGACGAACTCACGTTCGACGACAACGTTGAGGTAGGGGTTTTGATTCATTTAAATCTTTGTGATTTATACCCGCGGCGTATGATTAATTATTTTTTGTGAGACTTTTTAAAAACCGCTAACGCGGTGGGTGCGGTCCAACGAACAAGTCCGAACCCACCGCCCTTTTCGTTCTTGGAGTGCGGAATGAAGGACAATGAAAAACAAGCTTCATAGGCGATGTAAGGTCCTCGCAGTAAAGGACGGACCCCGGGAGGGCCTTTGGCGAAGACGGAATGGAATTCTGACCACCGGAACTAATCCAGTGGTCCGCGGAGCAGCCCGTCGGCGCACCTCGCTAGCACGGCGGTGCCGGCGGCAGGTGGCGCAGTGCCCGGCACGCCACCGGAAGAAGCCACTGTGGCTAATGTCGTGGCCTCAGGATGCGGTCCCGGGACCATGCGGGACCACAGTGGGATGGGACGCGGCGGCCAGCTGCGTCCCCCGGCAAGGGCAGCCCCATGCAGGGCCGTGGATCCTTCACGCGGGGGCAGCGCGCCCCCCGCTCCGCTCGGCCGTAACCGGCCGAGCCGACCCGCTTGGGGACCAGACCGCGCCCGCGCCGGCCAGGCCGGGTCGCGCGCAGGCCAGCCTGGGCCGCTCCAGCCTAGTCGGACCCAGTCCCGAGTCGGGTCGACCCGGTACGGGCCGACCCATGGGGGGTTGGGCCGGGTCGGTCTGGGCCCAGACCCCCCGTTTTCGGACCATTTTGTTCTTTTTCTCATAAGATGAGATACGAGACCCTAATCGACGCACCGTTAGCAGTGATGTGATCCTTGGATTGATACGGTCGTTTTGGTAAATTGCACTCAAGGTTTCAGAGTACTTTGGGTTCGTCCAGGTTGGTTCGTACACGAAACCAATCGGGCCCTCGGAACGGAAATGCTCATAACTTATGTTCTGGATGTCCAATTGACGTGCCATGGAATTTGATGGATTCATCTTAGTGAGACGGATATATTGGATTATTCCGCCCGAGGATTGGACGTAGGTGGAGTACGGTTGGGTTGTTTTTGACTTAAAAACCAACTGGGCCCCTGGGACGAAAAAGCATATAACTCTCAGACCGGGCGTTCAATTGACGTGCCGTCTGTGATGTTGAGTTCCTATTGATGATTCGGATCTTTTGGATACATTAACTCCGAACTATGTGTCAGTTGATGTATCAGCCCCTCAGCTCGTGGAGCGGACCCTCCCGAACGAGCTTGCTGTGTACGGGAACCCTAGAGCTGGTAGGGTATACGACGACAATGAAGATAGTACGGGAATCCTCTATGGGATCGGCAGTGACCACTACGGTACTTTTTGGGATACATCAACTCCGGACTACATGTCAGTTGATGCATCGACCTCTTGACTCATGGAGTGGACCCTCCCAGAATGAGCATGCTGTGTGCGGAAACCCTAGAGCTGGTTGAGACATGACGACTGATGATCGAACGACTCGGTGTGTTACGGATAGCCCAGTGGGAAGCACTTGGTAGTAGCAGCAGACCCATGGCGGAGGAGTGCTTGGTTCTAACCGTAGACCCACGGTACTCAATAGAAGGAGTACCTCTGGAGGCTATGAGGGGGAGCTCTAGGTTGTTGTGGCAGACCCACGACGGAGGAGCGCTTGGTTGTAGCGGCAGACCAACGACGGAGGAGCGCTCGGTTGTAGCAGCATGTTGGAGTGGTTGATTGTAGCAGCAGACCCATGGTAGAGGAGAGCTTGGTTGTAGTGGAAGACCCGTGGTACTCAACAGAAGTAGTAAATCAAGAGGCTATGAGGGGGAGCGCTTGGTTGTAGCGGCAGTCCCATGGTGTGAAGCGCTTGGTTGTAGCAGCAGTCCCACTGTGCTCTATAGGTGGAGTACTACAGCAGTCCAAGGTTAGAGGAAAGCGCTTGGTTGTAGCGGCATACCCACTGTACTTGATAGAGATGGAGATTCCAAATAGCTATGGTTTCAACTTCATGATCGATCCTGTGTGGGTCATTGCGGGGGTTAGTACCTACCGATCCTTTGTGGATCCGACAGCTTAGATGAATCAGTGGCTACATCTGATCATCTCTATCGTCATACGAAGTAGTATACCTGTGTAAGCTGAAATCCTATTTTTCTTTCCTATGTGGATTGTGTTGTGCTATCCTGTATGGATTTATGTTTTTCTTTCCTGTGTGGACTGGGTTGTACTTGGGCTCGGATGTTGGAGCCGAACGAGAATTGATGACTTAGGTATATGTATGGGCATATACCTAAGCATGGTCGAATGTTACTTTGTGATTGTATTTTTCCTTTGTGGATTATCCTTTGGGGATTCTGGGAGACATTCGGGGGTCTCGGGGTCCCTACTGAGTAGCTTATACTCACCCCTGCATGGGCCATGCCAGCACTACATTGTGTTGGTTGCAGACGACGGACATCGCTGATCGTGGTTGAGGCTTGCGGAGGAGGATGATACTTGGAGGTGGACCACTGAGCGGGACGTTCTCGGAGCGGACGGCTGGACCCGAGGAGCTGTGGAGGCTATCTGTACTCACCCTTCAGCTGGGATTTCCAGTGGACAGCTCGACTTTGCGACTTTACTTTTCAGTTGTTGTTTTCCCTTCTAGTTGTACTTTACTTTCAGTTTGGGTTTGTATACTGTCCCACTAACTATTCTGCACTTACTGTCGTACTCAGTTTTTACATAGTGTTTACTTCTACTGCTTTCATTCTCTGTGGTGTTTGTTTACTTTTCAAAGTCAATGCCTTCCCTTTTTACCGGGATTTACGCCTTGGTGCTAGTCGCCATCCCCTAGACTATGGAAGGCGGGCTTGGGGTAGTCACGGCACGGGCCCTGAGGATGGGTCGTGACAAATTGGTATCAATGGAGTTTGGTTCTACCACAGAACATTGGTCTCTGATCTTTTTCTATGTGAAGTAACAGTGTTAAGCATATTGGGTGTGGTTATCAAGTCCAGGGAGTCCAGTTTTGGTGCGGCGGCCGACGTATCCGTTCACCAGGACCCTGACTTCTGATTTCCGACTTAATGCACAAAAACATTGATTGCATGTGTATTTCAAGTTTTCTTTGTGATTACTTTATGTCAGCTCACTAGGTATACTGTTTGACCGTGGCGCACCTGTTCCTTTTCAGGATGGCCCCACGACGACAACCAGCTAGGGTTCCGAGAGTTGAGCGTGATGACATCCCACCGAGCGTCGAGGCCCCGGTACAGAGCCCGTTGATAGCTGAGGCACTGGTGGTACCTCTACCCACCGAGCCACTGATGCTTCCAGCCCTAGCTACTGACTATGCACATCGCCTTAGTGCACTGAACTAGTTCCAGCGCCAGCGACCGCCCAGGTTCCGCAGGGAGACGGACCCCCAGGCAGCCGAGGACTGGCTGGAGGTAGTTGTACGAGTTTTCAGGTTAGTGAGGACACCAGCAGACCTCATGCTGATCCTCGCAGCGAGCCTACTACATGCGGCAGCGGGCCGATAGTGGATCTTGATGCTCCAGGTGCACGATGAGGCATCTCTTCTCTGGACAGACTTTGATAGCCTCTTCTTCTTAGAGTTCGTCCCTGCCACCCTCCATCCGGTGCGGATCCATGAGCTTCTACAGCTGTGGCAAGGCATTATGACAGTATCCCCATACGCGGCGAGTTTTGCTGATCTCTCGCGCTATTCCAAGGACTTGGTACAAGACCCATTCTTCAGGGCCCGAACCTTCGAGCATGGGCTCCAGTGAGAGATCAGAGCTTCAGTTGTTTCTCACAACATTCTGACACAGACAGGGGTGTTGGAGCGAGCCCTCTTAGTGGATTGTTTCCCTGCTGATCAGTCTCCAACAGTAGGACCCGCCAATAGTCGGCATGCGGTAGAGTCTTCTGCAGTGGGTAGTAGACAGATGAAGCAGGTGTCCAAGAGGACTAGACCTACAGGTGGTCGACCGCGTGACTCAGGATCGTTTTTGCAAGGCACCCAGGGTGGCCAATGACTTACTAGGAGCGGACAGTGTTACTCATGCGGCCGGGTTGGTCACATGGCTCGTGACTGTCTGACCAACCATACGGATGACCGGCATATGAACGAAGGACCTCCCAGAAAGAGGCAGTGGTTCGATCGAGGCAGACCGCATGGAGCAGGAGACTGTGGCAGGAGAGCTGGCCATGCAGATGGAGGTGGACGACAGGAGCGGGACTAGCTCTAGACCTGGAGACTTTTGTTTATGCTGCTTCTAGCGCTGTTGATGTTTTTTTGTAGATGATTTGTGTCTTTTTACTTTGAGATGCAGTAATAAAAGACACCCTTCTTTTGGCGTTTACCTTCATGTCCTCTCGTTTTTTTGTTACTAAGAGGTTCCTGTTTAAAAACCGTTGACTTGACCCTCACTTTGAGATACCTACTAGAGGAGACCCAGTCACCACACACTGATTCCGACAGTGTGACTCAACCCTTGGAGGCGAGAGTAACAGTTTGATCTCTTGGTAGTAGCGTCAAGGCCTTACGACGTCATCCTTGGTATGGGTTAGTATTATCCATGATGGGATTGACTGTATTAGGAGAAAAACGTGGTTCATCCAGGGGATGAGATCATATTTCTTTTCTCGGAAAAGAAGAAATCTAAGCATCTCGTGTAGGACCAGAAAGGTCCAAGTCATTCAAAAAAAGATGAGGACAGCTCCGAGACGGCAAAAGTTTGGTGCTGACAGGAGGTGGAGACCACTAGAGTTCGAGGATGGTGACCACGTCTTCTAGCGTGTCTCACCTCGATGTGGATTACGGAGACTTGGCCAAGGCGACAAGTTGTCTCCATGCTTCATCGGACCATTCCAGGTCCTCAGAAATATTGGCGAGGTGGCTTATCGCCTGGCTCTACCACCTCAGTTGCACCGGGTGCATGACGTCTTCCAAGTATCTCAGCTGAGAAGATACGTGCACGACCCGATGCATATGATTGACCACGGGGAGCTGGACGTTGATGATGGGGCGACTTTTGCGGAGGTCCCGATGGATATTGAGGATCGACAGGAGCGGGTCCAACGTGGACAGTCGATTCCTATAGTGCGTATCAGATGGCAGCACGGGAACCTCCAGGAGAGCACATGGGAGCGGGAGGCTCAGATGCGTGCTCAGTACCCACATTTGTTTCCTTAGTTTGTGATGTATCTTTACGGGGACATAAAGCCCTGAGGTGGGAGTAATGTAAAGACCCGTAAAATTCAAGGAAATTTTTTTCTTAATTTTCTTTGGAATTTTACAAAAACGCAGTTTCTGACGGCACCTAATTCCGAAGCCCGGTGTTCCCGGAATCATTTTCCGAAGTTTGACTCGGGTACGTTCAGTTAACGAATGAGCGGGTTTTTCTAAATTTTGAACCGGTGGTCGAAATCAAATTCTGAGGGCACCGATGGAATCATAGTGCCAGTATTTTCTTAGAAAATCCTTTTCCGGAGTTGCGATTGCTCGGGTGTGGTTTTTAGTTTTTGGGGTTAAGTTAAGAAAGAAAATAAAGTGGTGCGACAACTTTATTTTATTTCACATAAAGCCACATAAAGCCACTTAAGCTATGTTAAGCGGATAGGGTGAAACCAAAAATATCCTACCCACTTGGTAGGATATTTGTGAGGTGGGGCCCGCACGATCCACACAGTTTCTTTTCCTCTAAGAAACACACCCGCAAAAACCTCTTTTAAATGAAAGTCAACTGGTGCATTTCCTTAAATTCATAACACCCCTATTAATTGGGAAGTTATGTCATTACCATTAATTCATCAAATTAATGGTTCATTTCTTATCATTGCTTTTCGTTTGTTAGCATAAGAATAAAATAAGACCAATACATGTGGGTGGCTTGTTTCATGGATTTGCAGAAACTCTAAGTTCTTCATCCTCCTTCACGAAGAACACGAAGAATGCGAAGAATGCGAAGAACACCGAACCCTTGGAGATCGATGACGCGGCGCCGTGTACCGCAATGCCGACAATCCTCCTTCCGCGACGTTTCTTCCGCGACGTTCCTTCCCCGCAACAATCTTCGATCAACAACTGTTTGAGGTAGGAGATTGCGGTTCTTGAATTCTTTGTGAATTTTATCCCCAACATGGGTTTAGTTGGTGCAATTAAATCGGTGTGTTTTTAATACTCGGAGTTTGATAGCGCGACGCTGTGTACCGCGACGACAGCGACGCCCCTTCCGCGACGCGACGATCCTCTTCTTCCGCGACGGTCAATTCCGCGAAGAACTCACGTTCGACGACAAAGTTGAGGTATGGGTGTTGATTCATTTAAATCCTTGTGATTTATACCCGCGACGTATGATTAATTATTTGTTGTGAGACTTTTTAAAACTCGCTAACGCGGCGGGTGAGGAAGAACGAACAAGTCCGAACCCACCGCTCTTTTTGTTCTTGGAGTATGGAATGGGGGACGGCGAAAAACAAGCTGCACGGGCGATGTAAGGTCCTCGCAGTGATGGACGGACCCCGGGAGGGCCTTTGGCAATGACAGAATGGAATTCTGACCACAAGAACTCGTCTGATGGTCCGCGGAGCAGCCCGCCAGCGCCCCTCGCCGGCACGGTGGTAGGTGGCGGTGGTGCCCAGTGCACCGCCGGAAGGAACCGCCGCGGATGAACCCGCGGCGGTAGGACGTGGTGTCGCGACCGCGCGGGCCCGGAGTGGGACGGGACGCGGCAACCAGCCGCGTCCGCTGGCAAGGGCGGCCCCATGCGGGGCCACGAATCCTTCATGTGGGGGGCAGTGTGCCCCCCACTCCGCTCCGCCGTAACTGGCCGAGCCGAACTTCTTGGAGACCGGGCCGCGCCAGCTGGGTCGGACCTAAACCCGGGTCGGTTCGACCCAGTATGGGCCGACCCAAGGGGGGTTGGGCTCGGTCGGCCGGGCCCAGACCCCCCGTTTTTGGACCTTTTCGGTCATTTACCCATAACATGAGCTACGGGCCTCCGACCGATGACCCTCAGCGGCGATGTGATATTTGGATCGAGACGGTCGTTTTGGTATATCGCACTCAAGGTTTCGGAGTACTTTGGGTTCGACCGGGTTGGTTCGTACACGAAACCAACCGGGCCCTCGGAGCGGAAATGCTCATAACTTATGTTCCGGACTTCCGATTGATGTGCCATCAACTTTGATGGATTTCTCTTAGTGAGATGGATATTTTGGCTTATTCTGCCCGAGGATTGGATGCAGGTGGAGTATGGTCGTGTTGGTTTTGACTTAAAACCCAACCGGGCCCCTGGGACGAAAAAACCTATAACTCTCAGACCGGGCGTCCGATTGACGCGCCGTCTACGACATTGAGTACATGTTGACGATACGAAACTTTTGGATACATCAACTCCGGAATGTGTGTCAGTTTATGTATCAGCCCCTTAGCTCGTGGAGCGGACCCTCTCGAACGAGCTTGCTATTTGCGGGAACCCTAGAGCTGGCAGCGTCTGCGATGACAAAGAAGACAGTAAGGGAATCCTCTGTGGGATCGACAGTGACCACTATGGTACTTTTTGGGATACATCAACTCCCGACTACATGTCAGTTAATGCATCGACCTCTTGGCTCGTGGAGTGGACCCTCCCGAAACGAGCATGTTGTGTGCGGAAACCCTAGAGCCGGTTGAGACTTGACGACGGATGATCGAACGAGTCGGTGTGTTACGGATAGCCTAGTGGGAAGCGCTTGGTTGTAGTAGCAGACCCACGGCGGAGGAGCACTTGGTTGTAGTGTCATACCTACGGTACTCTACAGAAGGAGTACATCTAGAGGCTATGAGGGCGAGCACTTGGTTGTAGTGGAAGACCCACGACAGAGGAGCACTTGGTTGTAGCGGCAGACCTACGACGGAGGAGCGCTCGGTTGTAGCATCACAGGGGAGCGCTTGGATGTACCAGCAGACCCACGACAGAGGAGCACTTGGTTGTAGCGGCAGACCCGTGGTACTCATCAGAAGGAGTACCTCTAGAGTCTATGAGGGGGAGCGCTTGGTTATAGTGGCAGACCCATGGTGGGAAGCGCTTGGTTGTAGCAGCATGCCCACAGTACTCGATAAGTGGAGTACTACAGCAGTCCAAGGTAAGAGAGAAGCGCTTGGTTGTAGCGACATACCCCCGGTACTTGATAGAGAAGGAGATTCCAAATAGCTATGGTTTCAACTTCATGATCGATCCTATGTGGGTCATTGTGGGGGTTAGTACCTACCGATCCTTTGTGGATCCGACAACATAGATGAATTAGTGGCTACATCTGATCATCTCTATCGTCTTATGAAGTAGTATACCTGTGTGAGCTAAAATCCTGTATTGATTTCCTATGTGGATTGTGTTGTGCTATCCTGTGGGGATTTACGTTTTTCTTTCCTGTGTGGACTGGGTTGTACTTGTGCTCGGATGTTGGAGACGAACGAGAATTGATGACTTAGGTATATGTATGGGCATATACCTAAGCAGGGTCGAATGTTACTTCGTGATTGTATTTTTCCTTTGTAGATTATCCTTTTTGGATTCTGGGAGTCCTTCGGGGGTCTTGTGGTCCCTACTGAGTAGCTTATACTCACCCCTACACGGGCTATGCATGCACTACGTTGTGTTGGTTGCAGACGACGGACAACGCTGATCGTGGTTGAGGCTTGCGGAGAAATACGGTACCTGGAGGTGGACCACTGGGCGGGACATTCTCAGATCGAACGGCTGGACCCGAGGAGCTGTGGTGGCTATCTGTACTCACCCTTTAGGTGGGATTTCTAGTGGACAGCTCGACATTGCGACTTTACTTTTCAATTTCTGTTTTCCCTTCCAGTTGTACTTTACTTTCAGTTTGGGTTTGTATACTGGCCCACTTACTTTTCCGCACATACTGTAGTACTCATTTTTTACTTATGATTTACTTCTACTACTTTCTTGCTCTGTGGTGTTTTTTTACTTTACAAAGTCAATGCCTTCCCTTTTTATCGGGATTTATGCCGTGGTGCTAGTTGCCAGCCCCTGGACTATGGAAGGCGGGCTTGGGGTAGTCACGGTACGGGCCCCGATGATGAGTCGTGACATGACTGTTCAAATAGTTTTTCAAAATATTGAATAATTCCATGTTTTAAAAAATTAGGTATTGATATGACATAGAAATTGATCAAATAAGGAAACAAATTTGTAAATATTATCCCATACAATGTATCAAAGTAAAATTTAGTTTTTAGAAATGTGAGTTAAAATAGAGAAAGACAAAATTGAAAGACACACAAGATAAAACAAGTGGTCCTGTGTCATGTCAAGACCTATTCCACACCCCAAAGAGATCACCTGACTCTATGAAATATATATAAGATGATTTTATCGAAACAGTAGATCGAGGTTGAAAATGGTACATGAGACTGTCCAGGTCACAAGACTTCTTCCACTTTTATATGTGGGAAATCTATTAGCCAACTCATATAAGACATCTTCCATAGTTATACATGGGTGAAACAAGGTGTATAATGATATTTGATTGAGGATATATTGTATCCTTTTAATCAATGTTGAAGATATTGTGTGTATTTTATATTGATACACACACTACTCAAAAAGTGTTGAAACAATGCACAAGAGATAAAAATGCTACCAGATAGAGTTTAGAAGGCTCCATGTGTCATGAAATGCAGTTTTAGACTCTTTGAATATAGTAGATACAATGTTCATATCCTCTTCTGAAAATAGAGTATCGTGTGTCGAGTGTACTTATTTCCATAGTAGTGAGATGTTCCTCTTACCCTTAAGTTGCTATAAGGATTCTTTCAAGATGTTTGAGAATAGGTTCTTTGTTGTTTACATCTAGTAAGTATTTAATGTTATTACTTTCATGTATTGATTCATGTATGGGTTTTCATCATTTTTTTCATTAAATCCACTCCTAAAAGTACATGATTCATTTCCACACTATTATTTTTATTTCATGTAATAGTTTTGGAGCCAACAATATGAACTCACTTAACACTTCAGACCTCGTACTGTCTGCTAATAGGAATGCAAGAAATCATTACTTATATCAGTGTCAATAAATGACTTAAATATGACTATTAGATACAATTTTATTTAATTAAAAAAGATAGATTAACGGTTATGTATGGAATAGTGTTACCATTGTGGTGAGACATTCACAATTAGATAGTTACTTTGAGGCAATCGTAGTGCCATTAATTTGTTGAGATCTTGAACCGTTAACAATGTTATGGTGTTCGGTGCTTTGAAAATTCTAAAACCGATAGCTAGACTAGGGGTATGGTAAATAATGTCTCATGTAATGGTGTTTAGTTTATTTTAAAAATTCTGAACGGTGTATTGTAACGGTGTACTGGAAATGGTAAAAAAGAAAATTGTGTCAAGACATTTTAAAAAATCTTGAACTAGTAGCAAGCTTACGATGATACAGACATTGCGAGAATCTAGAACTGATAGATATTTTATAGGTTCACAGACTTTTCCAAATATCTGTATGCTATCTTCTAAAGAAACAATAAAGGAGTGGATTAAGATTAAAAATAATCACACTGAAACAAAATATAACATGATTATAGATAGTGTACAAAATTCAAACATGATTTGTGTGAATCTGAATAATGATATTATGAGATTTTAGAAGATGAGCTATAAGAGTGAAAAACATGATTTTTTGTGAATAAAAATAAGAAGAGTCCAAAAATCACCGAACATGACTTCTGAGCATTAAAAAATTAAAATTCCAAAAATCTCACTGATTTCGTTACAAAAATTTAAGAATGAAATAAATATATTACTTATCAAATCAAGACATTAAAACATAAATTTAACAAAGATAATAAAGGTTAATTCATTTCCCTTATGTCTCCCCATTATTATTTCTCCACCATAGATTATAAGTGCTGATATGTTTTCCTATTTAAATGCCTAGTTATTATTTCTCCCCATTTTGAATTAGTCAAAAATATAGAAAATAACAACTAAAGGAACAATATTATGCCGAATTATATTAAATAAAAGGATAAAGTCCATTACAATATAAAAGGAAAATATAATGGATCCCTATCAAAATAAGAAGTCACTTCTTGATAGAGTCATAAGATTTGGATTTCCCTTTGCCAGAGACATCAGATGGAGAAGAAAGAGGGGAAAAAGTTGAGGTGGTAGAATTAGTAATTTAGGATGGAAGTGGAACTCATTCAATGATAAAGGGTACAAGGGTAGGTATGGTGGAAGAACTAGGAAATGGTTTCTCAGTGATGAAATGTCTTATTAGGCTCCAATTCTGAGAAAAGTACATTTTCATGGGTGAAAAAGTGGTGGAGGATGAAGGATTGTGAGTTGAAGAGAGTCTAGGCCTCAAAGGAGTAGCTACATGATCCATAATTATAGTGATTTGAACATGGAGATAATGCTTCCATAACATGATAAAATCTAAAATGATCTATCCACCATACAATGAGGCCTTATCAAAGTGATCCTTGATTTCCATGAAATTTTCCATAGTGGGTGTGAATTCATTGATCTTATGCACTTAATCCTTAACGTCTTGGGTGACATGAGGAATTTCCAAATTATCTACAAGACACTTTAAGTGAGTTGTCAAATCATGTTTAGAAGAAATTGTATTCATTTAGATGTCTAATTTCTTAGGTTTTTCTTCCTTAGCGCCATTATAAATATAGGAATGTACCCTCCGCAAATCAAGTAAATGGTCACTTTTATTGATGATATCATAAAGACATTCCATATCAACATCACTCAACACCGACTGAAGCTATTCTCTAAAAACTGGTATGATCAATACACTATCCATAGTCTAAGATGGCAATCCAGAGGCATATGAAACTGTAAAAGCTGATGCAAGAGAATTAAGTTGATTTAGAATCTTATTTAAACTACATTAATATTGATCGGAAATATTATTGAGTCCCAAAACAACCCACATATATCATTGTCTATCATGGTGTTATTCTCAACCACGTTTTCATATAAAATTTTCATTTTTGGGTGAATCATAGATACAAACATTTGTGGAATTTTATCACCTTCATCTTCAGTAAGATGAGAAACATGATATTGAGTAATTGAAAAAACATTATACATATATTCAAACACAGATTTTAGGGATTTTACCTCATCACTCAAAATATTTTTCTCAATCCTATCATCCTTAATTTCATTAATCATATTTAGTTGAATATGTAAAATAATTTTCTCTAATTGAAGTAAAACATTCCTTTCACTGAGATTTGTCATATGTGCAGGTTGATATTGTAAAAACCTCCCAAATCCAGACAACATTTTCTCTCTAAACATTTTTAGACATCTCTGTCTTACAAAATCATAAGATTCTTTTGCATATTGAAGAAAAATAAACTGTAATAGGTTCAGATTCCATAATAAGAAGTACTTATTTGGATGAAATTGGTTTCAACTGAAACATGATTGAAATATATTTCCCTTTTTCTGAGGCCTCTTGCATATTATCCTCATCAAAAAATTTGGAAAACCATACCAAATATCTGCCAATATTTTTTCAATAGAGTTTGGAAGTCGAATCCTTTCTATGATGGGATGTTTCTCTACCTCAATAGGTTCATATATTCTAGGACTAAAAGA
This sequence comes from Viscum album, assembly GCA_963277665.1. Classification (NCBI taxonomy): domain Eukaryota; kingdom Viridiplantae; phylum Streptophyta; class Magnoliopsida; order Santalales; family Viscaceae; genus Viscum; species Viscum album. The sequence goes on along the minus strand of OY728121.1, from coordinate 645,052,843 downwards.
TTCAATCTTTATACTCATTGTAAAATTTTATCCTATGTGAGGTCCACCTAAGTCTTCTATAGCTAGCTAAAAGTCATGTACCATTACTTCCTCTGTAGATAAGAATATTTCTTGTTCAATTTGTTCTTTATAATATTCCATATTAGTTGGATGTTTCTCTACATTTGGTTCTTTCTCTACAACAAACTATTCTTCTATTTTAAGCTCTTTCTCAATAGTAACTTTTCCATTAGAATAATCATTAAAATTTTCAGTTGCATAAACAAAACCATTATAGAGAGGTGATATATCTGAATACATTCTCATAAATCCTTCACTAACATAATCATTTATTTATTCGATGGATATCCTACAATCTCATTAGCTTTTAATATAGGATTAGCTTATTTTTATGGTCTGGTGGGATTTTTGACCGAATTAAATTCCTCAAACAACATATCATTAAACACAACACATAATCTATTTCATGGAGTATAGATAATTAACATTCTCTTAAAAATATCCTCAGAGATACAGAAATCATATTCCTCAAGAAAGTCTATATGACTTCCCATCGCACATGTAGCTGAAAAAATAGAATATATAAACCTCTAATAGAATATTGACGTGGAATTTGATGTTTCTCTGAGAATATCAAAATGTGAAGTAAAATGTACTTAAAAAGTGGATTGTGTGGCCCTTTTTTATAAGATTAATAAATAATATATCCTAATACTTTTGAGTGAAAACGTATCATTCCATTGAAAGAATGGGTTTTTGAACAATCATGAAAAACAATAATGATTCACCATTATTATTAGTAGGAACTGGCCTTATCTTCTACTAATTTACAGTAAAATATACAAGGGAATATTCTACACAAATAAATCACTATGTTGAAGATGAATTCTTTGATACTACGCAAAAATATCTTTATGAGGTATTCTTATGTCGGCATTCCATAACCTCAAAGTAAAAGTGCATCTTTGAAAATTTATGAATCTCATAACCACAAAATAATCCTTGTAATTTATGGAGAACTGAACATACTAATAAATTACATAAACAAGACATGTGTAGATGGTTATTTTCTCCTTAGTAAACCAATCCAAACATCCCTATTCTTGTATAACTCTTTTAACTTGAGACTTACTAGAAAAGAGAAACTTCACATTGATTTCCTTTTCTGGTATGACTTTGCGATCCACAAGACATGGGTTTAGTGGTATCTTTGGTATTACAGCAAGACCCTTATTATATTTCATCTAAGACCTCTACTTCATGGGAATCAACAAGGGTGTAAGATTCATCTTGGGCATTCAACACTGGCTCATGAAATATGAGAATGATTGAAATCTGTTTGAGGGAGACAATGGGTTTCAGTTTCGAGTGAAGTGAGTACGTGAGTAGTCAAGTGATAGGTTTTTATCATTTAGGGAGTTCCGACATCGTGAAAACAAAAACACAGTAAAAATAAGTAAAACAATCAATAAAAATAGATGATTAAGAATAAATTCTGATTAATATGGTATGATTGGTACAAGAATTCATCATGTATATATTACTTTTTGAATCAAAATTGTACGACCAAAATGAATGAGATAGAAAACAAGGACAGTAAGCTATGAGACAGTAATCTCGAGATAGTAAACTGAGACATTAATCAGTTTTCTCAATTACAGTAATACCTAATTCATGTATGATGTATTTATTGCTTTCAGAATTAATGGATTAGTGAAAATGTCTAGAATATGATGTTTTGTGCCAATGAATTCTAATCTAATATCATCTTTTTGATAATGTTCTCTCAAGAAGTTATGTCTTATATCAATATGATTGTTCTAGAATGAGGACATTGATTATATGATATTTTAATAGCACTTATGTTATCAAAATTTATAGGGACATACCTAAATTTATATTCATAGTCCTGTAAGTTGTGTTTCATCCAAATAATATGATCACAAAAACCACCAGCATATATGTATTCAGCTTCAGTAGAAGATAATTAAACATAATTTTTCTTCTTACCACCCAATGAAACTAGTGACATTTCTAAAAAGTGAAAAGTTCCATAGGTTCTTCATCTATCTAACATACTACCACCAAAATATGTATATTAATAGACAACCTAGTTAAATGGTAGTCCTCTTAGATTAAATTTTCATAAGTTGGTAGAATGTTTGAGGTATTTGAAAATACTATTAACTACATTAAGATATGACTCTTTAGTATTTAATTGAAAATTATCACACATACACATTAATGATAATATCAATTCTACAAGTAGTCAAGTAGAGTAAAATCCCAATAATTCCTCTGTAGATGATGTGATCAACTTATTTACCATTCTCCTCAAGATTAAACTTATATGTGGTACTCATTAATGTATCACTACTTTTAGTATTACCTATTCCAAAACATTTTAGAAGATCCTTAGTATATTTACTTTGACTAAGGATAATACCTTCCTTATTTTGAATGATTTGAAATCCAAGAAAGAATTTTAGTTCACCCATAAAACTCATTTTTAATAAATTTTGCATCAAATTTGAAAAATAAATATATAAATAATTTTTTGAAGATCCAAAAATAGTATCATCATCAATGATTTGAACAACAAAAACATTTTTTGAAATTAATTTCATAAATAGAGTAGGATCAACTATTCCTTCTGTAAAAACCTTGGAAATAATAAAACTACATGGTCTATCATAAAAATATCATGGATCTAGTTTAAAACCATATAAATCTTTTGTTAATTTCAATGCCTTATTTGGAATTTGAGGGTTTTTAAAACAAAACAATTTTTCAAAAAACATCCTCAACTATACAACCATTTTTTAATGCACTCTTGACATCCATTGGATATAGTTTGAAGTTTAGATGTGATGCATATTCTAACATGAATGTATTGTTCTCATGACTGTAAAATGGTTTAAAATATTCCTTATAGTAAATCACTTCTCCTTGACAATAACCTTGAGAAGAAATATAGCTTTATTTCAGACTATAGTTCGAGATTCATCTACATTGTTTCTAAACAGACATTTAGTTCCTATAGTCAAGATGTCGTTATGTAAACCCACAAGTTTCCTGACATTATTTCTTTCAAAATGATTTAACACTTCTTGGATAGATATCCCACAAAATTCATAATTGATTTCATCATTGATATTTGTAGGATCACGATGTGATTGAATATAACGATGTTCAACATGATTTATTAGAGAATATCTGGTCTATGTTTGTTTGTGTAAATCTCCCACAAATTCATATAGAGTATTGTTCTTAAGTGTTCTAACAGATCTAAAAAAATAAGGAATATTAATTTCATATTCTTTAACAGGTTCAGGTTCATTATGGCTTGAATCTGGATAATTTCGAGAAATGCTATTTCTAACAGATTCATTCATAGGATGGTTAGACGATTTAACATTGATGTCTAGATTAGGAATATCATCCTGCATATTTTCTAAAGAGGTCATTGGTTCTTGTGAATCTATTTCATCAAATTTGACATGTACATATTCTACCACACATTTAGTTATTTTATTAAACACCCTATGGGATTTACTAGAAACAAAATATCTTTGAAAATTCCTTCATCAGTATTGGAAGAAAATTTTAACAGATTATCCATAGTGTAAATGACATAGACATTAAAACAATAATATTTAAAGTAAATAAACATGGGTTTTCTGTTGTTCCACAACTCATAGAGAGTTAATTTAAGGATTGGTCTAATTAAGACTCTATTGATTATATAGATTGTTTTATTCCATGTTTCATCCCAAAAGACGATAGGCAGGTCATATAAATTATGAATTATTAAAAATATTTCTTATAGGGTTATATTTCTTCTTTATACAACACTATTTTTTAGAGGTGTCCTAGGGAAAGAAAAGTTAGGACTGTATCCTTTTTTAGAGAAAAAATATACAAAATCCGGATTTTTTAAATCAAATCCATGGTTGATTCATAGATATTTAAATCTAATATCAAAAAGATTTACTATAGTCCTAGAATACTTGGTTAAATGGGAGAATGATTCACTTCTGTGGGCCTAAAATAATGTCCAATTATATATAGATTATTCATCTAAAAGAACATAAACATAGTGTGTCCCATTAAGGCTTTATAACTTAATGGATAAATAAAATCCATGTGAACGAACTCAATATGTTTAGATTTTGAAACACATTTCTTTGGTTTGAAACTAATTTTCTTCTATTTAGCCTTTTGACACGGATATACCTATTCATTTAGAAAATAAAGTATGGGTAGATCCTTGACCAAACCATTATGGTGAATTTTTTTATGTTAGTGTACATTACAATGTCATAGTCTTCGATTTCAAATCTAAGACTCTTTTTGAAATATAGTAAATCATGAAATATGTTGAGGAACTAAAGAATCCATGTTAATGGAATACATATTTTCATTTATAAAATGGAAAAATAAAAATGCATTATTATAATTAAAAACATTTCACGAAATATTTTTAAATTAACATTAAAATCGTCATCACATTATTGAGAAAAACTATGTGTAGAATATTTTAATCATTAAAAAATGTAATTTAGAAAATAAAACTGGGTTAGAGTTACCAATATGGTCAAGATAAATTATTTTTCCTTTAACATTTTCCGCAAAGGTGACATTCCCCCCATTAATCATTATTTGGATCTTGAATCATGTGTAATCTCCTATCATGTGTCTTGAACATCCACTGTCTAGGTACCACAACCATCTATAATAGCTCTTCCAATATCATTCCTATATAAGATTCAAACAATAAAAGATTTTGGTATGTAGATTTTCATGTGGCCAGAAACATTTGTAAAAAATTCTTTGGGAACCCATACATTCTTCATGGGTTTCCTATAAGAAAAATTTAAAGCAGTTGAAATGTAAACACAATTCTGCCTTGGGAAATTGGAAGTACTAAAATAGTTTCCTGTATTGGAACTTGTAAAATATTTATCACATTTAGGCATAAAAATAGTTCTTCCCTATTTTTCAGCAACATTACTTTTTCAAGGTTGGAATCCTATTCTAATACTATTACTAGGAGATACTTGTTTACCATTCATTTGTGTCAGAGTATTCCTTCCATTAGAAAATTATTCTATATCCTTTTTTAATTTCTCAATAGATATTTTTTTTCATTTTTTTTCTACACGTAGAGTATAAAAATTCTCTTTTTTTATTGCATGATCAGATTAAAAAGTGGTAGTCAAGGAACACTATTTCATTAAATATTTTTACTTATATTTTTGTTCAGTATAGGTGTCCTCATTTATTTGATATTATTGAATCATTTCATCATTGTTCATATTTTCAGATACAATATCAATTATATAATAATTATCATTTTGTATAGGATTCTCAAGTGATACCTCTAATGAGTTTGTCATAAAATCCATATTCGATTTCCCATACATTTCATCACGTGAAGGATCTGAGTCACTTGACCTATCATTAGAAGAACTCCAAAATTCCTTTAAGTAATTTTTTAAATTTTTAAATTTGTAATCATATATCTACTAAAATTTTGGCTTGGTACATCATCATTAACATGTAACTTTCTCTTACATTCATAGAAAATTGTCTCACCATAGGTATCCCCTTTATTCCAATCATTTTCCCAGTAACACTATTTATCATATTTACCCTTTTAGTTAGACCTCCGGAAGAATTAACTTCTTCTATAAAACCTCTTAAATAGTATATCTAATTGACTCATTCCCTCATCACTATCATATAATTAATCTTAATTTCTTTCACTATCATAATGAAGTTTTATCCTTTCATTTTCTTTATTTTTAGAATTAGGTGTTTTGAAAGCCATTGTCTTTCTCTTCGGTTCATATTCCCCTTCTTTATTTATGTTTAATTCTTCCTCACACATCATCAACATTCCTATTAGGATATTTAATAGAAATATGTAGATTTAAAAATATTATATAATTGATACAAAAGTCCCTCTCCATCTATATTTTGAGAATCTGTGTATTCTCATGATTTACTCCTTGGCTGTATCATCTTTTCCTAGTGATATCATAGTATTAAGAATTTCACTAAACCTAAGATACATTTCAAAAATATGTTCATATTGATTCATTTTAAAGTTATCATATTTAATATTATATGTGTTAAGTCTCATTTACTTAGCATTATATGATCCTTTATGTGAAATAGATAAAATGTTCCAAATTTCATGGGCTGTTTTACATGCAGAAATATTGTTTAACTCATAATGTCATAAATAATAATATATGGCATTCATGTCATTTTAATTATTAATACAATAATCATTAATTAGGTCATCCCAAGTATTCCTATCAGTAGAAGGTATTTTATATTCATATATAATGGAAGGCCAAATATAAAAACCCTTACTTTCTAGGTGCATTTCATTTTTATCTTCCATTGTGTATAATTTGTTCCATTAAATAATAGAGGTTTGTTGGTGGCATCACCTCCAAATTGATAATCCCAGAAAATTCAATAATATTTTAAAGAACTAGAAATTTTGTACTAATAGAAATTTAAATATATTTAAAAATAAAAAAAATAGGTGAAAAGGATGTTAAAAGAGATGTAAAATTATAAAAAAATAAAATTGAAATCAACCTCTAATACGAAAAGTGGGTCAGAGTAAGAAACTCATGAAGGGGATGAATTGAATTCTTATTAAAAATTTTATTAAAATGTTTTATTAAAATATTTTCCAATTAAAATTAAAATATTCTAGTTAACCAAGGATGTACTGTTATGATAGTTTTACTATTCAAATAGTCTCTCAAGAGATTTTATAGTCATCAGTTATAACTAATGAGATATTGATACAAATTTGAAACTACTCAAATAAGAAAAATAGTTATAACTACCATCCAAGATTATGTATCAAAGTAAAATTATGTTTTCTAAAATATAAGTTAAAACATAGAAAGACTTATTTGAAAGACACTCTATATAAAACATGTGGTCATGTCTCAAGTCGAGGCATATTCCATACAACATAAATAACCACATCCATGATTAAAAATATATAAAAATATTTGATACACACCCTGGATTAGGGTTATCAGTAATACATGAGACTGTCTAGGTCCCATGAACTCTTCCAATATTCTACATGGGGAAACTGACATCTAGGTCACACAAGACCTCTTCCAAAGTTATATGTGGGTGAATCTAGGTGTAGAAAAATATTTGAGTGAGGATATCATGGATCCTATAGTTCAATGCAAGTGATAGTGTGTGTTTCTAATACATATAAACAAACTTCTCAAAATGTGATGAAATGATACACAATAGAGAAAAATGTTATGAGATAGTGTTTAGAAGGATCTGTGTGTCATGAAATGTAGATATAGAATCTTTGAATCCTGTAGATGAAATGTTACATTCCTCTTCTAAAAAAAGTTTCACGAGTAAAGGGTTCTATTTTTCTGAGCAGTGATTTGTTCCTCACCTCCCTTGAGTTGCTGTAAGGATGCTTTCAAGATGGTTCATGGCAGATTCTTCATTTTTTTATAGATAGTTGGAATTTGATGTTATTCCATTGATGTATTCTTACATGTATGGGTGTTCTTAACTTTTTTTAAATTCAATCCACTCCTATATACGACTAATTATTTTCTATTTATTTTATAGGGAAGAAAGAGTACAAGGCATAAAAAACAATGTTGAGGATCATTACATATATTGGTGTCATTAATGTACTTAATGATGACAAGTAGAAAAAACATTTAAATTTAATTTAAAAAGACGAAAAATGGTTATGTATGGAATGGTGTCACAGTTGGGGTGATACATTCACAGTGAGACAGTCATAATGAGATAGTCACAATATCATTTTTTTGTAGAGATCTTGAACCAGTAGTAATGTCACAGTGTCTGGTCCTTTGTGAATTCTGGAAATGGTAGCAAGACTATAGTGTTAGGTAAACGATGTCTCAAGTAATGATGTCTATTACTTTGTCAAAATTATGGATGGTGTCTTGTTATGGTGTCTTGGAAACTGTATAAAGGAAACAATTTCATTTCTATTGCAAAAATCTGGAACAGGTTGCATGCTTATGATGATACAAACAATGTGAGAATTCAGAACCGGTAGCAGGGTTACAGTTTCAAAAACATTTTCTAATATTTGTAGGATGTCTTAAGAAGAAATATTCAATGATTGGATTATGATTAAAGATAATCATACTAAAAAATATTATAACATGATTAAACATAGATTAAAGAATTCATACATGATTTGAGATATTCTGAAATATGATATTGTGAGTGTTTATAACATGATTTATAATTGTATAAAACCTGAATTGTAAGAATTAACAGAAGATGAGTCCAATAATCAGCAAACATTATTTGTGGGAATTAAAACATCAGGATTCGAACAAAAATATTTCACCTTTCCCCATGATTTCATGATCCATAATATTAAAATCCATAAATATTGGATCTCTACCAATTCTCATCATATAATAACTATCATGATCTTTTTGACCAAGAGCATCATCCACCTTGTCCATTATCCTTTTATTGGGGTGTATTGAACAGTCATAATATTTGATCCGATCTAACCACACTCATTTATTCATATATGTAAATTTCTATTTGAATATTTAATTTAATTCTTTGGATCTGTATATAGGACAACCCATTGACCATATAAGTATTCTAGAAATATTTTCATTGAGAAAATTTCAACATTTATCTTTAAATTTGGAGTTGGATTAGTTTTTATAATTAATATTATATTGGAATGATATATAAGCTATAAGATTGTCATTATACATGATGGATCATCCAAATTCCCATATTTTATTCACCACTAATTTTAAAAATCCCCTCTCTAATTTAGGTAATTGTAGGTGATAATATTATAACCAACCTACATTTTATCTCTATGATATTTTACTCACTTTAAATTATCCAATGGAACATGGATCCCTTCCAAGTACACATGGTTAAAAAATTACATATCCCTAAAAAACCCCTCTCAATTTTCTGGTAGCATCCATCAGACCATGGAACATTAAAAATTTTCATTAAGATGGTTTCTTTTAGAGATTGTACAATAATATTCATATTTTTAGGATCCATTGATATATCCTCACATGTTATTTTATGTTGAAATAATGAGAATTTATATTTCCAAAATTGAAACTTCATAATGTTTTCATAAAATTTCAACATCCCCATGGTCTCAATTTAATATTAAATTTTTCGTCACAAACTTTTTTGTATTTAGAATATTTTTGAATATCATTTAAAAAGACTAAGAAAATATGATCATGTAATTCAATAAATTCTTTATAAATTAAATACATGAATATATCCAAAGAATCTCTATTTAAAATTGACATTATTATAAATCCATTACAACCATTTATCATATGAATGGTTGTCTTGGGTATATCCTATCTCTTCCCCTCATTTAATCATATCTAGGACCATGGTTCATCTTGTAAATGTATTGAGCTCTATGAAGTTGATCAAACAAGTTATTAGTATATGGTATAGTATACTAATTTTTTATGGTGATCTTGTTAAGTTATTCTCATTTTATGGAAATACACATTGACCAATAGTTTTTCCCATTAAGAAGCACTTTTTCACGCCTTGGGGGTGCAGTACATCATCATCATATTGTCATATTTAATAATTAGATGCCGGAAAAGAACAATAGAGACACAAACACAAAACTTGGAGGCCAAGGAAGGTCATAAGAAATGAAACCCGAGGACATCCCCTCGTACTACTAACCCCGTCCAGTTTTATTTTGTAAAGGTTGTAATAGAAGTAGGTACCATTACCTTATAGAGCATGAAAACCCATATGGTTCACTATCTTGTTGCCCTCTCTACCGGTTAGTCTCTGACGGATGTTACTAATGATGATTAAACTGCACTTCTGGAAGGGGTAGGAAATAGATTAGGGGACACTATAAAATCATTGAAATGAGTTTTGGAGAATCATATAGTTCGTTTCAGATTCATTAATACACATAACCCCTTGTATTCATAGAGTAATACCTCAGAGAATAGAAAGAGCCTCCACATGGAGAGAAGAACCCCTACCAAATTAAATAGAGAATGAAAAAACAAAGGAACCCTTAGATTAATGAATGGCCACAACATCCTTCATGATGCCCACATAGCATGATCCATCAGTATTGAGTTTCAAGCCCGAGGATGGGGGATTCCAACTGACCCAATGACCATGAGGGAAAACATTTTAAATGTCCTAAGAGGTTGAAAGTAGAAGGTGAAGGAAGGGAGAATCTCGTAAGTTGTATATGTGCCTAATCATATCCATAAGAAGACTATGAGTTGTAATCAAAATTACTCTACTAAAGGAACCACACCCCTAAAATATAAATTTTTTCTTCACATTCCAAAGATATCATACACCAGTATGTCGGATTACGGTTTTATCCATGTGTTCTTCTCCATTGTATCCCATGTTATGAAACCAACGATCAAGGAATGGGAAGTCCTCCAATGGATGGAAATGGACATCCTTAAAGATACCGAAGAAAGATTAGACGTCTCACTCCCTCCATCCTTTGAATAAAATGTTGTCCTGGATTTCCTCGTGACTACCCTTACAACAAGCACAATGAATGACCATGAAGATACCATATTTCTTAATGTTCTCGTCAGTGGCCACTGAGTTTAGTCTGATCCTCCAGGTTATGAAGTTATACATTTTGGGGATACACTTGATCCAATGGGTTTCATTCCAGTGGTCCTCCTCCATTGGGGTCACGAGCAGTGGATGAAATTACTTTGGAGAGAAGGATCCCGTGATTGAAGGGGAAAATGCACTTGTCGGGTTCGACATTGATAACGATAAGCTAAAAGGTATCCTATTGTTCCATGGATAGTACTACGTTGATGATGGTCAGTAATCTACTGGCCTCATCTTTTTAGATGTGGTAGGCAGGAATCCCCAGAAAAACAAAAGTACCGTCCACCTAATTAGTATGAAAGAAGGAAACCTTCCCTTCACTTTCATCCACCGAGCATGTGAACGGAGGGCTGAGTACAGAGTGAAAAGAGTATCCATGAGAGGGGACTTGTGTTCTACATGTTGAAAAACACCATATGCAGATGATCTCCCCATCGTGATTCCCCCACATAGTATAACAATCAATAAGATCCCAAGCCAATCTTGCATGCATGTAGAGGAGGGTATCAGCCAGACTATGAACCATGATCATGCCTTCTTGGATGGGCCTCTCCATACTCTTCCAAGATACACATGACTAATTTCCTTCAGCACAAAGATCCCATATGAAGTGAGAAATGAACTTGTTGATTTTAGAGATCACTACTTTGTGGACTTTTACAGAAGAAAGTGCATTAAATGGGGATATTATATGAGTATTCATGGAAATAATTATATAATTTGGATTGAGTTACATTGAATAAACTAATTCTTTAATCTACAGAAGTCTAGGAAAGTAATTATAAAATGAATTAGTATATTCCCAAAAAATGGAATATATTTTATGTTGAGTGTCTCACAAACAATTTAAGGTAAATTTATCTAATGGATATGAAGTATGAACTAAAAACATAATGATAAATACATTGGATGTTAATATTCTTACTCCCACAAAAATATTTTCATATGATGATTCTTAATATCCAATGTTATTTCCAAATAATGGAATTATATTTGGAATATATTTAAATTTTGAAATTATTTATTCAAAATAATATCAAATTTTACTAAAGGATGAATATTATGATTTTCAAAGAGAACATTTTTACAAACATTAACCTGAAATCCTATAATATAGAATGGGGAATTAGTGTAACTTTACTATCAAGATCCACAACAGTTATTGAAATAACATATAACAATCCTTTTCCATGGATTAAAAATATGTATTAAAGAACTAACATTGATAATTAACATATTCACCACATATAGAACTATAAAATATAATTTGTAAAGTAGGAGTTACCTTATTTCCCCCAATGAATCTCTTTTATTTTTTATCATCAATTACATAAATTATGGCACAATTTATAATACATAGATCATATTATATTTCTTTTGATACAATACCCTTACTGGTTCGTCCCATATTCTCAACATATATGATGTTTAATCATCATTAATTTAACTAAATAATAATCTAAACTCCCATGAAATACTAATTTTTTATTACATGGTGTGTTAGTAAACTCATCCAAATTCAGGTTGATAATTTTATATTTAGATATATTTTTAGCAGTAATATTATTCCAAAAATTTATTACTCCTATTTCATTTAATTTCCATGATGAAAATCATAAGAATTTCCATCACATTAAATATTAACATGATTCTTCTAGGATTTATCCATTGAATAAAACAAAAAATTACAACATTAACAATAATAATTATTGTGAGTAATCATATAACCATGCTAAAGAATTTATTTAACGCTTAAATTTTAACACCTTGTTTTTAGTATATAGAAACTTTAGATTAAAATAGGTCATTAATATTCATCATATATTCAAATCCTTCATAATGGTTTATAAATAAAATGTGAATTATCTCAAAAACATCCCTGGAAATTTCTATATAGGTGTGATGTATTAGGAACACTCATCATCTACTGGGGAAATTGTAGTTAATAGCTAATGGAATAGAATAAATTTTTTTACCCCTTAGTGCATGTGTTTATAACCAAATCTAAATTCCTTTATTCAATAATTTATATATATTGTTGGAAGGAAAAAAATCTACAAATTACCAAATATATGAACCCATCATGAAATAGTTCATAAAAATCAGTTATGTGAAGAATTTTAATTTCTCTCGCATTGTGGATCATTTTAGGTTTCATGTTTTCGATAATTATGTAATAACTCAAATATGGAAAAATAATTAATTAAAAATTAGAAAAATCTTAATGATATCCTTTTTTCCCATTAATAAAAAATTAATATAATTCATTATTTATTTTATGAAACCACTTCATAAAATTCAATATTAATTCTTACAATCCCTTAATAATACATAAGTCATGTTGAAATATTAAAAATTGTGGGACAAGCATTAAAATTTCAGTAAGGGATATAAAAAGAATCAAACCATTTCTCCAATAATAAACACTAATCACCATAAAAAATTAACATTATGTGAGATTTTTTACACATAATAGGAATTAAATACATTCCATTGAAGATAATATCATTTAATAACTATTTTTCTAATTAAAATATTACCATAAAACCCATATAAAGCATAGAAAATACAAAAGGCTATCTTGGTACATCATTATAATTTTCAATATTATAAATGGAAGATCCATGAGGATGAATTACATACATGTCACTCTTATTAATGGAATATCCATATGGCTAACATCCATACCTAAATCATTGGATGGTTATCACAGGCCCACACATTATTGGTTTATCACAGAACCACCCATAATTGGTTTATCATGAAACCAGTCATCAAAATTCCAATGAAAACTATATAATAATAATAATGAAATATTTAAATTTTCGATATTTCAGTCATAAAAATTAATTTTCTATTTGATAAAATCATTTAATGATATTGAAATAATCGATCCATTTTCAAATCACATTTTCAATAAAAAAATTCATAGAAAAAATTAAATTTGGGATTATTTTTCATTAAAGGACATAAGGATTATGGAGGAATAATAATATTAAAACAGACATAAAATATCCTTTATAATCTGTATATATATATATGTGTGTGTGTGTGTGTGTCTGTAAAATAACATCATGAATTTTGAAATAGAGGATAAGATCAAATCTTTAAATATTCAAAGCATCTCGTACCATGTTTGACATTTAAATCAGAAGAACCATTAAATAATAACAATTTAGAAAACATTAAATAACATGGGAATAGATAAATTATTGATATGGAATTTAAAAGGAGCTGTATATAAACAATATATAATAATAATTGATCATATTATATATAAATTACAAAATGAAAGGTGATAAAGAAAATGTCCCATTCATGTGTCCAACTTTTCACGTGGATCATTATTCAAAAAATTGTAAAATTACTTGAATTATTTACTATATTTAGATCATTTTTATAATTATTCATATTTAATGTTGAATTTTTAAATTTTTTTAAAACAATTTAATCAATTATGTCTACATGGGTTTTTTAGACTATATTCAGTTTATGTTTCAAAATGAATAAGGTTGGGTTAATATGTTTATGGATGTAATAATATATAAATATACATAATATTAATAATGAATCAATTATCATATTTGTACACAATTAAAACTTTAAAACCAATCATGAATGATGGTTTTGAAAAATGAACCAATGATAAAATCATGGAGACGGTGGGTCATACGTACACATGAGTAACGTTCTAATTTTTTTGTGATCATTGTGGAAATAAGGTCATGAATTATAATAATATCATATATACCATATTATTTATTCATATAAAATTATATATATATTTCTTATGATGTTATGGAATCACATTTCTTGAATGAGGTGGTAGTCCACATGCCAACGAACAATGTTATCACCTTTTCTGTGTGTGATAAGGTAATAAAGAAAATGATATATTTTATTTATTGAACTATAATTATTTAATTAATATATTGTATATGTTTTTATGTCATGTATGATTAATTAAACAAATTTTTAATATATTCCATGTAATGTGTGAACACATAACTTTTCTATGAGGAGGTAGTAGTCCACACATAGACAAAATTTTTTATCTTATTTAAAAAATTGAAAGCATGGTGGTTTGTGTTATATAATGAATAATGAGGTATAAATAAAATTAAAATATCATTAATTTCATACAAAAATATTGTGTACATCAAAATTCATAACCATGAGAGGTGGTGATGGAAAAAAGAATGACATCATTCCACGAGGTAGTAATTCACCAAACATAAAGAATAATTTTTTTACCCATGTGATGGATGTATTTTTAGGTGTAGGAAAAACCATTATCTTGAAAAAATATCAGAAAATTTCAGATATTGTTGTTCATATATATTATGTTAATAACATTAATTTGTTGTGGGGATAATGAATCAAAACACAATTCACATTGAGGAAGGTTACATCCTTTTCAGTAAATCCTTTTGGTTTGCATAAAATCACATCATTAGTTGGATTTAGTCAAATTGACAGGAATCTAATGTCTAGTGAGGGATGGTCGTAGATTATTTGTTTATGGGTTGTTCGAGCCAAAGGGGATGAGATGTGTAATGATGTGGGGAGGATGAAAGTCATTTTATAGTGGAGGGGGAGTGGTATTATTTTGGAAATAAAATTGTATGCTCTATTAAGAGGTCTACCTTACAACATATCACTCCAATAAAGAAGAAAATTTGATCCATGTGGGGATATTTTAGATTCATCGAAATTCAATTGGATTTGGATGTTTTTAGGACATTTGGACTATTCTGATCAATGTTTAATGAAGAAGTAACCACATTTATACCTTAATATACATCATTAATATCAATTTATATCAATAATAGATTTTCCATAAAACCATATTTACCATAGTAGAAATTTTACATTATTATGATACCAAATATGAAATCATTAAAAAAAATCCTATAAGTGGGAGAAAATAATTTATAATTAATCATATTGGCGGGATGATATAGATGTTTCTTAAGGTCAAAGCTCAAAAGTTTAACATGTTTGTTGAAATAAATACAATGTAAACTTTCTTCCAATTATAGAAATTGTTTTAAATGATATATAATTGATCTAATAATATATCAAAACAAATTGACAATATTTTTTGACAATATAAATAAATTGAAAAAATAAGATGTTTTGAACTAAAATCATCTATTATTTACTATTTATCAATAAATGAATGTTCATAGAAAAATAAAAAATATCCAGTCATATTAAATTTAGATATTTATGTTTCCAAAAAAAATCTTTTAAAATTTATAAATGGTTTAGTAGTTTTATTTAAAATGGGTCTATCATTAGAATGTAGAAAACAACCTTTTTAAAACATATAACCATTTCATATTATAATTTTATGTACTATTATTTTAATAATATGATATTTATTCCATGAATGTAATAACATTTTATAAAAATTGGTAATCATAATATAGTAAGACTTATTCATTCCCACTGATATAGAGACTATGTGATAAATACAATATAAAAAATTTAAAAATATATTATTGGTCGGTATATGTTAGGCTTAAGTGCAACCAAATATTTTAGATAAACACATTTTTGTGCTTCATGTTCGTAATAATAAATAGTAAGGATATTTATATAAATATTCCTATTTTATCCATAATTATTAATAAATATAAAAATTAATTATTCCTTCATTAGTTGAGATGTTTTATCCTTCCCCCTTTCCAATATTGTTTCCTCAAAAATTTATTTTGTTATCAAATCAGTGTGGATATTTTTCCGTAATGGAATTTTAATATTCCTATGTTTCCTATTCAACCATTTTGAGTTTTCATAAAACCAAAACATGGGGAATTTCCTAATTCCGAAAAACATTTTCATAGTTGTCAAGAACATGAATTATTAGTTCCTCAATGGAAACATTCTCTTCTAGTGGAACTATTTCAGGGTTCATTACAGGACATGAATCCAATACATAATACCTTAACATTAAAACATGATATATAATGTACACATGTGTTAAAATAATAGGTAATGTCACATATTATGACACTGATCCAACTTTCTCCATGATTTTATATTGTCCAATAAACCATTTCCTCAGCTTCCACATATTAAAAATCTTGTTACACTTTTCCATTAATTTAAAAAAAACACAATCAACTACAATGAAAGAAATATCACATATATGGTTATCCAAAATACTTTTTTCCCCACTGTAATATCTTTTCATGTGTCTCTGAATCAAATAATCTTTCTGAACCATTTCCTCTAACAACTCCCATCCCATTTACTTACATGCTCCTCCTCAAACCAAAAAACAAAATTTCTAATACCACTTTCCTTATAATGCTTCGAAATATTCCATCATAAAACTAAAATGGTAAAATTTATTATAAGAAAAAAATGAAATATTCCAATCCCAACATCCCTGATAAATAATTAATAATGAACAAATCATAATTTTATTAATCTAAATATTCCAATCATCCTATCCATTAGATTGAAGATGAGATGAAGTACTAAAATTTAATTTAGTATCCACTTTATTCTAAAGTCATTTCCAAAAATTTGATGAGAACCTTGGATCAATGTTCGATACAATATATAATGTCATTACATGTAACCTAATAATCTCCTTTAAATAGATTCTAAAAATTTGATCTATTGACATTGAATCATGAATGTTAATTAAATGTGTATATTTTGTTAATCGATCAATAATAACAAAAATCACATTATAATGTTTAGAATAATTTTTCAATCATACCATGAACTCCCTTGATATGTTCTCATATTTTTACTTTGGTACTAGAAATGGTTGAAGCATCCATTTCGATAACGGTCGTTTTTCTTTAACCACTTAACAAGTAAAACACATTATAAAATTTTAAAAAATGTTTCTTTTTATTCCTGTACACCTACAATAGTCAGGAAGGTCTCTATATATCATAGTTCTCCCTAGATGAATATAAAATGGAGATCTTTGTGATTCAGTTAATAAATATTTCCTCAACTATGAATAATAGGGCATAAATAATATATTTTCAATTCGTAAATCACCTTCTTGATCAATATTAATGTTAGGAAACATTACATTATAAATAGATTCTACATTTTCATGAAATTATTGATCCACCTTATGAGACCTTTTAATTATTCCTAAAAAATTTGACTATATATAAACCTAAACCAAATGAGAGGATCTGTCTATATCTACAATCCATAGGCCGAAATTAATCAAATCACTAACTAAAGGGTCACATTTCAAACATAACATGCCTAAAATAGAATTATATTTCCAACTTAAACCATCATCCACCTTGTTTTCATTTCCCTTCTTATAGTAATTCATAAAATAATAATCCTAAAATTGTTCAAACCCAATTCTAGGTCTCTTTTTCAATTATTTCTATGGGGATGCATACTTCAATAATACTTGATTAGTATGTATTTCATAATTTACTCCATAAAAATTATGCCTTCAAATTTTATAATTGAAAAGTTACAAATTATAAATCATGTACAGGGTAATATAAGTCACGAGGTCTTAACTGATCTAATGTATCAAAAATAAACTAATCATTCTTAATTAAGAAACAACCATTCCATTTCAATGAAACATCACTGTAGATGAATATTTATCCATTTTAGGAAGGATACACCACATCATGAGGATTGACTAATCTACATTTCTGCGTCTGAAAACAAACAAAACATTCTCATTCCTAGATAAACATAACACCCATTCATGTTAACATATTGAGTGGGATAGATTAAAAATAAATTTTTTCAAAAAACCTTCTATAATAACCCAATATGACATGTAATCTATGAATCTTTGTGAAATTTTTAGGTCTAGTCCACTCATAATAACATTTTTTTAAAAATGATAAATAGTTTTTACTTTTCAAGATAAAATATATCTATGTAGTGAATTATTTTTCAACTATAATTAATACATGTTAAACATTCAATATAATTTATTTTGTTATAGGGTTCGAAAAAATCCTTATGTACCATTAATATTAATCCTATATTTTAGAATGTACCTACACATCCACTCTAAACACGACCACAAACATATTCCAGATTTGTTTTTCATCCTATGTTGAATATCCATAATAAAATATTCCTCTTGGAAAATATAAAAAAATTCACCCCATTACATGGAATCATTATTTTGACATTATATGATATTATTAACAATTGACCACAACTAATCATATTCAATTACTGAATAAAAAATATGAAAAGTTACCTTTTAGTGATCTGTACAACCCATGACATTGAATATCTTTTCTTGGACTTTAATCCATAAATCAAGTAGAACATGGTAATCTGATACTTTAAATTATGGGGGATATTTCTACATAAAATTATCCACTATCATCATTTTCCCTTATGGAATATATACATTTTCTTTTTCGTGTACACCCACACCATTTATATCATTTATGAATAGATCCATTACTATAACACACTACTCTATTTCAATTCCAACCATCCTCATATGCTAAAACAAAATGATATATTCCCATAGATTCTTTAAAATATAGCTTACCTATTTCTTATATGGATAAACATTTTAATCAACCATATTTCATATGAATCGATATGATAGTATTTAAATTCAATATCATTCTAGCATATCTGTAAGGTAAAATCATCAAAGGGAATGCTATTAAAATTAAACTAACCTATAATGTTATATAAATAATTCCTCTAATACCAACATTAAGGACCCATCCTTAATCATTACATAATATTGGGATATGTATATAATTTTATATTCTCTCAGATTGATGATAGTTTTAGGATTTTATTTTTGTATAATTAGAATATAAATCATAAATAACATACCATAAAATACAATGTCAACACTTCTAAACAATATAAATTATTTACCATAATCTAATACATATAAAATAAAACATGATATACTATATAATAACTCTTTATGAAAATAAACATGAATTATTCCAATCCATTACTCATTGTTAATGCATATAAAAAATTTAAAAACATGGGATGAGTATAAAAATCATTGGAAAGGATATAAAAATAAATATATTATCATTCCGTTTATAAACATTAAAAAATGAGAAAATAATCAAATAGTAATAATTTTCCCCATAAATAAGTAGTAAATACTTTCCTTGGAAAATAAAATAATTTTATCCCATTTTTGTAATCACAATAATACCAAAACCAAATTCAATATTAGAAAATACATAAATGTATCTTGAGAAATCATTTTACTTTTCACTCTTATAAGTGGAATAACCATGTGGTTTACTTTCATTCGTTTCACTATTATAAATGGAATATCTATACAACCTTCTTCCATAAAAAATGTATTGTACATCTATCATGGAACTACCCATCATTGTTTAATCACGAAACCAACCTTAATTGGTTTATCATAGAAAAACCCCTCAAATTTAAAAGTACATTTATATATTAATAACACATAAAATATTAAAACATTCAACATTTCAATCAGAAAATTTCATTTTCAATTACAAGAAAATATTTCAAGATATTGATATAATCTATCCATTTTCAAAAAAAATTATATAATAAAATACCTACAAAAAAGGGACAATGGGTAATCATTTTAGTTTTAAAACCCGAAGGCTTGTAGAGTAATCCAAATATAAAAATAGACATAAAATTTCCTTTATAATCCTTTTTTATACATAAAAAAAAATTTAATAAAATATTATGAATATTTATTTGTCAAAACAGATTAAATCATTAAACATTCTATTCATCTCATACTGCTTTGAAAATCTAAATCCTAACCCTATGAAATAACGACATTTAACTGGATATTAAATAATATTCTAATAGATAAAATATTAGAATTTAACATCAAATTGTCTATATAGACACATTATAAATGAATAATGTCTCATATCATCACGAAATTCTTGAATGAAAGGACATTGAGATGAAATTCCTTATAATGATTCAAACATGTCACATGTGTCTTTATCATCAAGAATAACAAACATGTGTTAATTATTTAAATTCTTTATAACCTTTTTATAGTTTATGATTACTTTTATTTAGAATATTTCAATTTCTTAAAAAACTATTTAATGAATTAAGTCTACAAAGCTTGGTTAGACCATATTCGGTTAATCTGTCAAAATGGATAAGGTTGGATGACTATGGTAAAGGGGAAAATTTAAAAAAACATATCCATAATAATATTCAATAAATTATAAACATATGTATACATAAATATATCTTTATGCACAATCATGAAACTTTCTTATGAAAAATTAACCAATAATACATTCATAGAGATTGTAGGTCATACTAAATCATGAATAACATTTTTATTTTAGATGATCGTTATAAACAGAAGTTAAGTAACATTTATCTTTATAGAATTATCGTTATATCAAATATAACATATTATTTAACCACATAAACTTATATATAATTATTGTTATGTAAAAGGAATCACATCGCCTCATTGATGCAGTAGTGAAAGGTCCACTAGCAACGTTATCAATTTTCAAGGGTCTGAAAAGGTAATTAAGAAAATGATATATTATATTTTTAAAAAGGTAATTATGTCATGAAAATCATATATATTATAGATATTCAACATATTTTTTTTATTAAATCCATTCATAATACAATCTTTGTAATGTGTGAATGAATCACATCACTTTGAGGAGGCAGTACTCTACACGTCCACAGACAATGTTATTGTATTTTCATAAAATGGAAATCATGAAGGCGTGTGTCATATAAAAATGTAGAACTATAATATCAACATAAATATAATATCTATTACATACAAATGTTATATCCAGCATAATTCTGAACCATTATAGGTTTTAGAGGATGTAATGAATGACATCATTTCAAGAGGTGGGAGGTTGTTTTAAACAAATGGTAATTTCGTTACACACATATTAGAAGTGTGTGTATGTTTTTTTCAATACCTTCACATAAAAAATACTAGTATATTGAGGATTTAGATACTATTATATAAATGTGGATTAAGATGAGATGAAATTGACGGGAATGAAAAAAACATATAGGAAAGGTGAAGATGGATACCTCATTTTCATGTAACTCCATTTGATTTGCACCTAAATGGATTCCTTGGCTGAATTTCGTCGATATTTTAAGACTCTAGGGTGATGGTAAGGATGTTGCGAGCTTATTTGGGAAGCGATTGGATGTTCTAAAGGTTTGAGTGTTCTTAAGACATTGTTAGGGTGAATTATCTTTATAGAAGAGTGAGAGTGGAATTATTGTTAATATAATAAAGTAAATACTAATGATAGGTCTACCATATATCATGTCTAAGACCATGAGATATTTTAAATTATATTTTTGAAATAATTTAATCTTTTTGATATTTTTCACTTCACACAACACTAAATATAGTTTTATATATAAAATTAAAATTTTTAGATTTCATTATATGAAAGAACGATTCTATCATGAACTACATGAAACATGAATGTTTATCATTGTCAACAAATAACAATGATTTTATCTTATATTACATAGAATTCTGACATT
This sequence comes from Viscum album, assembly GCA_963277665.1. Classification (NCBI taxonomy): domain Eukaryota; kingdom Viridiplantae; phylum Streptophyta; class Magnoliopsida; order Santalales; family Viscaceae; genus Viscum; species Viscum album. The sequence goes on along the minus strand of OY728121.1, from coordinate 645,030,625 downwards.
CCTCAATTTCATCAATAACATGAAAGACAACAATATACCGAAGAATATAATATTAATAAAAATATTATTATTTAATATAATAACATATAAACTGGACTTTAAAGAGGAGTTTTTGAATTTAATTAACTAATTTATGAAAATATATTTTTAAATTCATTGAGTAAAAATTAATTATAAATGAATATAATAATGAATTGAATATAAAGGAATTTTTTTATAAAAAATAATTTTATTCTAAGTAAAGAATTGTATCATAATAAATTAAATTAATTACCCATGGTGAGTTATATTAGTTAGACTTATATGTTTTTATAGTAAAGCAATTTTTTTACATTGACTGAATATATTTGATTGGAAAATGACAATAAAAAATCCAAAATTACACATAAAAACATGTATTTTTTTAAAAAATTAGTCTTAATGACTTAATGGATAACCTATATTAAATTTTAATTTTAGAAATTTTATATACATAATATGGAAAAAATTATTTTTTGATTGAAAACCATAATGTTTCATTTTCTAATAATTTATGGATTTTTTCTTTGATCATTCTTTTTTAAATGAAAACTGAAAATACTGAAATGTAATTCAAAACATCTATTTCATATAATTTTTATACAGTTAATTTATGTTTATAATTTCTTTAATTTATAATTATTTCAATTATGAAAAAAATAATCTAATTATTTTTTTGGAATCAATTTCAATTTGTAATTAGAAAAATAAATTTTTCATAAATTTTTACATTTCTACTTTAAAAACCCTCGTTGTCATCCCTCACATAGGATCAATTTACAACTAATATCCTCCACTTATGTTTTCATATTTTAGAAAAAATTAATCTATATCTATAATTAAAATAATTTATTATTTATAATATGGAAATATTTTTTTTATTAAAAAATATTATCCAATGTCATTAAATTAAATTAACACGATTTAGAGGAAAATTAACTTTACAAAGGAATAAACTATAATATTAAGGGACCAAATGACTTATAAAATTTTTCAATATATATTTTATCTTATTATATCCATCCTATACACCCTAATTTATAATTTTTATCATTATGGGATTGACATGACATGGGAATAATATAATACCCTATGATTTTGGGAAATATTTTTCAAATTTAATTAATCTTTCTGATATATTGCATATTACACAACACATTATATTTTATTTTATATATATAAATAATATATATATAATTATAGCTTCTGGTATATGGAATACCATGTTGATCTTGAGCTACTCATTAAACATAGATTATCATGTGGTTCATGCGACACTGAGTTAGTTTGTGTTACACAAAAGACATAGTTTTTCCACATTTTAATGGTCAACCCATCATAGACGAAAATTGTGACACTATTTTATTTTTTAATTTTAATATTAATCATAATTTATAAATTCATTATTTGAAAATTCGATTAGGGTTATTTTTATGGTTTTTTTTGAGAAATTTTATTTTTTTATTAGTAATGGAAAGTACTTTATTTTAGTTAAAGGACACCTTTTCACAGAATTAATTATTAATGTTAAATGTTGTTTTAAATTGGATTATACAATCCATATTGATTAATTATACATCTATCAATTCAATTTTGGTAGTTGGAATCATTTTTATATTGAAATTATTTATAAAACATATTGACCTTTTGACCATTTTTACTTTAATGCCCTTATTTCTCTCCATATCTATATAATTAGAGTTAAACATAATTTTCACAATTATATTATATGAATTTTGAAAAATAGGAATAAAATTTTTTAATCAGTATAATAATTTTTTTCTATTATGATCAACTTAATTTTTCACCCAAAACATCAGTGAATGTGATAAAAATTAATTACAGTGATTAAGGTAAATTTAAACATTATATTGTCTAAAACATAATAAAAATGACCAAAATGACCAGGGCATATTTCCAAAGGGATTGGTTACTAAGAGTTTAATCCCATCCCTTCTCAATTACAATTTTATGGTTTGTTATGATATTATTAAAGGTAAGGTCCCTATATAAAATTTTTAGTAAGAAAAAAGAAAAAAAGATAACATTCAATGCATTAATTATTTATTAAAAAATGGGATATTAAAAAATTTACATTTCAGATTATAAATATCCACATTAAAATTAATTTTTTTATATTTATGATAATAATTTATCATTAATTTTTAGAGATGATTTAGTTAAATAAAATTAATATTAAACACCAATGTAGTGATTATTTAGTTAATAATTCACTAAAATAAATTATACAATAAACACTATAAGTGAAGTAAATTGATTGAACTTTTTCCTATAACTATTTATTTGATTAATATTTCATGTTAAAATTCTATAAAAATATTATATTTTAATTGCTATATTATTTTGATATTTTAAATTTTGAATTTAATATATAATCTCAAATTTGACCTAAATGTTAATTCACAATAAATTGTATTTTATTAAATGATTTAAAATATAATAACATATATTATTCCAATTGATTTGTTTGAGTTAATAAATTTTAAATATGTTATATTAATGGGAAATAAATATTTATAATTAAGATATTTTCCAATATATTGTAAAATCATTTTCATCATGATGCGGTTTTAAGAAGGGTTATTTCGCATCACATGCATTTATTTTAAAATTAATTTCCAAAAAAAGAGATTGATATTTTGTAAATTATATATCATATATAAAATTATATATATCTAAATTTTAAAAAATATATCTTGTTGACATTGTCATAATGGTAAAACATTATAGTTTATAAAACCAGTGTCATTAATAAAAACCAAAATGATGAAATTGGGGAAACATAAAAGTCAGGGAAAAAAATTTAAAATGTAAATATTTTTTGTGGTGGAGTTTTTCTCAGCTATTATTACCCTTTAATCCATTATTTAAAACATCTATTTTCATTAGGTTAGGTATACCTTCCATTGATGAATATCTTTTGGTATGTACAAGTGTTCCAAACCCCTTGCCCTACAAAAGGTAAGCACTCTTCTACTACATAAAAACTATAAAACCAATTAGTTTTGTCCATGATCTACCCAATACACATAAAAAATTCATATATTCCTCCTTGATGACTCCATTTTGGTGTAAATACTACAAATGAATCACATTGGTTTAAACCAATAGGAGTTACCTGATTAAGAGACAATACCCTCTCTCAAGCACTTTTATATTATTTTCATTCTCCACACCATAAAATATTCTTATTACATGAATGCGTAATAATAAAATAACCTCAATATAATATTATTTTTTATAATACGGGTTATACCTACACTTATAAACACTTCCATTAAATTGTTAATGAACATATTATTTACATGCACGACAAACTACCAACTCACGAAACAAAGATTGTTCATATTTACATTAGATCCTTTCATAGAGGAAATTATGATAACAAAAAACTTATATATGATATTTATAATATATTTATTCTTAATTAAATTTTTATAACATACCCTTATACATTCTATATTGTGTAAATATGATAATTTCTTTTGAGAAAATTTAAACTACCAGCACCTCAAAGCGATGTGCATCGTTCACACACTGCATGGATTATATTAAGTATATGTTTAGCGATCCAATTTGATATAGATGACATAATAAGTATAATTAAATCGTGTTATATACATATATACAAATAAATATATTTCAATTTTTTCATTATTTCAATACATCAATAAAATAGACGTATCGTTCTTGCGTACGTATAACCTACTATCTCCATGATGGTGTATTCGATTTCATACATCAATATTTTATAAAATAGTATAGTAAAAATATATTGAATATAAATTATATTTCTATATTTTTTTAAATTCTTGAAATAACCATATTACTATAGATACTGCAGATATTACAAACTAAAACATGTACGAAAAGCCAAGTGAATATTATATGAATCTTAAACATAACATGAAATTGTTAAGAGGAGAGTAATATAATTTCATAATAAAAAATATATAATGTATTATATATATGAATATGGTTCTAGAAAATATGTATAAAAAATATACAATTATTTCATAGGAAGATTAGACATGTACCACGATAGTCATGACACAAGGAAATTGGATTTTGTCTCTCTTTTTATTTCCAGGAGGTACAAGATTTATTAACCACACACGACTTTTGTGTAGTCTGTATACATCCATGGGATGTATTAAATTATTACAATAATTCAATTTTAAGGTATTTAAATATCCAATCTGTTATCATTATTTCATGGGGTTAATGTTTATAAAGATTCCAAATCAGTAAGACAATTTTTTCTCAATTTGACATCTCAGAGACACCTATTTTATTAAGCACCTACATTCAGTTTTTTGATGTTTTTATACATCCATTTGAATTGTTATATCACTAATGTACTTCATTTATTGATATTTTAAACATCATTTAATTTTATTCACAAGATGATTCAATGATACCAAGTGGTATGTGTTTTTTGAAACAATCTCATCCTTTATCGATAATGATTAAATTTTTTCTTCCGTTGATGTAATCATAGGATCCTTCTCTTAAAAACATTAATTAATTATATTTTACTCTAGTTATTCCTAATATATTTTTATATTGGTATAATGTTTCTACTCCTTCTTACATAAAATTTTAAAGAATACATTTCAATAAATCCCAACTTTACCCTCTCTTCGATAATAAATCTATGTTGCTTCAAAACAATGTTTTCTAAAAAGGGTCTCCCAAAATAATATACTATTATAAAATAATAATTAAAATAATGTTCTTCTCATATTTTATCTTACAGAATGGTTTTTGGGTAATATTATTTTATATTTTATAAAAAAGGAATTTTCTATCATTTTACAATGAAAAAAGGAGTGATCATCTTACCACGTACAACATTATGGATTTATCCACCATCTTGATTAAAACTCCCTTAAATATTCCTTTACAAGATTAAGAATTTTTTAATTGAAAATATATTTCTAATATTATGGATATTTATTATTTTTAACGTGGGTTTCAATGAGAAAAGATTTTCAATGAAAAAATTTGTTCAAAATTGTTTTATTTTTATCAATGTGTGTTTTAAAAGTTTTCAACCAAATTTTTAATGAAATATTTTAAAAAATGAATTTTATTTTAAATAATATTTTTATCATTTTAATTTTTTATTTAGAAATATTCGATGAATTTTCATTGAAAATGGTTTTCATAATGTTTTCAAACATATATCATAATTTTTTATGTAATTTTGTTTCAAAACATTTTAAATATGTATTTATAAGGTTTCAATGTATTATCATAGGAAATGGTTTTCAAAATGTTTTCAAGATTTTTTAATAAGTTTTCATGTGATAGTTTTTCAAAATGTTTTCAAGCCTTCTTATATGTTTTCAGATTATTTTCAATGAACCATTTTTCAACACTTTTCCAAGTTCATTTTATAATTTGTTGAGGTAAAAAGTTTTCAAAAAGGTTATATGTTTTATAAAAATCATGATGAAAGGATACTTTCCTCAATAATTGTTTTTAAAATATCTTTCTATGTGATTCTTCATCTATGATGACATATTTGGATGTTACTCAAACCCTTTTATAAGAATATCCCAAGGTCTCATTCATATTCTTTTTTGAATGGTTTATTTTATGATGGAAGGATTCTTATACCTTTTATTCTTAATTCATAGGTTATATGATTTTGAAACACGCTTCACTTCTTGGGTTATTAATGGATGAAATGATTATGAAACCATCAACTTTTCCATATGTTGATGTGAGTAAATGTCAATGATACCCCTTTCATTTCATTGGTTATGATGTCATGTTTATAGAACCAATCTCTTTTTTATGGTTCATTATATGATTATTGATTTATTATATTATGGTATATTTATGTATGACTTTTTATAAAATGGTTAGGTTCTATATCTCTATCCAATTTTTTGGGGATATATTTATATATAATGATATAGAAAAGGAAGAAATGAGAATTGAACATAGTTAAGTATTATAAGGTTTTAATGAGGATTTAACTCAACTCATTATTACATTGTTTTAATAAGGAGTGAAATCAGTTCAATAATATAGGTCTAGAATGGGGGTGCAGACTTGGTTCTCTAATGGAATTTTTCCAATATGATAGAATTTTAATCGATGGATGAACTACTATAGAAATCATTATATATAGTAACATGTCTACCACATTTCCATGTTTCATTCCTGTTATATTCTTTAATGGATATTTTATTTATTTCATTTTCATTAATGCATTATGAAATTTCAAGAATTATTCAATTATTCATGATTATAATATTATGATATATAGTTTATGTTCATCTACTATTATTATAATGTTCTCATTCCCATATTCTATTGTTTATGCTTATATGTCTCCCTGTTTTACCCATATTGAGAATCTCATGTCACCGCTTTTTTTGTTTCCAATCCCAATATATGATTACATATATTAATTATGATGTTTCTATGAATGGTTTTAGTTAGGATGATCCTAGTGGGAGATTATGTATATCACTTATATACCAGTGTTTATGCTTCAATGTTTTTAGAGGAACTAAAACAATATGGCTTTTGGTCATTTGTTTGTGTTATGTTATTTGTATTCTCAAAAGTTATGTAATGTTAATTTTTGAAAATAGAGGGTCTCTATAGTTGGTATCAGATAAAATATTTTTTTATCCTTTGGACTCTATAATGATAAATCCTTAGTGAGAACTGTAAGTACATTTCTAGTTATAATTCTAAAGATAAAAAAAATTGTAGGAAAATTAAATGTCACATTAATAACGGATAGAGTGAGTGTTTTCCGAGAAATACATAAGATTATAGATTCTATATGTTTATGTGGATATAAAACAAATTTACATAGGTGTAACAACTATGAAATGATGTCCGAGTCTTGAATCAAGGTAATAAGGTACAAAAACGGTTCTTATTGCACACCTAGATTGACACACCCATGGGATATGATTTGGGAATTAATAACCACTTTATGAACCATCATAAAGGATTTAATATTATAATGGATATAAATTTCCTATGAAAAATCATATTTTTTCATAGATTAAAGAGGTAGGTTCTTTGATTTTGATATCTTATAAGTGGGGATTATCATGATTATGTGGTTTTCAATGATGATTAATTTTTCAGCCTCCTTGCTATCATGATTGAGTCAATAGAACATGGTTATCATTGAATGATTCAAATGTGGAATGTCGAACCTTATTCAAATCAGTTTCATAAGTTGAAATCTCATAAATAGAATCAGGAAGGTGGTATGAGTATGGGTTATATCGTTGATGATAACGAGACTTTGAATAAAATTTTAAATTTACTATATGTTTGTCATGTATTGATTGCATTAAATGTATTAAACATAATTAGATTGAAATTATGGAACCTTAAGACATTATTCATACATCACATTTTTGGAATAAGTTATAAAGGTATAAGTTGATGAATCTTTAATAATGTTTTAAAAATAAATTTTAATGAATGAAGTATTTATGATTCATAATTAAAAATATCATGTCATCTAAATCATAAAATATATATATGTATTTTACATATAAGTTTTCATTATGGATTAAAAAGGGCATGTTGAATGGTGATGATGATGTAGAAAAGTAATATTTTGATTTAGGTAATGTTACCCTTAATGGGATCAACATGTTGGGAAAAATTGTGTTTACCATGGATAAAGAGACTATTTAAGTGGATAAAGTAAAGTATATAGCGATGTTTACCTGGGATCTGATTATTGATTTTTTACAAAGTGGTCTATGTCATCCTGGATGATATTGACAACATCTTGTATTCAATGAATATATCCACTATCCTTTTGAACAAGGAGGCATGCATGTATTCCAAAACGATATATAGTAATTTAATTTATTACAATGTTTTATGTGGATTTACAATGAGTGTATTTACATGTTTTTGGAATATTAAAACCAAGAGACTTTTTTGGGAAATTTGAGGGATCACTCTTAAGTATATTTCATGACATTCATTGTAGATTTTTAGATTTTAAACTTTTGGAAGGGTTATATGGATAACCATTTATGGAAAGGATATGTTAAACTTAAAATGATTTTTTTGAGATTAATGTTTTACCTCATCACATGGGGAATCATTTATATTGGATAACATGTTCTACACAGATTATGTTAACGGTAGCTGAAGACAGATGGTATGACTTATCATATATATTATAATGCGTTAATTCTTCTGGAAATACATGTTCAGCCTCATTTCATGGAATGGGAGATGAAATGGAATTTGAACAAGGAAAAACAAACAATGATCTCTTCCTAAAATCATTCAATTATATATTTTCATGAAAATTCATTATGTTAAGAAAAAAGGACCTTGATACAAGAAATGATATCCTTGTGACATCATTTCTGAATATTCTGATTGTCCCTTAGTTCATCAAAAAATTATGGGGTTCTTATTGTTATCATTATCAAAACCTAGTCCTCTACTACCATCCATTTGAATTTTATTACAAAATATATCTTTAATGTCCATGTTTTACCTTCCAACTTATATTCTCTTACAAGGGAAGCAAGTTGTGAGTTAAAATGGGTAACCGTTACAATTCCAACATTTTCTTTTAAAGGATGTTTTAGAGTCAATTTTTATGATATTGGATTATATGAAATGAAATATCATGTGTTAAACTATTGACAACCAAAAATAATTTCGAGTTTCAAATAACTTTTAAGGGATGTAGAATGTTTTACCCATCCATTTTATGATTTTTTTCTCAAATTATATGAATCATTATAATATATTTCATTTTAGAAAATAGTTTACAAATAATTATATTAATATAAATACAATGTTACTATCTATGGATTCAATTATTTTGAATAAAGTTGATATTTCACTACATGAAATAAAAATATTATCTTACGAAACACACAATTCTGAGTTACATGCAAGACCGAGTTTTATAACCATTTTACTTAGATATGTATCTTAAAACTAAATTTTTGTCTCTTTTATGAATTTAATCTTTTAAAATAATAATCATTATTGAATTAATATCGTCCAAATAATATTATTGTTATTTTTGGAATTTATAACAAACATCATTTTTCAATGAATAGTGAAAAATATAATATTGTATTTTAATAGTACCTCGTCTCTTAAATAATTATAAATGATAAATTATATTTCAAATTTTTTTATATAGTGACAATAGAGAAATTATACATATATTAATCTAATTTTGGTCCTTGAAATAATTTTTATATTGTATATGTATATATATATATATAAACACTTATTGAATGTGTGTACGTTTTTACTTGAAAACCTCACATTCTCTCTATATCATTGGGAGTATTGTGAAACATGATTTTCACACTTCTGAGTTTTTAATTTTGAATAATGGACATATGTAGTTTTAAATAGTATAATTTTTATGTTATGGAAGATAAACATAATTTTTGACCAAAATGATTAGTGAAAGATAATTAAATTAAATATACTAATTATGGTTAAATTTGTGCTTAATATGGGACAACAAAATAATATTAAGAACCAAAATGACATGAAAAGTTTTCCAAAAGAAAATATTTTCCAATAATTCAATCTTATTATCTTTTATATCAAATTTTATGGGTTATTTTTATATTATTTTCGGGAAGGGTCCTATATAAAAGGTTTAGTGAGGAAATGGAAAAAAAGGGAACATTTCATACCATTAATTTTTTTTAAAAATTGTGGTATGTACATAAAATCATTTTTTATGTTATAAATATTATATTTAAATATAAATGGTTTTCTATCATAATAAATTATAAATTATTTTTTGATATGAATTTTTTCCTAAAATAATTATGAAATGCCAATGTAGGGATTATTTAGATAATAATTAACAAAAATAAATGATATTATAAATGTTAAAAGTGATGTGAATTGATTATATTTAGTCTCGAATTATTTTTTAGATTAATATATCATGATACACGTTTTTTAACTTAATATATTTTAATTCCAATATTTTTTTTATATTTTAAAATTAAAATTTAATAAATAGTATCAAAGTAGATATTAATGTTATTTTTCAGTAAATGAGATTTAATTAATAGATTTAAAATTAAAAAAATTATATTTTATTCCATGAGAATTTTAATTTTTAACGAATATTAAATAATTCTTATTAAGGGTCCATTTTTATCATTATAGTTAATTTACTAACAAATTTACTGTCAAATCATTTTTTATGGTCTGTGTTTAAGATGTTTTTTAGCATCACCTGCACTTATTTGAAAAATTATTTCCAAAACACTTGGTATTTTTATATTTATAAATATGTATAAAATTTAAAATTATCTGAATCTTTTTTATAAAAATATAACTTTAATCTTGTGTTAATGTTTAATCATCATATGTTATAAAAATAATGTCTTTAATTAAATGAAAAATTGGAAAATTGGAAAAACATAGATATTGAGGAACCAAATTATTGAAATGAACATATTTGTGTGTGGTGGAGAATTTATTGATCATTATCCCCATATAATCCATTTTTTAAATTTTCAGTGACATTTTGTTAAAGTATACCTCCCATTAATAAACAACAATTGGTATTTATAAGAGTTTCTCTCCCTTTCCGCTATAAAAAGGAAAGCACTCTATATCTTCCTCACATTTCTCAACCCACTTATGTTCAGAAATGGTATTTCCAATACACATATATACATCCATCACATACTTATTTAAGCCTCCGATCTGTAATAAATACATCAATGGAATCCATTTTGTTCAACCCAAAAAGAGGTACCTGGTAAGAGGTAACACCATCCCTCAAGCTCCATTCATTTAATTCCATTATCACCCACTACAATATTATAATTCAATGAATGTGGAAAAATTATTATAAATATAATATAATTTTGTTATTCTATGGTTTATAACAAAACTTTCACACACATTCATGTAATGGGTAAGGGACAAACTATCTACGGGCATGGTGAACTACCACATCACGTAATGATGATTGTTCATTTTTCCTTGACTGCCTCTAATGATGGAAATTATGATAAAAAATTTATTTTTAGATGATATATATTATATCTATAATTTATTTATGATATTTAAAATTTTAATTAATACATACCATAATGCTTTTCATCTTGAGTATATATGATAATTTCGTTTGAGGAAGTGTGGACTACTGCCACCTCAAAGTGATGTGATTCGTTCACACAGTACATATAATTTGTTAAGGATATGATTAGTGATAATATAATATATATATATGATATAATAATGATAGTTTAATTATATTATATACATATATAGATATAAATATATTTCATTTTATTTATTTCCTTCAAAATGTCAATAAAATAGAGGTAGTGTTCATACATATATAAGACCTACCATCCCCATGAATGGTGTATTCTATTTCATACATATATATTTAACTGATTATTATAATAAAAATATATCTAATATACATTAAATGTAAATATATTTTTTATATTTTTTAAATCATGATTTAATTAAAATGACCACATTTATAACAAAATAAGACAATAGTGAAAAAGAAAGAGAATATTACCAGAAAAGTATCGTTAACATGATATTGTTCCCCAAAGGGTAATATAAAGTCAAAAAAATATATGGTATTACATATAATAATATTATTTTTTAAAATATTTTTATTAAACACATATATATTATACATGCGGTCATATTTACTACATTGAGAGTCAAGACACAAGGTAAGGGGATTTAATCTCGATTTATTTACATGAGATACATGTTTTATTCACCTCACATTAATTTAGGTTTGGGGGTATATATCACTTGTATGTATTCAAATACTATTTTAAATACGTTTTTGGATATTTATTAATTCATTATACTAAATATTTTTCATGGGATTAATTTTTAGATTGCTCTCAAATCGGTAAATTGGTTTTGCCTAAATTTTCCATCAATGAGACAGAAGTTTTATTATAAAACTATATCCTTTATCGAGGTGTATATAATTCCAATTGACATGTTATTTCTTGAAAATAAATCATTTCATGATATTTTAATCTTCATGTAATTTCAGGGAGTTTATGATTATATGTTACCACATGGTGATATTTTAGGGAAACAATTTCATCATTTGTGGAGTTTGTTTATATTTATGCTTCCATTGAATAATTATTATAATAAATATCTCAATAACACTCATGAGTTTTCTTCTAGTGTGGTTGATCATAATATATTCAAGTTATATAATTATATTTTTACATTTTTCTTCATAAGATAATTAATAAAGTGTCTCTATGAAATCCTAACATAACCTCCCATCGGTCAGAAATTAGTATTCCTTTAAAACTATGTCATCTAAAATAAATTTCTAATATGATCTAAAAATCTCCTATAATCATTAAATTATATATTATATATTTTTTAGATTACAATTATTTTTAAATGATTAGTATTTTCTCTTTTAGAATAAACAATTTTTATAACCATTTAACATGAAAAAAAGAAAAATTTATCTTACCTCATATGAAATATATGTATATACCCACCATGATGACCGACACTCACTTTTTGGTCACATTACCATAAAAAATGTTAATTTTATAAATGAAAAATTTTCCCCCTATATTTTATATTATTTATTTTTTATTTGGGTTTCAATGGAAAATGTTTATCAAAAATTTACTTCAGTTATCAATGCTTTCTTTACAAATTTTCAAAGCTAGTTTTTAAGAAAAATGATTTAAAAAATGATTTAAATATTAATTTAAATTGTATCAATGATTTATTTATAATTTATCCATATATTATCAATTAAAATGGGTTTTAAAATATTTTCAAACATCGTATATAATTTTCCAATTAAAACATTTTCATAATGATTTCATGATTTCATTATATGTTTTCAATTGTATATTAAATGAAAAAGATTTCAAAAAAATTTCACGCATAGTTCATATGATTTCATATAAATGGTTTTCAAAACATTTCCAATAGGTCATTAAAAATTTTCAAATTATTTTCAATGAAATAGTATTGAAAACATTTTCATGAATGTTTTATAATATTTCAAGTAAATTTGTTTTTAAATGGTTTTATGTTTTTTAAAAATAATCATTAAGAATGGATCTTTTCCTCAATAATTGTTTTTGAAAAATATTTCCTGTAAATTTTACATCTATGATGACATTTGATGAAGGAACTCATACCATTCTAAAGAATTATTAAAGGATACATTCATATTATTTCATTAATGTGTTGTTTTTTGATAGAATGATGCATATGCCACCTATTTCTCTTTCACATTTTATATGGTTTTCAATCCAAAATCATTTCACATTTAATTCATTAGAGAAATAATTATGAAACCTATATTTTTAAATTGGTTATTTTCTGAATAAATGGTAATGAAACCCACTTCCTTTCATAGGATATGATTTTATGTTTATTGAACCCATACATTTTTTATGGGTTATGGTATCATGAATGATTTATTATTTTGGGCCACATGTACGAATAATTTTATTATGAGATATTTGGGACATATATATCACTCTACTAGAATGTTTAAAAATTTATACCTCATGATATAGACATGTATTTAATGAAAAATGCACTCGGTTCTTTATAATTGGATTGGAATAAGGATTTAACTCGATTCAGGGTTACAAGGCTAGAACGAAGAGTGAATTCAGTTCAGTAATACTGGGATGAAATGTGGTGTGAACTCAGTTTAGTAATGTACATTTCCCACTAATATTTCCTTATAATAGATTCCTTGAATACAATGGAAATCATTATAAATTCTTACGTATCTAACAAAATTCTATGTTGTATTCCTATGTTATGAATTCATTAGCTTGTTATTTATTTCCTATTGATTATTTTATTATGATCATTAATATTTTATTCAAATATATATGTTTAAAATATTTTTATATGCTAGTTATGATCATCTAATATTATGATACAATGTCCATGCCCCTATTCTCATGTTTATTATTACATGTATCCCTTTTTTACCAATACTGAGCATCTGTTCTCAACACTTTTTATTTTTCCATTCCAAGGTTATGAAGATATGTATTAATTATGATGTGTATAAGAAGCGTTTTATTAATGAAAAACCTATTGGAAAATAATTTAGTTCAATTATATACTAATGTTTATTTTTATTTTCATCCAATTGGAATAAACTGATATGGTCATCAGGAATCTGTTTGTATCATCTCTTATGTATTACACAAATGTTTTTTTATTTTATTGTATTAAATGAGATGGTGGACATAAAAAATGAGTGAGTAATTCCCTTTTCCAAAATTTTCATTAATTCATCTCCTCATCTACATGAAAAAGGTACACTCCCCACCGCCTAATTCACACCACTCGAGTGATTTTTCCCTCCCAACCTCTTCTCAAATAATCCCCCAAAATTCCCATCTACCTCCTTTAGGCCTCACTTTGGGAGGAAATATGACCAAGGAATGCCATTGGTGAAAGTAAAAAGGAGTTACCCAATGTAGAGGTAACATCCTCCATCAAGATACTTTTTATTTATTTCATTCTCCACCACCTAAATTATTATTATTCCAAGCTTATATAATAAAAAAAAGTATAATATTTCATTCCATCGATCTGTGGGTGATATGATGTTCTCAAAAGAACTTTTGTACCCAAGGCCTTCTAAAACCCCTTCTAGAACCATGATGTGAAATAAGTGTTTGTATTAGAAATTATAGACTGAGGACCTCCCGAAAGATGTACCACCTCCCTGTTGTATTGCCTTTGTAGTTATTCTACCATGAATTTATCTCCCATCAGTATGATTTTTTCTAAATTTGTCACGAAATTAAAAAAACTTACATCGTATCATTTAAATGAGGTGATATTAGTAGATAAGTCCTGAAATACATTGAAACATAATCCCATTTCCTCTTGGTAATGAATAATGGTAATATAATACCTATCAGTCACTGATGTTCCACCTCCTCCTTCACATAGGGTGAACATCGAGTGATGAGACCAGTAATATTATGTTTCATAATAGGCCACCAATATTGCTGTCTTAAATCCAAATACATTTTTGTGGCATCTAGGTGTAATACCCATGATTATTCATGAATAACTATGTTATGTGAAGTAAACATATTAATTTTATTCCATATCTGAAAAATAAAACATTATAGAAAAATATCAACAACTTTATGCAACAAAAATTATTCAAAAGTTTCTTGAAAACTTTTATAAATTACAATTCCTCCACCATAGTTCATTGGGAAATGAAATATATGGGATATATGATCTTAACATAGTGATAATATGATAAATAAATCCAAAAAAACAAGTTATTTTCATTAATTAATGTGTTCTACATTTTTTAAATGCATGAAGAATAAGAAATATCCTCATGGAGGCAGGCTTTTGAATAATATATAGTTTATGATACTCATTAATATACAAGTTATTTGTGTTAGGCTATGATAACTATGATTAGGGTATATTATATAGATATATATTTCACATAGTATAAATGTTTGTGACCTATATTATGTTTCAATAACATATTTATACCTTATATAATTCCATTAATAATTTCATTCACTAACGCGTTGTGCATAAATAATATTAAAACATCATATACCAATCCAAACATGAATACTACATGTGAATATTAATATCTCAATAGATTTGTTATAAAATAATAATTTATAATTTATATTAGGGGTGAAGAGGTTTTTTAATCAAAGAATTTTTTTAGCTATATTGATATTTTTGAAATTGTATAATGGGTACGAAATATTATTCATAAACTATGGAAATAATAAGGATGTGTATATAAATTTGTTGTTTATTAACAAGTGTAGTGGAAAACCATTTAATAAAATTATATTTAGTGTATTCACCTAACATGGTTTCTATAACTCATAGTGTTGAGAGTGAATTATTTAACCATTATGAGATTACTATGATCAATGCATTGTGCCTCTACCTAATTCCTTGTGAAAATAAATTTTATGACTTATTCTTGACGAACAATGATAAATTTAGGGTATTATTGAAGAAAGATACATGTGTTTAATATAGATCATGAAAAAAAATATTTTCACTTGGAAAAACAATGACAATAATTTTAACTGCATACTTTACATAAATCAATTAATTTATAATTAAAAATAATTATATGTGTATCAAATTTAGGATTAAGTTAAATAACATTTCACAAAGTTCATCTAAACATAATACTAGATCTAAAGAAATTTTACACCCCATGAAATATTTATTTATATTAACATAAAACTAAATCATGTAAATTACTATTTTAAGCGATATATACATATATATATTTCATCCCATGAAATAATTTATCTAATTACATAAGTAAATATATACATCTTTTAAAAGTATTTTTGGTAAATGGGTCATTAACTCATCTCAGGTTCCCAAAGGAATTATTATACCCCTGAATAATTATTTTATTTTAATAATAAATATTATATTTTGTAATCCAACATAATAGAAGTATTGAATAATATTAAATATAATTTAATACCCACTTATAATAAACCTGAATTGATTGTATTTTTATTATGATAAATATAAACTCTAATAATCCTTAGTGTAAAAATGAATACATATATTATTCATTTACAATGATGTTTCTAAATAAAGTAAGATATTGAATATGTATAATATGTGTAATATTAGGAATGTATCTCACTATATGTTTATTCAACCCATAAACAATGAGTTGTATTTAATAACATGTCATTAACCTATAGATAAATATAAAATATGTATACTATAATTTTTTATGAATAATACAATTTAATATAATTACTTTTCTTTTGATATCAAATCATATTTGAAGAATATATGTTTCCATACCCTTTTTATAAGATATATATTTATTTTTGTTCATGAGACGAAAATTTCAGTAAAAAGTATAGGTACAGATTTTATATTTGAAAACACAATCTCAATCATTGTGTATGATATATCTTATTACACAATGAAACAATATATGATTTATTTACAATTAATTTAAATTAAAATTCCAATTTTTATTATAGATTAGGATTAATATTTATAATTTAAAATTATATTGTATTTGGAAGGTGGGATGACTAGTTGATGTTGTGTCTCAGTGATTTTGGGAGGCTCAATAGGTGGATGGTGTGTATAGGGGAATGGGTTGTAAATTTGTAAAACTAATGCATTGTCAAATTTGAAACCTGGTACCTATTACAATGACACAACGTTCAAAATTTAAATTAATGATTCCACTTTGAGGATGTAGACCCAATAGATAGTTGGTGGGGGTACACTAGGTGTTATATGGACTAATGGGTATATTTTGATGGATAACCGTGTACATAGTGGGCTCTAGAGTGGTTTCACGGATAGGAAATAAATGTATTCTTAGATTCAATCTATCAGAACCCCACTAAATGTTCATCTTCAAATTGATTGTAAAGCAGTATTTGGGACACACCCTTTTTCTTATTTATCTTTCCCTCTTATACATTCAATTATGTAAGTTTGGTCTCATTGAAAATGACATTTTTTAGGTAAAAACTCCCCCTTCTTCCACAATTGTCTTTATTAATTATTTCCTTATAATTTTTTTTATCACCCATATATGATTTTGTAAATGATTTATTATTATGAAGAATTAATAATATAAAAAATATTTTTTATTTTCATGTGGTGTATAAAATAAATAATTAGATAATGGATGCACATAACTTTTTATCATTCCAGTCAAGGGATTAAAAAAAGATTTGTGAAGTATAACGTGACATGAATAAATTAATGATTTTATAGTTATTATGAGATATTACATTTTCACATTATAATTTTATGTGTGTTCCATTAACCTTTGGTATTATGTTCTCCTTTGTTACAATGTTATTAAATGGATTATTGAGTATCATGATTTTATGTTATGTGGGATTAAATATCCTAATTGATATATATTTTAGAAATATTCATTCTAATAATTATTAATGTTAAAGACTATGTTTTTGATATTATTATAGAAGTAGGGTCTCACGATGTGTACATGATTTGGATTTTTATAGGAAAAATCATGTATAGACCTCTATTTGAAAAGATAACTCATATTTTAGGTGGGTGATCCCTAGATAACTTAACTATATAAGTTATATTCTGCAATATTGGAAACTTTTATTTTATTTTTTTCATATAAACAATGTCGAGGGATATAATATTCCTGATGTTAAGGAAATATGTGGCCTTTAGTCTCACGGAATTTAAATGAGTTCCCTTCTAGATTTTTAAGAATTAGAATCACATAACGGGATTCCACCAAGGAGGTATGGACACTAATTGAATTTTAAAAAGTCCAATGATAGTATTAGGTATTTTATGAGTGGTAAATATATATGCTTGGATTACTTTGGGATAGTTTTGTTTCCATGATGGTATTATACACATGGATGATTGGTTAAGTATGTTTACATCTAATTTTTGGTTTAGAACACCATCATAAGGGTGGGTTGGAGTTTCAGAGTGTGTTATGAGAATACAATTTCATTGGAGTATAGATGTCGTCAATTGAGGAGAGTTATTTTTTGGTGATTGTTCTGAGAGATATCCTCTAATAGGTGTATAATGTAACTATATTATGGTATATTGGGAGTTTTATATTGGTGAAAAAATGACTTATTAATATACCTTAAGGGGTTGGGTTTGGCTTATATTATAGGGATTGGTGGTGGTATATTGAAGTGTAAATTAGGAAGGTAATTTTGATCCATCCACTATCGTACATGGATATATATGTCCTATGAGGAACGATAATAGCATGTGATGATGATTGTGGGTCATTGTCAATGGATAAACTAAAGGATATGTTGGTGGAATCTAATGGGAACCCTTTTTTGTGAGATTTTGATGCCTTCATCCATTGGAATTTTTTCCATTGGTATAGGTGTATAGAGAGGGGAGGTAATCCTAGATAATAAGGTGGGTCATGAGATGTTATTTGAGACACTTCGTCAATACAAGTGGTATTATAACCTTATTACTATTTCCTATTGTGGAGTATTACGGTGTGGGTGGCTTGTGAAAGATGAGACCCCACACTGGATGAGAAGTGGTGTGTATATGTGTGTTTGACCTCACCATGTGTGAATGAGTATTGTTTGAAATGTGGTCTGATGGGGTCATGGTTTGATAGAAGAGGGATACTTGATGATACATATTAGAGTATTCGAATCATATTAGGAATCACCAAAAGTCTAAGGTAAGATTATATTACTTCACATGAGATGAATATAATGAGTGAGTGGATAGAGGTCACAGTTAAGCATTATGAAAAACCGTGAGTGCAAGAGATGAGTTATATTTGAGAGGAAAAATATTGAATTATGACCCAACATAAGTGATTGGGTGAAGGAAATAGCTTCAAAATAAGGTGTGTACCCTGACCTAGTGGGTTAAGGTCATATTTTAGTGTAAGGGCCGACCTTGAGTGGGTGGGTTTAGTTCATTATTATTATTAGTCTATAGACTATATGAGAGGTTAGTGGTATGGGGAATTATATTTTATTTTCCATGATTCATAACCCTAGTTGAAGGGGTGGTGGAATATAACATCATATAATTAATAGTTTTTATCCTCACCTATAGTGAAATGTTTGTGGTATGAAAGTTGTTATCATATTGAGGTGTAGTGTTCGATTGTACCCTCACTGAGAGGGAAGAGGTCATGCTATGTAATGATGGTGTACAGAATTGATATAGACCTTATATTTATTTACAGGTTAGAGGCTATGATATGATATGATACTCCACCTCTATTTATAGGTTGTGGGATACATTTCAGGCAATGAAGTGACTACATCTTCCAGAGTTTTCTAAGACAAGTAGTGTTAGGAGTTATGGTGTCCATTCATGAATAGAATGACTTGAAACATATTATTGTATGATGTATATAATTTTTCATTATTTTACTCTTGAATATATATTGACATGATTCTATAAAACAAGTGAAATTTTTTGAACCCCACATTGATGTATTTATCATACCATACACAAGAACTCCATACAGAGTTTACACCATATATATGAATTTGAGGTCAAAAGATTCATAGTGGATCAGACTTGAGTAGAAAATAAATGATTTAAATAACGGTATTCTAGTGATAATTTATGTTAATGTGTAGAATACATATTATTATAATTATTTTGTTTTATATTTAGTTTTTGAATAACCATGTCTAAGAAATATTGATATGTAAGACTATGTGACCACATTATTCATATATTATATCATGGATATATATTTGTTTAGTCATGGTTTAGTTATATAGTAGTTCAATAATATGCCCTTTAACATGTGGTGTTGATTGATGTTAGGTTATTTTTTTATAATTATTGATTGAAATTTTATTGAGAGTATAATATATCCCACATTGGTCATACCATCTATTCACTCTTCAATGTAGTATTATATAAAAATAGGGGTTTCCTAAGGCCATGTAAAACTTTTAATATGATTAATTTCAATTTATTTTGTATAGGTATTTTAAAAATACATATCGGATAGAATTCTATTTCATAATAATATATTTATAGTTAAATTTAGTTCAAAATATGTCAGATCATTTGATAAACCTTGAGTTGGATTTTTTTGAAACTTCCAATTGTGAATTCCATGATACCATGTTTTTTGGTTTTCTATTTTTTGGTTTTAATTGTAATTGTTTTTCAATTTTTCCATGTATATGTGTTTATTCTGTATCATATTTGTGGGTTTTATATTATCCTAATGTGGACAATAATTCTTATATATGGAAAATATTGTTTTTGTTGGATTCATGAAGTTATTAGTGTGATTTGATCATTGAGGATGACTATACATCCCCTAGGTGTAATAGATGAATATAAAACCTTGGTGGGTATGTTCAGGTTTTGGATACCTTGTTTATTATTTGAATCTATTGAGTTAGTCACATGATTTATTTTGAAATGGACATGGGTTTCATTTATATGTTATAAATACATGAGCGTTTTGATAAGAATGAATGAGAGATGTCTACTGCTTATAAAATGTAGTGTATATTGTGGTTTTTGGGAAAATGGTTTGTTTAGTAGAGTAATTATTTGAATTACATTCCATTAGGTTTTAGGGATTTCATTTTTAATATATATTTTATAATATACAATGTTGTTAGATCTATTATGGGTACGAAATGAGTGGATTACATATGTGTCTGGAATGATATGTGAGTGTTGGGTGATCATGAGTTAGCCTTTAATGGATTGATAATCCTTAGAATTTATAAAAGAAGTCCATGAAGTTGGATATATGATTATGTGATAGTATTCATTGGATTAATGAAGAGTTTATTATGTGTGTGAGATTAGGTTTTATTAGATTAAACTGATCTGAAAAAGAGTTATGCTATTTTGAAATGTAATATGGATGTATATAACAATTTTTGGATTGGATTATATTTGTATTGATTAGAATAATAAAACAATTATATGGTACATTATGGAGAAATATCTATATGTGGAGGTGGAAAATTGCACCTTTTACTGTTTTGAGAGGAATTTCATACTATCTAAGGTTTGAATTGTGTTCTTTATGTGCAATATATATTAGTTAATATAGTGATTCATGAGTCATATAGAAGTCCTTTAGTTATCTTCTTGGATCTTGGGGTACTAGAGTGATGAAATAATTTTCTGTGTACCACATAGTATTAGTTTATAGGGATTATTAGTGGGATATAGTATACTCATATTATGATCACCTCACTGTGTGACCATGAGTTATATGTTGATTCATTGTTTATTTGGATGGGTCAATGAATGAAGAATTTAGTGAGATGAATATGGTAATCAATTCATGATGTTTTGAAATGATTTTTCAGTGTCTTATCATTGGGATGTTGGGGTATTATAAATCGATTATAAAACCATAGTTTGTTCAATTCAATCATGACCCTTTAATGGGGTTGTATAGGATGGGATAATAATGAATTTGAAATATAGATACTTTTGTCATGCTACATCATATCTATGTTGATACATTGGTATTAGTGTAAGGGAATCCACTTTATTATGAGTTCAATGTTGGTTTTTAGTGGATGTGACCCTCATTTCTATGATTCGTTGTTAAGCATAAAAATTACTTCATGTTTTGTTAGACATCAATGATGTTGTCTTGAGAATGTGTATTATTTTTACAATTTTTAATTTTGGGTTAGAACTTGAATATCTGTGGGCTCTTCATTACCATAGAATATTTTTTATAATGTAATGGGAGTTTAAATGAGAGATTATTTATATTATAATAGTATAATGTCAATAATTATACTCAAATGGTTGGTAGTATCTTAATTTGAAATAGTATATGATCCTCATCTTAGAATGGGAAAATATTAAATGGAACTATTTGGAGAATTTTCAGGGTAACACATGAATTTTAGTGTGTAAGAAGATCTTCATTTATCATTTTCCTTCGTGAATATTATATTTGTGACTTATTTGAAATGTCCAATAGGTCATTTGTGTTGAAAGATGACGCAAAATAGAGTTTTTTGGTATAAATGAGTTTTTCAATTTGATGGTGCATCAGTGCTCATAGATATAGTGTCCTTATAGACATGGTTAGTTGAGAACCCAACCATATAATTATATTGTATTGTCATTATATATATGTGTGGGAATTTTTTGATTCCACAATTCCATTTGGTTTGAAGGAATTTTGATTGGATGATAAGATGGAGAACCATCTTGAGAGGTTGAGTGTATTCTATAAGTTTTAGTCAATGAATATGAATTAATATATTAATGTTTAATTAAATGTTGTATTATAAATTAATATTATAATTATCACATAGTGTATAAAATAGGTTTATCATGTGAATATAGGGGGTTTTCAGTGAAAATTTGTTGTATCTGTGATTGGTCTTTTGGTGTTTGAGATCTATTCATTTTTATTGGGAATGGTAATGTAGAGTGGTAACTGATTCGGAGAAATGGATTTTTGGTTTAGATAATTTTACGTGTGATTTTTCTGGATGTGAGACGTTTAGTGGTAGAGTTTTTAATGAAACATAATTTTATGCTTCTGTAATTTCAATGGAAATATTTATCTTTTGTTCAATATTGGGTCATTTCGATAGTAATATTTTGGATAGAAATTTAAAAAATTAAATCACCACAAAATTATTTTTTGATATATGTTTCTATGGTTTTTGGCGGCCTAAGAAGAATATTGAGTGTTTTGGGGAAGGGTGTAGTAATGATTGGACTAAATTTATTACTATATTTAATAGAATATAATAGACATAGAGAAACTAGGTAATCTATGTCTTAGACATTATAATCTATATCTTGTATCACACCCACTGGTCAATGGGATGTCATTTTGTGGTCGAGGGAGCAGCGAGTTCCTTGTGTTGGCTTACAGAGTTCCCAATGGATTCTATTGACATTTATCCATAAGCGGTTA
Source organism: Viscum album (assembly GCA_963277665.1). Lineage (NCBI taxonomy): Eukaryota > Viridiplantae > Streptophyta > Magnoliopsida > Santalales > Viscaceae > Viscum > Viscum album. The sequence continues at coordinate 645,007,113 of OY728121.1, read as the reverse complement.
TATTGTTATATTATATAACCATATATTATAACATGCATTCTGTGTTATTATTCCACTAAAAAATTAACTATAAGTTGTGTGTCTTCTTTACAATATTTTGGTCCCAATTTTCCCATTGACCTATTGTGATTTTGCCTCATTATTTATGATTTTTTAGAGGTATAAATTATTTTATCCCCTATTCCCATTATTTTTTATTTCATATTGTTTTGTAGTATCTTTAGTTTAGGGTTCTGATGATGATTATTCTTAATCCATGTGAATGAATTGCAATTTAATAGGTAATTTTTAGGTGGTTGAAATGGACATCAAGGGTTGATGAATACAAACAATCATTTTATATTTTAGTATAGTAATTTCATCTAGGGAATTTATTTCAATTTTGTTTTATTATTTTATATATTTAATGGGTTACACAATATATACTTTTCTCGTTAGGATAGTATTTGGTGTCGTAGACTTTGTGCATGAAATTGGTCAAAATGATAGTTTTTTTGGGCAGGATGGATGAGTTTTCATAAGTTATTTCACCTTTTAAAGAAATATTTAACAAATAATAAATGTTATAATTATTTTTTTCTAATAATAAATATATTACTATTTTTTATTTTCCATTAGAATGGAGCTCATGGTGTGGATTGGTTTTGGCAGAGACATGGAAGAAGTATAGATAAGGCTTGGATAAAGAGGATAATTATTATATGAGGATGGTGGTCCCTATAATGTCTAACCATAACCTTGTTTAAGTATTTTATTTAATGTTTAAATGGGAATTAAATTTATGAAAAATGGATTATATTCTGAGACTACCCAATGTGTTTTAAATAGGTGGTCCACCGACTCCTCCCATCTAAGTGAGTTCTCTAATATGTTTTTTGGAATCAAAATATCATGATGGATTATAGATAAGGAGATGTGGATGCCTCTAAAATTTTTAAAAGGATTTATGTGGGTATTAGGATATATATTAGGTGTGAACATATTATGAATATCATTTTTAGGCTGGTGTGGATTCCATGATGGGATATGGTCTAAGTAAAATTTCTTATTTTGTTTTGGGACACCCACATATTGGAGGATATTAGTATTGGTGTATGTTATATATAGGATAAGTCATATAAGGTTATTAGTGGTGTATCATGAAGGGTTTCATATTGGTTATAAGAATAATATCACTCTTTTAGTAGTGTGTGATGGAAATATAGTTTGTGTTCTGGAAATATTTTTAATGGGGTTGGACTGACTTACCACGAAACCATGTGGTGGTGGTTTCAGCATGGTCAATGTGGATTGATAGATAATAATTGATATTGAAACTAGTTTGGGAGATTATACATTCAATCATGATGTCATTGGTATGTAAGGAGTATGATTCATATGGATATTTCATGTTTATCAATATAGGTTGTATTCGATGAATAAATTTACATTTTTGTCTATGAATCTAGAAGACTCATTTATAAGAAATTTGGTGAGGTATAAATAAATTTAGTTTTTGATATTGATAGAGTGAGATTAGATTGGTGAGGTTATGAATTGTGGGTTGGTTGGTATTTTTTTACTGTAATAGATTATGGAATGTCATGTGGAACTAGTACCATAGACGTATGTTAATTAATGGTGTTCTTGGGGAATTTTATTTTTACAATGGTTAGGTAACTATACTAGATAAGGATTGACATGTGTGTTTGTGTGTGTGTGTCTGTGGGAACTTTCTTGAGTGAGACTGTAGGGATAGAGATTTTGTGTGATGGGGTTGGGAATTAGTGTGATTGACATACAATAAATGAGAGTTCATAGTATGAGGATATTATGTATACCTATCATGAGTAAGATTTCATAGGTTATTGATTTACATGGGAAACTTGCATCATGTGGGTTCATAATAACTATGTTCTAGTGTGATGAAAATTTGGTATTGAGAGGAAAGATTCTATTATTGTGATATGGCCTCACCCAAAGTACCAGGGTCTAAATTTTGATATGTGATACATGATTTGGAATGATGACTCATCTAATTTTAGAGAGTGGTGGTATGATATAACGATTGAGGTAGCGATTCAATGCCAGTTGCTACCCTAAATTAGATGGTAGAGAAAGTTACATAGTATAATATGGAAAAAAGTTGACATGGACACTACGTGCAATGAAATTACTCATTTTGTTACAAGGAATGACACCCTACCTTAATTATATGGTTTAAGATGGTGATTTTGTACTAGTGTGACCTAATGTTTTTTTGTGTCTATCGATATAGGTAGGGTTCAGAGTTCTAGTAGCTAGGATAATTCTTGATAACATGATGTTTAATAGTATATTCCATTTATTTTTTTCTTTACATCAATGACACATATCCTCGAATGGTTTGGTGTATATTTTGGGAACATTTGGAGACCCTAATATGATTTTTTATTTTTACCTTCATGAGATATAGGGTGTAATTTTTTAAAAAAATGGTTTACTTTCAGGTTAGAACTTTCCCAATGCATCATGCTAGTGTATATCAATAGATATTTTGGGATATGAATTGATGTGTGGATTATATTTTAATATGACCCTTCACGTAATTTAATTTATTCTATTTTTTTATTTTATATGTGAATAACATTGTGAGAAATCTATTGAGATGCATTACTATGTGATTGAATTTTTTATCTATTGTATAAGATATGTATATTAACTAGATTAGGTTTTTTCTATGCTATAATTCTATATTATTCTATATAATATATGACATTGGTATATGTTTTGTTATTTTATTAATATTGATGTTTTTATATATAGTGTATACTCTCACCAAAACTGATTATAGACAAAGAATAATGGTCAACATCCTCTATCATTCATGGAGTCACATGTATGGTCATGTGGTACTATAGTGAGGGAACCATTACATTAGTGTTAGATGGGTGATGACCCCCAAAAATATGTTAAAAAAAATATCTTACTACTCAATAAATTCTATACCACTTATAACACATCTGATTCACTTAATCATTAAAACAAATCTAATGGTTTTTATCAAGAATCTATGTATATGAATACTGAAACACAATTATAATAACATCAAGCCTACAAATAAATACACATTCCCAATAACTAGATTCCTTTATAAAATATATAAAAATTTGGATCATTTTTATGACTCCTTCCTTGTATCATCTTGTTCTATAAATCTCCCAGTTTTTTATTTTTGAGAATAAGTTAAAAATATTATAAAAAATTCCACAATACTTGTTAATTTAATATCATTAGGGTTCAATAAAAATTATATATAAAAAATATGAAATTAAATTAATATTATTTCAATCTAATCATCACTTTCCCATTATAAGAAGATATATTATAACCTATAGAATCATTAATACTCCATTGAAATTATCAATTAGAGTACAGAAAAAATACAATATTTGTGAAGTATAAACACTAACTAACTATTAAATACATGATTTGGTGGTAAATGTTTTATATTATAATCTATTCTTGGGTGGAATGTATACCATTAAAATCCTATATAGTCACATATAATTCTATAATAATGACAATTATCATATGATGTATCATAGTGTGAAGGATTGTTAATGATTATAATAATTTAGTCAGCATGAGAGAAAAAAGAGATAATTTTCTATTGGATATAGCACATGTTGTGATATACCGTGAGCACAAGTATCGGATGAAAAAATTTAAAATGTTGGGAGGTTATATTATGTTTGTCAAACTGAACTACTTAATTTTATTTATTTTATTTTAATTTGACAGTTCATCACCCATATGTTATCAATTTTTATGAAATGGGAACAAATTTTATTTCTTATGTGATTGAATTATTTAATATATGGTTCTGATAAATTATATATATTAAAAATTATAATATTTTTTCTATTTTATACTTATGAAATTTATAAAATCATTCCCCCTACATATCATTTATTATTTCTAATGGATTCTTTTTTTAAACAAACTCAAACCTTGTTCCATGATAGCTGAATAGAGTTCATAGATATTATTATCCAATACCCTTAATATTTTTTCTATTACTTTTACATTTTTAGGAACTAGAATATTATATAGAATATGAGAGGTCCCATAAATATGATTCTGGATTAATATATTTGTTGGATTACATATAGAGGTACTAGTCCATTGGTTCTTATTGAGCGGTGTTTTTCAAAATTATATAAAATATAATATAATAAAAAAAATGTACCAGTTTCTTCATATTAAACAATTTTTTTAATTTATCATAATCTTATTTATGTGAATATTATGTTTTAATATTTTATTAATTTTTTAATTCAAATTTTGAAATTATATTTATCAATAAAACTATTCATTCCATTCCCCGTCAAACTAAAAAATATTTCTATTTGTTATTTACCCACTAATTTGGATTGATATTTCTCTGATTAACATTATAAAACATTTATTTTTCTATAATATAATCTCATTACTACTGGAACAAAGTTGTTTGAAAACACGAATGATTTTATTTCAAACCATCTACATTGAGTATATATTTTGAATTGAGGTTATTATTCATAGTTTCAATTTTAATAATTCTATTAATCATAAATGAATAATATTTTTAAAATAATAACCATCCACTATAATATTTATCAATTACATTGATATTCATTTGGTCAATTTATTTGTTTTTAGGGAAATCATAGTTAATATTCTGTGAATTATCTTACTTTATGGATTTATATAATACATCAATCACCATGGATGATTTTATCCTTTGTTCAGTTTAGATAATTTTATGTCTTCATTATATTAATAAATTCATAGGGAATAATTTTAAGGAACTCTACCACAAAATAACATTGTTTTTCACACCTCTCAAAAACATTATCAACATAATAAAAAAAATTACAAAGAAACTAATTGTCACATGTTTTATTAATGTAATCCTTTATTTATTTCAGGGTTTTGGTAAATTTAATTGAAAATTATAATTTACATAAACTAATATATAATTTTACCAAAAACAATTTACTTATACCAACGAAAGACACAAAACTAAAAAATACATGAAATCTGAGATTTATTCTCTAACTTGGAATCACAAAAAAGATTTCCTGTACAGATATATTATTAATAATGTCAAAATTCAATATAAATTTCCTAGTTATGTAAAATATGATAGAGGATAAGGTAATCCCTAAGAATAATATCTGAAAAATTTTGTGAATTGTTCTCATTATCATGTTTATTCTATTCGATTTATGGTAGACATCATTAGAAACATAGATATCTACCCCCATGTCATTCTCTTAAAATTTATGGTTAATATACAAATAGTTCTCCATAAAACTTATTATTGTTCTATTATATTTTGAATTGGGAAAATTTATAAGGAAATACCATAAAAAATCCACAAAGTCACTTTTTTTTCACCTCAGTCAAAATGAAATTATTACATTTTCAGAAGGAGTGTTGGTTAATAATAGATCATATATCAATAATGAGATAATATCATTTTATATAAAAAAATGATAAAGTAAATCCCAATATAATTGATATTGTTAAATATGATTCATCCTCCCAATATGGTACAGTGGTCGATGAACCATCTATGTTGTGCTCATGGCCAAGTCGGTGTGCTTTTTACATAGCCTACATTCCTAAAGGACCAATCCTCCATGATTACGGATTGATGAGAAGTGTTGATTACGTATCCTATTGGAAGGACATGTTTCTAATTCCTTTGTAAATTAATTGATACAAGTCATAAGAGAAACAATTTTCACTCCCAAACTACTTGGAGTAATATATATCCAATAGTACCATGAGTCATTGTAATCTAAAAAAAATTCCAACAACCCGTAGAAAAAAAATTTATTTTGGGGCTAGATTTCTATATTTGATCTATTGGGGTTTTTAAGAAATTATTATTGGATAAAATTCATTTAAACAAATTTAATAATTATCCTAATCATCCAAAATGGGGATTTGTAAAGAATTTATCTCAATACCCTTAAAAACATGTGAACCAATGATTATATTCATTGTTTCTCAATGAAGATTTATATTGAAGAAACTATAATAGATTTTTATTACACTACATAGTATTTAGGATTTATAATTATGAACATAAAGAACATGAATATTATACATTATAAGTATAAATTCACACTATATTGATTATCCCATGATACATTACCCCTAATAACATATGTGCGTTTTATAAAATCTGAAATATCTAATGATTCTTATCCTGTAAATCTAAACCAAAAAAGTCATTTTCCTTTGATAATTTAATTATAGGTAGTATCAAATATTAGTCATTTTAATGTATAATATTTTTAAATATTATAATAATTCTAACAACAAAATTTGATATTTTGTACAAGAGTCCTTGAAAAGATCAAATAGTACCCTAACTAATTATTATTATATATAAAAATTTCCCCTCTTTAAAATATATATTGAATGACTATAGAGAATGATGAGGGACCCGTTAAGGTAACACCATATGGGGGTTTAAATATAAATTTCTATATAAAAATTGGGGGGTTTTCCTATCATATTTATCATGGATATGCATATATCATAGATAATAACCTGAAAACATCTCCCATATAAGCATTTTGAACATATAATGTATGGTTTACATTTTGTTTCCCAAACAGATACATCTCTCTTTAAATAAATTCATATTGATACCATCCAGTCCAGCATTATTTTTCATCCTCATGTCTATTTCATTGAAATCCATTCTAAATTATTATATTTACATAATAAATGTTTTGGGATCCTTGATAATAGAAAGCACTTGGATGATAATAGATAAGAGAACACCATTTGAACTAGGTGATCTTTACATTAATGAACACAGAGCTATAATAAGAATTGTTGATATGTATAGTTATATTTTTCAATAATCTATCACTGTGTGGTGTGAACATACGAACTAATGATAGAAGACCACCAAGGATATCCACTAGAAATCTTCCTCCATAAATACCATAAAAATATTAAATCTTCATCACCTAATCCAATATGAAATTATTTTACATATAAAAATTGATCATACCAATACTAATAAATTTTCCACTCTGTGTATTATATCGCCAAATATAAAATTAATATGTATGAATATAATTAAACACTCTATTAAAGATGAAAAGAAAATATTCTTCCCTGAATTGATTAAAGATTATAGTGATGTTATATCTACCCCATAATATATATGTAACCACATTTTAAATACCATTTTTTATATTTATAACGATTATTTATTTAACGATAATGAAGAATGTGGGGGAAATATGATTACCATGATAAATAATATAAACTAATTAGAAGAATCCAGAATTTTTCCCTATTAATGTGATTAAGGACTATTTGGATGATTAAAAATGAAGTAAATTCTCACACACTCACATTGATAATGCATATAATTTCATAACACTGCTGATTAAATTACTTTAAAATATTTCATATTCCTTTTCCATATCAATATCTATAATAAATTTAATCCTAATGAATTTATCATTGATGTTTTCAGAAATTTACTTTCATAGATCAATGGGTCCATGTGTATTTATCACCTTTGTAAAATGTTTCTTCTATGAAGATATCAAGGTGGGGAGATCAAATGAGTGTCTATTATTTAGGATGGATGAAGAAATATTATAAGATAACTAACTCATAGTTATATGATGAGACTAGTGAAGTGTTTTTATTTTTTTAAACTTAACAAGAGGGATGAGTGTAGAGACAAACATAATAATAAAATGAGATTCCCAAATAAGATAATCTTGATGAACTATGATATGTTATTTTTCTTTGATAATTTCCATTTTCATAATATAAAATAATCCCAAAACCAATCAAGAGGATATTTATAATTAAGGTTAAGGTTATTGAAAGAATCCTTTATTTTTTCTTCTTCGAGTTTCATTCTCAAAAACTATTTGATCAAATGATCTATTTATCATGAATTTCAATTGTTTGAGGGTTTTTATTATAATTTATTTTCCATCATCCCTCCAATTCATGGCTCACACTCATTAGTAGATATTTTAAATAGTTGAAAAAAATTTATCAACGACCTCCACATAACATTTATTGGTACCTACACTGAGGAGTTTTTCTAGTTTTCCAATAAACCATTTATCATTAATATATTAATAAAATAATGAAATTTTACCATGTCCCACACTTAGAAATAGATCATGAGATTTATCATGGTAAATTTTCCCTAATTCATGATGTTTTTCCCAAAAAGATTGTTATTTTAATCATATAAAATGTATTTCATTATTCTAACATTATTGTACATTGGTGTTAGTAAGATTATTCATTATAATGATATTATTATAGTTAGTTTTATAATTATTATGTTTAATTTTTCATTACTATAGTTGTCAACAATGTTTCTTATGATTTTTCTAGAAGGCCCCCAATTCATTGCCCTATATGGTGGAATCCAAAAAATAATGATAATTATGAATTTTTCAGTTATTTTTTGACCATTTCCGGAAGAATAATATTGTGTAATAAAGACCATTAGAGAATTTTAATTGAATCAAAATTAGTGAATGATCAAAAAGATAACATTCAATATGTATAAAACTAGTGTTAGGCAAGACATATATCCCTCGATGGTAAGTGATGAATATGTACATGAAGCCCTTTATGTAATAGTTACCACTCTTTTTATTGAAAAAAAATTTATCACCTTAATACCCATGATCCATAATTATATTTTTGAGTGGATTTTATATTATTCATATAATTCCTTGAATATATTCCTCATACTATCTTCTTATAAATCCCCTTGAATTTTTGAATATATTATCTATTTTGATCTTAAATAATAAATCTAATAACTTTTTAGAAAATAATTTAATTATATGTATTTAAAATATATATATATATATATATTTATATTTATATACCATTTTTAAGATGTTTATTTATTTTTAATTATCATAGAATAATAATAAAATATCTTTTTCATAACAAATATATTTTTTTCAAAAATGATTCCCAAAGTTTTGAATTATTTTATTAATAAATATATTTATCACCTAAATAAATTTAATGAAGTAAAATATATTTTTTATTTGGAATTATAATTTAAAAATTAGGTAATAATATCAATCTCATCATTGGTAAAAAAACCAATATACTATGGTAATCATCAACCATTTTAGTTAATGTAAAAATATGAAAAAAGTAATAAATCAGGAGGTAATGGATTAAAATATCCAAAAACATAATCAATAAATAGGTGAATGGGGGATTTATCGTCCATTATTTATCTTTTCCTCTATAAATATTAATTTTGGATCCAATTATTCGAAATAATACATAACGTTTTATATTATGAAATTAATATTTATAAAACATTAACCTGTATTAAATATAAAAGGATCCCATTATTATCCAATTTAACCTCACACCTAAATTTTCCTATAATTACCATAATCTAAAAAAATTTCCAAAAAAACAACTTTCCAGGTTTTAGAGGTTCTATTATAAAAAAAATTATCTATAAAGGCTTAGGAATGGCCTAAATGAGGATATTGATGGAATATGCAATAGTTATTACTATGTGGTTTTAAGTTTCATTATTCACCCAGATATATAACTAATATTATGAACATCATAATTTTATTATTTTAGAATCAATGATATACTAAAATGTTATTATCCTGATGAAATTACAGTTACCAACCTTCCTCCAATTCATTTGAAACTGATAACACCACCCTTGTACTAGCTGGACTACTAACTCCATGAATGCTTTTTTTTATTTTTTCACGTCGATATATAGATAGTTCTACAAGTTGATATATTTAATATATATGATATTAATGACTTTTTGGGATTATATAAAAATAAAATAGGAATTATATAAATAAAAATAAAAATAAATGTTATTTATTAATATAATCTCTAGAAATAGGTATACCAAGACACTTTTATTATTTTGAATACACTATTTACATCCTATTAAACGTTAATAAATTTTTTCTTAATTAATTGAAAATAAAATATATCTCTAAAATATTGGGCTAAAAAAAAATTCATGTAAAATTTTATAATTAAATAACTTAATAAACATATTTTCCTTATTTAAGATTATAGACACATGCAATAAGATATTTAGAACATGGGGAAGGGTTTTTGTGTCTTAATTTCAATAAATTTTCACAAGATTATTACTATTATTATGAATAAATTTAATTTTATATGGTGTAAATACAACCATATTAACTACAAATATCATCATCACTAATATTTTTGGATTTTCATTTTCATTCAGTCTCACTACTTTCCATGATCATGGATTAAAAAATTACCTATCTTATAAGGATTGTTGTTATAAACTTAGTTTAATTTCAATATTATATAACCATTATTATTGATCATCAAAAATAATTTTTTGGTTATTTTCCCTATGATTATATTATATTTTATTAACTCAATTTGGGGTTTAACATTCTTCTTTATATTACACAATAAATTTTTTAATTCAACCAAAGGATTATTTGTATATTTAATTTATTGTATCTCTTCCTTTTGGTCTAGAATAATTTCCATAAATGTAAATATTTAAAATATTAATAAATAATATCTATTTTATCTATATAAATGATTTATTAATAGACTTTTTGTTACAATTTATTTTATTTTACATCCTTTGATGAGAATATTTTTATGGTTTTATGAAGTGGATTAATTTGAAATTTTTTCAATAAGTATGAGAATAATATCATTTATAACATTAACAGCCTGGTCAACATTTCTTAATTTTATAAAAAAATTAATTAATAAATAATCTGATTTATAATTCCACAAGATTTCAAAAAATCATATTCACATTGTGTTTTTACCTAATCATATTAAATATAATGGTTAATGTTTTATAAAAATAAATAAATATTTTTCATTCCAATTATGTATATTTTTTTCACTAAAATTTTACTATTTGTAATTTGATTTATTTTTAGAGTTTCAAAATTCAAAATTCATGGGCAAATAAGGGTTCTAATGTCCTATTTCACCCCATGAAATGGAGTTTTAATTGGATGTAAAATTGTTTTTGGAGAACTATATTAAAAAATTATTTTTTTTATTTAGCATAAATAATTCTCTTAGAGCTCAAAATATATATCTTATATAGAGTAATGTTTACTTTATTAACCTATAAATTCTATAATTAATATATAGTTCACAAGTCACCTTGATCATAAGGGTTGTGTTCCCTATCTATCTCCGTCACTCTTCTGACATAAATTTTACCCTTGATGTGTATGGTATTTATTATCAGGTATAAAATGATTGAAATTTTTTATTTAAATAATATTTTTTCACGTATTAGAAAAATTGTATAATAGTTAATAAAGAAATTTTTAGTGTTATGTACTCTTACGAGGAATGTTATTTTATTTATTTATTAATAATATATTGAAATTATTTAAACAATATACTTCATTATGAATTTTATTATTACTAAGGAATGGAGATTAAATATTTCATTATATATTATTTCCATTATATGATGACTGAATTGAAAATTATTATTTATTATTGGGGAATATAATTGAATTTTCAAATGATTAACTAGTTGGTGTCGTAAGAAAAAATAGATTTTTTGTCTGTGGTGAACCTTATCATTTATATATGATATAATGGAATAATCCCTTTACAATGTTTTTATGATGTCTGAAAATATGTATTCAATCACTATAAATCAGATATTATTTACCATGTTATTATTTACACTTTTATGTTATCCATTGATATATAAAACCATCAGGTTATTACTGATATTTAATTCTTATTATTTATCCCTTCCATATTATCCATGACTATTTTATTCCATGATTCATTCTGTAGTATTCTAACCCTCACTGAGAATTTGAACGTACCATTTCTATGTGTTCTTTTTCCAAGGATATGTATATGATTATGACTTATAATATTTCAATATGGATATGAAGTTTCAATAATTGAGTGGGATAAGTTGTAAACATATTATAAAATCTTGAGTCCCTGTTTTAGTGAGGAAAAAATCACTTTTGATAGGAATGATATGTGTGTTGGTAGTTAAAGGATCATCCAAACTCTATATAAAACTAAAATGAAAACTCCATGGATGTTTAAGTGGATCAAAATAATTTTATTGATATTTTATTTATTATGTGTTAGGTTTGGAATTCATCAATTGATTTTAAATACAAAATGTAAAAAATATGTGATTAGATCTGTATTTTGGAGTGTCGATATCATGTATTATAATTAATATATTAAAAGGATTAAAATAACATTAGAGTATAAGATTCCATTATATGAGTATAATTTAAATGTTATGGATACTATCATGGGTAAATAAATTCTTAGCTGTTCAAATGTTTAATGGAATAGATTCCACATTAGAGGAAATATGTGATTGGATTTTATAGTGATAAATGAGGATATTTTTGTTGATGCCTTTGAGTAAAACGTGATTAATGTATATGTATACCTTGGGATTATATGTAATTGTGCTTCATGTAAATTTTAGTTATTTTCGAAGAATATATATTTCTCTTGGGATTATATATTGATTATGTGTATTGATAGGATCATGATTGATTTTATTTGGGAAAAGGGATTGGATTTATTTTTTTCTGAATAGGTTGACATTATTTTAATTTAGATGATATAGTTTTAATGATCATGAATTAATTATAATTTGGAAGCATGAAAACAATATATTCGAAGGAACCCTTAGGATAATTATAAATACTGGAAAAAAAATAATCATTTTTTTGATTAAATTGGGTATTTAATCCTATAAATGGAATCATATTTTTGATAAAAACATATGGATACAAGAATTATCTTATATGTACCTATGGGAAATAACACTAAAAAATGTTATCCATTTAATAACATTTTATTCCCTCATTGTACTAAAAAATAGACTAACTTCACAATTAATTTTTCACCAAAGAGAGATATTCATTAGATTATTTTAATTCACTATATGTACCATTATAAATGATTTAAGTATAGTTTTGATATCACATGTCATGACTATATGAACAAAAATGTCATCTATTTTCATTAGTGTGGGAATTTCACCTTTTAGGGATTTCATTTATCAAATGTTTATATAATTCAACACAACGATAATGTAGTATGTTTCATCCTTTATATAAATTATATATTGAATAGATTCTTTCACACACAACACCATAATAAAAATAAAAAGGAAATTTTAAAAAAACTATAATAAATTAAAAAATATTTTCAAAATATATTTTTCTTACCGGTAGGTATATATATATATAAATATTCATTAATATATATATATGATAAGTCTTGTCATAAAAAATTTGGATTCATCATTACAACACAAATAATTATGAGCATGGAATGGATGTCGTTCCACTAGAAATTTGCAATGGAAAATCACAAACTAATATTTATTATGTATAGTTTATTGGAAATTTTATACGAGATATGTTTATCCTCTTTAAAATTACAAATATAACTATTATATTTGATTCGATAAACACAATGACAACTATTCTCTATCTTACCGTTAGATATTATATGGAGTACATTGGAAGATTTGTATGTTAATGTTTTGTTGATATTAATATATTAGTGTTAATGTAATGTATTATCTAATTATTTTGAATTTTATATATAATTTAAATTAAAAATAAATTATAATGGTTGTATTTATTATAAAATGATGATTATTTTGAAAGAATGTAATAATTTTTAAAATTTATCATTAAAATAAATTAATGTGTAAAAGGTTTATGTTTCAAATAATTTTATTTTTCAATATGTTATAAATTTGTATCATAATAAAATAAACATGTAACATTTCAATAATGAATTTAAATAAATATTTTGATAACACATATTTAATATATTTATGATTAATATGTATGGAATATGCATAAATTCATATTATGATTGAAAATATTATATTTTACAATATGTTTATTTGTGTTATTATTTATTATATCAAAATATAATTATTCATCAATTTCATAAAGTGAATAATGTAAAAAAGATTTTATATACGGTATAAAATTTTATAAATTAGTTAAAAAGTTAAAAATTTCTTTTTATAAAACCATGTTACATAGGTAAAAACCATTGACATTGGTAAATTTTAAAATGAGATGAAATTATTAAATTAAGAGCTAATGTATAAAAATATCCTACAAAATCAATATATAAATTTGTTGATGGTGGATTTATCAAAATAATCATATATTTTATACTCTAATTATCTTTATTTAATCAATATTAATTGAATAATGAATATCATTTTATATGATGAAATTAATATTTTAAAAAATGTCACTACTTCCCGCTATAAAAGTACCCCATCACCAACCCACATACCCTGTCACCCATTTCATCCTATAATGATAAAAATATTTAAAAAATTATCCCTAACCCTCATTCAGTAATCATTTTTGTTTTGGTATTACAAAATGTAAAATCTCTGTAGTCATAAAGGTTAGATTAAAAGAGGATATCAGGGGATGAGTTTATTGTTTTAAATAAGTTATTTCTGGATTAATTCATCCTAAATCATGTTGAAATGTATTACTCCCATCATAATATTAATAAATTAATATTTTTTTTAAAATATTATTTTTTTTCTTATTTAATAGCCATTATCATCTTTCTTAACATTAATTATAAAATTAAAATATTTCCCACGTTTCGTCCGATCTAACACCTCTAAGAACGAAGTCAATATTTTTCATGAAAACCATTCATTTATAGTTAAAATAAAAAATTTAATAAATATATTTTATATATATAATTTTATTTATATAAATTAATGATAAATTATTAATTGAATTAATAATATTTACAAAAATTTTCATTATTAATTTAACAACCTTTTGGAGAATTCTATTGAACATTTTTTACTTTTTTAATCAGTTTTTGAAAACTAAATGATTCATAAATATTTATACAATTTTTTTGATAATGAAAATTTATATCTTGAATAATATTGTTTTTTAATTTGTTTTTTATCTTTTGTTAATATAATTAATTAACCCAATAAATTTTGGGGGAATGGAATAAACAACCCAATCTCATTGATGAGTGAAACACTATACAATTAGTGAATAAAATATAGTATAAATCATATATTAATGATGAAATATACAATAAATAGTTTTCAAATAAAGTATTTACTAAACATAATTTGGTTATTCAGTAGGTTAGACACCTTTTCCAAGCTAGTAGGGACTTGATGTATGGGTTCATTATCCCAATTTTTATTCCTTATGTCATGTTTCTAATAATAGACAAATTTACTTTTATGTGGTTTAAATATTTCGTTATCAAAATTTTATATTTTAAGTAATTTACATTCCCTAGTGTTTCAATATTATTCATACTCTTAATATTTGTTTTCCTTATTTTAATATATTCATTATGTCATCACTATTTTTATTGCTAACTTAATTTACATTAATTTATGTCACAACATTTTTAAATGAATTTAATTATTATAAATTTGGTATATTCCACCAAAGATAATATTTTAAAATACTACATCTCTATATTCATATAATTAAAATTCCACTTTTCTTGTCATCATCATATTGTTACCAATTCAATTAAACAGATCCATGTGTTTGTAATTGAAATTATCTCTTCATATTGGCATGGAAAACTTTTCCACAATGTCTTTATTATTCATTTTATTTGTATATTTCTTATTTTACAACTTCAATGAATATTTATATCCACTTTTTTCATTGGAATTTCATTACCAAAATATTAAAATAATATTTTTATCATTTTCCACATGTTTAGTTTTTTTAATTTCGTTAAAAAAGTGTGAAAATAATAACAATTATAATGTTTATTTCATTGTCACAATTTAACTATTAACTAAAAAATCTATTTATACTCAGTATTAAATTGTATTTAATAGAAAATTATATTCCCATGTTTTTAAAATTTTTCATTACGAAAAGAATGGATAATGGTTTTGAAGAATAAATAATGGGATATCAACGAGTTATGTACATTTTTGTCTCACACACAAGATGTAAATTTTTTTCAGCCTTTGTGTTGATGGTTTCAAAATATAAAATTTTTATTACATTAAGGTTTACAATCAATCATTTCATCCATTGAAATAAATATTTGAAATTTTTAAATATTTTTGTTTTTAAAAACATATTACATAAGAATTATTTTATTGATATGTGTCTTAGAATTTATTTCTACATCAAGACCTAAATTTATGAAAAGAATTATTTACACCCAAAACCACTAAAAATATCCCAATAATATTATATTTGAGATTGTGAATTATAATGGATCCCATAATTGATATAAATATAGTAATCAATTTGAAATACATAGTAATTCGTATTAATAACACTTATAGATTAAATTGTTCATTTTATAATTATAATTTGTGTTTCATTCCTTAGATTATTTCTAAATTATATAATTTTATTTTTTATACAAATAAAATAATATATGAATTTACATTCCTTAAAAGTATATGAAACATACACATTTCTAAATTCATCTTTGGGGATGGTGAAAAAGTAATATTGAATAAAATTATTAAATTATAAGTAATTGAAAATAATCTATTCTTGTACCATAATTAATTTATTTATTATCATCTTTAAAATAATAAAGAATAATTACACCATTAGTAAAAAGTAGATCAGAACGATCATGAATACTAACATTTGATTATAAAAATAACCAATAATTAACCAATAATATTTTATTATATGTTTATAAATGATATACATAAAATTAAATTTATATATAAATAACGTTTTAAAATAGGTGATTTCTATATTTTTTTATATGTGATTATAGACATTAACCAACTAGAAATGAATTCATGTTAGTGTTTACTTTCCCAATTTCCCCCGTTGAGTATTATTTCTTATTATACGTGGTGGTTTATTTAGAAATGTGTATCTACTCCCACATTAATCTATTTTTAGGATTCTATTATATTTAGTCATATTAATTTGTATATTAAATTTTATTTATCTCATAGGTTTTAGAGATAAGAATTAGAAATTTTTTATAGGTTTTATCAACTCAGTTTATGATGCATTGGGATATATTGGTTGTACTTGAATAAAATCGTAATGATGACATTGGTCCTATCATAACTAAATGTTTTATTTTTTATGCCATCTTATATTCTAGGATAACTACTACTCATAATTAATAACAAATTTTTTGATAAAATATTTATCAAAATAAATGTAAAGTGTTGTAACAAATAACTCAAATTATTAATAATAGTTCTTTTCCATTCATGTTAAGGTTATTCCAATGGAAATTTTGATCCGTAAATTAATAAACATATAATAATTTATTTTACATTAATCATAATTTTATTTCAAATTTCTATTAAATGAATTTTATTAATGGTTATCCATTTAGGGTTTTTAAAAAAATTACCTCAAAATATAGATAATGGAATTATATTTCATTCATTAACACTACAAATTTATTAGATGATTTTTTATCAAGGATATTTTGTTTTATAAATATTTATTTCATGGATTTTAAAGTAATTATCATCAAATTGCTAAATATATAATGTAATTTTAACTTCTTCATTTATAATAGAATTATATTATTTCTTGATAACTTTTTTATTTTCACTTCTCCTTTACTATAAGAATCATCTCTCATGTATTGATGCATTAATCATTTTACATATGATATTTTGGTATGACTAATTTTGGAAAATGAAAATTTTCATATTCCAATAATATCTAAAATTTATGTTATATTATGTATTTGATAATTTTATGAAACCCATTCATTTTTTAGGTATCTTTTAGATATGATGATGACTGTTTAAAAGTGGAAAATATAGGGTTGGTAGATAATGGGTGGGGAAATTTTTCTTATAAAATACGGATTCATTAATCACAAAAATTAGAAGACCTATAGACTCTAAGCCATGAATGAAAATGGTCTTTCCAGAGCTGGTTGACATCAAAGGGACCAGATGCCTCCAGCTTATGGGCATTATTGTTACCTTCCATTTTGGTAAAGGGGAATGTGTAGAATGTAAAGCATTGATGGAGAGAGAGGATTTTACTTATGAGGGATCCAAAGGACTGAAGTTTTCCATCATTGAGGATGATAGCATTGATAATGGTGAAGCAATCTGATTCGAGGATGATTTTATACCATGCACAGTCTTTAGAGAGAATCATTCCGGCGAGTATGGCGGCAGCCTCAGCAACCACAGGTTCCCAGAAAACGTGATGTGAATCATGTTTGGCTGCAATGATTTGACCAAGATGATTTTGGGCCAGTAGGCTATGGGAAACAAGTCCATCCTTGTGGAGAGAGGCATCCACATTAATCTTGAGAATCCCTTTCGGTGGCGGGCACCATGGGTGGGGAACTATATCACCCAACAATGCATTAGTTTAGGTTTATATAAAAAGAGTTCATTAAGAGTTTAAATAGTTATTATTTTCAAAAATTCAATGGATTGGGATACATCCCCATAGTAAAGAATGTTGGAAATAAATTAACATGGATTCAATACAATTGGGGGAATAGTTTCACATTTCATAAATAAATAAAAACCCTACCAAACACACCATAACAAAGTAACCAATAATTTATTTTTGATTACCATGTAAGATAGCATAATGGAACATTATTTATATCCAAAACAAACTAAAATATAAGACCACAATAAAAGACTACTATCATAAAAGTACATATAAAATACATAACTAACAAAACATTAAAAATACAAACATAACCCCAAACTCCAACTCTAACTCCAAAAAATAGCCCATGTGCCAAGACGAATGATTAAATAATTATGAGGCTATCTCTTTACACATGTATATATATAAAATATCTCCAGAATCACAAATATTTCATATCATGGTTGAGTAATGAAACTTAGTAGGTTTTCCCCAAATGACTTCCCTACTCATGCTACTAGAATATAACATGTAAGGTCATTTACATAAAATAATTATATAAAACAACATAAAATATTCTATATCAAAATATTAAAAATCTAAAATATTTTTTTTCAAACAGATCCCCCTTTTCAATAATGAAATAAACCATACATTAACCATTTCATAGTTCTTTTTTGGCATAGATGTTCCATGATTCAAACACACAATCATGCATCATTGATAGTTTCATAATTTTGATAATCTTCTCATAAATCCACTAGTTCACCGCTATGTGGACAATCATTTTGTGTCCCCATGAAAAAGAACCCTTATCAAAGGTCACAACCAATTTTACCCAAATATTGAGTTCCCCTTATTTAGGGTCACCTCAACAGAATGAACTCACAAAGACTCATGTATTCCAAAACCAAGAAAAACAACTATTTCAATCAGTTTTAATAAAAAAAAATTATGATAAACCATTCCAGAAAAACTCTATCCATTTATCAATCAAATACACATTTTAAAATCATCATTTTAAAATTCATAAACAAACCATTTTTTCACAACAACTAATTTCCACAAAACCAGAAACATTATCTGATAAGGGTTTCTACCATTCTTTTCAACTCAATTTCAAACCCAATTTATATTAATTCAATAAATTTGAAACTAATCATTCACATTCAATGATTAAGAATCGATTGTGAATCCACATATCTCTTGAATTATGTAGAAAATGAAGAACACCGTTATAACGTAAAAAAGAGGTTGAATCTCCAAAATATAGCCTTAAATCCCATTATGTAACTTCAAAACATCTATATATATTCATTATTGGAATCAAACATCTTAGATCTTTCTTAAAAGGAATCTATGTCCGATTTTAAGAGAGGTAATGAAGGTAGATCTAGTAAAAACTACCACAATTGACGACATACTAATGGAAGTAGTCTTTAATTTCCCAATAAAAACATTCAAATCACTTCTGGAGTGATGGATAGGTACTCCACAAACTTAGTTCGGATGAAAAACAAAATAGGTGTTGTAAATAGTAAAAAAAATACATATAAGAGAAAACAAGTGAAATTCAATTTTTTAGGATCACAATTTTAAACCACTCAATGTTTGTTGAATGATTTGGACAACCATTCTCTAACCATGCCTCATCCTCTATCTCAAGGATCACATAAATCAATTGGCCTACAAAGCTAGAAAAATATTATTCCATTCTTTAATAACCCCTTAACAAATCATTTCATAGATTCTGTTGGGTGGATAAATGGTCCTAAAAAACTATGTTCCTACCATGAATCCCATATTTCTCCTTTCACAATTACCTATTGGAGTTTCACAGTTTCCACTAATAGTTCTCAAAACATGAACCATTATAAAAGACCCCAAAACATTCCAAATGTATAACAAACCCACCAAAACATCACCCGGTCACATTACATAACATAAAATAATAAAAAATGTGTTTCTAACTTGAAGCATGGGGTGCTATGTTCTCCTCTCCATTGGACTTTCCTACATTAGAATGTAGAAAATCACCAGTGATTTGAATTAGCTTTATCCAATTCAAATCATTTCTAACTCCGTTTCCCATTTTTCTTCTAGAATCAGACCATGATTCAACCGAAACCTCAATTGAAGAATACTTTTCCCATTAAATAATTACAGTTTCATATAGACAGTCAAAACTAGAACATATTTTAATGAATCATTAGGATTTATTTTAATAGGCTCATATCGAATAACATGTTAAATATTGGGCTAATTCTACTCCTACATTGATTAATGAAACACATTATGAAGTGATATGAACCTTAGGGACAATACAATTGAAATTAAACCTCAGAAACCAATTCATTGAACCCAAAAGACCCTATGTATTGAATATACAACATTCCTTACATTCAAAAAATGTTGATTCAAAAGATTTGGGGAGACTGTGAAGGACACATGATTACTCACCCTGAACAACAATGGTTATCGAATATGATCTTCATATGATTTCGGAGGACTACAAGCTCTCTCAATTCTTTTCATGATCAACTATACATTCTAGGTTTTCTCTTGGACTAGGATCATACTAATTAGTGAATTCTCATCTTTTTCACCCAACAAAGTGGAGAAGGACAAGGATTCTTATACAATTCATCAAAATGATCTATATATATTGATGATTGGTAACTGTTGTTATACCGAACCCCCAATAACTATTCATTATCCTCAAATGAACCACTATAAAATATTTCACAATCCTAAATCTAGTATTACATTGTTTTTATCATCTGTTTGGATTTTCCATCTTTCTAATGTTAATATTCAACAATCATGGAAAATATATTCCCAAGGGATTGTTATATGGTTTTCTATAAATGAAACACAAACATCATATTTCGGTAAGATACTATCGAAGCTCATACTCCATGAAAACATACCACATCTCATATATAAATTTTAGACAAGTTCTATGATATATAAGATTCATGACTATGGGTGAAATGGGTTGAAATTGTGATATAATCCACTATCAACCAAAATACATCGATTTTCAGAACTATTCCTAGGAGTCCTATTACAGAATCTAAGGATATAAGCTCCCATTTCTAAATAGAATATGTAATCACTATATTATACCTTCTAGTCAATAATTATCCTCATAAACCTAATGATAATTTATTTATATAATATAAAGCAATCCAGTTTCCTTTTCTTACTAACCCACCAAAATTGGGATTTCAACATATTATACATATTTTGTTCTCTAGGGTGAAAAAACAATGATTAATGATTGTATTAATGATGATATTGTTCCTAAAAATCCATGGGTATGAAAAATATGATTTTGATACCACAAAACTAAAATCCAATCGATCAAACATCCATCAATGGTATCCTAGGAATTTATCTTTCATATCATTGAAATAAATTATAAATCAGATGGTTATCCTTCTTCCATCAAGATAAATATTGGTGCTGATGTATTGAGAACATTAATCCATACAAAATAATTCTACCATTCATTATATCATTGTAATTTAATATGTTTCCTTATAAAGGCTATGATAAGAGATGTTATCCACAAAAAATTACAAATTAAACATTGATAATAATCAACTAGACCAAGAAAACTTTGTTTCTTGAATAAATATTTTAGATGATTCAAATATATAACAACATTGTTCATTTCGGGATCACAATAATCTTCTATTTCATATATTACTTGTCCAACAAATAAACCACATATATAAAATCATTATACATTGATGAATTTTTAGAAAGATGATTATTTGGGAAGAATCCCATTATTGGCTTCAAGTGTGTCTCATGCCCATCCATGGTCCTTGAATACACAAATATGTCATCTATAAAAACTAGAAAAAATGAATCTATATATCTATGAAATTTTTGATTCATCATTTCCAATAAGATTTCATGTGCATTAATAATACCAAAATGCATTACCACATATGCATAATGGACATGTCTGCTACTGAAATATGTCTTCAGAATGTCCTTCATCATATCCCACAACTACTAATATCATGGATTCATGTCAAACTTAGAGTACAATAGAGTTCCCCTAAAATTGATTAAATAGTTCATCAATTTTTTTGTAGTGGATACCTATTCCTAATCATTACATGGTTAAGAATTCAATAATCGATACATAGAGAATGAGTTAAAACAATCTTTTTGACCATAAAAACTTCTGCTCCCCACATAGATATGCTAGGCCGAATGAACAATTTTCTTTCCATGTCTACCAACTGAACTTCCAGTTCCCTTAACTAATCTAGTGTCATCCAATATGATGTATGGAGAACTAGGCTGGACCCTAAATAAAGATCACTTATAAAATCAACTTTTTTTTGGTGGAATCCCTGATAAATGATAGGGAAACACACTAGGAAATTGGTCCAAAATAAATGGAAATTTATCTTCTAGATCGTATAAATTTATGCCAAAATAATGCAACCAACAAGAATTATATTCATCCCACTATTAGTTCTAATAAGCCTATTTCACATGACATTACATTCTGGTCTCACAGAAATATATGCTTGTAACCACCCACTATCATAAAATTAATCCTTTGAGTATAATAGTCTATGTGAGACTTGAAAATTTTCATCCAATCCATACCAATGATTTTTTCATGGACAACTACATCAAGCATAAAAAAATATCATATCAATTCAACTCAATTAATAGGAATCGATCATTCTTTACATATAAAGATTCATGATTCAATTTGTCCAAGGGAAGTATTAAATTTTAAAAAATTCAGCATCATAACAACATTTAATCATAGAATATTAACATAATAAGGAGAAATAATTAAATTTGACGCACCCATATCAAAATATCATGCATATGGTTTGAATTTAAAATAATAGTACCTCTCACCTTTAATAGACAATACTGATCACATAAAATATAATTCTTATCTACATATAATTTAATACTTTCTACACATTTTTATTTATTTTCCTTTAGAGATTTTACTAGTTAGAATTCATCATATTCTTGGAATCACCCTGTTTAGATTGGTTTTGATAATGATTGGTGTTTGGTTATACTCGTCCTTCCAAAGCATACAACCACTATGAGACACGAAAAATGTACCAAGCACCTGACCTTGGAGAACTATGAAAATAGTGTCGATGATTCCCCTTCTGTATTCAATTATGGAATCCTCTATTTATTTCCATAGAATCTCTCACCATGTGGTTGAAAGAAACTCATTAGAAACAAATAACATTACTTGTGGTCCATCGAGGAAGATTCACTAATCTAGTATTCTAATTGTGAACCATCCCTGTAATATGGAAATAAGTGTCCATATTCTACATTAACATAGAATTATACTTCCCGCCATTGCCCATATATATCTACATACTTCAACTACCTATACCTCACGATGTTTACATTTCATATATTGTCTCATTATTTTCCATATCAATATAATATTTTATAAAAAACCTGAAAATCCCTGAGAAAATATAATACATTAATCCGGATTAAAAATGATTTCCTTTAAGGATAGATTAGTAGAAACATATGATACCAAGAGTACTAATCTATTAAATTTAGTTGCATACTCTATCATTGAGAGGATCTCCAACTTAATCCTAAAAAAGGATATCATTCATGCAATCCAAGATGTATGGGGATATAATGTTTTTATAATAATTCTTCATCATCATCCCAATAATGGGTTTGGTCTAATTTATCATGAACAACTAAATTACACCATTGGAGTGCAAGATCCTCAAACATATATGTCACCAAATTGACATTCAACTATGATAGTGTGCTAAAGAAATCAATTATTTGATTAATCCTATTTTTTCACAATAATTCCATCTCTGGTTTTGAATCTCCAAAAAATATGGGTGGATTTGTCTTCTATAACTATATGAAATGATCCACATTATATGGTTTATCCCTCTTTTTTCTCTCTCTACATCTTGATAATCTTTTACTATACTCTAATCCAATTGTTGGACCACTTGTTTTTTTGGTGTAGCCACATTTTCAATATCATATTCAGGTTGGTTTCTATGATGTCTAGTAGGCTCCGTTTAAAAAAACTACAACAAAACCATAAGTCTCACACTTTAGTAACTAAAGCCTTAACGATTTAAAATTATACCATATCACATCTCACTATATTTCTTTTAAATTTTTGAGTTTCACACTATTAACAATTAATGAAAATTTCACATTTCTTTGAAATTCATCCCATTTTCAAAATACCCATATCATCATATACTCATATTATAACATCTGAAAACTATTTCAACACATTTTAAGAATGAATTTTTGTTACACTGAATCATTTGTCATTACAAAAATGGAATATGAAATCCTACTGGGAAGTCAAATCTGAAATTCATGGCATGTTATTCTCATTGCCTAAACCCATGACAATTATAATAAAATTCCTACAAGTGTCTTTAAAACACTTATTTACCAAACTCCATTGTAAGTTAAAATTCAGAAAAAGGGTAGATAAATCTTTTTATTCTCTACATTTCACATCCCAAAAATCCTAATAATTTATAATATCCTAACTCCTTGAATAAAAATAACTATATTCAACTTCATTATCGTGAAAATTATTCCACTTATCCAAAAATATATGAGGACCGACCCAGAATGATTCCACTTGAATGTAAAGGAAGAATCAAGATGATACAATTTGATAAAATAAAATCTAGACCAGGCATGAATGATATCATTTGTAACATAACTCCCCTACTCATTTTCATGATTCATGTGGAAATTTCTACATGTATTTATGCAACATCCCCAAGGGACCAAAATATGGAAATAATTTCAAATGACATCAATTTTTTTTGACAATATAGTCTTCTAGGAATAAAATTAGCCAACCACACATACTATAACAAGGTAACATCTAAATGATGTATGATTAACATTTAATACAACCCAAAGAAATACCATTGATATCAATAAAAAAATATAGTATAGTACCATAGCAAATGACTATTAACATCTATGTATAAATGTAATGCAAAACAAAAAATATCCAAGACTCCAAAATAAACATCATATCTAACTTCCAATAAAAAATAGACAAAGTGGAATGAATCACCGTTAAATATATATGAAATATTCCATATAACTATGTCAAGATAAATAATATCTTCAAATGAATTAATGTACCAAGGAAGGGGTGATTAATGAAACTTAGTAGTTTTTCCCCAAATAACGTCATTACTAAGAGCACCAGGAGATAATTTTTTAGCACAATTTTATAGAAAATATTATATAATATAAATCAAAATTTATTACATCATAATTGAATATAATTATCGTACCAAAAAAATTTACAAACCAATGCAATTTTTCATTGTATAAAAACAACCATACATTATCCATTACACATTGACTTTTTCCATACCCTTACTATGATTCACACACTCACCACATGCTTCAGTAATAGTTCCATACTAATGATTGACCTCTAATCAATCCATTATGTTTTCATTGAGTGGCTAATCTCATTGTGTCTTAATGACACACACCCCGTATCTAGGTCGACATCACTTTTGTACCCTGATGGAACATGCCACTTATTCAAGGGCACATCGAAAGCATGAACTCATACAATCCCATGTATTCCAAAACCATTCCAAATAAACATTTTAAATGAAATCCAATAAAAATACATTTTTATTGAAAACCAATAAACAAAACCTCTTTCAATAAATAAAAATAATTTACATTTTAATGGCATCATTTTAAAATTCATAAATAATGACTTTTTACGACATCTAACATCCAAAAAACCACAAACCATCTCCAAATAGGGTTTGTACAATGATTTTCAAATCAATTTCACAACCAATTTAATTCATTTCAATAAATTTGAAACTAATCATTAATTTTCAAAAAATAAGAGTTCGGTGTGAGTCTTCCAATTTTTGGATTAATGGTGAAAATGAAGAATGGCACAAAAACACCAAAAAAAAACTAGACTAAATATAAAAAACCCCATTTTATATATCAATCCTTAATAGAATAACAACCATATGTCATCATGATTGGCAATAATATTCACTTATCTAACCCTAATGAACATGATCATCATTTTAGAGTTGGCAGGGAGTAAATCTAATAAAAACTACCACAAATGAAGAGTTTCCAAGGGAATCAGGTTTTAACGCACCATGAAATGACATTAGATCACATACGGTTTGTTGGGGAGACACTCCACAATCATTGGGAGGAATAAAAACAAAACAGTGGTTAAAATTTCTTATAAAATTTAAGTTTATAGGTTAAAACGAGTGAGGTACACTTTTATACGATATAACGTTTAAACTATACATGGTTAGAAAACAAATGTACTAATCATGCGTCAGACTTTTACTCCAGGAGAACCTCCAACAGTTATTACTCATGTTTAGAAAAAACATGCTCTAGCTGTGTAGAATCCATCTCCCCTCTATTCATGGTTTCTTCGGGGTTTCTCCATGGTGTGGATGAATCATGTGCCTAGCCAGTAACCTACATAAAAGCCCTTATTTCTTTATGTTTGGGATATCCGAGGAGTTTCATGGTTTCCACTAATCGTGCTCCATTTGTGAACCTCTATAAAAATTAGAAAATACATCACTAATTTATTCCAGATGCACCTAAACATCAACCAAATATAGTAAATATTAAAAAGAATAAATAGTAACATACATGAAATAGGGATGATACAGTTGTGTGCATAATGTATTTTGACAAACTGGTTTCCTATAATGATATCCTTTACTCCATTAAATTATGTTTATCAAGTTATGTAATATTTCATTTTTTATTCATGTTCTATGATAATTTTAATTTTCATGAAATTCCATTCATTATACGGCCCTTATATTTAAAATAAACCAAAATTTTATGTAATTCAAATATGTTTCATGATTATTAAGATTTAATTTTATCCACAATGTAAATTATATACATCCTTAATTATCATTTTAAGATCATATATTTATATATAATGATTTATTGTCATTATTTATGGTCTTTTTATCTTTTTAATAAATCATTAATATTTTTACTCACATCATTCTTCAAATATATGATATGATATATTAAGATACGTTTTAACATTTGAGATTTTAAGACACCATTTTCTTACATTTCGATTCACAGGGTAATGAATATGGTAATATATTTTGTGAATACTCCATAAGGGTCAAGATTAGAATAGTTGTGGTGTATTATTTTAAAGTTTTCTAAAATAAGATGCTTTGTATTTAATCTCTATAAAACTAAACCTTATGATCCTCAGGTTTTTGGTTTATTTGTAAGATTTTTTATATAAATCATGTAGTTGACTAATTTTGTAGGTAGTGATTATATTCGTTCTGTTTAGTAGATATTATAAGAGGGTAAAATTATTTTCAATTTTATTTTTTTATTTTTGAGATTATTTTGGAGAACAATATTGAAAATCAACGGGATAATTCTCAGTGATATGCATATTTATTTAATACTATACTGGATTTGTTTTTTTAATTTATAGATTTTGTAGTTATTTATGAAATGCGAAAATTTTATAGATATTGTATGTGGATGTAGGATCTATTTTATAATTCCGTTGGGATAATAAACCTAAAAAGTAATATTGGTTACTAACTCATTATTTGTTATGTTAATGAAAAATATGCCTAAATACAATAGTATTATGAAACAACTATTGATTTTTTTGTGGATAAATAAAATAACTTGTATTATATATTAAGAATTATTTATTTATCTTACTAGTTTATCCAGAGATCAAATAAAATATAAACTTTATTGACGTATATAGATTCATAGGTGAAATTATGAAAATCAATTGTGAAATTTTCATTATATTTTTTTAGTTTACTTATACGTATATACATTAATATTATTACACTCATTCCAAAGTTTTTTCATGGTAATTTATCACAGCAATAAAATTAACTTTTAAATGTATCTAATGGAAACTGTGGATATTTTTCTAATGATAAACGTAATTTGATAAGAACTGATTTGAGAAACCTTGTGATTATACTGAACTGCCTATCATGAATCCAAATATAAAATGTGTACACATTTTTCTCTTTAAACACACCTTATAAGAGAAGAATGGGCCCCCATGGAAGTACTGTAGATTATGATGATGAAGAAATAATGAATATTTTTATATTGAATTAAAAATATATAGAGTAGAATGATGGAAAATAACTAAAAGGAGCCAAATGATGCTTTATTTTCGGAACAAGAGGGAATAATGAATCTAATTTCCATGTAAAAGTATTGATATTCGTATAATTTGTTAAAGTAGATATTTTATGGAGGGACCACTAATAGGTAAATCTCTTAGATATGGGTAACATGGATGGTATCCATGAAAATGCTAAATCCAATGTCTATCGAAGATGACAGGTACTAATAACATAACAACAAGTGACATCCTATCCATCCAAAATTTTAGATAGGGTTCAAAAACTCATAAGGGATGAAGAACACTGATCAACTACTCAATAAATAGGTGTATTGTATTTCTATCATGTTTATCACACAATTGTATACACTATAATTAATCTATGAAAATTATCTCACCTCATTGATGACTAAATATTGATTTATTAAATAATATTCAGTTTATGAAAATTACTGCAAGCCTAATTTACACATATTAGTGAATTCTTGATAAGATATTATTATAATTCCTTTAGATGAATTTTATTTTGTTTTAGTAATTTACTATTAATTTCCGCATAGACAATAAATTCAAAAAATGAGAGATCATATTTCAAACACCAAATCGACTAATGATTCATATCAATTAATGAGCCATGGAAAAAATAACATATTGAATTATTTGGAGCTAGAGGTGATGATATTTTTATTAAATATTTGACAACATCATTTCCAAAGATAAAAGTGTGATATATATATATATATATTGATCATCAGAGAATGAAATATTTATTAGCTATAAGAACCTATTATTTAACAATTCATACTCATGAGTCATAAATAAGTAATAACCTTCTTTTGTTTAGAAATATAATTTAGGATTATTATTTTGGTGAATTATGTCATGACTCTTACATTACAAAGCCATAAATTACAGAGTTGATAGTTTTACTCATTATACATTTTTTTGGAAAATTAATAAACATTTAAAATAAATCCTTTTCCTTTGATGAATAATCTTAATAATATTATATATTTATTCATTATTTTTATTACAAATCCTCAAATATAGTAAATTAATTTCAAAAATGTGGGATGATAAAATAATCATATGATGGGACAAAAAATAACGATGATGGAAACACATAGTTAATAAAAACATACAATAATATGAATTTTTGAAATACTATTTAGGATCAAAATGAATATTTTCATAGGGAATATATTAACATTATCTACCAAATAATTAATATAACATTTTATAACATATTATTATTAAAAATAAAAATCACAATGTTTTCGTTCAACTAAAAAAACATGAATCTTTTTTCCCAATGTTATGCCTTCCACCATAATGAAGTACTATATACTTTTGTTCAAAAATAATATCATCATTTTATCTTGAAAAATAAAAATATTTCTAAAAAACCCAACATAAAAAACATATATATATAAATATATTTTTGGTAAAATGAAAAATCAGTTTCCTTTCAACTCTTATTAATAGAATAACCAATACGTTCAACTTACATACCAAATGTATTGGATGAAAATCCAGGAACCACCCACATTGTATTTATAATCAGACCATCCATCCATTTTTAATATCTATACTACCAGTCCATGGATTAAAATGGAACTACCCATTATCTTAACCATTCCCAAAAACCATAACATAAACATAACATAATTTTTTTTCAACCCCCAACACAACAGATATGAAAATACTCTTTACAATAATAAGAAAACATTTCTGAATATTGATATATCAATTCCAATTTAAAACCACTTTGGAAAATTAATAGAACATAATGATGTTTTGTTTTTCATTGAATAAAACATGTATTATTATAACGTATGTAAAATATAAATTAACATTTATGGTTGAGTAAAAAATAAATTTCCCCATATAAGTTAAAATATATCATTTCATTTACATATTATATGTAAATTAAATTTGTTCCTTTTAAAATATAAGAAAATTTTAATCTTGGAACCCTTGAAAGTATTTAGAATTATTTCATAAAAAATACAATGTTTAAAAAATGTTGAATTATATATACATGGAAATAATAGTTACGGAAGGGAAACATTAGAAAATGTTTTTTAATATAATTTCCATAAAAATGAGGGAGACTCAACACCTATGTTAATCATCATCATGAATAATAAAATTATGATAAATATTTAGTTGATTATGATCCACTTTAATTTTCATTATTATTTTTTATTTTAGTTGTTAATATTAGATATACATTAACATAAAAATTTATATTTATATAGGATTCTTGGATTAAATTCAAGTCATGTGTCCTAAATCACATCTTATGGTTGAATATGGTCAATGAGGTCATTGATTTATTAAAATGATAATAAAAATATTAATTGTTCTCTTTATGCAGAAATTATACTTTTAAAAAATCAATGAATGATGGTAATGAAATATGAACAAAGATAAAATTGTGAATTTGGTAGGCTGTTTGTTGAAATGAGTTGTTTGTCCATTTTTAAATTATTCTTATGGAAAGAATGTAAGTATTATTTTATATTTATAGAACATTATAATCCCAAAAAAACCATTTTATTTATTCTTGAATACTGATATATATAATTTAGCTTATTAGTGATGAATAAAATCACATCGCTTCATGGAGGTCCTAGTCTATGCAAACTCATGAATGACTATATAATTGTTTTAGTGAATGAAAATGTGCCAAAAAGAAGTAATATTATATCTAAATAATGATAAATATTTAGTGAATATTATATATATAGTTAGTATATAATTATAAACAAATATTATATAGGTGATGTAAATCTAATTACATTTGTTAGTGGGGTTGTATTTCTCCATACATACTAAATGATTGGGTATTCCCAATACAAAAAATCAAAAAACAACACCGATTTTGTTGTTAACATAAAAACATCTAATAATATGTCATACACTATCATAATTATTTGATGAATTTTTAGTAATGTTTTATGGAGGTAGAATCTTATAAAACTAAAATATTTTTTTAAAAGTTATACCTTCTATTTAGACAAAAGAAAATTGTTTACACCCAATAAAATTCATGGATAGTGTAATGAATAATAAAATTCCTATAGGATGTGGGAAGGAATTTATATATTGTTTGGGTAGGGAATTATAGATCCCAACTTATCTTATACATGTGATTACATATGAATAATATTTTTCCTTTTATGAGAGATGGTGTCACTCATCAAATATATTAAATAATTAAATAGGAATAATATTTAGAATGTTCCAAATTGGAAATATTTTTTTATTATAGGAGGGGATGTTGAAATATTCTAATTCATGAATGATTGGATAATTTTATGTTATGTTTTCGCAATTATATTTTGGTGTCAACTCATGTTAAACCATTTTTACATTTATCACAGTACTAAAGTTGTTACACATTAGGGGTCAATAAATCAACAATAAAATGAAAAATAATATATAATTTGATTATGAATGATGTTATATACTATATTGAATTTAATTTTATGATGATAAGATTATATAGAATTGTATATCATTTAATAAAATGTTATTTATAATAAAATATCATTTATATCATTTTGGAAATTTTCATTTAAAATATCATTATAAATATTTTTATCAAATACGACATATTAATGTTAAATATTTTCACATCATAAAATATTTTAAAATTATATAAAAATATTTCATCATTATAATTCATTCAAAATATATTACATTTTGTATTTCTTTATCATTTATATTTTTTATTTTCAATTAAATAAATACTACATTGGTGTTTCTTAACCATTTTATATATTTATATAAATAATAATAATTTTATATAAATTTACATTAAGAATTAAATTTAATTAATCTCAAAATAACCAATAATATTTATTAAAATAATGATTTTTGATGTTGGGAACTCATAAGGTATCTTTAAAATCATGAATGTGACATTGGGTTTTTTCATTAATAAATATATTATATAGGTCACATTAAAAGAATAATGTGTCATAAATAAAAAAATATTATGCTTATAGTGATAAGGGATGATATAAATTCATCCAATTATATAGAAAATTAAAAATAAAGGCCTTATCACTTAGTTTATACCTATGATAACCCGATTTACCCTTTTACTATGGTGATGTATTGTTATTATTTTTATGATTCATTATAAAAAGAACTTATGTCAGACATATTAAATAATATTAACTATAATGATTACAAATATTGAATCAATTATAAAAAATTAAACCATTATATGTGGTATAATATCAAATTATGTGTAACTCAAAAAGCGCTATGAGAAACTGCTTTTGAAAAAAAAAAATCTTTTTTATGTCTATATATTTTTTATACCTTATTAAAATATAATACTAATTCCTAATTATTTAGCTATATTATGTATATGTTAATGATACAAATTTTAAATCAAGATAAAAAAATAATATGGTTCCTTTTCACTGAAAAATAAAATATATTTTTACCCAAATCGATATATTTCACTGTTAATTGAAAATGAAATATTTTTTTAAAAATATGAAACAATTCAACAAAAAATATATTTGACATGATGAATAAAAAATTAATTAAATTTTTTTATTCAAGTTCTACTTTTTCCAATAAAAAATTAAATATAACGTTATAAGGAAAAATTTTAATTCCATTATTTACTTTTTATATAATTAAATAAATAATATTTTTATAATGATAATTAAAATCCAATACATTAATAATATTTATATTGAAAATTATTATCCTATATTTACCTAGTTTGTTACATTCATCAACAATTTTTTTTAATCATGTAACTTCAAATTTATTCTATTATATAAAACTAACAATATTTGTCCCTAACAGTGTTTTTCTTATTCTTATGTTGCTTCTTTAACAATATAGAGATTCCATAAAATTGTATCCTAGTGAATAAAATTATTCAAATAAAGAATGCTCAATTGGAAAAATCATTACTGGCTATTAAAAATAAGAATTATTTTCCACTAAATGCACAACATCTTTGATAAAAACATGACATGAGTCTGGATATTATATTATTATCATTGAAACATGAAAATAACTGTGTACCTGGGAAAAATCAGAGGTAAGGAAACACATATAGAAATTGATCCATATTTTTACAGAATTTCTAGTTCTTTATTTAACCATAGATTTATATACAACTATTTGAAAGAAAAAATTAATATTAATAGAGGATATACATTAAAAAACATGATAACCTACCTCAAAATAAATAATTTTCGTATGGTTACCCATATATTTTTTTGCCTAATCCAAGAAATCATCACATGATTTTCTATCTTCATCTCATTGTTAAATACTTAATCTATTAACATTGTTCCCATAACCATCAGTTGTCCTACATTGTCCCCAAATGATTGAGTTTGACTTCACATTCCATGTAATTCTTCAAAATATTTCATCTATGCACTACAATAGAAATTATTGTCATTAATAAACCCAACTAATGAAATATGTTAATCCCTACATCAATGGAAAACCAAATAATAAAAAGTTATCCATTATATTAAGGTTTGAATCATTTACTAGAACTGTCTATAATATTAAATAGGAAAAAATATATCAAAATTAATTTAGAATCCAATGACTTATGAAGTTTATTTGAAACATTTGAAGAAAATTTAGTGTCACTGTCAGATGAAATTGTTAGAGGAACACCACGTATCCTGACACATTATTTGTGGTAAAATCATGAATAATAATAAAAAACTATTTTTTTATAAACATGTAATGAAATTTGAATATTTAGTTTTTCAATAAATAAAATCAGAAATAAAATTACTATCCCAGGATTTCCATTGAAATACAAAAAAATCCAAATCTATATTTTACCATTTCCCCTTTAGCATTGGAATAGATCATGCATCCCCAGTGTTAATTGTCATTATTCATTAACATATTGAAAATTCATACATTTTCTATGAAATTCATTAATATGTACATTTATTCCAACCCATCAGTAATACTCTCAAAGGACTATCTACATATTAGAAAGTCTTGGATGAGTAGAAAATTTGATTTTATGAGCTTCCATCAATAATTCATTCTTCTAAATAGGAATTATAGGGAAGAATTTTTTTTTCAAAATATGATTATATCTATTTGACCAACATTCAACTATGGAAATCCACAGTTGATATAAAATAATTCATTTTCGTATAAAAAATTATCCTTTTTATGAGTTTTCCAGAATTTACATAACATGGATAATTATATTGACCCATAAAACAAAATATTGGATGTTCATATATAAAAAAAATTATGAAAAAATTAATAAAATCATTAAGTCGTGTTGAAAACCTATTTTGTTATTGTTGGGATATATTTTTGTCACTATGAATCAATTTTTTTTCATTTCTCATAGTATTTTAAATCATACATTGCTAATAATTTTTTAAATAACAACCATATTATTTAATACATTCTCAACTCTTTCTATGTATATTTATACATAAATCATTTATTATCATTATATATTTCATAAATTACTCCATATAAATTATTACGAAAATTTTGTAAATAAAAAATCATATACTCCAAGTCCAGATCAACCATGTATAAATTCACTCACTAGTATTCAATTTTGATGAAAAAAATAAATTACATGGCCACAATTTATGTATAAATAACAAGTATTATTAATATATTTTTATTTTATAAATAATCATCATGGTTTTTCAGGATGATTTTATAAACACAGTTTTGAGATAAACTAGTCAATGGGAAAGACAAGAAATTATTTGTTTTCAACAAACGAACATTATTAACCAAATAACCCATGAAAACTATGAATCTCTATGACAATTTCTATTTTGGGCCAATAATCAAGCACAACAATTTTAGTATTTTCAATAGTAATGCCATATTTATAAATAATTTTCACGTAGAAAGAAATTTTATTCTAAAAACTAATTCTTAATAAACATTACATATAATTTATTTTCATTCAAGGTCTGTAATAAAACTTGTGGTACTTTCATGCTTCTCATGAAATTTAAAATATACTAACTTATCAATAATATATATGACAATAATAATTTATAAATATTCTCAAAAATGATAATCATATGATCGATAACTAAACATGGTGACCAAATAAGGCCAATATGAATAGCTAAAAATTCATAATTCACATAAATATATTCAAAAATAAATCTTCTTGGACATCTTCTCCCTTCAACTTCAACTAATTAATTCATAATATATGATCAACCCTCAAAAACTAATTCTCTGCCTGAAGCTGGTCAAACAAATCATTGATATGAGGAAAACGTACTTATAGTTAATTATGATGTTATTTAAAGAACTATAATCAATGAAAATCCTCATAGATATATATTTAATTTTAATAAAATAATAATCTTGGGCCCCATGGTGTATTTCTAGGATGAATGAAACATTTATAAAAGAATTCATCAATGTATATCTTCAATTCCCCAATTTTGGCTAATATTATTTATAAGGGGGTTTTGAAATATGATTCAGATTACAAAAGCTGTAAAAATATAACTCAATGTATCAATTTGGAATATAACCAATTATATCATTAGTAAATACATCCAAAAATTCATTCACTATAAGATCATATCAAATTTAAAATATATCTTTCTACTTGAAAATATGATGTAGGTAACTTTAATTTCTAATGATTATAAATTTCTATACATCACGATATGAAATCATAAGTATGAGATAATAGAATATAAAATTCATATATTACAATTATATACTATCATAATGAACTAAATTCTATTCTATTCAAATAATAACATCGAACAACAATATGTGTATTTCAATTATATTTACTAGAAAGACCATGCCTGTAAAAATAAATAAATTATTCTTATAAATCATGGTTTATTTAATATTTTTACAATTTTCTATAATAATATATTCTATATTCTTTTCATGATATGATATTTCCATTTTACATGACATTTTTTAAAAATTTTATGGAATGAAAAGATCTACACTCCAATAGGGAATTAGAGTACTTTGAATAAACATGAAATGTACCATTGAACACATTATTAGATCGATCAACATTGATCGTAGAGGTAGAAAATGCATTTTCCACAATTTGTTTTGTTTATAATGTTGATTTTTATCCTGATTTACTAAATCCAGACACACTTTATCAATATACACATTATAAATTTACTTTAAACATCTCAACATTGCTTGAATTTTTTCCACATTGTTGGAGTGTTTAATTTTTTATAGACTTATTCCCTATTTCATAAATTAAAACATTTTAATAATATAACTAATTTTATAAGACATTCCACATAGGTGTTATACCAAACCCACAAGAAACTAGAAATTTGATTTTCTTACATGTAAGTATCTATAATGGGATTTTTTTTCACATTGTGTTCCACCAAGACATACATTTTAAAATTTATTTTCAAATAATTCTTGATCATGAGAAGACTCTATACTTACATTCTCAGAACGTTGAATATGTTTCTCATAACCTTAGAATTTTTAGGAATATAATTTTTTTTCAATATCATATCTTATGTACTCTCTAAAAATGATAATTTTACTGTCAATATATCTTATATAATGGGTTGTGTACCTTTCTTATCAGGAGATGTTTGTTTCATGTGAAATAATTAAATCAACATCCTTCTATCTCAATTCCATGAATTGTGTTTGCATTATTATTATAATTCCTATAAGAAACATTTTGTCACATAAAATATTATTAAATTCCTTACACTCCAAGGAATGAATCTATGGGGTTTCTACAGTATATTTAAGCATTTACCACCACTAACAAGCTTGACTTTAAAAATATAAAATAATTATAGTTACCTTAAGATAACCTAAACAACCCATGACTCTAAATATCTTCTCTAAACAATGAATCCATCTTTCACCTAGACCTTGGGTCATAATATCAATTCAATGATGGTGGATGTTGACTCGGAAAATTATCCTCTATCATGGAATACCACATTAATACATTTGGTATCCCATTATTCTATGAACAAAAAAATTATAGGCTTCAACAATGTATCCATTAAAAAAACAAATTGTTTAATTCTAATTCCAATTATTCCTGGTATCTATTTTGGAGGGTTATTTTCGTCTTGGTGCCTTCCAACATCAGTTTCCCTATTTCCTCTAATGATATACAATTAGAATAGATATAGTTTTGAAAAATAATCATGGTAACTTCTAAATAATATGACATGATATCCCAAAATTAATAATCTCTTAATTTTATTTAATATCATTATCCCAACCTAAAAAATCATCTAATAATTTCAATTATAAATAGTATAAGGAAAGGATCCTTATCAATAATTTTTAAATAATATGTAGAAAATAATTCACTTTACATAACTCCCAAATATAATTTTTGTTTAGTGTTTTTGGGAATTAGGTCATTATTTTTTCTTTAAAATCCAATTAATTAAATAGTGAACACTTCTACTCAATATACATTTTTTAACAAAGTATATAACAATAAATATAAAACAAGTTTTCTTTTCATGAATAACCCCATGACTTTATTATGATTTATTATATTTTCTTACCCATTCTAGAACACTTAGAAAAGTAGTTGAAGATTTTGGGAGAATCTAAAAATCTCCATAATGGATATAAAAGAATAAATGATGATACACATTATTTTAAAAATAATTAATTTATTTTTTGTTTTTTAAAATAACAACTATAACCAAAATAATCATTATACTTTATAATTAATGAATTCAAATTCCCAAATATTTTCATAAAATAAATAATATTAAATGATTTAATAAAATTAATTTGAAATCTATTTTATTATATCCTTAGTAAACAAAATAATATTTTTCATAATGGTTTAATTTTCATCCTTAATAAGTAGTATATAATTTTATTTAATCATTTGGTTTTCATTTTACCTAGTGAAATCATATTATTGAAATAAAAACCCATAAAATGAATAGATAATGAATATAGGTTACTTGGGAAATGATTTTCCTCATTAATCATACAAATGGATTAACCAATACAACCAACTTCTATACCTAATGCATTGGAGGGATATCGTATACCAACCCATCAATTGTTTTTAACGGATCCACCCATGATAGGTTAGAAATGGAGTCATAGATCCTTGGTAAATAATAGAACCACCCATCATTATAAAAATAATCATGAACCATAAAATTATCTCAACACATAAATGATTTCATTTTCAAACAATACACTCATAAAAATATTATTTTCGACCCTAATATAATATTTAAATATATTGATATATCAAATTTATTTTAAAACACATTCTAAAAATAAAGATAAAATTAGGAAGGATAGTATATCATTGATAAAAACATGGAATCATATAATTATGCTCAAATATCAAATAATTGTTATGGTTTTGTGGAATGTTTTTATCATGGTATATGTTAAAATTGACACTACTGGAAACCGGGGTTTTCCCAATGCTCATATACCTACGGTTCATCAAAAACATTGGTATAGTAGGACATTACCAATGGTTTCATAAAACCGTAGGTAATGGAAGACATAGGTGATGATTTCCCAACAGTTTTATGAAT
Source organism: Viscum album (assembly GCA_963277665.1). Lineage (NCBI taxonomy): Eukaryota > Viridiplantae > Streptophyta > Magnoliopsida > Santalales > Viscaceae > Viscum > Viscum album. The sequence continues at coordinate 644,967,868 of OY728121.1, read as the reverse complement.
ACCATTGGGAAATAATTCACATTACCAACGGTTTTAAACAAACTGTTGGCCAAAGATAGGAAATGTTTCCCTTTACAAACGGTTTGCCTAAACCATTGGTAAAGCTAATGTTTTCCTAATGGTTTTTTAAAACCCTTTGGGAAAAGATACCTATATTGAGACCAAATTGGGCAGTACTTCCTGCATTCTATAGTTCTCCCCTGATTTCAGAATCCCCTCTCCCCCAATATGCAGAAGCCATGTGCGCGCCTTACTCTATCAAATCAGCTTCACCCCAACCAGGTTATAAGTCCAAATATTCATGTATTCATGCTCATTTTCCAGTAATATTTCATATTTATCCATTTATAAAGGTGGAAACCCGAAATCTGGTGTAATAAACTTATCATTTTTAATTGGGGATTTCGTTTGTTTTATTAGTGATTAGGAGTACGAGGCATTCCCCTTCCTATTATGGGTGGTTTTAATCAAAATTTATGATGTTGGAACCATTTATCATGTTGTTGTCTCTATTTAATCTCATTTTCCCCGACATAACATTAAATTATATATCACATTTGGTTTATGTTGTTGTAGTTTCCAGTTGAGTTATTTCTGGTTGATGTTTGTCCCATGTTAGTTGTTTTCAATTGTCTGGCATCGAAATTGGGCATTTAATGTGAATTTTCCAAACGAGGGTACCTTGAGAATACTCAAAATATATGTTAAAAATGATCAAGGGTATTTTATTATTTAAAATGGATTTTGAAAGATATTTCAGAAATGATTTAATCATGAGGAATGTTTTTTATTAAAATGAGAATTTTTTTAATAAGGATTCTGTGATATAATTTGTTATCGTGCACTTATTATGTGACTATGTTTGGTATTTTGTAACACATGAGATAATTGGTGTGTGAGAATGTGTTGTGAATGAGATCCCATGGTTGGATAAAGATTATATTTACGTTTTGAGCCTATTAATGAGTTGTTTTAAAGATATTTTGAGATATTTATCTTATGTTTATTGGTGAAAACTGGAAGCTGTAGAGATGTTTTATTATTAAGACATATAATTACTGCTAAACATGTTGATAAACCATTCATAGTAGTAAATTCTTGAAATGTTTGATGTTTTTAGTCCTTTTTTATTTGGAGTTTCTTTTGATACTGATGTTTCTTTTCGATACCTATGATGGGAATTTATTTTAGTTTCTAAATCGGTTGAGACTCCCCCACCATGCACAAGGCATGAAACCTCTAACCTTATTTAATCATTCTGTGTACACAGCCTATGCAACCTCTACCCTCATTTAATCAGTGAAATCAAGTCATTAATTTTAGCCTTCATTTTCACTATCATGTATGAAATTGAATAATGTATACCCATCCTCACATGAGTTCTTACCTTAGATAGTGTCCAACATATGGAATACGTGCTTTTGAATTCATTAGTTAACCAGTATCATATATTCCATTTCCCTCAAGATTAATGTACTAATATAACTTTATGGTCAATTAAATATAGTTCTTATTGTATGTTGTATATTAGGTGTCCTTCTTGGCCAATACTCCTTTTTATGAGGGTGGGGTGCTTTTCACTAGCCATTCTGGCATGTGTAGACATCCATAAAAATGTTAGATAAGTCACAAGTTTAATTCAGTAATGTTGTTATCATTTACATACTTTATTATTAATCTCAAATTTAATAATAATTTTTTTTTCATGTACTTTATGAAATTAAATCTTTTTAAAATCCACGAACAACCTATTAGTGTAAAAGACTACAATTTATTCACCCATGGGGTGAGCTTGGCTTGGGTAAGTAATTGGGTAGTGAATGGTATAGCCATAAAGGTTCCAATAATGAGTTATTGAACATTAGTGAATGATTTGTGATGCCTATAACACATAATGGGACCTGAGGTATGTGCCTCTTATAGACCTAATGAAAATGAATATAAATAAATTTTAATTTAATTTTACAATACTTGTTATTTACATTGTTTTAATAGTACACTACATCAACTAGAAACTTATTCCTTTATCGTTTACATAAATGTATTTTCATTTAATGTCCAGTCCTATTGAATTGATTTTGACAAAATGACTTATATAAATTCTTTTTTCAGAACGGATTGAAGTTGGATGTATGAAACCAATAAGATATCAAGTGATTTTCAGAACAATTTGGAGATATTTATAGATTTTTCATTTCATAATGATTCAGATAGTGGTTTCATACACTTCCCATGTTCCAATTATGTTAGTAGACCTTGGTTGAGCCATGAAGTGCTCAGCTACCACATAACCAAATATGATTTTCAAGAAAACTACTTCATGTGAAATCACAATGGGGAGAAAATTAAATCTCAAATTGGCGATGATCAAAATAGAAGGACTGGAATAGAGAATTTGTTTGGTGATCGGTTTCCATTTATTTCTCATCATAAAAAAGAAAGGATTTCGACTCAAGAAGACTTTGATATGAGGATAGATGATGAATCTAGTTAAAATGATGATATTTATAGGATGAAAAAATTTAATTATGATGCCATGATTGCAGTATATCAACAATGCGATAAAATGAAATAACTGGAATTTTTAATCCGACTGTTTCGGGGGAAACTATGTATGAGATTTCTAATAAAGCAATTGATTATATTCGTACCCTCTTGAAGGATTTACATACTGATGATGCAGATATTACCTAAAACCACTATATGGACAAGAAGTTAGTTGAAGAACATTGAAATTCATGAAACAAAATTCATGATTTCCCGAAAGATTGCAGTTTATTCTGGGAGGAAACCACGGAATGAAATGATTGTATAAAATGCGGCACATCCCTCTAGAAGTAAAAATCTGATGGAACACCATCCCGTGTTCCACAAAAAGTAATGTGGAACTTTCTATTAATCCACAGACTCCAGAATATGTTTATGTCTGATGAAATATCAATAAAAATGAGATGGAATGATACCGAGAGAAAGAAGACTAATGATGAGTTGTTTTATCCTGTAGATAGATTTTCATGGCAGAGATTTGATGCTCGATATCCTGATTTTTCATCTAGCGTGCGTAATGTGAGGCTGGGTCTTTCATTTTATGGTTTTAATCCGTTTGGGTAGATGCTTACATTGTAAAACACATGTCCAGTTTTTATACACATTTATAATCTTCCCCCATGGTTGTTTATGAACAAGCCTTTCACTTTCATGAGTATACTCATATCTGGCCCTTCTGATCCCAACATTGATATTGATTTATACATGAAACCTTTAATAAAAGAGTTGAAACTTCTTTGGTATATGGGTGTGAACACATACGATGCATGTTCGAAAGACACATTTCAGATGTGTGTTGCGCTTATGTGGATGATCAATGATTTTCCGAAATACGCAATGATGACTGGATGGAGCACGAAGGGAAAATGGTCATGTCCTGTTTATATGACGAATACTAGATCCAGAAGAATGAAACATCTTTGTAGTTTCAGTTTTATGGGACATCAACGATTCTATCCAATAGACCATCACCATAGAAATAATCGTCAAAGATTTGATAATACTATAGAGACCGATGATCCACCTCAGCGTATGTCTGGAACTGATGTGCTTAATGAATTTACAGATTTCATTTTTTCATTCAGGAAGTCTCAAATGAAATATTGAAAGGGAACTAATGTTTCCACCGAAACCCATTACAATTGGAGGAAGAGGAGTATCTTTTTTGATTTTCCTTATTGGTCATCCAATTTGTTACGTCATTTCTTAAAAATAATTCATGTTGAAAAGAATATATGTGAAATGATGTTTTCGATTCTTCTTAATGTCAAGGGGAGGAAAAAAGATGATTTACAATCTCAGCATGACTTAATGGATTGGGGCATTAGACCAGAATTGCATCTTGTGCATATCACTGAAAATAAATGGAAACTTCCTTGTGCTTCTTATGTGATGACACCTACGGAAAAAAACAATTTCTAGAATTATTAATGACTATTAGAGTTCTTAATGGCTATTCAAGAAACATATCTAACCGGGTAAAAAAATTGTGTTGAAGATAAAATGTTTGAAGACTCATGATTATCACATTCTTCTGCATGAGTTTCTTCCAATAGAAATCCGTCATCTTTTTTCCAATAATGTAAGGGTGACTGTTATTCGTTTGAGACATTTTTTTATATATCATTGTGGTAAGAAGTTTTCCAAGTCTTTCTTGAAAAAACTGTTGACAGATGCCCCATTAATTTTGTGTGAGTTGGGGAAAATATTTCCTCCATCATTTTTCACATGCATGGTGCATATGAATGTCCATATTCCCACTGAAATACTTCTCAGATGACCTATTTTTTTCATTGGATGTATCCACCTGAATGAAATATATAAACATTAATGTCTTCTGTCAAAAACAGGAATCATCCTGAAGGTTTTATCATGAACGGTTACTTGTCTCAAGAATGTATAGGTTTCTGCTCAATGTATTTTTCTGATCTTACTACAATAATGAAAAGACCAATGAGAATTGAAGTAGAATATTATGAGAAATTTGAACCCATTTTTTCATCACATCCTCAAATAGAAGGAATTCCTAGATCATATACATTGAAGACATTAAGCCATGAAGAGCGGAGGATGGCCCATCGCACAGTTTTGATCAACTGTGATTTGTTAGATGGCTATATTAGGTAACTAAATTTAATAGGTATATCTTAAATATATATATATATATATATATCTGTTAAAATATTCATATTTTTTATCTTCATGGAACATAAAAAAATAATAAATATAAACATCGTTATTTACCTTTGAGAAGGTTGAAGGCTTTTCATGGAAAATCATTTTCTACTTGTTTAAAATTGAAGGTAAAAATATTAGTATATAAAATAATTAAATAAATATTTAATTAAGTTTAATAATCATTTATATTTCAGGTATTGAGTTTGTCTACTGACTTTGTCTCTGAGGAAATAAGATCTTTGACTTTTGGTCCAAATACTGTGGTTTGTGACTGTAAATCAATTGTTATCAATAGGTACAAATTTATTGTCACTGAATGAGAAAAGAACATGAGAACACAACATGATTGTATTATGGTTATTACCACAACAGATTGTTATGCAAGTACATCAGATAGTAGATCGTGATTTGAAATTTTGGGTTATTAAGGAGTTGTTGAGAAAATAATAATATTGGATTATTACTCTCATGGAGGAGTCACAATGATGAAATTCCATTGGTTTGATTCGATGATGAGGCATGTCACATTTATTTATGATTTTGTATTTTGAGTAATTAATATGACTCTCACTCTTTCTACTGAAGAACCATATGTGTTGGCATCAATGGCTAAACAATTTTTTTATGTCAAAGACCAACTTCGACATAAATTTTGTGAAATATTTGAAGTAATTCCCAGACATATTTTTGATGATAGTGATGATGGAATTGACACTTTCCCTACTTCCATTTGAACCAATCCATTAATTTATTTTGATGAATCGAATAGCTCAATTTTTAGAGTTAATTGGGATCCTGAGTTGTGGTTGAAAATATATAGAATCATTCATCCATGTTCTCAATTATTTTGGTTTACCTCGAGTTGGGTTTTTATGGTGGTACTATTCGAATTGATTTAGTATTGATCCCAAATATGTTTTAGCTGACTTGACCGTTATGTTAATTTTCAATGTTTATTAGTTGCATATTTATTTGAATTGAATTTTATAATTTGGAATTGAACGGTATTCAAACCTAGTCAAATAATATTTCTAACATGGTGAACATTACAACTTGTATGATTTATTAAATCCATTCAATCTCTTCTAAAACAATTGATAGATATATTATCAATGAATCCCCCCATTCCCTCATATATTTATTTTTTTTGGGTTACACATCAGTTTCCTTTTTCTAATTAATTACATATTTTCTTTCAAAAGTATGAAAATGCATCCAATTGAAGAGAGACGAAGGAAAAAATGATAGAGAACAATCGTCGAATGGAGGAGATGGGTGTTCCACCATTAGTACCTATAGTGAGTACTTTATTTCAAATATATATTTTTAATGAATATATAATGTCATGTGATTAATTTTGTTGGAAACTTTTTTGTAGGATCTACCTATACGTCGACACTTATTTGACGAGGAGCCTAGTATTGGTCCTAGTACTCAGGCTGGTGGTACAAGGGAGTTACGTACCAGAGGTAGACGAGAAGCTCTGCAAACCCGACAAGACCCTTCCCCTCCAACTTACATGTCATCAATCCCAAATTCTGATTTCAGTTTGTCATTAGGGATACACGGGATATTTAGGCCTCCCATGTCATCGCCACCTTTTGCATATTCTGACCCATTTTTTCATATCGCATGATGATTCCAACTCCCCAGCCAGAATCGAGTCATACAGTTGTCCCATCTTCTTTTCCTTCAACTTCTGTCTCTCTGAGCTTCTATATTCCATTGGATTAGACTCTTGTTCCACCACTGGTTGTTCTATCAGTTTTTGTGGATCTAGCGGTGCTCAGCGATCAGACTGGCGTAGGTATATTTATAGAACCCTAACAAATTTTTATACCAATATTTATTTTCATTATAACAAGTTTTGTTAAAATATCTGTTTTTCATTCATGACAGATACATCTACTAGAAGGAGGCGAGGCTGGGGGCATACACGTAGTCGTGCGGTGTGGAACCGCCACATACAGTTAATGATGTATTACAATGAAGACAACCAAATGGTTGAGAAAAAAGGGCAGGAATGTTGGAGTTTTTTGGGGATTATTTCCAAATACTCCGATATCATTCTCGTTAGCACGATATCGTGGAGATTGTTTCCAGATTAAGCCATGGATAGAGCTTGGGAAGAGATATGGGTAAAAAAAATACGTTGTATTTAGTTCCATTAATTATTTTGGTATTTATATGAATTCATATTTTGGAGTCAGCTTCGATTTAAATTTCCCGATGGTGAGGGTGAACGACCGGAACATCTAAAGGATTTAGGTGAGATTTAGAGAGCCTAAAAGCAAGATTTGTATATTGGATGGAGTTCTAGAGTTGGCACTGAGTTAGAGGCAGTACCAGTTGTGGATGATTGTCTTATAGAGCAGTATCGACTGATGATTACTCATTGGATGACTACATAGTTTAAGGTATTAATTAAATTTGAGGTATTTAAATAATAACATTCATGTTTTACATTTATATTATCATTTTAATTATATAATTTTATTTAGGAATCATCTGGAAAAAATAAAATAAAAACATTGATGCAAAAAAATACCTCCACACACTAGGACGTACTATGATGCCAGATCTTGAGAGGAAGCTGGTATGAAAATTTTTTATATGTTTTCTTTATGACTTATAGTTTCATTTGTTTCCTCAATTATTTAATCATTTGGAAAAAATTTCATATTACTTTTGTTTTCAATGTCATTGTAGAGGCAAAAACTGAATATTGAAGGACGTGTGCCTCGAGCAAAACTGTTTTGCTCGAGTAGATGAAAAAATGATGGAAGTGCCGTCAACGAACCGACTCAATAGAAGATTGGAAGTTTTAATATGTTGATTTTATATTTTAATATATATTTTGTAACTTATTAATATATTTATATTTTAACAGTCTTCTGTAGAGGCACTCAATGCCCAAGAACCAGACAATTTTGGGTCAACTGATCACCTACATCAGGTGTTGGGAGAGGAGCATTCTGACATAGTACGCAGCCGACCTAGGATAGCCCCGATAAAGTATTTTCCATCCTCAGGTAAGAGGTGTAGTTCCATAGAGCTTTATAAAGTTAGGGCACATGCAGAACAGGCTGAAAAAAGGTCCATAGAGACGGAAGAACATTCTGCTAGGGAAAACATTTCATTTATGATATTTATTGATGTTCTTCGTCCAACACTTCCACTAGAGGCCAGCCTAGATTTTAATGAATATACGTTGTCGATACGTTCTATATATGGTTCACCAGGTGGTTGTTCTTCTGGTGGTCAAGACGATGTCCAGCTTGACGATGATGATGACGAGGAGTTTGATGCGGAAGAGGAGGGAGAAGAGGAGGGCGAGGCAGAGGAGGAGGGCAAGGCAGAGGGTGAGGGTGAGGAGGAGGGTGTTGAGGAGGGTGGGGATGATGATGAGGACAATGATGACCACCAAGATGAGGGTGATGATGATGGTGATGGTATCGATGATAGTGATGGTGATGTGGGAAAAATTGATCTGTTACATTTTTGACTAATATTACTGTGATTTGATGTTTAATCTATTCTAGTTGTTGGTTTTATCCAGACTCATAGTATAGTATTGGAGTTGAGTTATTTTTATATATTGTCTGTTTTGATGAATGTAGATATATTTATGTGGTTGCAGTGTATCTTGAGCATGTTTGTAGGGTTTTGTGTCTTTTGGAACTCCCCGGACAGCCCCACGGACAGCCCGCCCACCCTCCTCCTTGGATCCCGGGCAGCCCCCCGGACACCCCCCAGACAGCCCCCCGAACAGCCCCCCGAACAGCCCCCCCCCCACCCTCCTCCTTGGTCCTCGGACAGCCCCCCTAACACTCCCAGACAACCACCCAGACATCCCCCGGATTTTGTTGATACTTTAGGTCAATGATCCATGGGTCATTTGGGATGTGTATGATTTAACCTCGTCAAAATCCGAGGCGTGGTGTGGTCGGTACCACTCTAACTGTGTCTCTTTTGTTTAAAATGGACATGATTATAAGTGAAAAGAAAAACTGGCATACGGAAAACCGACCAAATGCATTAGGATTCTGTTGATACTTTAACAAAATGATTCATGGGTCATATGTATTGTGTACGAGCCAACCCAGGCTCAATCCTAGTCGTGGTGTGGTCGGGATCACTCTAAGTGTCTCTCTATTGGTTAAAATGGACAACATTTTATGTACATATGGAAAACCAACCAAATGCATTCGGTTTCCTTTGAAACATTAGGAGAACAATCCATGGATCATATGTGACGTATACGAGTCAGCCTCGTCTCAATCCGAGGTGCGATGTGGCCGTCACCACTCAAACTGTCACTCTTTTGTTTAAAATGGACTTCATTTTAAGTGAAAACAACAACTAGCATACATAAAACCGACCAAAAAGATTCATATTGTGATGATACTTTAGAAAAAATATCCATGAGTCATATGTGACGTGTACAAGTCAACACCTCCTCAATCTGAGGAGTTGTGTGGCCGGCACCATTCATAGTAACTATTTTTTTTAAAATGGACATCATTTTAAGTGAAAACAACAACTGACATATGAAAAACTGACCAAATTCATTCGAAATGTGTTGATGCGTTAGGAAAACAATCCATTGGTCATATTAGACATGTACGTGTCAACCCCACCTCATTCTAAGGTGCGGTGTGGCCGACACCACTCATAGTGTCTCTCTTTTGTTTCAAAAGGACATCATCTTAAGTGAAAACATCAATGGCATGTGGAAAACCGACAAAACGCATTTCGGTTGTGTTGATACTTTAGTAAAATGATCCATGAGTCATTTGAGACGTGTAAGAGTCAACACCATCTAAATCCGACGCACAGTGCATCCGATACCACTCTAACTGTGTCTCTTTTATTTAAAATGGACAGGATTATAAGTGAAAAGAAAAACTGGTATATGGAAAACTGACCCAAAACATTAGGATTATATTTATACTTTATCACAATGATCCATGGGTTATATGTGACGTGTACGAGCCAACCCAGGCTCAATCCGAGTCACGGTGTGGCCGGGATCACTCTAAGTGTCTCTCTTTTGTTTAAAATGTTCAACATTTTATGTACATACGAAAAACCGACCAAACACATTTAGTTTCCATTTAAACTTTAGGATAAAGATCCATGGGTCATATGTGACTTGTAGGAGTCAAGCCTGCCAAAATTTGAGGCGTGGTGTGGCCGACACCACTCATAGTGTCTTTTTTTAATGGACTTCATTTTAAGTGAAAACAATAACTAGCATACGGAAAATTGACCAAATGGATTACGATTATGTTGATACACTATCACAACGATCCATGGGTCATATGTGACATGTGTGGGACAACCTTGCCTCAATCCAAGGTGAAGTGTGTCCGACACCAATCATAATGTCACTCTTTTGTTTAAAATGGACATCATTTTAAGTGAAAACAAAAAATGACATACGAGAAACTGACCAAACGCATTCGGAATGAGTTTATGCATTAGGAAAAAAATACATGGGTCATATGGGATATGTACAGGTCAATCCCGCCTCAATCCGAGGCACAGTGTGGATGGGATAACTCTATGTGTCTCTCTTATGTTTAAAATGGACAACATTTTAAGTACATATGGAAAACTGACCAAATGGATTCGGACTGTGTTGATACTTTAGGAAAACGATCCATGTGTCATATGTAATATGTAATAATAAACCTTTCCTCAATCATAGGTGCGGTGTGGCCGACACCACTCAAATTGTCTCTCTTTTGTTTCAAAAGGACATGATTTTAAGTGAAAACATCAACTGGCATACGGAAAACCAACCAAACGCATTCGAATTGTGTTGATACTTTAGAACAATGATCTATGGGTCATTTGAGACGTTTATGAGTCAACCCCATCTATATCTGAGGTGCATTGTGGCCGGTACCACTCTAAATGTTTCTCTTTTGATTAAAATGAACATGATTATATGTGAAAAGAAAAACTAGCATACGAAAAACTGACCAAACACATTGAGAATCTGTTGTAACATTAGGACAATGATCCATCGGTCATATGTGATGTGTACGACTCAATTGTGCCTCTATCTAAGTCACGGTATGGCCGGAACCACCCAATGTGTCTCTCTTATGTTTAAAATGGACAATATTTTAAGTACATACAGAAAATATACCAAACTGATTCTGATTGTGTTGATACTTTATCACAACGATCCATGGGTAATTTCTGACGTGTACAAGTCAACCCAGCCTTAATCCAAGGCGCGGTGTGGCCAACACCACTCAAAGTGTCTATCGTTAATTTAAAATGAACTTCAATTTAAGTGAAAACAAGAACTGACATACAGAAAACCGACCAAACTCTTTCAGAATATGTTGATACTTTAGGACAACAATCCATGGGTCATTTGTGACATGTATGAGTTATCCACACCCCAATATAAGGCATGGTGTGGCTAATATCACTCCTGGTGTATGTATTTTGTTTAAAATGGACATCATTTCTAGTGAAAACTTCTAGTATACGAAAAACCGATAAAATTATGAATTGACTTCTGGATTCCACATATAATTATCATCTAAATCTTAAATTGATTTATATATGAATTATGTATGTTTATAATTACGTTATGAATTTTGATTCAATTTTGGATGTGTATAGTTCCAGGATGCATTATATGTTAAATGTGTATGAATTTGTTCTATATATGTATGTGTTAGATGGTTATTGCATGTACAGTAATTGTATTTGTATGTGTTAGTTGATTATTTCAGGTACAATATTTGGAAATGAGAGGGAATTGGAAAGGAGAGGGAATGGACACAATGCTCTGTGCTTGCTGTGCAAATTGCAGGATGCTGTGCAATTTGCATTGCAAAGGCTATTCCAATGGTTTCAAACCGTTGGCAATGGATTCTTAGAATTTTTTTACCGACGGTTCTCTGTGAACCATTAGTACAAAACCTTTCCCCACAGTTTCGAAACCGTTGGGAAATAATTCATATTTTTGGTTGTCCCAACGGTTCAAGCCAAACCATTGTGGAAAACTATCCCAACGGTTGTGCCAAACTGCTGGGATAGGTTCATTTTTATAACCAATCCCAACGGTTCTATATAAACCGTTTGGAAAAGAATTTCCAATGGCTTACTTACTAACGGTTTGCAGAACCTTTGGTATAATCTATACCAACAGTTATGTAGGCTTTCCCAATGGTTCAGAACTGTTGGGAAATTGTCCTTTTCTAGTAGTGTGAACATTCATATTGACTTTTGTAAAGAAAGTAAACACATTCCATATATAATATGTACAAATATTACATTTGAAATAATATATAATAAATTTAAAAAGTGTCATTAAATTTCATTTATACTTTATTTATATATATACAAAGTCATCAATAGAAAAATTCAACTTAATATTGTTATGGAAGAATAATAGATGTATGGTGATTATTTTTGTAAAATAAAACCTATAACCTGTAGTCAAAATCATCACATAAATTATTTATATTCAAGAATAAAAAGAATCAGAAATTTTTAGTAATATAATATTATTTATCATGTTTATTATTACTTTTTATTTTATTTATTACATTATTATTTTCAATTACTTAATTATTTATGTTCATGTCAGATGTTTTTCTAATATTCGGCTCATATGACCATAATTACATTGGTTGGATGATCTTGGTCAAAGTGGTCATTATTTCATAATATATTGAATAATAATTTGTCATAATTTTCATTTTATAATGAAATATTTCTTTTAAAACCATTCACAAATTATGGATATGAATATTGAACTACATTAGAATTATAGAGAGTCAGTTTTTTGTACACACTATTAATGTTTACATGTTCTGAAGGGCGGTATGGTAATAAGTTTAGAAAAAAATTATAATTCCATAATGGTAATAATATTACAATTAACCTTGTTGGATATTATATGTAATTATTAATACCCAGTATGTGTTGTGGTGATGAAAAATGAATCCTTTCGCTTCGTGGAGGTGGTAGCCCACATGTATTTATAAAGCAAGTTATCATATTTCAGTGAAACTTTTGTTAAGAAGAAAGATGATATATTATATATAAATAATGTTAAATATAAAATAAATATTATAAATATATACATATATATTAATCCATCATTATAAAAATTCTTAAGAGTTTGTGATTAAAAATGAATTATATTGGTTCGGTAGGCGGTAGTCTTCCATACAGAGGAATGATGGTTTTGTTAAAAATTTAATGGAAGAGAAGATTAATATATGTTATTCCATTAAAATAATAACATCATATTATATGGAATATTGTAGTGTTATAATTTTAATGACGATTAATAATATTTAATAGTGGTAGAAAAATAATTAAACTTTAAAAAAATTATTAAGTACTATACCATTTTTTTAAAAAAGGTTAATTGTTACCCCAAAATATTTCCATGGATGATTTTATAATTAATAAAATCTAACCAGGACATGGGTAGTGAATAATTACGGGTATTTGGGATAGGATTGGATGATCCAAAATGTTTTTGACATGTAATAAAAATAGGATATTCGGAACCCTTATATAATATAGGGGACAATAACTCTTAGAATTTAATAATGTTCAAAATTTATTTTCATATTAAAATAGATCAAAGATGAAAATATTTAGATAAAATATGAGTGGAATGCAAATATTATCATGTGACCAAACATTTACATGTTTAGGTGATGTTTTCATCATTTATGTTTAACAACCCCATTTTTACATTGTTGAAATTTATTGTACTAATAAATATTTCTTTATATATTTGTCATGAAATATACAATAAATATAAAAACATCTTAAAAATGAACTATTTTTATATTATTGACCATATCACATTTAAATGGAATAATAAAATTTCCATTGAATTTTAAATTATTTTTTAAAATAATATTTAGTATAAATTATAATTAATGAAAATTTAGAAACCAATCATATAACTTAACATTAAAAATATCAAGAAAAATTTGTATGTAGAGTATCATGTTATCACACACACCAATATTCTACAATGATCAATTTTTTGACATAATCATTCATCACCATTCCACTAAATTAAATATATTAAGAATAAATTATCTTATGTTACATTTAATGTAATATATATTATGTCAGTGTTTCATAAGAATATAAAATAATTATAAATTAGAAATAAATTTACAACTTGATAATAAATTAATTATTTTGATAATAAAAATTAATATTCATTGAATACTTTTTTAATTTAATTTTTGAACACAACAGTTATATTTTAATTCATGGGGGTGGAATTTTCTTTTCTAAAATATTTTACCGGTTACATCCACGGACAAGTGTTTTATAAATATATAAATATCCAGCCTATGGAGATAATCGTAAAAAAACATCATCTTATAACATTAAAGCTTTATAATTTTGTCCTTTCCACTTTGGTTTAACCAAATTTATCCAAATTTATCTGTTTACCATGGTGAAAATAGTTTAATGATTTTACACATCATTATGACGAAAAATATTGTTATCTATTTGAAATCATTTTAAATTTGAGGATTCAATATATGGAATAATTTTGAAAAAAGTTATTTTTAGTAATTTATATATTACTTTTTATAGGTACCTAATAAAGTCGAATAAAAAATATTTTTCATAGAACAAAACCGTTTCCATTCTAAATGTTTTTTGATACCATGGTCACAAATAATTTTGAATATTATTTAATTAAATAGGTTATTTATAACTAAAATATTATTATATCAATTTAAAACTAAATTCAAAATATTATAAGACTTTTCCCAAGAAATTATATGATAGTTTTACAAATATTGGATTAATTTAATGATCATTATAAGTCAATATTATAAAAATAAAATAAAAAACCCCACTTCATATAATCATGACATGTTGAAGTTAAAAAAATCATTTTTTCAATTTAAAAAAATATTAATATAAAATTATAAATTTAAATTAAACCTCAAAATACACGAGTTAAATATACTTTTTTATTGTATAAGAAAAATTACTTAATATATTTATAACGAATGTAACAATCTTTTTCATGAAAACTGATAAAATATTGAGATTGATACTCTATGTATTGAATACCATGTTACTATATCCATGATGGGGATTTTAAAAGCTGACATACTCATTGATAAAAATATAATCTATATTGAATTCATAATAGAAGGACATAAATAACACCATTACCAACTGATTACTTAACCTTAAATCAACATGAAGGTCAAATAATCCTAGAATAGATTTTTAGATATATTGAAAAATGTTAAGAATATTCTAGGGTTCCATACTGTAAAAAATTGAGATATTGGGTTTGTAACAGAGACGGGGGTCGCACGCCAGGGTGGCCACGGACGACAGGGACAACGGGCGGTGGGGGCCGTGGACGGTGGGGGCTGTGGATGGCAGTTTCCGCGGAGCGACGCCATTATGTCGTCGCCTTCATCGCAGCTGACGGTGATGCCGGCCAGCGTTCGCTTGCCTCATCAGTGCCAAAAACCCACTCTGGTTGCTGTCTTCCTCCATCGCAAAGAACTCCACATATCACCACAAGATTTTCGGAGAGGATGTGAAATGTTTGTTTGGACCTCACCCTCCTCATTAGATTGGTAGCAAGAGGCTCAACATAATCATGAATCATGAACACTTATGGAATATATTTAAAACCATCAATCCCCACAACCCTGGTCAATTTGTATTCCCAATCCGGCAAAAGAATTAGAAGGGGAGTACATGGGAAGTCATAATCATAATCAAATGAACCCCTACCTCATTCACTTTAAAATAATATTTTTTAAAGGGGAATCTCTTTTATGTGGGTCATAATATAATCATCCAGGATTTTTTATCTATTTCTCAATAAATAAATATATTGTGTAAAAGAATATGTAAGATGAATACCCAGTAAAAAATACATTTAATATTATTTATTGAAATAATAATAATAATAATAATATATAAAATAATTTATTCAAATAAAGATACATATAATATATATTAATAAACACATAAATCAAAAACAATTCACTTTTTTTAATAAATGTTTTTTTTATTATATACAATAATCCTAACTGGAAAAATTTTATTTTGTAAAATTAATATCAATTTTTGAATTGTAAATTTAAAAATTACTATAAGATGAAATTATAGGATTATTTAAAAATAATTTCTTTTTGTAATGAATATTGAAAATTTAATTGTTTTCTAAATTATATAATTTTTTTAAAATAATTATAATACAATAAATAAATATAATTGGGTTAAACATTTTAATTTTTTAATTATTTATTTAAATAATAATATAATAATTTTAATGGCCTTTATCTTAATTTTTAATAACATTGTATACAATTACAGAACAATAATAATATATTAAATCTAGTAAAAACTATTTTTTGACTTTCATTTAATTATAAATTATTTTGAAATAAATAGGTTTTGAATTGATTTTTGAGCCACATAATATTAATTTTTCTTATAATAATCCAATTTGATTGATGGAAATATAATAACATCTATAATGTTTTTCTACACATAAATTATAGCTTAAGGAAACACATTTCATAAATGAAACTTTTACACATTCTGTGGGTTTATTTTTAATTAATCATTTAACACTAAAATAATTTATTTTGGTAAAATTATTTTGAAATTTATATAATATATATTAAATAATTATAAATATAATATTTTAAATTTTATCAATAAAACTAATTTCTAATGCGGGAAATTATTTAGCTGGTAAAAGTAAAATTCGTAAAAATCTATTTAATAAAAGGGAATGTCTTAAAAATGATTATTTTTTTCTCAAATTGGATTTTAATGTTGTCATTGAGTCAATCCCACATCATCATATTATTCAATAATATTTTTACCCATTTATCATTCGATTGTAACATTCCATTATTAAAATAATAAGGGGTACTTCTCGTATTTATCTCCTATTAACATATAAAATTTGATATATTCCTCATTCTAAATTGAAAATTTAAATGAATATTTCATTCAAAAACACCTAATTTATTTCCCATAGAGATCCTAAAAATCATCCTTAAAATTATGCTCACAATTAGATATCATATGACCATCATTTTCAAAACAATTTCTTAGAGAAAACTCAAGCAATAGGCATAAGTATTACCACATTTAAATATTACTCTTAATTATCCAACTCCAAATCATTTTTTCCACTATAATATAATTAAATTAGTATACTTATCATTTAAATATATTATTATATTCAAATAAAAACATTAATTTATTCATTTTTCCACTAGAAATAATAAAATATCGTCGATTTTTGGTACGTGCAAACTACTGACTCCAAGAATCAATAGTTTCCATTTAGTATTTATTATCCAAAAGATGGGGTGAATTTCATGGAATAATGAAATAATATTATATTTATAATGTAATTAGGATTCTTAAAATAAATCAATTTCACTTTTATCATGTATTATTCTTCTAGAAATGAAAATATCAATTAGTTTTTACATATTCCACAAAATCTGCAAAGTATTATATCGCATTTTTCATCTATAATATTTATTATGTATTAAAAATTAAAAAATAAGGTTCACCGCATTAAAAATATATAAATAATATAATTATTATTATTTAGAAATGATATTATTCCAAAAATAAACCTTATTCATAATCATATTCATATATTAATTATTATACATACTTGTCTTGGTTGGTCTAACAAACGATAAGAATAGTGTTATAAAATAATATCTTGGATGAAAATAAGATATTAATTATTGATAATATATTAAATAAATAGGTAATTAATAATATTATATTTCTCATTTATGATATATTAATATAAAAATAATATGTTATGATACCAATGTCTGCTAATTAAAATTCATTATAATATATCCATTCCATATCCATCATTAATGATTGTAAAAAATATGATTAAATGAAATTTTTAAATAATAAATAATTTTAAATTTTAAATTAAAGATCCATTTAAAATCTAGGAATGATTAATTATTCAATAATTTTTTGGAACAACAGAACTATTAAAAAACTAGGTAAATAATGTTCTATTTTAAAAATACCTGATGGAAATGATAATACAAAATTATCTAATATAATAACCCTAAATTATTATATGTGAATTTTTTAAAATTAAATATATATATATATATATAAGTAAGTACATGTAATATTTAATTACTGTAGTTATTTTCTTATACAGTTGTTTGGAATGTGATCACCTATATAGGAAATCATGGTACATGTTTCGTGTCTCAATTTTCACACCACGAGAAACATTTATTATCATACACCATGATGTCTTTATAATGGAGGATCCAATATACCTTAAATATTTTGATATATTATTATAATATATTTCATTATATTGGAAGTTATATTTAAATTTATTTCCCTCATGGGGGTCAGAATTATAAATTATAAATGATGTATGTGTTTTATCAACTCATCTTTGGATTAATTTGGTTATAGTAATTATGGGATAAAAATAATAATTAATCATAGTGGTATCATACTATAAAAAAAATTTATGGTATTCCATATTTTTAAAAATATAAATTACTTGTATCATCCAAAACCACATTATTAATAATCATTTTGTAATGGAAAAGAATAAAGTTGTTAAGAATAACACCCTATTTTACCACCAGATCTTTTTTTCCACATCATGGGTTTTCTTATAAAAATTATTTTATTTAATGAAAAAAAATATATTTTTATTTTTTATTCATAAATATTTTCATTATCACTATTATTAAATAGATGTATTACCACATTTTGTATATAGTTTCTTTCTTTAAAATTTCCAAAAATATATAAATAAAGTAATTATATTTCATTATTTACCACTTAAGAATCAATGGAATAATATTTTGTCATGAATATTTAATATGAATCTATTTTCAATAATGTATTTAATATTCTTCCCTTTTTCTTTGTTAAATTTTTTGTTTCTAATTTTCACTATATATTTGTAACCAGTTTAACAAGTTGTGTGAAATATTTTTCTTCACTACTATAATTTCTCCAAATTTTACCTATCATATAGTGATATTTTGATCACCCTCTATAATTATTTATGAATTGATTTATTTTAGAAAATGATTTATTATGTCAAATAATCTCCTAAGTATATGTTATGTGATTTATTTAATGTATTCATTGAAGCCATTTTTTAGATGGTTTCTATAATATATGATTATTAATGGTTTTTTGTGTCTCAAATATGAATGGATGATGAAGAATATGGCATCATGTCACCTGCTATTTTATTGGTTTAGATTTATATCTCAAGATACAGTCTAGTCTGGACATAATAAATTTTTTCACAAATTCATGACCAAAATGATTTTGCTCAATTTTTTTGGTGTGTAAATAATGAATTTGGTCACATATATTAAGATACAATGAGGTTTCTCTTAGTGGTTTTCCCATTCATATAATTTTGAACAAAAAATCCAAATTTATTTCAATGTTCCATGTTATTTTTCAATTTTCATAATGTTTTTCATTTTGATGATATTTCACTTTATTATTTTAGAAAATATATTCAATGAGTTCATAACTCTTATGTCATGTTCACATGTTTTATGATTAGTGGGATGGATTTTAATCAATTTGATTACTTTTATTATTACATAATGATGTTTTTATGAGATTATATTTCTCTATATTGAATTATTATTAACACCTATTATCTTATTATATTTTCATTATGATAATTAACCAATTCCTCTATCATGACACGTCCCTAGGGGCTCATGTTGTGACTACACCAAGCACGCCTTCCATAGGCTAGGGGCAGGCGACTAGCATCAAAAGGCGTATTTAATATAAAGGGGTAGGCAATGCCTTTATTTCATGTGAACACAGTCAACCAAGAACACAACAAAATAAGAACACTAGTAATCTATATTTCAAAAAGAGTTCTGAAAGTAAAAGGGGCTGTAAATACCAGCCCAACTATGTAGAAAAAGGAAAACAACTACTGGGTCATCCTTTGAGGTTCCTACATGAAGGGTAGGTGTAGATATCCTCCTTATCACTCCCCATATTTTCGTCTCCTCCACGTACTGTCACATCGTATGGTCCACCACAGGGCACCGTCCAGACCTGGTATCCTATGCCTCAATCAATGCAGAGTGTCATCTGCACCAAACTCAACAAAGAAATGGCATAAACTGTGTAGGGGTGAGTATAATGATACTCAGTTTGGTCCTCGAGACCCTCAATGTCTCACAAAATCCACAAAGGATAAATCTCAAAGAATGAAGTCAATTATCAATGCTAAATAGGTATATTCCCATACTTATACCTAATTTATCATGTATACCCATCTAAATCATGAGGAAACAGAGCGTCTAACCCAAAACCCCAAAGGTCAACTATTCCACAATGGATGTAAAACCACAAAGGCAAGTACCACATAGGTACACCACGCAGAAGAATACCACCTAGGTGTTACCATGAAGGAAAATACCTCACATATACAAACTCAACTATTTCTAGGTATAACATAATTATAGTAGTATAGATGATTAGATGTAACTACTGAATCATCTTACTCTGTTATGTACAGACCCACACATGATCGCCAGGTGCTGACCCACACAGGATCACAAGGTGATGACACAAACATGATCGCTATGTGTTGACCCACACTGGATTAGAATATCCTGACCCACGTAGGATCACTATGTGCAATACCACACAAGATCACAAGGTGTTGACCCACACAGGATCTCTTGGTGATGACCCACACAGGATCGCAAGGTGCCGACCCCCACAGGATCGCTAGGTGCTGACCCACACAGGATCGCTAGGAGTTGACCCACACAGGATCTCTAGGAGCTGAACCACACTGGATCCCTATGATATGTCCCACATAGGATCACTAGGAGGTAACCCACATAGTATCAAAAGTACCCGACCCACACTAGATTGTTATTCATTCTTCTCATCACAGCCAGTTACTGGGTTCCCGCAATATGCTTGCTCGTCTCCGAGAGGATCTACACCAAAAGATAATATATGATACACCAACATCCACTAAGTCCCATAAATAAGTATCACAAAGGACCGCCACGTCATAGGGGTCTCAACTGAACAGACAGCGCGATAATCAGATGCCCGGTGTATGAGTTAATAGAATTTTAGTCCCTAGGGCCCGGTTGGATTCGTGCTCAATCCAACCCGATCGTTTTCCAATGTTATCCAAATATCCAGTGGGGTATACCAAAGGGAAAATCTGGCTCATTTTTTCCTTCATTTTTGGGGGTTCATCAATCAGACGCTCGGTGTTAAATTTAAATTCCATGTAAAGTATAGGGTCGTATCTGGTTCAGGTCAGGTCTGACTCTGTCGGACCGACCTGGCCCACTAAATGGCCCGGCCCGCTAGGTCTGGCATGGCCCGCTGGGCGGCCCAACCTTCTGGGTCTCGCCCGATAGGCCATGAGGTCCGCGAGGTCACGGGGGTGCTGCGGGGGCGTGAGGCTGCGGGGTGGCTTGTTTGGAGAGGCTCAGCGGTGGGGTGTCACGAGGGAGCGGATGCGGGGCGGCTCGGGCGGAGCGGCTCAGTCATGGGGCGCTGCGAGGGAATGACCGTGGGGTGGCACAACTAGAGCGTCCCGGCCGCGGGGTGCTGTGAGGGCATGGCGCAAGGCAGCTCGGTGGGAGCGGCTCGACCGCAGGGTTCCGCCAGGGCACTGCACGGGGTGGCTCGACTAGAAGGGCAGAGGCCACGTGTTGTGGGGGTCGTCGATGGTGGGGGCCATGGGTGCCGGTGGCAGCAAACGATGGGGTCCACAGGACGGGGTGGCCACGGACGCCGGGGGCCACAGGCGGTGTGGGCCGTGGACGGCAGGGGCCGTGGGCGGTGGTTGCGGCGGAGCGACGCCATTATGTCGTCGTCTTCATCGCGGCCGACGGTGATGCCAGCCACCGTTCGCATTCCTCATCAGTGCCAAAAACCCACTCCGGTTTCTATCTTCCTCCGTCACAATGAACTCCACATATTACCATAAGATTTTCGGAGAGGATGGGCCATGTTTGTTTGGACCAGACCCTCCTTATTAGAGTGGTAGCAAGAGGCTCAACATAATCATGAATCAAGAACAAGTATGGAATATATTTAAAACCATCAATCCCCACAACCCTCATCAATTTGTATTCCCAATCCTGCAAAAGAATTATAAGGGGGGTACATGGGGAGTGATAATTATATAGAAATAAACCCATACCTCATTCCTTGGATGATGCCGACGAGGACGTGAAGAAGAAGACAAATCGTTGGGAATAGGCAGACATTGGTGCCGTTGGTGTTTTCCTCAATTTTTGGTTCATGCATCGTCCTCTTTCTTGATTCTGAAGAATGTTCATCAATGGCATTCATCGTTCGGAGATGAAGATCATCATTTTCATTTTTCTTTGGGAGAAAAAGTTCTTTTTTTGCATTCTTCATTAAAGAAAGTAATCCTCCAAGAGTTCTCTCCTTTTCTCACCCAAAGGAAAAGTGGTGCCAATATAATTTAACATAAGAAGAAATTAAGATGGTACACACACCCAAGTTTGAAAAATATATGTAGAGGATGTTCAAGGGGATCCTACACATTAAAGAGGGAGTTGAGAGGTTTCTCCCCTGTTAAGAGGTGTCAGGTGGTCCCCACTTCTAGGAATTCAAAATGGGGGTTTATGCTCGGGTGGTCCCCACCAGCATAACCCAAAAAAAGCAGGTTTCAAGATTAAAAATAAAATGTTAAATTTTTTTATTGTTTTCCCATGAAAATCACAAAAACAAACTTATATTCTCAACCTACTACAGTCGAGGTGTGGGTCACCTTAAGTGAATATCGACACTGCGAGTTCAACGGTGCCCTCATATTTCAATTCCGACCACCGGTTCAAAATTTAGAAAAACCCTCTCGGAGGTTTACTAAACGTACACATAAAAAAGTGCAGAAATTCATTTCGTGCACTCCGGACCTCAGAATCATTAGAATTCAATTTTTTCTGACTCGTAAAATTCCAATTTCATTAAATAAATTAAATGGACATTTCGGGTCCTTATATTCTCTCAACCATAGGCCATCATGTCCCCATAATCCACAACTCAAAACTAGGAAAACAAGTGGGGGTACTGAGCATGAATCAGAGCCTTGTGCTCCCATGTGCTCACATAGAGGTTCCTATGCTACCAATGAACGCGCACCAGAGTTATACATATCCCATGAAGGAACCTCTCTTGTCGATCCTCAATCTCTATTGAAACCTTCATAAAAGTCACCCCATCATTGTCGTCCAGCTCACCGTGGTCGATGATTTGAGAAGGGTCATGTACGTATCACCTCATCTGGGATACGTGTAAGACGTCGTGCACCTGGTACAACTGAGGGGGAAGATCTAAGCGGCAAGTCATCTGACCCACTCTTCTGAGGACCTAAAATGGTCCAATGATCCTCAGAGATAACTTTTCACCTTGGAAAATCTCTGCAAACCTCATCGAGGTGAGACCCGTAGAAAGACGTGATCGCCATCCTAAAACTCCAGAGATCTCTGACTCATGTCTTCATGTTACTTATGCCTGCTCTATGCATTCTTCATCTTCTCTTGGATGATTTTCACCTTCTCTATGGTAGATTGTACCATCTCCGGTCCCACGAGTGCTAAATCCCCTAGGTCAGTCCAGCACAAAGGTGAATGGCACGGTCACCCATATAATGCCTCAAATGGTTTATCCCAATGGTGGTGTGATAACTTTTGTTAAATGAAAACTCCACAAAAGGAAGGTTATCCTCCCAACTACGACCAAATTCGAGGATTCAAGCACGTAGAATTTCCTCAAGGGTATGAATGGTCGGCTCATTCTGGCCATCTGTCTGAGAATGGAAGGCGGTGCTCAAAAAAAGATGCGTCCCGAAAGCCTACTGCAACCCCTTCCATATCCGGGATTTAAAACATGTATCAGGATCAAATACAAATGCTGAGGGTACTCCATGTAGCTTCACAATCTCCTTCACATAAACATGTCCCTAGCTCTCTACTGAACCGTACTCATTGTTCGGTAGAAAGTGGGCCGACTTGGTGAGTTAGTCGACGATCACCCAAATCGAGTCATGAACCCTAGATGTTTTTAGATGTCGTGTCACAAAATCCATGTAAATCCCATATCACTTCCACTCGGGGGGCCACTAAGGGCTGAACCAAGCCTGTGGGTACCTGAGGTTACGCCTTCACTTGTTGACATGTGAGGCACTAAGAAAAAAACTCTACTACTCTTTTCATCTTTCCCAACCACCAGTGCGGTCATCGAAGATCCTGGTACTTCGTTTCCACTCCTTGATGTACCGATAGAGGGGATATGTGGAACTCCCTCATAACATCCTCTATAAGTGACACTTGTTGCATGGTGCATCCTCTAAAGAGGATAACGTACAACCCACCTTCAGAAAATCCAATAGGTGACTATCTTGTGGATATATGAGCAATTCGTTTCTCGTAGTCAGTGTCCCCTCACTATGCCTCCCTGACTCAGTGAAGAAGTGGGTGAGTGACTGTAAGAGACTGAAGAAAAGATACTCCATATCTATCCATAGAGGATATCTGTATTGCTGATAGCTGCTTCGTCACCTTGCCTATCAACTATATGCCAGTCCTCCAGGTGAGTGCATCTGCTACAACGTTCACCTTCCTAGGAGTATACACTATCTAGAAGTTATAGTCCTGAAGGAAATCAAGCCAACATCGTTTTCTCAGGTTCGGTCCTTCTGAGTTAAGATATACTTGAGACTCTTGTGGATATAGTACACTATAAAGCATTCGCCCATCAGATTGTGCTGCCACATCTTCAAGGAGAAGACCACTGCTGCTAACTCCATGTCACGTGTAGCGTAGTTCTGCTCATGTTGTCTTAGCTATCGAGAACCATATGTGATCACCGCTCGATCCTGCATAAGGACACATTCGAGCTCGGTCCTGGATCTGTCTTATTTGACTACATACCCCATTACCTCCTCTAGAATCCTCATGATGGGGGCACTAGTCCACCTCTGCCTCAGATCCTGAAAACGCCACTTGCATATCTCTGACCACATTAAGGGTAGCCCCTTATTTTTCAATGCTGATAGAGGTGCTACAACTTTGGAGAAATATGGCACAAACCTTAGTTAGTATCCATCCAACCCCCTGAACCTTTTTACCTACGTCACACTATTGGGTGCCTCCTAAGCATGTACCACCTCCATTATCACTGGATCCACTACAACTCCAGCCTCTGATATGATATTTATCTGAAAGTGAACCCCTTGGATACAAATCTAGCACTTCGATAGCTTACCATAAATCTGGTGCTCTCAGTGTTTGTCTAGTTTTACCTGCAAATGATAGGAATGATCCTCTTATGTAGCTGAGTAGATTAGAATGTCGTCGATGAAGATTACTACAAAGTGGTAAACGTATGGCTGAAAGATCAATTTCATGAGTCCCATGAACACTGATGGAGCATTGATTATGCCAAATTGAATAACCATGTACTTGTAATGGCCATGAAGACATCTGAAGGCCATCTTCTTCACATACTTTTCTTGCACATTGAGCTTGTGATAGCCGGATCTGAGGTCTATCGATGAGAACTATTGTTCTCCCTTCAGCTGATCAAATAAGTCCTCAATCCTCAAAAGTGGGTCTTTGTTCTCCACGGTCACCGAGTTCTAGCATCGATTTTCAACCCAATGTCTCATTCTCCCATCAGACTTCTTGGTGAAATGAATCCAGGATGCACATGGAGAAACACTAGGCTGAATGAATCCCTTCTACTACGAGTCCTCCAGTTATACCCGTAGCTCACGACGATCTGTGAGAGCCATCCGATACACTGGTGTAGATATCAGTGTCATCCTGGGGTACAATTAAATTTAAAATTTCACCTCTATATGATTAGGTAGACCCAGAACATAGTCAGGATAGACATCTGCATATTGGTTCACCACTACAGGAAAATTCAGACTCTCCGTATCAACAACACTGAGTGTAAGGCTAACCAACTGATGAGTGATCAGCTGCACTCTCCTCCGGGTAAGTCCATATTGTGTTGCAAAGGCTCCCTTCTCATTGGTGATGGTAAAATTGGTCCTATCCATGAGAACACACCACATTTTTCACCTAATATAGTCAATCAGGTCGTGGACTATAGATAACCAGTCCATACCCAAGAT
Organism: Viscum album; assembly: GCA_963277665.1. Lineage (NCBI taxonomy): Eukaryota > Viridiplantae > Streptophyta > Magnoliopsida > Santalales > Viscaceae > Viscum > Viscum album. Next base: position 644,941,908 of record OY728121.1, on the reverse strand, counting down.
AACATCATAAGGCCTCGATGCTGCTACTAGGAAATCCCAGCTGAAGCTCTCGCATCCTAGAGTATGCTCAAACCGCCGGCACAAGTGCGTAATCATCGAATCCTCTCCAGTATGAGTTTATATCCATAAGGATTGATCCAACAGCTCCATTGGAATCTCTAAGATCTGAATGAGGGTAGTGGAAATAAAATAATGACTCGCACCTGTGTCTATAAGTACATCAGGTAAGGTGGAGTAGACACAAATCGTACCTCGTATCATCTCTGGAGCACCATGATCATAAGCCTCAACTTCCTAGAGCTGAGGTCTTCCCTGTCCACCTGCTCCCTGTGGTTAGGGGTGGACCTCTTGGTGGTGGTGGCAGTAACATCTCGAATCACCTCCCACCGCCAGCTGCATGAACAGCTCCTCTGCCACGTCCGCCAGCTCCCTGCGAACATCCTTAGTCGAACCTTTATCTCTGCTTGGGAGGTCCTTATACTGTTTTATAACCATCCTCTGGCGGGTCAGATAATCACGAGCCATGTGACCATACCCGCCACTTGTGTAATATTTCCTGCTCCTGGTATGACTCACTCATGCTCAAGTGCCATGCACAATCAATCTTGAGTCATGCACGCGTCCACCTATAGGTATGGTCCTCTTTGACATCTGCGACATCTTTCTGATGCAAGCTGCAGAAGACTCCACTATGTGATGACTGGTGGTGGATCTCACTGTTGGTGACTACTCAGCAAGAAAAATATCCACTAAGATGGCTCCCTCTAACAACCCCACCTTCGTCGGCATGCTTAGTGAGATCATTGAAGCCCTGATATCCCGACTGAGTCCATGCTCGATGGTTCGGGAACAAAATAAAGGGTCTTGCACCATATTAGTGGAGTAGAATGAGAGGTCAATTAACCTCATTGAGTACTGAGCTACAATCATTCTACCCTTCTACAGATGAAGAAACTCATGTATGCGCACTGCGTGAAATGTCGATGGAACAAACTCTGCCCGAAATAGGCACTCGAAGTATGCCCAGAGAAGAGTCGCCTCATCGTGAACCTGGAGAATCAATCTCCACCATCTGCTTGTTGCTTCCTGTAGAAGTCTGGATGTAAGGGTCAACTTAAGATCGGATGGTGTCTCTACAAGTCGGAAGACTCTCACTATAACCTCCAATCAAACCTTTTTTGCCTATAGGTCCATCTCTCCCATAAACCTGGATGGTGTCCGGCACTGGAACTCATGCAACATGCTCAAGTGGCATGAACTCTCCACTTTTGGGGCTGGTGGAATCAGTGTCCAAATGGGTAATTGTAATTTTGGTGCCTCCGATGGTTCCTCTACTAGAAGAGGGTCCTGCACGGAGGCCTCATCTCTCGATGGGATATCAGTGCATTCTATATTTGGAACCCTAGCTGGCTGTCTGCGTGGGGGCATCCTGAAAAGAAAAAATTATGCCACTTTCAAAAAGTAATACCTAGGGATCTGACTCAAGAGATTACAAAGAAAACTTTTGAAAACACAAACACAATCAGTGTTTTCATGCACTAAGTTAGAAATCAGAAGTCTGTGTCCTGGTGTAAGGATACGTTAGCTGCCACACAAACACTAGATTCCCTAAACTGATAATCACACTCACTACTCTTAACACTATTCCTGTTAAAATGATCAGAGTTATATGTTCTACAGTATGACCAACTCCTCTAATCTCGATTTTTCCTGACCCATCCCCCGGGGCCTCTGTCGTGACTACCCCAAGCCTGCCGTACATAGGCAAGGGGCAAGAGACTAGCATCGAAAGGCATGTTGACTAAAATTGGGAAGGAATTGCCTTTATATCTTGTAAAAAAACTCAACCAAGCCCACAAAAATAGAAAAAAACAAGTATAATATAGACCAAAAAGAGTTTTGAAAGTCAAAGGGGCAGAAAATACAATCCCAATTATAATGAAAAAGAAAAACAGCTACTGGGTCGTCCTCTGAGTGTCCTACCTGAAGGGTAGGTACATATTGCCTCCTCATCACTCCATATCCTTTCATCCCCCCTACATACTTTCATGTCGTATGGTCCACCACCAGGCACCATCCAGATGTGGTAACCTCAACATTGATCAATTATTTCTTTCATCAGCACCAAACACAACAAGGTGCGGGCATAGCCCGTGCAAGGGTGAGTATATACGATACTCAGTAGGGTCCTCGATACCCCCAAGGTTTCACAAATTCCATAAAGGATAAATCTCAAAGCATGAAGTCAACTGTCCACCCTACTTAGGTATATACCAATACATATAACTATGTTGTCATGTATACCCATCTCAATCAAGAGGAAACACAGGGTCCAACCCAAAATCCCAAAGCTCAACAATTCCACAAAGTATGGAAAATCATAGTGGAAATTACCACACATGTAAACCATATTGAATAATACAACCAAGGTATTACCATGAAGGAAAATACCTCACAGGTACAAACTCACCTCATTACAAGAATAACTTAAGTACAATAGTAGAGATTGATTGATATAACTACCATATAATCCTACTCTTTTAAGAGGCAGAACCACAAAGGATCGCCAAGTGCTGACCCACACATGATAGCTAGGTGCTGAACCACACAGGATCACTAAGTGATGACCCACACAGGATCTCAAGGTGCTGACCCAAACATGATCTCTATGTGCAGACTCATGCATGATCCAAAGTTGATGACCCGCAAAAGATCTCTAGGTTCCATCCCACACAGGATCACAATGTGCTGACCCACATAGGATCGCTAGGTGTTGCCCCACACAGGATCCCTAGGTGCTAACCCACACATGATCGTTCTAAGAGCTAACCCACACAAGATCGTTAGGAACTGGCCAACAAAGATCGCTAAGAGTTGACCCTCACAGGATAAATAGGACCTGACCCACACAAGATCGCTAGGATCTGACACACAGAAGATCGCTAGGAGCTGACCCACATAGGATCGTTATTTAATCTTATCGTCACAACCAGCTACTGGGTCCCGCACAATGCTTTCCGTCTCTGGGAGGATCCACTCCACAAGCTACTGGTCAATACTCCAAATGTCACTATGTCCCACAAAAAATGTATCTCAAAGTACCTCCACATCATAGGGGTCTCAACACAACAAACGGTGGGTCAATTGGATGTCCGGTATGTGTGTTATTAGCCTTTTAGTTCCGAGGTCCCGGTTGGATTCGTGCTCAATCCAACTCGACCGTTTTCCAATGTTATACAAATCTAGGGTGGGTTACAACAATGAGACCGTTTCTCTCCATGTTTTCCATTGTCACTACCGGTTATTCAATCGGACGATCGGTGCCAACGTTATGGCTGATGTAATGTATTGGGTCATATCTGCTTCATGTTCGGTCCTACTAGGTTGAACCAACCCGGTCCGTTTGCTCTGGCCCGACTTGCTGGGTTCGGTCCAATTGGCTGTGTGTGTAGTGAGACCGCGAGGGCTACGAGGCCACAAGGGCAAGGGGTGGCTTGGACACTGGGGTGACGTGATGGCGCGAGGTCACGAGAGGGATCCACTAGATTGGCTCGGCCACAGGGTGCTGTGAGGGCGTGACACGGGGTGGCTCTGCCGGAAGGGCGGAGGATGTATTTGGTGAGGGCCACCAATGGCGAGAGACATGGGAGGCAGCCCTGGACGGTGGGGGTAATGGGAGTTCATGGCAGCGGAGTGGCGCCATTTCACTGTCGCCTTCGTCACGACCAACGGTGACGCCGACCGCCATTCTCGTGCCTCATCTGTTCCAAAATCCCTCTCTGGTTGTTGTCTTCCTTCGTTGAAATGAACTCCACATATCCAAACAAGATTTGCGGGGAGGATGGTCCATGTTTGTTTGGACCACACTCTCTGCAATAGAGTGGTATCAAGTGGCTCAATTTAATCATGAATCAAGAATGAGTGTAGAAGATATTTAAAATCATCTATCCCCACAACCCTCATCAATCTCTTTTCCCAATCCCACAAATTAATTATAAGGGGAGTACATATGATGTGATAACCATATAGAAATAAGCCCCTACCTCATTCACTTAATGATGTTGATGAGGTCGCGAGGAAGAATAAAAATCATTGGGAATAGACTGACGTCGGTGTCGTCAGCATTTTCCTAGATTGTCAGTTCATGCATCATCCTCTTGCATGATTCCGAAGAACGTTCTTCGATGGCATTCTTAGTTAAGAGAATATTTTTATCATTGGCATTCATCATTCGTTGAAGAAATAATTCGTTGGAGTTCTTAGTTAATGAATGTAATCCCCCAAGAGCTCTCTCATTTGCACAACCAAAGGAAATGTGGTCCCAATATAATTTAACGTAAGAAGAAACTATGTTGTCACACTCACCCATGTTGGAAAATTTAATGTAGAGGAAGTTCAAGAGGATCCTTATCAATAAAGAGGGTTTTGATAGGTTTATCCCCCATTAAGAGAGGTCTAGTGGTCCCTGCCTCTAGGAATTCAAAATGGGGGTTTATGCTCGGGTGGTCCGTACCACCATAACCCACAAATGGGAGGTTTCATGAATAAAAGTAAAATGTTAAATAATTTTATTTTATTTTCCGATGAAAAGCCCAAAAACTAATATCTACACTCAACCTACTATGGTAGGGATGATGGTCTCCTTAATAGAATACTAACGTTGTGATTTCAATGGTGCCCTCATATTTCAATTCCGAGCACCAGTTCAAAAGTTAGAATAACCCGCTCACATGTTTACTGAACGTACCCAGAAAAAAGTTCTGAAATTCATTATGGGCACTCCGAGCTTCGGAATCACATGCCATTAATTTTTTCAGACTTGTAAAATTCCCATTTAATTAAAAAAATTACATGGAATTTCCAGGTCTTTACATCCTCATATTCTTTTTAATCGATTTGATTTGATAAATTATGACCTATTTTCACCTTAATAGGAATTGTAGCACTCCAAATATTAATTTTTACATTTATCGGATTTTTAATATGATTATATCTAATGATATGTATATAATAGGTTCTATAGGTGAGTTATTATGGATTTATTCTTTCAAGTGTTTTCAAATGAATTTTTTAATGAAAATATCTAAAGAAATAAAACCTTTCAATCCTCATGTAGTGTGTATATTTGTGAAATGAATTATCTAATTCATGAAATTAATGGATTTTTAAGCTTGGTTTATCATATTCAGTTGAGTTTGTAAAATTATTGTATCAATTTCTCATATATTTTCAAATCAAACTAAATATGATATACCTTCCTTGGTGTAATGTTTATTTTTTATCCTCTAAATTATATTATTAACATATCGTTTATCACTCATGATGTTTTAATGTATTATTTAAAGGCCTGGGTTTTCCATGTATTTTTTTAAATTATATAGAATTATTACGAGTCTGTGATAATTGACGGCGTGTGATTCCAAGGCCCGGTATGCCCAGAATGAATTTATGAACATTTTGTACAGTATGTTCAATAAACACATGAGCAGTGGTTTCTAAAATTTGAAATGGTGCACAGATTAAAAATCTGAGGCCACTGTTGAATCCGTAGCATAGGGATTCACTTATGGGAGGCTTCAATTCCGCTGCAGCAGGTTGGGAGAAAAGGATAGATGGTCGGACTTTTAAAAGAATAATAAAATAATAATGTTATTTTGTTTCTTTTCTTTCTTCGTCCACTGGACAAGCGGTGGTGGCATGACCAATGATGTGTCAATCCATTAAATTTAATGACTCCTCAATTATTTGTAATGGTACAATTGGAATTAAGAAGGATCCATAATTATTTGTACCACATTAAATCCAAGTACTTTACTCACCCTCCCCCTCCACTATTTATGTGAATCTTGGGGGAGATTATTGGAACGACTTCCCCAAGAGATGATGTTCTGATAATGTTCTGTGAGACCAACAACATGGATAACGAGACTAGTTCTGCAGATCAGTGATGTGCGCCACCATATCATGACCTGAATGACGACAATTGTACGGCATCGTTCAAGGCTTTTTGAGGGAACGACGGACACTGACCCTTCCAAAAAGAAGATTTATTTCGATGACCATGAGGTATAGATTTATCATGGTTTAATTTCAATAGTTTTTGAATCCTATATCTTCTCCATTTTTAAGATGATAACACAGAGGGTGTAGGCCAAACGAACAAGGCCCAGTCCCTACGCCTTTTGTTTATTATTGTGTTATTTTTGGGTAAAATCTCTGGTTGGATGACACAAAAATCAGAAGGTCACAAAGAAAAGCAGATGACCCATGGATGACCGCCATTGTAGCACTGGAACGATTTCACTAGTGACCTACGGTGGTAGGGAATTGTGTAAGCTAGAACTTGAAGGCCGCGAGGGAGGTGGTGCGCCATCGTGAGCTACAGGATGAGGACGCGACTATAGGCCGCGGTGGTCGATAGATTGTCGGCACCGGACGACCCCGTCGGTGGTGCGGCGCTCCATCGCGCGCCGCTGAAGGATAAGGCAATGACATTTTAGTGGCGGTGGATGAGCAGGGTGACCGGAACTGGCCGACTGTAGAGGCGGAGTGACACACAGTCGCATGCCACTAGAGATGGTCGTGGCTTGAAGCCACAATGAGGTGGAGGGCCCCACCACTGTGGGTCTCGTAGAGACAAGGCGGTGCGACGTGGTGCAGCTGCTTCACCCCCCCCCCCCCACGGCTTAATTTTTCGAGAGAAAGGGGAGATGTGTTACACCCATTCCAGTTAGGCTGGGCCCTAGCCAGCGAGCCGCGCGTGCCCATTGGGCTCGGCCTCACACCTCCGTTGATGGGGCTATACTTGTGTAGAGGGCCGCACTGCCTAGGCTGGCCGAGCCCACCATATCCCCACCCATATGGACTAGCCTAGTCTAGTTCAATCCAGGTCGGGTTATACATGGACCGGGTCAGGTCGGCCTAGACCTGGTCGGGCCATGTTGGTCAGACTGGGTCGGACCGGACCAAGACCATTCGAGGTCCAATTTCACTAAAAGATCCCTAACTTGTGAAATGGGCCTCCTATTGATGAACCATTTTGGGATCTATGATCCTTGGAGTGAGAATATCCTTTTGGTATACCCAAAATGAGTTGTTTAGGTTGTTGGAGTATGGTCAGGTTTGTTGGAACCCGAATCCAACCGGGCCCTCATAACTTAAATGCCTATAAGTCATAGACCGAGCACCTGATTGATGCGTTGTCTATAGCGTTGGAACCCTTAAGACATGTTGGTGAATTTGGATACTTCCTCCTATAACATTGTGGTGTTTCAGTTAAGACTGATGGCTTGAAGAGAAGATACTATCAGAATCAAGCCTACTTAGTGCGTGAATCACGTGGTTGGCTATGACATGGAGAATGATTAGAGATCATGTGTGGGTCAGTTTCTATCGATCCTTTGTGGGTCAGTGCTCAGAGATCCTATGTGGTTCAACACATACCGATCATGTTGGGTTCAGATCCTATGTGGTTCAACGCTCAATCATCTTGTGTGGGTCAGTGCATACTGATCCTATGTGGCTCCGTGGCAGAGCTTCTCCATAGAATAAGATGATCCAATAATATGACTAATCATCTGAACTTTTGTACTAATGTTATATACCTAGTTTGAAATGAGTCTTTACCATTGTGGTATGTTTACCTTCGTGGTGTTATAATCATGGTGTTACCCTTGTGGTACACTATCCTCTATGGTGTTACCTTTGTGGTGTTACCTTTTTGGTACTCTCATCTCTGTGGTGTTACCTTTGTGATGTTACCTTTGTTTTATTCTTCTGTTGTGGATCAGTTGTGAAAAAGAATTAAAAGTTGGAGCCTTATGTTTTCTCATGAATGAGACAAGTATTTTTTGATAACATAGTTATGTGTTTTGGAATATACATAAGTAGAGTTGATGACTACTTCTTCAACATTTGGGATTGAGGTATTGCTTTGGGGTTATTCCTTTTTCGAACTATAGGAGACCATCGGGGGTATCAGGGTCTCCACTGAGTATTGTTATAGATACCCTTGCATAGGATACACCCACACATTGTTCTGTATTGTCCAGAAGACATAAATCATTGATCGAGGCTGAGGAAGTTGGGAATGGAAGGTTCTAGGTGGTGGACCATTTGAAGTGACGTGACGCAATGTCAACAAACTATAATCCATACCTACCCTTCAGGTAGGATTCATGGTGGATATTCCATGAGCTAGTTCCTCATTCAGTTGTACTTGTATATTCTAGTTGGTAAAGTATTCTGACACCTTTACTTTCAATACACTTTTTCCCTATACGTTTACTTCATGGTTACTTCTTGCTGTGTACATGGATTTTGTGTTTGTAAATGATTTAAAGAAATGACATCCCATAATAGGGATACACCTTTCCGGTGTTAGTCACTAACCCCTGAACTATGGAAGGCAGACTTGGGGTAGTCATGACATGGGCCCCAGAGGATGGGTCATGACAAAGTGGTATTAGAGGAGTCAGTTCTACCAATGAAATAAGAATCTAATATTTTCCAGGTGGAAATATTTTTAAGTGTTAATGAGTGTCGTTTTTAGTTGGATGAATCTAGTTTTGTGGCCAACATATCCATACCCTAGGACCTTGAATTATTATTTCTGACATCGTGCACGAAAGCACTGATTGCATGTGTTTTGAAAAGTTTTTTTTGATCTCTTTCTGTCAGCTCAACAGTTAATAATTTTGACAATGGAACCCCATTTTTCTTTTAGGATGCTGCTATGTAGATAGCCAACCAGGTTTACCATGATAGTACATGATTACGGCCCATAGAGAAATGTGTCCTCATTGTAGGGCCCTCTTACGGTGTTTTAACCTTCAAGTGATGTAATAACTGTACCACTACCCATTGGGAAGTTGTTTCCACTAGATCAACCAATATAGGGTGCAAACTAGTTGAGAAAATTTCATGAGATTCAGAAGTATAGGCCTCTTAGGTTTAGATGTGAGATGGATCCACAGGTGGTTGAGGCTTGGCTAGAGGTTGTGGCCAGAGATTATCGATTAGTTGGGACTCCAGCTGATCTGATTGTGATCCAAGCTTCCAGTCTCCTCCAGGGAGTAGTTAGGAGATGGTGGAGTCAGACACTTCAATTACATGACCAGGCGGCCCTCACCTAGTTGGACTTCGATGGCCTTCTCATGGTATATTTTTCCCAAAAATTCTATGCTTAGTGCGAATACAGGAGCTGTTGCACTTACAGTAGGGCAACATGACCATGGCCCAGTACTCAGCAACGTTCACTAATCACTCCCGAAACTCCACCGAAATGGTATGAGACCATTTCATTAGGGCCCAAACCATTGTTAAGGGTCTTTGACGAGTGATCATAGCATTGAAGATATCACTCAGCATTCTGACACAGGCTGGGGAGCAAGAGTGAGAAATTTTGGTGGAGAGCTTCCTAGCTAAGCATGCACCAACAACAAGAGCCACCACCGAACGTCAGGTAGAAGAGTCATCCGTAGTAGGTAGTAAATAGATTATGCAGGGCCCTAGTGGGAGAGAAATTCAGGTGGATAACCTCAGGATACATGGTCGGTGGTGGGGGAACATGGGACAATGGAGGACAGACGAGAAGCAGGCAGTGCTACTCTTGCAGCGGGCAGGGCCACATAGCTCATGACTGCCTGACCCGCCATATGGATGATCAGCTGACAGTCGATGGACAGTCATGGTATAGGAATAGGTTTGATCAAGGATTTCCATTGTGTGGTGGAAATTACAGAGTATCTGGTCATAAAAAAGGTGGTGTGTTGTGATTCGATGTTCTACAGCCACCACCTCCCGGTGGTCCATCCTGACCATAGGGAGCAGTTGGACAAGGATGAGCACAGATCCAGGATGTTGGGGCCTATGACCACATAACTCTGCAGATTATTAGAGGTAAGAACTTTTTCTACTCCACCCTAGCAGCATTACTTCTAGAAACATTTTCTAGACACTCTTTTAAATCCACGATCATCGTTCGGAACTCAGAGATTCTGACAGAGCTCTTAGATCGATCCTCATGGTTAGAGACTCCTATGGTTGAAGATTTGATGATTGTAGACTAGTGTCGGTAGTGTGAGAATACTTTTGAAAGTAAGAACATCAGTTAGGATATTCATGTAGTGGCTTTGAGGCCTTACGACTTCATCATGGGTATAGACTGGTTATCTAGAGTCAATGTTCAGAATGACTGTATTAGGAGAAACATATAGTGTGTCCATGGGGATGTGACTAGTTTTTATTTAACAAGTGAGAATAGAACCTTTTCTGGATAGGATGGACTTACCCGGAGAAGGGTGCAGCCGATCACACATTAGTTGGATAGACATACCCTTGGATCAGTTGATGTTGAGAGTCCGAGCTATCCTGTAGTGGTGGTCCAGTAGGCCGATGTCTTTCCAGATGATGTTCCGGTACTACCTCTATGTAGATTGGTAGAATATTACATCAACTACTACCCTAGGAAATCACATATATCTACACGATCATATCATATGGATCTCGTAGAGCTTTGTGAGTTAATGGTATAACTAGAGGACTTGCATAAGAAGGGGTTTATATGGCCCGATGTTTCTCTATGGGTAGCCCTATTAGGTTTTTCATGAAGGAAGAATAGATTTTGAGACTTTAGTTGGACTATCGAGCCTCAACCAGGTGGCTGGGAAGAACATGTATCCACTTCCGTGGATTGATTATCATTTCGATTAGCTTAAGGGAGATAGTTGGTTTTTGATGTTAGACCTTAGATCGGGCTATCATCAACTCAAGATATGAGATGAGGATGTGCAGAAGATGGCCATTAGATGTCAGTATGGACACTATGGGATCATTTTTATGCCATTTGTTGTGGATAACCCCATAGCAGTGTTCATGGGACTCATGAATAGGATCTTACATCCATACATCGATCGCTTCACGGTGGTCATCATTGGAGAAATCTTAATGTACTTAGAGAGGGAGGAGGAGCATGCCTATCATCTACAAATAGTTCTAGATACACTCTAAGTGAACTAGATTTATGGTATGATCTTGAAGAGATCTTTCAGGATGTGATAGTTCTACTTTATTGGAAACATTATCATGGAGGCTGCAGTTGTAGTGGATCCAGAAAAGATAAATTCTTTAAAGTTAGGGAGCCACATAGGAGTGTGACTAAGGTGCAGAGTTTCCAGTGGTTGGCTAGTTACTACCAGAAATTCGTACCTGAATTTTCCAGAGCTGATTCACCCTTATCAAAATTGATGAAGAAGGTACAACCCTTCATGTGGATGGAGAGATTCCAGCTAATTATTCAGGTGATGAGACATAGATTGCTGAGTGCCCCCTTATTGAGGCTACCAGAAGAGGGAGTTGGGTTTGTAGTTTACTGTGTCACATTAGGGACATGACTCGGGTGTGTCCTGAAGCTGGATCATGTAGTGATCGCTTATGGTTCATGACATCTGAGACAACATGAGATGAAAAACAACACCAATGACCTATTTTTAGTAGGAGTGGTATTTTTCTAGAAGATGATGTGACATTACAAGATGGGCAAACCATTTATAGTCTACTTTTATCACAAGACTCTAAAGTATATCTTCTCCTAGGGGGACCTGAACGGGAGACAGTGGTGTTGGCGGGAGTTCCTCCATTACAATGACATTGAGATAGTCTACACTCATGGGAAGGGGAACGTAGTGGAAGATGCCTTCAATAGGAGGTCTAGTCTACAGTTACTGAGTGTGGAGATAAATCCACTATCCACGTTACAGATATCCTTTCTGGATGGATATGGAGTAGTTTACATCTTTTCTATGACTATCACTACCCCACTTCTTCAGTGAGGTCGGGAGGCATAACTTGGGGACATTGACTGCGAGTCTTGATGTGCCCAGATATCCTCAGGAAAAGCACTTGATGGATCTTCTGAAGGTTGGGAGAATGTCATCCTCTTTAGAGGATGTACTATGGTACCCATGGTGCTACGAGAGGAGGTGTTGTGGGAGTTCCATACGTCCCCTCTGGCAGTACATCATGGAGTGGGTAATATGTACCAGGTCCTCTGGCATCTGCACTGGTGGATAGGGATGAAGAAGGCAGTGGAAGAGTTTGCTTCACGATGCCTCACATGTCACCAGTTGAAGGTCGTGCATCAAGTTACAACAGGAGTAGTGAATCCACTAGAGGTACCAAAGTAGAAGTGTGATGGTATCTCCATGGACATTATGATAGGGCTTCCACGTACATCAAGGGGACATGATTCCATCTGGGTTATCATTGACCGACTCACCAAGTCATCCGACATACTACCCATATAAGTGAATGGATCATTAGGGGGCATGGAACGCCTCTATGAACATATGAGTGTACAAATTAATGGGGTTCCATCGACAATAATCTATAAATATGATGCACGTTTAATATCCTAGTTGGGGAGTGGATTATAGGAGGAGTTCAAGAGTCATCTACCATTGAGCACTGCCTATCATCCTCAGATGGATGGTCAGACAGAGCGGAGCATTCAAAAACTAGAGGATTTGATTCTTTCTTGCATTCTAGATTTTGGCTGCAATTAGGAGGATCACATTACCTTGGGGGAGTTCTCATACCACAATAGTTATCAATCAATCATTAGTATGTCACCTTTTGAGGCCTTGTATGTTCGACCATGCAGATCACCTCTATGATGGACAGACCTCGGTGAGTCAGCACTTATGGGTCCAGAGATGGTGTGGGATACCACTAAGAAGGTGAAGATATTCCAGGAGCAGATGAAAACTGCATAAAGTAGGCCAAAGACTTATAATTATTGGAGACAGAGACTATTGGAGCTCATGGAGGGAGATCATGTCTTCTTACTGGTCTCACCTCGAAAAGGATTGCAGTGATTTGACTGAGGTGATATTTTATCATCGAGGATTATCAGACCATTTCGGGTTCTCAGTAGAGTTGTTGAGGTGGCCTAATTCCTGGATCTTCCCCCAAAAATGCACAGGGTGCAAGATGTTTTCCACGTGTTGCAGCTGAGGAGGTACGAGGATGATCCATAAAACGTCATCAGCTGGGGTGAGTTGGACATCGACGATGGGGTGACAATTATGGAGGTTTCAATGACGATTGAGGATCGATAGGTGTGGGTCCTTCTTGGACGATCAATTACTGTATTGTGTGTTCTCTAGTAGAATTGGAACCTCCAGTATAGGACATGGGAGTGTGAGGCTCAGATTTTTTATCAGTACCACTATTTGTTTCTTTAGTCAATGTTGTTCCTTTCCAAGATGATCAATATTAAGGAAGAGAGAATGTATAGATCCAGATTTTCCATGTAATTTATTTAATTATATGAAATTATTATGAGTCTCCAAAAATTTTGGGGGTATGACTCCGAGGCCCAATGTTTGTGGAATTAATTTATGCTATTTTTAAGGTATGTTTTGTAAATACGTGAGTGGCGTTTTCTATATTTTAAACTTGTTATCAGATTAGAAATATGAGAGCACCGTTGAATCCCTAGAACCAGGATACGCTTAAGGGAGGATTCACGTAAATAGCATAATGTCGGGAAAAAAAGATGGATTTTGGGACATTTTAAAAAATAATAAAATAAAAATTTTATTTTATTTACATTCTTTTTTCCTTTAATGGCAAGCAGTGGTGGTGAGACCAATGACATGTCAAGCCATTAAATGGATTGACTTCTTAATTCATTGTAACAACACTGTTTGAATTAAGACGGTTATCTAATTATTTTAATCCCATTAAATCCACATCTGTTACTCACCCTCCCCCTCTCTTATTTATATGTAGATACGGGAGAAGTATTTGAATGGCTTTACCGAGCGACAAATGTTCAGATAAAGTGTCCTGATGCCAACTACTTAGAAAATGGGACTTGTTCCAGAGAGAGGTGACAAGAGCCAGTGAATCTTGAACAGAAGTGTGACGATTGAGGGACATCATTGGAGGCCTGTTACAGGAACGACAAACACCGACTCTTCCTCATACGTAAAATTATCCAATGATCTTGAGATATGGAATTTATCTTGTTTTAATTTCAAGATTTTTTGAATCATATATCACCCCTTGTTAAGATGCTAACAGTGAGGGTGCATGCTAAATGAACAAGGAATGATACCTCCACATTTTGATTATCATTGCGTACTTTCTGGGTAAATTCTTGGGTTTGATAGAACCATAATCTGACGGTCAAGAAGTGAATGACACGACCCATGGAAGACCGCAGATGTAGCACTGACGTAGCGGAACCGGTGACACACGCTGGCAGGTGATGGTGGCGGTTAGCACCAGTCGACTGCATTAGAGGCGGTGCACCGACACATGATGAAGGATGAGGTCGTGACACAAGGCCATGGAAGTTGGTAGAGCATCCAACATTGGATAGCTGTGAAGGCGGTGTGGCACTCCATTACGCAATGCTAGAAGAGAAGGCCACGACTTTTTTGCTAAAGTGGTTGAGCACGGAATCCGACACCGGCCGGCTGTGAAGGTGGATCAGCATGCCATCACACACTGCTAGAGATGGAAGTGGCTTGAAGTCGCATCATAAGATGATGAACCTGCCCCTACGTGTCCCATAGTGACCTGGCAGCACATGGTGGTGCCACCGCTTCACCCCACAAACTGCATAGTCGTTCGGGACAATGGGGGGTGAGTTACCCCCAACGTCAGCTAGGGTAGACCCTAGGCAACAGGCAACGCAAGCCGAGACAACCATTCTTCCAATGGGATAAACCCTTCCGAGGGCCAAGGCACACGAGCCCAGCGTGGTGCGCCCTTCGCTGGCCAGGCTGCACCACTCCGTGGGTCGGGTCATGCCATCCCAGTAGGCCGCACTGCCTATGCGGGTCTGGATGGTCTATGGCCCAGCCCAAGAGAGCCGGGTCAGACACGATCTGGGTCAGGTCGGCCCATAATAGGTCGATCCGGTTGGGTCTGACTAGGTCAAGCAAGACCCAGACCCTTCCATGCCCAGTTTCTCTAAAAGAGCCATAACATTTTATATAAGCGTCTGTTTGATGAACCGGCTATGTTGTTGGGATCCTTGGAGTGAAAGAGTTATTTTTTTTCTCCACATGTGTTTTGGGGGTATATGGAAAATGGACGGGATGGATCGAACAAGAATCCAACTGGACCCTCGGAACTAAAACACATATAATTCACAGACCAGGTGTCTGATTAACGCACCGTCTATCACGTTGGAACCCTAAAGAAGTGGTAGTCCTTTGGGATACTTATTTGTTGAACTTCGTGGATTTTAAGATACAATTTATGGAATGAGGATCCAATCTCCCCAAAATCATGTGTGCTTAGTGCATGAATCTTCTGGATGGTTATGACATGGAGAATGATTAGTAATTTGGTGTGGGTCAGTATATATCTATCGTGTGTGGGTTAGAACTCAGCAGTCTAGTGTGGGTCAGTTCATATAAATCCTATCTGAGTTAGATCCTATGCGGGTCAACACATAGCGATCCTATGTGGGTCAGTGCAAACCGATCCTGTGTGGGCCAGCAGTAGAGCTTCTCGACAGAATTAGATGACCTAGAGAAATTACTAATTAGTTGTAATTCTATTCATAAGTTATATAGTTTGTGTGAGTTGAGTATTTACCTTTTCGAAACATTTAACATCTTCTTTTTACCTTCATGGTGTTACCTTTATTGTACTCTTACCTTCTTGGTATTACCTTCTTGGTGCTCACTTTGTAGTACTCTCACCTTCGTGGTGTTACCATCATGGTGTGACCTTTTTGGTCTTTTTCCTTGACAGATCAGTTGTCAAAATGGCATAAAAGTTGGAGCCTTATGTTTTTTCATTAATGAGAGTAGTATCTTTTGATAACTAAAATATATGTATGGGCATATACATCAGTAGATTTGATGACTACTGCCTCGTGCTTTGTGATTAAGGTCTTGATTTGTGGTTATTCCATTGTTGAACTCTGGGAGAACATTGAAGGTCTCGGGGTCCCTACTGTATATTGTTATAATCACCCTTACACGGGCTATGACTTCAACTTGCTATGTCTTGTACAGAAGACGGACTTCTTTGATCAAGGATGAGGGAGCGAGGACTAGACAGTGCTTAGAGGTAGATCATCTGACGTGATGTGACACAATGACTACTGATCATGAGCAGTACCTACCCTTTACGTATGATCCTTAGTTGTTGTTACAAGTGTTGTTTTCTCTTTTTTTTACTTCTACTTTCTAGTTGGGCTGTTATTCAGGAACCTTTACATTCAGTACACTTTTTACCACATCAGTTTACTTTTTGGTTACTTCTTTTTGTGTTCATGGATTGTGTGTTTTTATAGGTTTAAAGGAAATGCCTTACTTTTATAGGGATATGCCATTATGGTGCTAGTCACCAGCCCCTGGCCTATGGATGGCATAACTGGGTTAGTCATGAAACATGCCTCTGGGGACGGGTCATGACATATTACATTCTCCACAAATTCTATTTTCTGTCATATATTTATTTTTCTCTTTCATATCCATATTCAATAATTCTATGGATATATGATATATTGTTTCCACTATAAATGAATTTTTTCCAATATTTACATAAGTATCAACATATTATTGTATATATAGTTAATATATATGATCGATACAAAATTCTAGTCAATTTAATAACTTGAGAAATATTTATACATTTTGTAAATGCATTTCAATAAACATGTTTATTCATTACTATGATTTTTTTGTTCTTTATTTTATTTTTCATTCATTTCATCGAATAATGAATGAATTTTTCATAGTCATTTATGGATGATGATGATAATTATATATCCCATTAATAAATCTATCGATTTCATTAAAAAACTAAAATGGGTATTTGGTGTAAACAACTCCCATTTATGTATGATGTCATGGTATTATACCATAATAGTATGTTAATGATTTTAGGTAATGTGAGTTCTATCACAATGAGATCTGCTTTTTTTTGTAGGTTTATATTTACATTTTTTACTAGGGGTTATATTAAATGGTAATGTTATATGTTTTATAGTTTATTTTTATTATTACATATCAATTCCATAGTATTCATGCATTGTTTATTCTATGATATATTATATTGAATGATACCCCTTACTAAGTGTTTGAGAATAAATTTCTTATGATTCCAATTCACTAGGTAAATAAGTTGTGTAATATATATGACATATCTATAGGGGTATCATGTGTGGAAAAATATGTGGGAGTTGTTGAATAATTATTTAAAAATAATGAATATATTGATTAATGGGAAATTTTATACTTCATGGGAATGATATTGGGTTTTTCTGTCCACTGTTTCTCCCAAATATATTAACGCATAAACTTAAATAGTCTTGGGTTTGTAGGTGAATTAATATTTTATGATTATAAAATATGTTTGAAGGGTTTGTTTGTTTTTTGTTTTAAGATCCAGTATTTAAACAATGATTTTTATCATAAAATCTATGATTGTAGATTTTGGGTCACTCTTCTCATCCAGATCAAATATAATATTCAATTCTCACCCAACATATCTTTATATAGGTAATGGTATTAAATATGACGGGTTATAGATGATAAAATATCTTTTGGGAGCATACCATTTTGTATAAATTATTAATATTTTTTGAGGTTGATAATTGGAAATATGGGACCGTGATTTTCAATGATATAGACTCCATAAGATATAAAGGTAGATGATTCTTCTAGAAGAGAAATTTGTTTTTAATTTAGGGTATGTCGTGCAAGTTATTTTTAATATGTAATATGGTTTAATACTCTTATAAAATGTTGGATTAATGATATGGATCAAGGATATAAATCATGGAAATGTTGTTTTAATGATGATTTTCATGAATAAATAAACATTTTTCCTGGGAGACAATTCTCTTGGAGTTCCAGATGTTAACAGTGGTCATAATGATAGTTGGGAAGGTCCATGACACCAGTCACTATAATGCCTCGGCCTTAAAGTTTACCTAATATTGAATTAAATGAATAATTCACATTGAGTATCTTTTCTAGTTTAGAGTTTTATAGAATTAGGTCATAGCTATTACATCTTAAAAGATTACATAGTAGACACATCTACTAAGTTGCCATAAAATAAAAAAACACGTAAAAAGAAACATGACTAGTTCCATGTTTTAGAAACCACGTCTTTCCTTGATCCCATCCTTGACCTTATTCATCTTTATGTCCTGTGGAAAACATTTAAAAAATTTGGGATGAGCATAAAAAATCCCAGTAAAGGATACAGAAAGAAGGAAAACTGTTATTTTTTCAAAACAACAAGTAAACCATGAATACTTTACCAAAGTAATACTTTTCACCTTTATGAAGTAGTAAAAACTCATCACTGACTAAAATACCATTACATACCCTTTTGTAACCAAACGATTACCATAAAACCCATATAAAGAACACATAACATATAAAGGTAACTTGGGACATAAACATAATTAAATGGAATAACCATACGATCGACTTCCACACATACTTAATGGAATAGCCATACGACCGACTTCCATACCAAATGCATTGGAGGTTATAACGTAACCACCCATCCTCGTATTCATGGCACCACCCGTCATATGGTTTATCATGTAACCATTCGTAAAATGTCCATGTACCATCATCACACATAAAATATTGAAAATATAAACATTTCAATAACAACATTTCATTTTCAATCACAATATGTAATTCCATGATTTGGAATTAATCAATCCATTTTCAAAAACCATTTAAAAGAGATTTTTGAATCAAAGTGTCCAATACCACTTTGAAGCTTTTAATGGAATTATAATTTTAAAACATTAATGTCCATATAAATAAAAACAGAAAACCATTTTGAAAACATGGACATTAAAGATAATGATATAGAATAATGAATCATTAAAACATTTAAATCGATATTTTTGTTAAAGAGTTTGTAACAAAATGAGAGACTCTTGAACACAAAAAAAATGCTGAATAAAATTTAATCCGAGCTTTATAATATCATGAGAATAAAGGTATTGAAGTTATAGTATGTCAAAGGACATTATACAAAACATATAAGAGTGAATTGGTGCATAACAACAATGAAGTCTCAATGGAAATGTAAATTGAGATGAAATCCAATATAAAGATGGTATCCTTAAATTAAGGAAAAATCTATCACATAATTATGTGTGATAAATATAAATACACCAAATATAAGTGTATATTAATTGTGAAACCATCATAGGTCACTCACACATAATCTTGGAAAAACAAATTCAATGACATAGATATTTAACTCAACGAAATGAGATTGAGTTATGATTTCCCATACAAGTTCGTAAGAATTTATCAATGAGATGATTATGTGTAGAAATAGTATATCTACAAAAATATTTTGGGAAATTACAACATAGAGATTCCATACATAATCTTGGCATAATACAATCAAGAAGTAAAGGTTTAACCCAATTAATTTAATGTGGGTTAGGAAGTTCCCTTACAGAAATCTGATAGCCTAATGGTGTCACATTAAAATTCAAAATATGAGTTGATGAGAGAGAAAATGGTATCTCATCACTTGGAAATAAAATTTACATAAATAAGGATATATAATAAAATATTCCAACATAATATTATGTGAATTAAAATACATAACAAATGAAGTCTTTTAAAAAGAGGAGGGTGAAAGGTCCCCTTACTGAGTTGGGTAACTTTCGAAACGTACACCCCATGTAAGAAGGGTCATAAAATGAAGATGTAAATACCCATAAATAAAATTATACTACAAAAATTGTATAATAATGGGCAGTACATACACCACTAAATGTAAATGGTGTAAAACATAGCATAAATGTCACGGGAATAAAATTGAGATGAAAAATCCCATACGAAAACTCGGCAGCCTAACGGCGCCACTTAAAACTTCCAAAAATGGATTTATGAGATCAAATAGGGTCTCTCATAATATGAACATTAAAATTACAATATGAAGAATATAAAAGAACATCCCTAAACATGAGAAATATGAGCTTAAAAGAAATGACATAAAAGAGAGTACTTAAAAAAAGAGAGGTTGGATCCCTTACAAATATTCGGCAGCCTAACAGCGCCAATCAAAACTTCCAAAATGGATTGATGAGAGAAAATAGGGTCTCTCATCATATGAACATAAAATTTACAGTAAGATTAATATTAAAGAACATCCCAATCATAAGATTTATTATCTTAAAATGAACGAAATAAAAGAGTGTACATAAAATGAAAGAGAGGGTTAGGATCCCTTACCTCAAGTCCGACTTGTCTTGTTTGATTCTTTTTATTCCTGAATAATAAACTTTGTTGAATTTATAAATCCTTAAGGACCTCATTTAAAGATTATTATTCAGTTCATATCACATATTATAATGTTATAATTATTGGTTAATAGTGGGAGTTCATATCAGACGTTTTTGTTGATGTTTGGTACATGAGTCAAAAATGAACTTGTTTGAAAAGAATTTTCCATGTAGTGATAGGTAAATTATCTCCAGAAAAGTATTAATGTTTTAAATATCATATATATCCATTATAGATTCATTTTTTACTATTCCATAACATTTAGAGACAATAAAATAAAAATCATCATTCATGGAGATGGTAGGTCGTACGTATGCATGAACGCTACTTTCATTTTTTGTCATATTAATGGAATTAAAGTTAAAATAGAGATATATATATTAAAATTCCAGAATTATATCCATAATTTAGATGTAATATATGACATATATATCCATTATATATATGTACTTATATTATTACATAACATTTGAAGATTAGAAATGAAATGTATCATTCATGGAGACGGTAAGCTGTACGTACGCATGAACGCTACTTTCATTTGTTTGGCTCATTAATGGAATTAAAACCTAATGAGAGAGATATATATATATTATAATTCCAGTATAATATATATGTTATATATATCACCTAATTTCATCAATTTAATTCTTTATACATTCCATGTATTGCATGAACGAGTCACATCACTTGAGGGGGCGATAGTCCACACTTCCTCAAATGAAATTATCGCATTTGCACAACATGAAAAGCATAAAGGTATATATTAAATATAAAATACATAATTATATAGAGGAAATAAATATAATATATATATCATAAATAAATATAGTTACATCATAATGGACACCATGAGAGGTTGTATGAGAAGATAGAACAATCATCGTTTCGTGAGGCAGAAATTCGCCATCCACAGAAACAATATGTTCATTAACCATTAGATGATGGTGTGTGTAAGTGTAGCTCTAATAAATCACATAACAACATACTAGTATATTTAATATACTTTTTTTGTTACAAAATAAATTAATAAAAAGATTTTAGAGGGTTGGAGAAGCAAAATAAAACAAAAGAACACAAGGGAAGACATTACTTTTAAATTGGGTAACTATCTTTGATTTGAGCTCAAAGGATTCCTTGGAAAGGATTCTGCCCAAAGTGAGGCTTCAATGATGAATAGAGGGATATGTAGAGATTAAATGGGCAGGGGTTGGCTGAGCCAAAGGCTTGATATGTGTGTGTAAGGTGTTAGAGTGGGGCCTTTTATAAGAGGAGAGGATGGGCACTCTTGGAATGTTATAAAATACAACATTATTATAAAATGATTTTCAGATTTAAAAGGTCCCAAAATGATATATTTCTAGGAGAGGGTTATAAGGTTTCTAAATCCACCCATTCAATAGGTTTTTGACAAGTTTAATACTTATATTTCACCTTATCTTATCATTTTATTTAAATCGTTCATTTATGAGGTAATCACTGCATCATCACGTGTCATAAATAAATTAATTTATTTAATATGTAAAAATTATAAAAAAATATAATGATATTGCAAATCTTTTTATCTTTCTAATTTATATTTATAGTCAAAAATATGACTTGTATAACCCCATCTAAGAATTTTTTTAGTAAAACAACACATATTTGTTACATTTTAATTTTAACATTAAATAAAAAGGTATTAATGTCATTTTCCAACCAAAGTGGCTCCATCGGGTCCCCAAGTTGACCCATGGATTTTCATGGTCGGCCATGACTCATCCAATAAGGGTATGACATGTTTCAAGGTCATTTCATATTATTAAAACATTATTTTTCCCTTAAATTACACTAATTATCTCTAATCGCGATTAAAAACTTAAAAGTTACTATTCACCAAAAAATTATTTTAATTCCATTGAACTGCATTTTACATCTTAATGACAACCATGTATGTCAGATTTTTGAAATTCAAATCACAGAAGTGGTAAATTTTCATTTAAATGAAAAATCAGTTTTTAAACTACCACTTAGTGGTTTCACTTTTCATCAAAAATTGAAGTTTTTCAGAAAAATACAAAAAAATCACCCTAAGCTATATTTGATATTCCGAATTAAAAAATGATATATATTTTAAAAAATTAAAATCATATAAGTTGCAATAATTAATTTAATAATTGAATCCCGCTGTCAAAACAAATAGCGTGTTTTTAAGAAATAATATCTAATAAAAGAATGACACTAGTTTAAGTCCAATTTCAAAGAGAAATTAATCCCAATGAACACTATTGGATTAATTGGTAAATATATATTCTAATTTCACTTTAAAACTAATTCAAAATATAATCTAATCATATAAATAAATTATATTAAAAATAGTTTTTTAATTATAATACAACATTTTTCACTATTCATTAAAAAAGGAACTTTATCGGAAAAATACCAAAAAATTACACAATGTAAATTTCAATTTCCCTATCCTAAAGAAGAATTTTATTTTTTCAAACTAACACATTAAATTGTCAAAAGGTGGATTTAAAAGAGGTTCTCCATCAAAAGGCGGTTAATCGACCTTTTAAAGAATATTAGAATGTTTACGCAAAACAATTTGATTCATTCACATTTTTTAATCCTCAATCATTTATTGTAAAAAGTAAAAATATTTGACAAACATATATATTGATTTTTTATTTAGTTCCCGTCATTAAAACTGATAGGTGTTAACATAAATTTATTTTATTATTGGAGTGCAACATAAGATTTCAAAGCAACTTATTGTTGCGTATTTGGTAAGCCATCGAGCATAGCGTTCCCTTTAAATTAATATTAACATTTTATTCACAAATAGGGATAAAAATAAAAATTTTATAATCTTTATTTACCTGCGGTGTTACATCCTTCCCCCCTTTTGGGAATTGCGTCCTCGCAATTTTAAAATTGGTCTCGGAAACATCATTGAAAGTACCACATCGGAACAAGAGTTGGTAAAACAATCACTTTAAAATAAAGAAATAGAAGTATATAGGTCACTCGAGTTTACCCATACTAGGATTCCATGTAGGAAAACATGGATATGGACGAAAAAGAAAAGGGTCATGTTCTGAGGGAGAGTGATAGTAAACATGTCTAGGAGAAAGTTAACCATAAGAAAATCACAAACTTGTGATGGGTTGAACTGTATTTGATCCCCCAGTATGAAAAGTTAACAGACAACATTTTTGTTTTAAGTTACATTTCATTGAGGAATTTATTTTTGAGCTTAACTAAAGCATAAGGAAACATACTTACTTGACATGTTGACTTTCAAATTTTACTTGATTTCATACACGAACTCATATTTTCTCCCAAAGACTAGTATTTAGGATGACTTGTTCTCATTAATAGAGCTATAATCATCATCTAGAGAACCACCTAATACATAAAAGAGAACTATATACTTCCCATGTCATTAGACCATAACCAAAACAAAAATGAAAAAGGTTAGTATGAGATCAGATAATACCCAAAAGGATAATCCTTTATAATAAAAATCTATTCATAATCTCCAAAATATGTCAAACAATACCCAAAGTTCACCAAATACCATTCAATAAACTTCTATCCATAAAATTCATTAATGTAATAAAAACTATGATTGAAACCCAAATCTCTGAAGGATTTAATCACATTGTCTTCCAAGATAAACCTTAACATTTATCTCTAAATAACATCAATTACTCTTAAAGTCTCAAACTGAAAAGTAATTAACCTAATCACATATCCTCTATGATTGGTTAATTATTTCAATAGATAACCAAAAATAAACATACTCTTGATTCCTAAAATAATCTAACTAAAAAGAATTAGTCAATCAAACCAGGGACTTCATGTAGTCCAGTGGTAGGCGATAAATACCAGTCACACTTTGGTTGTGGGTTCGACTCCCACAGCTTTGCCCAACACGACGGGTTGTCACACGGTCTGCGTGTTTTCCCTTTTTCCAAAACTATAGAATTCTTAAATCATTCCCCAAAAAGAGATAAATTCATCAAAAATAATAATAACATAATTTAACCTCAATTTTATCTCATGTCATTCATATTCCATCATAACATATAGTAACCCATAATTACATCAAATGTAAGGATCATATAAACCCAAATGGTTACCTTTATAATTATTACCTGAACTTCCACATCAAATTGGTCATCTCGTACATGATGAATTAGATAACTCACCATGGTTCAAGTGGTTGATCATGACTCATTGATTGTTGGTTTATAATAACCACGATATTCCTCATTGAATCCCCCATTTCTTCCAGTCTCTTAATCAGAGAACCACCACAGTTTCCTTCAAACCCATTCTCACTTTGGTGCCTTCTAGATCCATCCGTTTACTAAAACCAAAAAGGTTAGTGTGAGTATATCAACAAAACCATAATGTACTAATGATGAAGATAAAAACTAAGATATACTTACTCATTCACTTTATCTAAAACTAGGTCCCATTCTGAAATCCTAACCATTATGGTAATGTCCCTTATGCTTAGAGAATACCCTAACCTCTAAAGTTATCTAAATCGACCTCTGATACCAACTATAAGGCCCCAACCTTAAAGATTACTTAATATTGAATTAAATGAATAATTCGCATTGAGGATCTTTTAAGGTTTAGAGTTTTAGAGAATTAGGTTATAGCTATTACATATCAAAAGATTACATAGTAGACACTTCTACAAAGTTTTCATAAAATAAACAAAACACTTAAAAAGAAACATGAATAGTTCCATATTTTTGAAATCATGTCTTTCCTTGATCCCATCCTTGACCCTAATCATATTTAAGTCATGTGGAAAACATTTCAAATACTTGGGATGAGCATAAAAAATCCCAGTAAAGGACACACAAAGAAGGAAAACTGTTATTTTTCAAAACAACAAGTAAACCATGAATACTTTACTCAAGTAATACTTTTCACCTTTATGAAGTAGTAAAAACTTTTCACTGACTAAAATACCATTACATACCCTTTTGTAACCAAACTATTACCATAAAACCCTTATAAAGAACACATAACATTTAAAGGTAACTTGGTACATAAACATAATTAAATGGAATAACCATACGGTCAACTTCCACATATACTTAATGGAATATCCATACGACCGACTTCCATAACCAATGCATTGGAGGTTATAATGTAACCACCCGTCCTGGTATTCATGGCACCACCCGTCAAATGGTTTATCACGTAACCACCCGTAAAATGTCCAAGTACCATCATTACACATAAAATATTTAAAATAGAAACATTTCAATAAAAAAATTTCATTTTCAATCACAATGAGTAATTCCAAGATATTGAATTAATCAATCCATTTTCAAAAACCATTTAAAAGATATTTTTGAATCAAAGTGTCCCATAACACTTTGAAGATTTTAATGGAATTATAATTTTAAAACATTAATGTCCATATTAATAAATACTGAAAACCATTTTGAAAACATGGACATTAAAGATAAAGATTTAGAATAATGAATCTTTAAAACATTTAAATCGATATTTTTGTTAAAGAGTTTTTAACAAAATGAGAGACTGTTGAATACAAAAAATTGTGGAATAACATTTAATCAGAGCTTTATAATATCATTTGAATAAATGGATTCATGATATAATATGTCAAAGGATATTATACACACCATATAATAGTGAATTTGTGCATAACAACAATGAAGATTCAATGGAAATGTAAATTGAGATGAAATCCATTATAAAAATGGTATACTTAAATTAAGGACAAATCTATCACATAATTAGGTGTGAGAAATATAAATACACCCAATATAAGTGTATATTAATTGTAAAACAATCCGAGGTCATTCACACATAATTTTGGAAAAACAAAACCAATGACATAGATATTTAACTCAATGAAATGAGATTGAGTTATGATTTCCCATACAAGTTCGAAAGAATTTATCAATGAGATGATTATGTGTAGAAATAGTATATCTACACAACGGTTTTAGGAAATTACAACATAGAGATTCCATACATAATCCTGGCATAATACAATCATGAAGTAGAGGTTAGACCCAAAAAATTAAATGTGGGTTAGGAAGTTTCCTTACAGAAATCCGACAGCCTAACGACGTCACTTTAAAATTCAGAAAATGAGTTGATGAGAGAGAAAATGGTATCACATCACATGGAAATAAAATTTACATAAATAAGGATATATAAGAAAATATACCAACATAATAGTATGTGAATTAAAAGACATAACAAAACAATTCTTTTAAAAAGAGGAGGGTGAAAGGTCCACTTACCAAGTTGCGTAACATTCGAAACGTACACCCCATGGAAGAAGGGTCATACAATGAAGATGTAAATACCCATAAATGAAATTATACTACACAAATTGTATAATAATAGGCAGTACATACATGAATCAAAGGAAATGGTGGAAAATGTAGCATAAATTTCACGGGAATAAAAGTGAGATGAAAAATCCCTTACGAAAACTCGGCAGCCTAACGGCGCCACTTAAAACATCCAAAAATGGATTTATGATATCAAATAGGGTCTATAATAATATGAACATAAAAATTACAGTATTATTAATATAAAAGATCATCCCCAAACATGAGAAAGTTGAGCTTAAAAGAAATGGCATAAAAGAGAGTACCTAAAAAGAAAGAGAGCGGTTGGATCCTTACGAAAATTCAGCAGCCTAACAGCGCCATTCAAAACTTCCAAATTGGATTGATGAGAAAAAATAGGGTCTCTCATCATATTAAAATCAAATTTAATGTAATATTAATATAAAATAACATCCCAATCATAAGAAATATGATCTTAAAAGGAATGACATAAAAGAGTGTACTTAAAAAGAAAGAGAGGGGTATGATCCCTTACCTCAAGTCTGACTTGTCTTGTTTGGTTCTTTACATTCCTGAATAATAATCTTTGGTCAATTTATAATTGCTTAAGGACCTCTTATAAAGATTATTATTTATTTCATATCACATATTATAATTTTATAATAATTGGTTAATAATGTGAGTTCATATCAGACGTTTTTGTCGATGTTTGGTACATGATTCAAATATGAACTTGTTTGAAAAGAATTTTCCATGTAGTTATAGGTACATCATCTCCATAATAGGATTAATATTTTAAATATCATATATATCCAGTATAGATTCATTTTTTACTATTCCATAACATTTGGATACAAAAAAATTAAAAGCATCGTTCATGGGGACGGTAGGCCGTACGTATGCATGAACGCTACTTTCATTTTTTGTCATATTAATGAAATTAAATTTAAAATAGAGATATATATATTATAATTCCAGAATTATATCCATAATTTAGATGTAATATATGATATATAAATCCATTATATATATGTACTTATAATAGTACATAACAATTGAATATTAAAATGAAATGTACCGTTCATAGAGACGGTAAGCCGTACGTATGCATAAACGCTACTTTCATTTCATTGGAACATTAATGGAATTAAAACATGATGAAAGATATATATATATTATAATTCCATTATAATATATATGTTATATATATCACCTATGTTCATCAATTTCATTCTTTATACATTCCATGTATTGCATGAACGAGTCACATCACTTGAGGGGGCGGTAGTCCGCACTTCTTCAAATGAAATTATCGCATTTTCACAACAAGGAAAGCATAAAGGTATATATTAAATATAAAATACAGAAGAATAGAGAGGAAATAAATATAATATATATCATAAATAATTATAGTTCCATCATAATGGCCACCATGAGTGGTGGTATGAGAAGATAGAACAATCATCGTTTCGTGAGGTAGAAATTCGCCATCCACATAAACAATATGTTCTTTAACCATTAGATGAAGGTGTGTGTAAGTTTAGCTCTAATAAATCACATAACAAAATCCTATAATATTGAAGATACTTTTGTTGTTAAAAAAGAAAGGAATAAAAAGATTTTAGAGGGTTGGAGAAGCAAAATAAAACAAAAGAACACAAGGGAAGACATTACCTTTAAATCGGGTAACTCTCTGTGATTTGAGCTCAAAGGCTTCCTTGGAAAGGATTCTGTGCAAAGTGAGGCTTTAATTATTAAGATAGAGATGTGGAGAGATGAAATGGGCAGGGTTTGGCCATGTCAAAGGCTTTAGAGGTGTGTGAAAGGTGGTAGAGGTGGGGGCCTTTTATAAGAGGGGAGGAGGGGCACTCTTGGAAAGTTATAAAATATTACTTTATTATAAAATGATTTTCGGATTTAAAAGGTCTCAAAAGGAAATAAATCGAGGATAAGTTTATACAGTATCTAAATCCACCCACTAAATAGTTTATTGACAATTTTAAGACTTATATTTCACCTTATCTTCTAATTTTATTTAACTCATTCATTTATGAGGTAATCATTGCATCATAGCGTGTCATAAATATATTATTTTATTTAATATCTAAAAATAAAAAAAAATATCATGATGTAGGAAATATTTTTAACTTTCTAATGAATATTTATAGTAAAAAATATGACTTGTATTTCACCATCTAATTTTTTTTTAGTAAAACAACACATGTTTGTGACATTTTAATTTTAACATTAAATAAAAAGGTATTAATGTCATTGTCCAACCAAAGTGGCTCCATGGGGTCCCCATGTTGACCCATGGATTTTCGTGGTCTTCCATAACTCATAAAATAAGGGTAGGACATGTGTAAAGGTCATTTAATATTATTAATACATTAATTTTACCTTAAATTACACTAATTACCTCTAATCGCGATTAAAAACTTATAAGTTACTATTCACCAAAACATTATTTTAATTCCATTGAACCACATTTTAAATATAAAGGGAAACCATGTATGTTGGATTTTTGAAATTAAAATAATATAAGTGGTAAATTTTCATTTAAAATAAAAATCAGTTTTTAAACTACCACTTAGTGGTTTCACTATTCATCAAAAATTGAAGTTTTTCAGAAAAATACCAAAAAATCACCCTAAGCTATATTTGATATTCCGAATTCAAAAATGATGTCTATTTTACAAAAATCATATCATATAAGTTGAATTATTTAATTTAATAATTAAAATCCACTGTCAAAACAAATAGCGTGTTTTTATGAAATAATATCTATTAAAATATTGACACTAGTTTAAGTCCAATTTCAAAGCGAAATTAATCCCAATGACCACTATTGGATTAAATGGTAAAAATATATTCTAATTTAACTTTAAAACCAATTAAAAATATAATCTAATCACATAAATAAGTTAGATTAAAAAGAGTTTATGAATTAAAATACAACATTGTTCACTATTCATTAAAAAATGAACTTTATCGGAAAAATACCAAAAATTTACACAAAGTAAATTTCAATGTCCCGATCCTAAAGAAGAATTTTATTTTTTCATATATAAAACATAAAATTGTCAAAAAGTGGATTTAATATAGGTTCTCCATCAAAAGGTGGTTAATTGACCTTTTAAAGAATATTAGAATGTTTACGCTTAAAATTGGATTCATTCTCATTTTTTAATCCTCTAACATTTATTGTAAAAAGTAAAAATATTTGACAAACATATATTATCATTTTGTAGTTAGTTCCTATCATTACAAAAGCTAGGTGTTTACATAAAATTATTTTATTATTGGAGTGCAACGTAAGATTTCAAAGGAACTTGTTGTTGCGTATTGGGTAAGCCATCGAGCATAGCGTTCCCTTTAAATTAATATTAACATTTTATTAAAAAATAGGGATAAATATAAAAATTTCATATTCTTTATTTACAAGGGGTGTTACAGTCACCCCAAGGCCTTTGGTATTAGAATGAATATTCTCAAATCCATTTTCGGTTATCCATCCCATTTTCATACAAATTTAATTCCAAATGACGATTTATTCTTACGATTATATACTTCAAATGATGTGCAAAAAAAATTTCCTTCATTTTCTAAGATAAAAATATAATAATATTTTATAGAAATTATTATATATTCTACATTCTAATTAGAATGGTATAGTTGATGTATACTAGGAGATTGAAAAGCGATATTGAATAGAATATAAGCCATTTTAATATAAAATATAAGTAGCATTATCCTGGATGGATGAATATTATTGTAGGGATCAACCTTAGTATGCCTCTCCTCATACAAATCAGCATCCTCGTATATTTGGATGACTACCAAATTAATGTTTTTTGAGAGAAATTGTGTATTTGGGTGTCCAAATAAGAGTAACCTCAGTGATTCCTCTAAACAGATATAACCCACTTATTTTAGGTCTACCTACCACAATAATGTGAATATGAGGAACTAGGTAGATAAACCTGAAATTATACACTAATAAAGTCTCATAGTTAGTTTGGGAGATATTATGGGGATACCCGTAGGATTGGAAGGGTAATTAATATTTGAATGAGAAGACTAGGTGGGAGATACATCTTTCATATCAACTAGGGAGATAAGATAAATTTAGTAAAACATGTATTAGAATCATTAACATTGTATTATGGGTATTTTACTCCCAAATAAATAGATATCAACTCTATAGTTATTACATAGATCATATTATTCCTATATTCAATAAAAATAATAATTTTTCTGTCATCAAAAAGGGATCCAATCATTCTTTATAAATTCATAATCATCCTCATTATATTCATAAGTATTATTTGGAAAATTTTCAAACATATTATGATGATTTTTTTTAATAAAAATGTAAATAAAAACCCATATCGCATAATACAGTAGGTATTTTTATTATATACCCACTTTTATACATCTTAATTATTAGTACAAATTATATTTTTCAATTTCATGATGTGTAAAATCATACTCACCTTCATCATTTAAAATTCATTTCACACTATATCTATTGTAAATTCATGAAACAGAATACTCAATTAAATGAAATTTTATTTTCACTGTTTGTTTTAATCATTCTACTATTTCTTTTAGCTAAAAACATTTCCAATTTTATATATAACATTGTTTTCAATCTCTTTATTGTTATATATCATTGATGATTCATTAACCTATTTTTTTAATTAATCATCATATAAAAATTTATAATGAAATAAAAAAAATTAGAAATGTAAATTAACTAAGAATTTTTATTTCACTTACAAACAGTCATCCACAATTTGAATCTTCTAGAAATTGAATTTTAATTTATCAAAGGTAATTTCATATTAATAATTTTTCTAATTTTTATGGAAAAAGTTATTTCAAATAATTATTTTTTATTACATTTAAATCGATAAAATATTTACAATTATTTCAATATTATTAATATTTAGGGAATATATACAATGCATATAATACACTACTAAAATTTTGTTTTGTTATTAATGAGAATAAGTGTAAATATGTCAATCTACATTTGAAATATTTTGATAATTTTCTTTATTTATGCATTTAAAAAATCATAATCGTATTGTCTTATCCAATTAATAAATATACCTTGATATTCTTATAATTTACATTTTCAAATATAATAAAACATCCATACATTCATCCCCTTATATATAAGTATACACAAACTATCCTCCACATATTTAAAAAACGAATTCGTTAAATATTTTCTCCACTTAAGATATATTGTAAATGATGGACTACATCTACTTCGTGGTCATTCATACCATGAATTTAATATTATCCGTCTCAAATGTTGAATAGAAAAGAGATTTTTTTACTTTTTAATTAAATATATTTTTTAACTATTAATTACTGATAAATGTATTATTATTATACTGTATAACCTATCTATCTAAACCAAGAGATAGATATTAATGAATCATTACATTCCCCCATACATGATTAATTATACTATTAATAGTTGGTATTATCTTATTATTGAAATATTTTTGACAATCCAAAAACAATTTATAATCTCTTGAAAGAGATAATAGATGGATCCTTAAGGGAAAACATGGTATTGGACACAAATTTTAGGTCATAGATATTATTCAAGTATATTATTGGTGGGAGTGAATTAGTGTGCAGGTACAACCTTCAATTTTTAAAAAAATAGTATGATTCAATTTATTCATTTTAAAACAGAGGGTCTTATAAATGTCCCATATATTTTATGATCACCAAAGAATGTGAAGAAAAATAAAAACATTAAAATTTTATAAGATTTAATATTTTATGTGTCTTTTTTGTCCTTATTGTGTTTGGAGTGATATATTAACTATAGAACCATGATAATAAACATTACCTAATATTTATCATTAGTCCCAAATTTTATTTTTCTAAAATTGAGGATATTTTTTGTTGTATGCATTTAGGGAATTATTTACAAACTCATTCCTCAAAAAAATATATTATATAATGTGGGAACAAATTATTAATATCCATTTTTCCAATAATTTAAATTTTTTAAAATAAATCATGACTTATATAATGGAAAATAATCAATATATTAATCATTACTTCTTTCATTATTTTACCAATCATTAAATATTTTGAAAAATTATAAAAATATTGGATGAGCAAAAAATGCTTAGTAAGGGATACCCAATGATGAAACCCCATTATTCCATTAAAAACATGAAAAAACATATAATGGTTAACATTATATTATATGTTTTGGGATAATATGAAATAAAAATATTCAACTTGAAAATGACACACATCGTTTTCCTCAATGAAAATCATTTCAAGCCATATCAAGTAATCAGAACTCCTTTTGGTGTCATAGAGCATAACATTTAAACCAATTTTAAACCCATGTTAGAAGTAAATGGAGCCTAGTTAAATATATATGATAAACCCTTTGATAACTCCCTATTTATTTCTAATTAAAAATTAAATATTACCAAATTCATTAGATTTCTATTCAGGTGAACCCATCATTTTAAATGCAATGGGCTCACCCAACACTATTTAGGCCACCCAATCAT
Organism: Viscum album; assembly: GCA_963277665.1. Taxonomy (NCBI): domain Eukaryota; kingdom Viridiplantae; phylum Streptophyta; class Magnoliopsida; order Santalales; family Viscaceae; genus Viscum; species Viscum album. The sequence goes on along the minus strand of OY728121.1, from coordinate 644,908,689 downwards.
TTTAGCTATAACGGGCACACCCACTTCTATTTAGGATTCCCCATTACATAATTATTAAGTATGATATCATGAATAATCCTTTATTTCATTAATGTTTCCATAAAAATATATTTAGAAACCTCTTCTAGCCTCATGCAAAAATACACTTTTGGATTTCAAAATACTATTTTCTGTTAACACCCTATAAAAATTTCTTTTTTATTTTGAAATCCATTTTTAATAATAAAATTAAAAAATAAATGGAAAAAGGGGATTTCATTTAATGAAACATAAAATACTATATTTTATTCCAAACATGAAATAATTTTCACAGTTGAAGAAAAGTAATTATCACAATGTTCATTAAGAATAGAACAACCCTTTTGTAATTTTTTAAAATGGTCCATATAAAACATATAAATACATTTATTTTTAGAACGACTAGAAAAAAATTATGTGAAAAAAAAAATACTTTAAAAATATTTCTTATCTATATAAAATTATAAGTAAAATAAAATTTAAAACAAAGAAATTGAATAGATAGAGAGTTCCTAGTACAATCATTAAAAGATGGATTTTAAAAGGAAATGTCCCATATAAATTATAAAACACACGAATGAAAAGGACCATAAAGGATTAAAATTAATAATAACATTATATACAATGAGTGTAAATAAATTATTGACATAACATGAAAATTGGGCTATATATAGACCCCAAAAAAATATATAGGTTCATAAAATCAATACATTATTTTAGGAAAGGTGGTTGGGATGAATTCACTTTCCTTCGGACTAATTCATCACATGTTTATTTATCTATTTGAAAAATAAAAATATGTTAATTATATTATTTATTTTTTATATTTTTCATTTTTATTATTATTTGTGTTTCAATAATTAACATTTTATTATCAACAACTAAATAAAATATGTTATAGTTTGATGTTTTGATCACATTCGATTTATGAGCCAAAATAATATTGGTAGGTCGACTACGGTAACAATAGTAATTTTTTTAAAATCCAAAAGAAGAAGAATAAAATTATTATCATATTTATACATAAATTATATGTTTTAAACCAATATTTGGTGGTTGTTATGAAAAATGATCCAATGTTATGATCATGGAGGTCGTAGGACATTTATATTAATGAGTAACATTTCACATTTTCAATTATCATTATAGAATGACGATAAGTAATTTTATTTTTTTAAAAGATAATTATAACATAAATACCATAATATTTTTTTATTTATCACTATATATTTCATTCCTTTCATTTTTTATGAAATAATTCTTAATATATCTTTGAGGAGGTGGTAGTACACACATCAACGAACAATGATATTAAATTTTTTGTGTGAAATGATATGATGAAAAATAATATATTATATTTATTAAAAGATAATTATTTTATTAATGTAATAATTACTTCATATATATAATACATATATTCCTTATTTGTAAAATTATTAACATATATGTAATTCCTTAGTGAAAAACACTCTACATCACTTAACAAGGTGACACTCTACCATACACACGAGTGATGTTATCATATCCCTTTTAGAAGGGAATATACTAAGGGAATATATGATATAATGGATCCATAGAATTAATAATGTTATAAATATAAAATACAAATTTCATATTCATCAGAATAACTAACCATGAGTGGTGGTAATGGAATAATGAATGAAATAGTTCCAAGAGGTAGTAGTTTTCCATACAAACGAATGATTACTTCATAACCTTTTGATGGATGTTTTATAGGGTTTAGATCATACCCTTAACCTAAAAAAATAAAATTATATAGTGAATAAATATTTTATTATATATTAATATTTTATGAACAATTTATGGGGGTGGATAAATACAGAAAAGAAAAACCCACATTTATGATCATTACCACTTATTTGGGTAACACCACATGGTTTTCACCAAAATCCTTTTGTGGATTATTTTTTAATAAAATTTAATATTTTAAAATTCAAGGAGGGGTGTTTTTATGTTATATTATTTGATATATTATCATTAAAATGACTTGATAAGTGTGAATATAGGAGGATATTAGTGTCCTTTTATAAGTGCAATGAGTGAAAAACATGTAAATTTTATAAAGATAGAATTCAAAAAAAATCAACTCAACAATCTTAAATAATACAGAAAAATATATAATATTAATAATATGGTTGATATATTTCATATAAATGGGTTATGGTGTGGTTTCTAGGTTGTTTTTCCCCTTTAATATTAATATTTAAATACTTTGTAAACTCTTTTTTTTACTTTAATTTTTTTAATTACCTTTAATTGACTCCAATAATATTAATGATGAAAAATATTTTTTGCATTAATGAAAATATTAACAATTACAATTCAAATATGTAATAAATTATTCCAAATTAAAATCATATAAGTGAGAGAAATGTAATTTTAAATTAATCTTATAGAGGCGGTGAGGCATGTGGTTTTTATAAAGAGTATTTTTGAAGAAAAAATTATTTCTATATTAAATAAATAACAAATAATATTCCATGAAAGAATATAAATTAATATTTATTGATATAAAATATATACCTTCCATAAATAAAAATCCTTATTAGTGATTAATTTAATTATTTTAAATTTATAATCATTATACATTTCAGAAATATTTTTAGATAAACCCATCTGTAAACCCGAAGACCATATAATATAAAAGACAATATAAATATTGTTAAAAATTAATTAATTATATTAAATATATCCAAATAATAATTAGGTTACTAGAAATGATTTCCAACACATATTGAAACTCCTAAATTAATTTTTTTTTATAAATTACAATTTATAAAAATATATTTCTTCATCATTGAATGAAAAATCAATATTTTCCAAAAAATAAAAACATTTCACTCAAATTATATTCCGGAATTATTATTTCAGAAGTAGTATTAATTAATTTTAATTAAAATTAAAAAAAATGTAAAAATACTTTTATGACAAAAAATCATCGAAATATTGTTTAGTTAAATTATTTATTTTATTGGTTTAAAAACATATACAATATTTTCCCAACATATATAACTATCTAATTAATATTTACAAATATTAAAATGATTTATTCTTTTATTACATACATATTTACATACCCTCCATTTAATTAATTCCAACCTCAATATTTTATTCACTTAATAATCCACAGAGACAACTTTCCCTCACAATGTTTTTGGATTCCCATATTGAATCTTTTACCTTATTTTCTTCACATAAAAACATAACATAGTGAATTAATTTGTTTTAAACACATGATCCATGTTATCATGAATCTAAAAAATATATTCTTCATATATAATATTATCTTCCAATAAAACTACTTCAGGGTTCAAAATAGGAAATAAATATGACACATATTTAATTAACCTTGAAGCATGAAATATGTTATATATTTGAAATATAGTCGTGGTATAAGAAACTAGGTATGCAACTGATCAAAAAATTTCTATGATTAAATATATTAATAAAACAAAAAATATATATTTCCCTTTATAAAAAAATAAAGAAAATGATTACTTGGAGATACATTATGAATGCATGGCCACCTATATTGAGTGATTGAACGTTCCCCTTTTTATCCATATAAATTTTCTTCCAACTCGGATATTTCCACATATGTCACTAAATCATATGAACCTTCTCATCCATTTCCTCTACCAACTTTGATCCCATCAAATTCAACTCCATAACATCATCCCCAAAATCCATTGCACAACACTTCTTTCATTATAATGCCTCAAATGGAGCCTTCTTTATATTAGAATTAAGATTTTTTTTTATGTAAAATCAACCAAATGATGATGATTCTACCAAGATTCTTTGCAAATCCATTGAAAAATAATGAAGCATATCTTCCATGGTCTGAGTCATATTCTTAGACAGTTCATTTGTGTGAGGGTGAAAATTTGTTTTCAGATTTAATTTAGTACCTACTGACTTCTGATGTCCCTTCCAAAAATGGTATGTGATTCTATTATCACAATATGATATAATGGAGAGAGGAAATCCATATAACCATATAATCTCATTTATATATATTTTAGAAGACATATATAAATAAATTTTATCACAAATTTGAAGAAAAATTTGATGACTTAGTTAATCAATAAAATGTAAACAAAAAATCATTATCACCACTTAATATCAATGAATTACGACTACGAAATCCATTGATATATTTTCCCTTTTTCAGGACAACACTGGAAATGGTGGATGTATCCCATTCATTAATTGTAGTTACTATTTAACCTTATGAGAAATAAAACACATATAGGTGAATCCATAAATATTTATTTTAAACAAAACAACTAAAACCACTCATGGTAGTATCTGTACATCTTAGTTCTTTTCTATTGAATAGAAAATTGATGTTGAAGAGCCTTAGTCAACAAATATTTCAAAAAATGGGAATAAAAATCCTCATATAATATTCTTTAAATACAGAAACCACCTTCTTTCCCAATAATAAAATTAGTCATCATAACATAAAAAATGGATTATAATATGTTTTGTAGGAATTGATCCTCTTTTTAGAATCTCTTAATTCATTATAACAATTTTGACCACACTAAAACCATAAAAAATGGAGGATGTACTTACATCCCTACTTTTTTAAAAAATTAATCAAATCATTAAAAAATGGTCATGTTATGACTATAAAATGGAAATGTGGAATTTTTTTTGACTCAATGAATCATACACTTTGTTTTGATCCACTTTTTGACCAACTAGGGGTGGGAGGGGGGGGGGGTTGTCTCTGATGCCTCAATAGGGTATGAGGTTGGATTCCCTTCACCATATGGAATATTTATTTCCTATTTGGACTAGGCATCATTGACTCCCATGGTTGTGTCTCTCTCCCTAGATGGAATCATCCCACCTCCTCTGCTCCTCACCGGGCTATACTAGGATCCTCTTGTAGGGGGGTGGCCATTGGGATGGTTGACCTGCAATGATGGCCTACTAGCACTACCCCCCATGCTACTGTAATTTCTTGTTCTATGGAAGCTCCTACCTCGTTGGATCTTCTCTCCCTTACCATGGGATCCTTTCTCAGTAGGGAAGAATTCCATGGATTTGTACCCCCTTCAGGGTGTTTCCTCTAGGAGAACATCAGAATTGCCTATTCGAGAGCCCTTTCTACTCTATAATGATGGCTCCCCTGCCATAACCCCAGTGGATAAGGGATAAGATCTAGATCCTGGTCCCCTTCTTATACAAGGGATATCACTCTGGCCATCTCCTAGGAGGATTCAACCTCAGCTGCCTCACACTCTATATAGGCTGTTGGCTCTTGCAGCTGTTCTCAATCAAGGAACCAACAGAAGTAGAAGAAATATCCCTCCCACATTAATAGGGCCTTCAATTCTGGGGCTAATGACTGAACACAATTTGGTAAATGATTCTTGTAATCTTTTTGAATGCCCATGGCATTGGATACCAGGTTATGGAAGACATCCCCTCCAATGAAATCATAACAAACAAGGGCTCTATTGTTTCTATCCATAAGAATAAACAATGCCCTGAAAACATCAAATACCTCTCCCAGAAGATCAACATGCATGGGTTCATTTATGATGATCCCACCAATTAGACACATTTGAATTCATTGGAATAGTAGCCTCTATGTGGACCTGGTCCAAGCCAATAACCAATTTATTACTACGATCATGTGGTTTGGTGACATGTCTCTTTTCATTTGCTTTATTTATGGAAGTTGTGATGCCCAACAAATGAATTACATGGGGAGCGATCCTAACTCATTTGATCTGAGAAACCTTCCTTGGATTTTTAGTGGGGGATGTAAATGCGGTTTCTACCCCAGAGGATAGAAAGGGATGTTTCCCATTCCATAAGAGCGTGTGCCTAGACATCGTGAACTTTATGAATGAGAAATGGATCTTTGATCATGGATTCCCTAGTGACTAGTTCATGTGTTTCAATAACCATAGAGGAAGGAATTTCTAATGGATTCATTTAGATTGCTTCTTGTCCAACAATCCAGCCATCTCCATGTTCTCATACACTAAGCTAAGTCACCTTGTACATGGCCTATCCGATCACTCCTCTATTCAGGTTTCACTATCCTAATGACCTGACCAGCCTCTATGATTATGCTACCAACATCACATGGATAGTATTTCTAGGTTCCATTACTATGTGTCTGACTCCTGGGCCGAGTCCTCCTAGGGTCATTTATGTATGGTTGTCCACATCAAACTTGAATAGCACAAAAAAGGCTCCAACCATGGGCAGATTCATTTCCCCCAGTGACAGTGACATTGGTGGTGACATTCAAGACGTGGATTGCCTAAATAAGCCTAGAAGAGGTCTCATATGATGGGGTGATTGATGAAATCTATAACAAGAAGAGCACCCAGGCGGAAATTCTGCTCAGACATGAATAAAAGGCAAGGGAAAAGTCAAGAATCATGTTTCTCAGTGAGGGAGACTGAGACACAACTTTCTTCCATGTATTATCAAGGAGAAGAAACATATGGTGAATCTGAATATTATGTTGGATGATGTAATGTTCATATATTGTAGAGATACCATGGGGTTAATGACTCTGATCTCCCTACAATACATCCTCCACAGTCATAATCCTTTCCATCTGAATTGATACTCGGGGTATGAGGGGTTTTTTTATGAGATTCCCAACCAACTATCATTACAAGACAATAACAATCTGAGCTCCATCCTGGATGATAAGTAGATACAAGACGACATGCTGAGCCTCCACACCAAAAGCACACCTGGTCCCGATGGATTCCTCTTTTCGTTTCACTGAGCATCATGGGAAGTCATCAAGATAAATGTTTCATCTGCAGTTCATGACTTCTCCCAGGGGAATCATCCCTACGATGTGTGTTCCAAATCCATCTTCTTTCTCCCCAAGATCAATAATCCCTTCTCCATTAATCACTACAATCAGGTGATCATGTGTATCTTTTTGTAAAATATTCTGGCTAGCCTTATCAATATAAGGTTTTCCCCCCATATCCCTGGGTGGGTTTCCCTTGAACAACATGGTTTTGTGAAGGGACAATCGATTTCGGGGGCCATTGCCCTAGAACATGAGATCATTAGTGACATTAACTTCATGTCCCAAGGATCCAACATGGCCATCATGCTAGACATGAACATAGTGTTAAACATGGTGGAGATGGATTTCATGTACAATGTGCTGGAAAATATGGGGTTCTCAATGTGGAATGTTGAAATCTTTTTTATGTGTTTTGGATTATCCTGTTTGGTGTTAACTTTTATGGGGAAATGTTGTATTTTCTTCAAGGCTAGTCGCGGAATGAGGAATGGTGATTCTCTCTCCCCAAACCACTTCAATATTTCATTGGATGTCCTCAGTCTCTTGTTGCACATGGGTATCACTAGTGGTGATGCAATGGAATATCATCAAATAATTAGAGCACCCTTGGTCTCACACCTGATGTTCGTGGACGACACCTTCATTTTCACACATGCTTGTATGCAATCCATCAGTGTCCTCAATAGGATTTTGTAGTAGTACAATCCCTAGAGCGGGCATGCTATCAATATAGAGAAGAGTAACTTCTATATCTTTAATAGAGGCACTGCCACCCGGATCCCCCCATTCAGCATAGCCTAGACATTCACAGGGGGATGTTCCCTATGGAGTACCTGGGAAGCCCCATATCCCCAGGGGGGCTTCATGTATGTTACTTAGATGCCATCATCAACACAATTTCAGACCATATCCTCAACAGGAATAACATCTTCTTCTCGTTCGGGGGTCAGATTACAATGGTTAACATTGTTCTCCTCGCCATGCCTATCCACACACTTTCATCCATTAAATATTTGATGAGAATCATAAATAAGATTGACATGATGCTGACAGGATTCATCTAGGACATGTGATTAGACGGAAGGAATCATTGGGCTTCTTGGTATATGGTGGCGAGACCATCTAGAGATGGCAGCATCAACGTACACCTGTTTTATGACACTCTCCTATTCTTGCCTCTCAAGATTTCCTAGGATGTTTTGGAACAAGGCACATCATGGGGGGTCACTATAAAGAACATAATTTCTAGTTTCATGGACCGTACCTCTTTCCAAACCTCGCTGTTTTGGTCCGTTATTTCTCCACTTATCACTTCCTTAAGGCCCCTCTCCATGTGGCACATAGGGAGGGGGAGGTCTCTTTCTGGCATCACAACTAGGGTAGGACAGTCCTTGGATTCCCTAGGTGCCTGACCACTTCGATCTCCTTAAATTTTTAAATCCACCATCTATCTTTCATCGCCACGATTCTAGATAGGGACCAATATGACATAATCAATATCCTTGAGCTCAATACAGAACTAGGTAGATATGTTTTCTCAACCCCTTCCTCAGGGGACCTCTCTTCATGAGTATTCTAGCACACTATATTATCTCAAGAACAGATCAACCCATGGGATGAGATCCTCTAGTCTAAAGGTACTCCCCTTAAACCGAACATTCTTACATGGAGGCATCAACACAAAGCCATTACCACTGAGGAGAACATCAAAGGTTGTGGAATCCCACCGAGTTTACCGGTATTAACAGCATGGATGGTATGACATTTTATGAAAGTGACTAGGAAAGTGTGATGTGACATTATTTTACTGACTTTATTGTTATTAAGTATAACGACCCGGTTCATATGCCCTTTCTTGATCAAAGGTTCCATGGGGAGAGGGAGAGGGTTTTAGAGCAGACGGCACATGATATGGTCATTCTTGTTGGATGCTAGTCGATATGGAAGGTGATGAACAAGGAAAACATGAAGGGACCCTTGTCTTGACCTAGGGAAACATTCACTGATCTAAATTTCACTTTATAGATATGGTCATATCCGTTGGAAACTGGATTGAGGTGCCTACCCTTCGAAGGCTTCAAGTCTACTACAATTCTACTACTCTGGGTAACAGGATGACAGGAGGGAAATTAGTATACTAGACACTGCAATGTAGAGGGTTAAAACATAATACCGATGGGTCATGAAATAGGGGGCTTGTACGTGGAGGATTGGTGGTGCATAATTCCTCAGGATCGGTTATCATGACGTTCACAGTGCGCCTAGGTCATGGATATTCCCTCTAAGAAGAGGCCAAGGTGAGGTTTTCTGGCCTCCTTTCATGTCATTCGAAGGGGATCCCCTTATCGATCGTTGAAACTAACTCCTAGATTCTTCACATAGAAATTCAAGGCGTGGGATCTATCTAATGGACTATTCGTTATATAATTTGAAAGTGCAGTGTCATGATAAGAACAATCACTAGTGTAGTCCATATGTGGCACGAGGGGAACAAGGTTGTAGACCATCTAGCCTCTCTTGATGTTCCATGTATGGATCCCATTTGTATTCATGATGTTTCAACCATGAAATAATAAGGAGTTAATCTAGTTATAGGGGATTCCCTTGTCCTTCACTACATTTGGCTTCCATAGGACACTCATCCGAGGATTTTGGGCATGTTCTTTTTTGTCTCCATTTTCATTGATTTCTTGAATAAAAATGTCCATGAAGATGATATGATATTTATGGGTATTTTCATTTATTTAATAATATTTATATCATAAGGTTCAATAATTATTATATATTTAGAATCAATGTGTACATGGAATAAAATTTCTTAAAATGAAAATTCTTCCATACTAAAATTTTCATACATTTTAATTTTTTATTCTTTTGAAAATAATACCATGGTATATTTATTGTTGGTCATGTTTTTTATAATATAAAACACTGTCATAAATATTTACAACCCCAAACCTGTCTATAAACTAATGAATAATTTTATTCCTAATGTATATAAATAATTTATGCGCATTAGATAAATCATATGACATAACTTCTAAATTATAGAGTCAATATATCATTTGAAATAAATTCTATAGAATTTAATTTTTAATTAATTTATACTGATGGTACCCTGACATTAGGTCAACCATTAAAAAATACTAAATTATCTAGAGATGTTTAAATAAATTATCGATATGTGGAAAAGTGTATTTGGGCATAACATTAATTTTATTCAATTATCTATAATAAATATTATGTTTTATTTTCAAATAACTATTTAAAAAATCGGGGAACCACGTGGTGAAGTTGTAGTTCAGACAAAAGATTTATATTAAAAATCAGGAAATTTATTTTCAACTATAAAGGTTTCACTTGATCCATTAAATAAGGGAGTATAAAAATAGGCATAGAATCTGGTACCATGTCAAAAAATAATCACATCCTCCAAATCAAGAATAACACGAGGAAATTTATCTTAAAATTTGCATAAATTCATTTTTTAAAGAAAATAACTTATTTAACTTGTTTGATTATTTTCAATAATGTGACCTAGGAATCATTCAATTCCATATTTAATTAATTTCACTGTTTGTTGGTATGTTTTCAGTGTCAAGAAAATGATTGAATATATGTTTCTTAGAAATGAAATAAATTGTATATTGATAAACTGAATGAAAATACATAATAAAATTAATATTAATGTTAAATTTTCTTAGTTCAATAAGATTTCTCAGAATGGATATGTTAATGATATCATTGGGAAGACTAATATAAATCATGATTTCATTATTATTTCCACCACATGTTTCTTTTCCAAAAATATATATAATAAATTAATTTTTGATATTTCCAATTTACATGATAATTTAATAGAAATAAATGAATGTAGGGATCTAGAATCAAATAAGGTATTGGCATAATTTGGATACAATGGTAACATAACTGTCCCATATTAATTTGATGTCCAAACATGATAATTGTTGTATAACATGGTTTTTAGGACCATTATGCTTATAGTCATGATGATTTACATCATTATAAACTAACTATGGACTAAAATTGTTATAATGAAAAATCTCATGGAAACTAAAACACCTAATGGTTGTATGGATATTAGTTACCCCATTTATTTGTTATTCATAATTATTTTTTATTACCTTCACATTCCATAAGTCCATACAATCTAGAGTGGTACCATTTCATAAATACTATAAAACATTCCATGAAATTTATTTTTACATATAAGAAACTTTATAGAGGATTACCTCTATTCTTATTAGCTAAAAGTTTCAATATTTCATACCACCTTTATCTTTTGAAACTATTTTCATATCGAGGAACATATGAAACAAGAACCTCCATCTCAACATTCTCTTCACAATGATCCAAATTCTCATAAATCTTAAATTTTCATGGGGCTAATAGTCATTGTAAACAAGGTTTCATCATTGAGTAAAATAGATTAATTATATTATCAACATAAAATATAATATCCATCATATACTAGGATAATGTTGTTAATTTATATTCATATATAGCTATAGAATATTCACTATTTTTCATCCATTATGGGAAATTTTCTTCTATCTGTAGTTAAAAAACCAAAGGTAAAAATTTATCAAAAAAAGTTCCTCCTATATTTTGAATTACAAAGGGCCGTGATAATATTTCTCTCTGGAATTCTTATCCAAATATGTCCACCAATCAACATCACCATATAAATGATAAATGGAAGGATATACCCTTTTATGATATGAACATACTATGAGTTCAAATATCCTTTCTATAGAATTGATCCACCCCACAACTGCTACTAGGGAATATGATCCACTAAAAGATGGTGGATATTTCCTAATGAAATGATCTTCAAAAAAAACATTCTTTCATAGTAGATCAGGGTCATATCCAGCATTGATTCCAAAATAATATGTATATTGTCTCATATGAGACATAAATAAATAACAATTAATTTCCCATAACATAAATCATTAACTATTGATATGGAAGTATATTCATTGGTTGGTTTCTTTTGAATATATCTTTCTTTTATCCTATATGGAAAATTATTCTTAATATAAATTTTCCATTTGAATTAAAATGATAATATTTAAATATTATATCATTTTATCTAAAACTGAATGTACTATCTTTCATGGGAATGTTATTAAAATTATCCTAAGGTAAATATGTATCCAAACCGTTCTTTCAGAACCAATAATAATTCCCCCAATAGAAACATTACAAAATTGTGATTTTTAGTGACGAATTCACATTCAATCACTTTGAGGAACTTTTAATGATTCATGTATTATAGAATTAGGTCATAAATCATACATTAAATAACCATAAAATACAATGTTGACATTTTTTATAACTATCTATTTTTTCATAGTACAAAAGTTAAAAAATAATTATTTACATATTTCATGGAAAATATTCATGACTTTCATCATGACTAATTATATTACCTTTCCATTACTAAAATACTATTAAAAACATTTAAAAATTTATTATGATCACAAAAAGAATAGTATTGGATATGGAATGAAGGAAAATAATTACTCCACTAAAACATGAAAACTAATAAATTTTTTACATTAATATTCAATGTTATTCGAGGTTTTGAAATAAAAAAATTACATTCACATCACAAACTCATTTTTTCTTAATGAAAATAATTAAGACTCATATCAACTAATTGAAATACCTTCTTTTTAACTTACATCGGAATATTCATAACCCAATTTAAACTCATTTCAAATGCACCTAGTGCCTAGTTAATAAATATGAGAACCTATTTTGTAACTCTGTACTTCTTGAATTTATGGATACAGAACATTACCTAATGCATTGGAGTTATATTTGAGAACACCCACCATTTAAGATATAATGGGCACACCCAGTGCTATATGGTTTCCCCATTATATAATATTTAATGGGATCAACCAATTCTATATTGGATACCCCATTTTATAAGATAAAATTAGTTTTCCATGGGCTATATTGACTACCCCATTGTATAATTCACATTCATTATAACATGAATAATTATTTGTTATGCTTTCACATTTAGTTAATATATTTTTTTAAACTATTTTTAACATGTATGAAAATAACTTTTGGATTTCAAATTACCATTTCGATTTAATGATCCATAGAAATACCTGTCGCTTATGAAATACCATTGTCAATAAAAATCAAATAAAGAGGAAAATTATTTTTTTTCATTTAAAAAATAATTAATTCTTTTATTGGAAGCTATAAATATAATAATTATTATGATATAGGTACTATCATTGTTGTAGTGTATGGTAAAAATGTAGCATCCCTTTAGCTGCTGGTCGAATTATTCCCTATAAAAAATTCAAAAAGAATACATTTTTTAAAAAATTAAAATTATTTACTACAATGATTATTAATTTATAAATCATTAGAATAACTAAAAAACTAATGAAAATATTTTTGTACCATGGGAATGGAAGTTAAGGACAGTTTGATATACATAAATTAAAAAATAATTTTTAAATGGAAATATGCCTTATAAATTTGGAATCACATGATTCATAATACCCATGAAATATTTACATTAGAAATTTAAATAAAATTAGAATTGAGAAATTCATAATATAAATTCTTAAATAGGCTCTATATATAAATTTAAAATGGATATATAGTTAAAAAAATCTTGATATTCCGTAACAAAAAGAGATTGAGATGAAGTAACTTACCTCGAGTCTATTTCATAACATATGTTTTTATCTACATGAATATCATTGGTTTTTTATTTAATTGTTTTATAACCTTTTGAATGATTATTATTAATTTTATTTTAATTAACATCATAATATATATAGATCGTTAATCAATTAATATTATGTTTGTTGTTTTGACCGTGTCTTGTTTAAGTGTCCAACAAGAATTGGTAGATCAACTATGTTCAATGTGATCATTATTTAAACATCTGAGAAAAAATAATATTTATATAATGTTCATATTTATACATTAATTATAATTTTTAAACCAATCATGAAATACTTTTAAAAAAAATTACCTAACATTATTATCATCGAGATGGTATATCATATATACAGTTGTGTAATGTTTCCATTATTCAATTATCATTAATGAAATAAAGTAATAAATGTATAGTTTTTATATAATGATAATTAAATATTAAATTAAGGAAAAAATATTATATATTGTTATATATATCAATCTTGTTATGTGGTGATGAAAAAAATAACCACATCACTTTGAAGAGGTGGATGTCCAAACGTCCAAACATGTCATTATCAGTTTTTCAATGTCTGTAATGGAATGAGAGAAAATGATATATTATAATTCTAGAAATATAATTACATCATAATTATCATAATTATTTTTTTATGTTATATTTATTTATTATATTTACCCTTTTTACCATGAATTCTAGGTTATAGTGAAAAACGATTCTCAATGAATTGAGAGGAGATCTTCCATTAAACACAGAAGTGATTTTATCGTATCCCTTATGGAATGGTACATTAAATTTGTATATATTAAATAATAAATAAAATTTTATAAAAATTTTATTCTTATCATATATAAAATTTTTATCAATCATTTTCCCAAAATTGACATGTTGAAATGGGAAAATGAATAACGGTGTTTCACAAGGTGGATACCCTCCTAACACATGAATGATGATTTCATAGCCCATTTGATGGAAGTGTGTGTGACTGTAGGCCATAGCATTTTTAAGAAAAAAAACTATTATATTGAGTATAATGAGTTTAGTATATAATCATTTTTTAATAATAATTTAATTTGATAGAGAATGAAATAAAATAGAAATGATCCTTGACAGAAATTACTACTTTTTCGGGTAACTCATTTTGTTTTTAATCATCGTTCATACATGGTTCAGTTTCTACCCAAAAAATACATATAGGATTATACAAGGGGATGGAATAAATTAATTTTTCATGGATGGGCCTATCAAAATGGATGTATATGTTTTATTAGAGGAGGATATGTTGGGATTTTTATATATGGGGTGAGTGAAAAACATAAAAATGTTGAAAAGAGAGAATTACACCAATAGTTAATTATTGGTAACATGAAAAAAACGGTGAAAAATATGATAATATAAGATAAAATGTCATTATAATGACATAAAAATGTTTTAGAAAACTATTTATGTTCATTTGTCCCCTCAATAATAAATTTTTATAGTAATGTAAGCTCTTTTTTTTAATTGCTGCAAATGATTTTATGTGGTTTCATAGATCATTTTTAAAAAAAAAACCATATTAGAAATTATAATTTAAGATGATTCAAAATATTTATTCCATTTTTAAAAATTAATTTCACAAGAACTGATAATATTCATTTGACATTAATCCTAATGTTTGGTTGAGACAATGGTTATTTATAAAGAGTAATTTTTAGAAAAAAATAATTACATATTAAATCCCTGAATGATAATATTAAGTATTTGAAAATAAATATATATTTACTAATATTTAATATATATTTCTTAAATTTAAAACATTCAACATAAATGAATATTTTTAATAATTTAATATATGATATAATTTTCCATTGAAATCATTATTTAGAAAAAGTAGTCACTAACCCAAAAAACAAACTTATACAAAAAAAATTTATTTCATTTTAATGAAATTATATAGATTAATATAACTAAATAATAATCATTCCATTTGAAATCATAATAAACAAATATTCAGACTATAAAATTACATAATTTATTAATTATAATATTCATTTTATAAAAATCACTTCTTTTCAGTATTCAATGAAAAAGAAATATTTTCTAAAAACTAAAAAAAATTCCCAAATTAATTTTGGATATTCTAATTTAAATTTTTATTTATTTAATCAAAATAAAAATATAAATTATATAAATTATTATTTAAAAAAAATGGATCAGTTCAATTATTACCTTCTTGGATTAGACAATAACTTAATACTTTTATAGTAGATATTACTAACTAATTAACATTAATAAATACGAAAATTATTTATTCTATCATAATCATGATTTTTAAATATAATAATATAGTTTTATTCAATTTTTATCAAGATCAACCAAGATGTGTGGGGAAGGAATACCCATGAACCACCATTAAAAATCATAAAATAAACTATCCTTATAACTCCTATATTGATAAAAATTAATATCAAATCAATTGAATGTAGAAAATTATTTTTTAAAAACACTTTTTTTCCACAATAATGAATTTTAATTTCAATAAATTATTAATAAAAATTGAAAAGTTATTCGAGATAATTCTGAAAATATTATATATGATTCAATAATTTACTATTCACTAACTGGTTTGTACTAGGAAATTAATGATAATAAATTTATTATTAAAAAAATGATTTTTTCAAATAACTGTTTTCATTTCATTTTAGAATTACATTTTATAATTAATATCTACCAAAACAATGAATATAATTTGAATAAATTTAAATTATTAATAGTAATGAACATACAATATTGTTATTATGGTAATAGTTATGTGGGATAATGAGTGGTTAAAATAAACAGATAAGCGAAAAATAACAAAAAAAATTTAAATTGTATTTGATAAGTGAATGCATCCCAAAATTATCCAATAATTGAATTGGTGTTGTTTTTTAAACCTCAAATTGAATATGGAATTATTATATTTTAATGGATTATGTATTTACAAAACCACTAATCCCCTCACTTAAAAAGGGATGTCCTCTCCATATCACTCTATTTTACATATTTACCCATTTAAAAGAGTAAATGAATATATAATATCCTTCATAATATAATTCCCTACTATTAAGATATTAATTTTTTACCAATAGAAAATATGATGATGTGTTAAGGTTTAATCCATTGGAGGATACCCAAATAATATTTAATTGAGTTTTCTAGTAAATTTCATGATTATATATTTCATAACATAGTCTAAATATATTATAACCTTATAAACATTATTAAATAAATATTATCAAAAAAATTGAATATTTTTATTTTAAGTATACATCTATTTTATACCATCTTTCCTTATTAAGATAAATTATAACATTATTTGTTTT
This sequence comes from Viscum album, assembly GCA_963277665.1. Lineage (NCBI taxonomy): Eukaryota > Viridiplantae > Streptophyta > Magnoliopsida > Santalales > Viscaceae > Viscum > Viscum album. Next base: position 644,891,774 of record OY728121.1, on the reverse strand, counting down.
CACATATTGACTACCACCTCAAAAAATTTATTTGACTAGTTTTTAAAGTTATTCATACAATTCTTTAAATATGGATGGATTTAATGAAAATATATTACATTTTCGATATTTTAATGAATCTTAGATTATATATTATTATTTATCATTCAATCATTCGATTCATTGGAAACTAAAAGCCGTATTCGTGGGTATATACAAATTATCATATTCATATAAGGATATAATTATTTTTCCATCCCAAACTTATATAAATGGATATGAAATATTATATAATTAATAAATATGACACTTATAATATTAAAAATATTTTGGATATTATAAAACCATGAAAAAAATTTACCATAATCACCGAAATATTCCTTGGAAGAAAAAAAGACAATTTTTACCTGAATGTGAATTGTAATATTGAGGTGTCAAAAAAGTGGAAGATGGAATGTATATTAGTGTGATATATTTTATTATATGCATTAATAGATATCTAATATAGTGTTATAAAAAATCTTATTCTATCATACAATACAATTAGAGAATATATAGTTATTGTCAGGACCATATGTAAGATTTTATGTGATGATCTCAATATAAATTGGGGCTATTTATGATTGAAAATCCTTTTTTGGAATTAGATAATTCTAATATCATTAAAAAACTATTTTAATCTCCTATTTTAATTTTTTTAGTTTTAATTTCTTTCCTTATCATCTCATCCGTACATAAAATATCAATGAAAATTATTGATTGGGATGATTATCTTATTATATTGTATGGTAAGAAAACATTTTCTAACATGACCTTGTTAATTTAAAGTAATTCAAATATTTTAATTATATTTAATATAGTGATTTTTCAAATTTATCATCAATCCTATTTTACATTCTCTATAATTTCATAGAAAAGTAATTTTTTCAGTGTTTTCTAAACATGTAATTTTTGACATTTCTAAAATTTCTGTAAGGGATCTATATTATAACATTTAAAAAAGATTTAATTTCTCTAAGGTAATATCAACTATTTAATTTAAATATTCCATTACAATAATACATAATTATTTTCAATGATAATCATTTTCTCATGATTTTTGAAATTGTAATTTAAAATTCTTAAAAATAAAAATTATATTTTTCTGATGATTTCAATGATTAGTTAAAATGAAATTTTAAATAAAATATTAATCAATTTAAAAATCCTTCAATTTTTTATTCATTGGGGATTTTAACTAATGGTACATTGCAATGTATTTTTCTAAAATTATTTTAATTATGAGATGCAAAAACATTTTTGGAAAACATTTTTTTAATGAGTTATACTATGATTGAATATGGAATACTTCTATAATATTATGGTATACATAATAATGATTCAATTAAATGAAATGTGGGTTTTTTAAAGACCTTATTTTTTTTTTTAATGATTTATATCACAAGATATTGTGTATGTGGCTTGGGAGTGATATCTTTCAACAAATGAAAATATGATGGAGAGTGAACGCAATCCATTATAGGAGTTTTTCCATTTTGTGATATTAGTAATAACTATTATCCTTGAATATTGAAATGAGGTTCTAATATTATTATTTACCATAATCCATATTATATTTTAATATTCATAGGATATTATTTCATCGACCGTGATTAATTAATTATGATTCCTCAATCTTATGACTCAATTCTATTGATGTGTAAAAGATTTATTCCAAGGATTATGATTCACGGTCAGTGAATTATTGGTTATGAACATGAAACATTATGATCGCGATATAATACATTTATATTTATATTACATATAAATATGATTATTTATTGATATATCCCACCTTAACCCATAACGAGCCTCTAATCCTAGCATTTTATATTATAATATTTACCCAATGTAATAAGGAATATTTTTATGTAGAACTAGTTTTTGAATGGTTCTAAGAGAGAATAGTTTGTTGTGGTGTATTGGATCTTTCACGAAATATTCTTATTATGTATATTGTATTCAAAAACACAAAACCATTACAATCTAATGGTCTGTATGATTGTAAAATTTAGTTAATAACCCGAAGAAATGATTGAATCTTTTTTAATATTGTGATTAAGTCTCTATAGATTTTAGAAGAGGTTATAAAAGTTATTTTTGGAGATTTTGACATGATTAATATGAGGATTAAACATAATACAATCTATGATAAATAAAATGTGAAATTGAGTGAACATAAATGTTTTATATGATGAAAAGTTATCATAAATGAGGTAATATTATAAACTATTTTCTTTATTTTATGATTTAGGACTATTATTTCTACACCATGATGGTTAAAACATGTTTCTTTAGTCCATGTATAAAACAATGATAAATAATGTGAAAATTGAATTTTTAGGAAAGCATAATAATTTTACACTTACGAAACTGAATGGAATGATATAAAAATGGTTAAATTATAATTTAAATTCTATGTACACTTTCTTAAACCATGAATATTTTCATCATTAAAAATGAGACAAGTAGGGACCAAAACAACATTAATAATTTGACGAGTAAATATACACATTCCAATAGAGGTTCCTATGATCCTGTAGTTTATAAAAAATAAATTTCTCTCAATTGGAAATATATTTTCCATTATCCATATCTTGGATCCTATAAAAATGATCTATTTGGTATATATTTTAAAGGCGGAGTCATAATTTTGATGAATCAAATTATAAATATGAGTTGTATCATTGAAGTTGAACCCATGTAACGGTATGAGTTCAAAATTTAATTTTTTTGTATTTGCACTCCCTGAACTCTTTTAATTAAAGTAGAAAATAAATTCCTTGATCTCAATTAGAAGGATGATGTATTTATTGGTGAATTTAATGATAATAATACAAGGATATTGAGGTACACTTCTATTTTTGTCAGACTATAAAATAAAAAATTATTGGTATATTAGAGACTAATAATTATTTTTATAAATTTAACCCCCATGATTTTACAAGATTTATCTATTTTAATAAATCGAATCTCTTTGATATCTTATGTTGCACAATCATTGAGTTGAAATGAACCATGATCTATTATTAAGAGACCATTATAACCTAACCATTAAATTGAATGTTATTCATATTACTGAAAATATTTAGAAATATATTTATATTTACATTTATAGAATAATATCATTTCTTATCAATTGATTTTAAATAAAACTTTCAAAATTATTAACATATTATTTTTCTAAAAACCTATTTACATGAATATAATATATTTATATAATTATTACATTAATTAGTAACTATTGTGGAATAATTATAATTACATATATGTATTAAATATATTTTTAAATGTTTAAACATTCATAAAATATTTTTACTAGCATCTGGTACGAAAAATTGTTGTTTTATTTCATACAAGATACATTTTAAAAATTGCCTGTGTAATAATATTTTAAAAAATTATTTCCAAATAATTTTCTTCAACATATATGTCTTAAATTTGAAATAATTAATTTAAAAATTTAAATCAGGATATTCAAAATGGATAAATAGGCCTCTTTTTTTTAAATGAATAGTAACCGGTGTAACATTTATCACCATAGTAATGGGTAGATTTAGTTAATTTTGGTAAAAACTATGTGATAAATCCAAAATTACTCATCATATTTATTATATGATGAAAATTATTTATCCCTTATGTTATTTTTAACTAATATTAATTATTTGATGGAATCTTTCACTTAAACACGACTTATAAATCATTTTAATCCATGATATTGTCAAAATATCCCTCACATAATTTTTAATAAATTTTATGTTTCCACATAGGTAAAAATGAATGTTATGTATAAAAATAAATTTATAACTTGATAATATTGTATTTAGATTCTTTATATAAATTTATTATTAATTTTAAAAAATTATATAATTATATAATATTCTAATGAAATGTTAAAACAATGTTTATTTAATTAGAAATAAAATAAAATAAATTATTTAAAAAATATTATTTTTCAAATAATTTGAATTATTCAATGTGTTCCATGAATATTATATATATATTAGAATTAATGGGGAGGTTTTAAATAATTATATTCTAATCCCCCTTTATTTTTATTATTTGAAGTCATATTATATGAATACTCTCTAATATTTAAAAAAATATTATTTTCACAATATATTATTTTGTGTGATTAAATAAAAATAAAAATATCCAAAATAATGAAAAAATTGGTATGAAATGGTCTAATATTTCAAAACATGGACACATATGGGCCAAATTTATCCATATATGTAAAAATACAACTCCTTAATATGGGAAAAATAATTACGATTGTTAAAATTAAAATTCATTAACTATTAGTTAATCAAAATAATTATGTTTAAAATTAAACCAATATTTGGATAAATTATATTTTATTATGTTCTTACATCCCCATAATACCTTAGATTTTAATATATTTCTATTTGTTGTAATTTTTAATGATTATGAATTTATTTTAATTTAGTCTTTTGAGAGATTCCAAAACTGACCCTTCCCTCAATTAGAAAACGGAACCTCTTACCACACATATTCAGATAACATTGAGACATATATATTGAATAATCCAAGTCCATTTCTCATAAAAATATCCTTATATAACATATAGTGGTTATGGTATACCAAAAAGACCATTATTATGGCCCTTAGTAAAGGATCTAAAGAAGGCCTCCAGAAGAAGAGTCAATTGTCTTACATGAAAACCATCAATTCATTCCTTGTAATTCTTCTTCTAAATCCCAACATGTTATCATAAAATAATAAATTCAATATCATAATTATTTTTAAATTTTATTATTATTATAAAACCACCATTACTCACAAAATTTATCATGAAATTAGAAGTGAATGTATCAATCCTTTGTATGTATAGCTAACCGTCACCACATGGTTGTACAATTAAATCATCATTAACATATTTCATCAATGAAAAGTATAACGATTTTAATGTTTATACATATATATATTATTATATTATATTTATTTGATTATTAACATTATATATATTATTTATCCTTTTCCAATATATTAATATCAAAACTATTGAACGAAAACATACATGAAAAATGAAGCAGTCATTACATGGATCAGTGATTTATTAAAAATAAGTTATTAAAAGACTAATAAAGTATTATATATATGTACTAAATTGTATGATATATATATAGTGATATAGTTCTTTAACAGATGTATAATAAATCAGTACATGTTTTACATGTGGTTTCAAACTATATGAATAAACATCAACTTTAGGTAAGGGTGCATTTAACAATCTAATAACTTTTGAAGATTTCCTATGTTTATATACCTAGACAAAAAATTTATTCAATATTTATGTTTCCTAAAATTATTTGGATTTTTTTATTAATAAATAATTATTATTATTTCATTTCTCTCCATGTTTGAATTTTTACAAAATCTTCATAGAGGAATATTCTCCAAATATTCTAAATGATGAACTTTTTATCCTTTCAAGAAAAGAACTGGAATGAAATGTTTTTTAACATATACAAAATGAATATATATTCCCTCAGCATGATTAATAATTTTTATAATGATACATTTCATTTTTAAAGGATATTTTAAATTGAAATATTTTCTTTTTTATTTCTGAACTATTCTCTTTAAAATAGTTACTTACAAAGTGAATATGGTATTTTTTATAGGATATTTTAGAATGTTAGTTTTATAGTATTTTAATCAATTTCAACAACAATATTTATAATGTATTATTTTACAAGGTTATTCTATTATGGTAAACTTTTTTATATTTAATTATATGGTTTATTGGTAGTTCGATTCGAGATTTTCTAATTATTGACCATTTTTTCATATTAAATTGGATTGTTTATGATTTTTTTTATTTTGTATATTAATTTAAATTGGAAAGTTTATATTGATTATCTTTACACTTTAATACTTGGAATGTGTCTAACATAGTAAGTTATGTGTGCGACATTCTATTGACCCTCAATTCATTAGTAGGCCACATGAGACACACTATCTTTGTCATTGGATTTGGCAATAAGAATTTATCTAAGATATCTTCGAATGAAGCCACAACTATTTTTAAGATGTTTTACATTATAAATTTACTACATTATTAAATTAGTTATTGATTAAAAAGTTATTAATTAAATAATAATTATATCATGTGATAGTTATTACCTCATTTAATATTTAATGTATAATTTTTATACATCCATTAATTTCATGTAATATTATTCATGCCTTATTTAGTTTCCATTGTATGTATACCCCTATTAAGCATCTGATATCACCATTTTCCATATGATCCTTTTACACAAGACTACAAGATGTAAATTATGATTAATATGTAGGGATAATCAATTATAATATTATTGTTCCCAAAAAAATTACTATGTTTTATTATATATTATAAATTATAATATAAGACTCATCTATGTATCATGTTTTCCCAAATTTATTAATCTTCATTCATTTGGGATTTATTTATTTTTATTTAATTCTAATGTAATAATGGAACCACCGACTTTGTGCTGCATAGTTTAAGTTATTTATAGTTGGTATTATATACTTTTTTGTTGAAACCATGTGTACTAGAATAGGGAAACATAATGCAAAAATTATCATTGGAATTCTTTTGATAGAAACTATGATTATTATTATTTTACTAATTTCACTGAATTTTTTAGTTTGTTTTTTATATTTCACTATTATTCATACATTAAATTTTTAATTCCAATCTAATCTAGTTCAGGTTGTTGATTTTAAATAGTTCATAGATAAAAGAATAGAATATGTATCGATGCATATAATCCAGGATGATATTTCACTCACAAGCCAGATAAGGATTCTGGAGCTAGACCTATAGAGAAATATTAAAAATATTTAACTATAAGTTGATATTTATATCAAGTTATAATCAATATCTATTCCAATATTTTGAAGCATGCGGAACCAAAACAAGGGTTTTCAATGTTATATAACCTCATGCATCAGTGGACTCCAGGATCCAACAGGACTACAAATATATTTCCAGGAGGGAAATGGATATGTTGTTTATATAATATAATACTTTCTTTGTGGCATAAAGAAAGGGAAATGTAATTAATAGTCATTTATTTTATAAATTTAGATTCATATCAATGGTGATCATTGATAAAAAACCAAAAATAGGAGGAGGAAATATAAAACATAGATGGGAAGGAATTTGTTGATTTTTTTGTGGAAAAATATTTTCATCCATCTTAATGAGAAGTGATGGAGATAAAATTAATGAGTCTGACATAAAATAAGGATAATAATTTTATTTAGTATGAATCATATTGGACATGGTTTGTAAGTAGTTCTGTTGACACCATACTTAATCCATATATAAATATTGACTAATCCATTAATGGTCTTAAGAGACATCTATTAAGTGAACAAGTATCTATGAAATTCTCAACATATGAGGATATAATATCATGTTCTATCAATATAGAGATTGAATTATCCATGTATTATGAAATGAAAGGAATAAAAGACAAAAATAAGGATACTAATTACTCTGAAAAGGTGAATATGAAAAAAGGGAAGAAGGGAATTTTTAAATTATTGACTTAATATAAATCTATAATGAGATATCCTGAAACATGAATGTTGGTAATGGGTTCTTTCTATAAGTTTGTATAAAAATTCCACAAATCCTATTATCAAAAAGGTAAGAAAAAATCCAATAATTTTTATTTATTAATTTTTAGAAAAGTGGGAGACAATTCAATTGCTTTCTGTTGACATAAAGGGAACTAGACAAAAAATCTACCAAGTGAGCAAGGATAATCTTATGTAATCCCCATTGACGAGGATTATGTTTATAATGATGTGGTTATAGGTTAATTGGTCATATCCTGAAAATTGATATAGGTATATTTCATTTTGTATCATCACATATTTTTATATATTCTCATTTTGACTATAAATTAAACATTTCCCAACCACCATTAAAAGGGAGTTGATAATACAGACAATAAGCGGACACCTCACAATAAAAAATATGTGTCCAGACATCCCTAGGATAACACATAAACATGATCAATTTTCTAATTTTATATCATACATCTTGTTGACATTAATTTTTATTATTATGTATTTTCATTCAAAAATAAAAGAACAAATTTATTTAAATAAGAAAAAAAATTTATCCATGTTTAATATAGAAATGTACTTATCTTTATATGAGAGAATTTATTATACAAGTCATGTCTTGGTCACAAAATAGTAGATATTACTGATTTGATTCATGGGGGTGAAATGAAGACACAACCTACAAATGAAAAATCCCATCTTCAAATGGATGATATATCTATTTCACTGGGAAAAATATATATATTTTTTGAAGAGTTACATGGATATAAACTATTGTATAATGTTGAGTTTCTCATTTGTTTAATCTATAATGAAAGACTTATATCAATGACACCCTATATAATGTACTCTATAGAGTTAGTGTATTTGAAGAAATGACTTGATGTTTTTACATGTAAGGGATTTATACCCCCTAGTGTTACACCTTGGGGAACCCCTATTATTTTAATTAACAATAGTGATGGGTTTATGTGGTTGTTAATTGATTTTAGGGAAATCAATTTAGTTATGATAAAGAACAATTATCCACTACCTCCCATAAATGAATAATTTTTTGAACATCACAATGATTTATATTATTCAATGATTGAACTACATTATGGATATCATGAATTGTGATTAAGTAAGTATGATAACCCAATGAAAACATTTTGAAAAATGTATAAAAATTATGATTTATTGTAATTTCACATTGACTAACTAGTACATGCAGTATTTTTATGGATCAATTGAATAGATTATTTTGGGATTATTTTTATAATTTTGTTTGAGTGTTTATTTATTATATTGTTTATACTATATAAAGTATTTTTACTATCATAACTAGTTTATTATTATTATTTATACATGTATAATAAATGTATTGTATGGGAAATTTATAATGTATGAATTCTAGCATCAAAATGTTTCCATTTATTCCAACATTGTCTCTATGGATTTAATTTTAGAAAATCATGTAAAAAAATTAGTCCTCCAATGCAATATACCTATTATTATTCATGAGTTTTATTGTTTCACTGGTTCTGTGGGTTACTATTAGGTAAATATTTTTACCAATTATCTTACACATTAAACAAGAATACTTAAAAACTTTTTAGGCTAATTTATCCATTGGAGTGTGAATAATTTTTTGGAATAATTTACTATATGATTGTTGACATCAAAACTCAAAACACTAATTTCCTGATATGATCGATTTGAGATTTATTGTGATGCATCATGGAATGTAATTAGTTGTTTCCATTTAAAAAATGATAATGTTATTATATATGAATCATGGTGGTTAAAAGCTATAGAATAGAGATATCGAACTCAAGTTATCGAGTTATTAGTTGTATTCCTTCATCTAATGATATATAGACACTGCCTCTTTGGTGAATTCATTGATATAGATATATATATAATGCTATAAATACATTTTCTCATAGAAAGAACTAATCATGAAACAAAGAAGATTGATGAAGCTGTAGAAGGATTTTGATTACTTAATATTGTACCACACATGGAAGGGAAATAAGTATTAAGATTATCTAAGATGAAAGAATCTTGTATTTCTTAAACAAATCTTGATTTATATGGATCATGTATTCATGGATTTAGAATTGATTGATATAGGAATTATTAAGGATGGTTAAAAATCACTCATTTATAAATTAATTTTCAATCAATAATTATTGGAAATGAAAAAAAATCTAAGACTCATGGTGAATTGTTTTGAAAAAAGTTCAAATATGTAAACATTGTTATATTAGAAAACATCACATATGAAGATGGAATTATTAAATTTAGAAATTTCAATTATTTTTCCTACTATAACAGGGCTAAAAATGAATTATTTTATGATTATTATAGATTGAATTTCTATATACATATTTTAAGAATAAAGAATTATTTGGATTTGATGGAACACAATTGGTGGGAAAATATGATGACGTAAATTTTCCCTTATGTGTGATGCTCTTTAGTTTTTCAAATGGTGTTGGATGATAAAAGACATACTAGAGGACTCATGAATCCTCATAAAATTTCTACATGTAAATGTAATGACATAACTATGAAAATTATCACTGGATTATAAGAAACTCAAATAAAGAATGATAATACATGGGTTATTTTTGTACAGTATACCAAATCTACACATTTATTAAATATATGAGAATTTTTTTGATAGGGGTTTCATGAAATAATATGTGCTAAAGATGTTGTAAGACTTTATGTTGAATATATTTCCACTATGTCCGACCAAGATAGATAATATACATCAAAATTCTTGGAAATTCATTCTTAGGATCTTTACAGTAAGATTCGTTTGAGCACATCATGATAGATAAAAACTGATGAGTAGTCATAAAGGGATATCCAAACTTTATAAAAAATGATAAGGTCATAATCACAGGACATTAACAGTACATGGGATCTGTATTTACATTTTTTTGAATTTTTGTATAATAATAGCTTCCATTCATGTATTCAATTTATGTCATAAAATGGATTATATATATTGAGATGACATAAACGAAATTATATGCATGATTATAGTGAATGGAATCTTTTAGGACCAGAAAATGTTTATGAAATAATAGAAAACGTAATTACTAACAAAAATCATATCAAATATTCTCAAAATAGGCGATAGAGCTTTGTTGAATAATTGTAGAAAAATATGGAAATTTAACACCGAAATTAAATTTTCGTGATGGAATATCCATGTAAGGGTGATATAAGAATTCTTAAGAATGTAAAACTAATCATTAGGTATATAAAACCAATTGAACTGTGAGAATGTATTGGATTTTGGGCTTTCCATTTGAAAATGAAACCTATAAATTCTAACGAACAAGATGTGTTTCACCTCTAATTATTATGGAAGTACATTGAGACATAATTACTGTTATCATATCAAGATTAATATATTACCAAATATATTTATTTTATTGTTTGGATGTTATCAAAATTCATGACACTATAAAATAATGGTTGTGGAAATAGATGACATAGATGGTAATGGTACAATAGAAAAATCATTAGATCGAAGAGGCGGTGTGAGAACATGAGTAAATAACGATGAAGAAATACACAAATATATTTTTTATGTGAAATTATAAAATTTCATAGACATTTTTTAGGGATCAATGAATTTAACACCTCATGATATTACTGTATAAAATAACTTATATAAATTTAATGTTTTTTGATAGCTTCCATTGCATTAAACACCATGTTCAAACAAGCCTCAATATATTATTTGAGACCATTATAACATAACCCTTAAATTTTAAGGTATAAATGAGAAGAAATATATTTAAAAAATATATTGTTCATACACTTATTGAATTAATTAAATGGATATCAATTTATTATAAATAAAGAAAAAAAAATTTCTCAAAAAAAACTATTTTTGTATGCATGATATATATGTGTAATAATAAATTCAATTATTAACTATTAATGAATTTTTGAAATTTAATTTATATATTATATATTAAATTAATAGTTTTAACATTCATATAAACTTTTTATTATTCATGTGATATGAATAAACTATGTTTTGTTCTAAAAAACGAAATTTCAAAAATTTGGATTTTATTTTATTTTGATAATTTATTTTAAAAATACATTATTTCACTTATTGGTATTGAATAAGATAAAAATTATTAAATATTTATAATATAGAGTTTCAAATTGGGTAATATGGACCCTTTTTATTGATACAAGTAATTGTAACCATTGTATCATTTATCACCCTAGTATTGGGTAAATTGTTGTTTTAGGTCAAAAGTAATTGATAAGGAATTAATTGTTCACCAAAATTCTTATAGGATTATTTACATTAGGCCCTTATATCATTAGGCTCATATATTGGTTTTCTAATAGGAAATATTCCGTGAAAACGAATTATAAATTATTTAAATGAAATATCTTTATAAAATATCACCCTCAATGTTTTTAATATATATTACGTATCCAAATAAGGAAAAAAGGAAACTATTAATGGACATAAATATATATTTTTAGAAATATTAAATTATTTTAATTATATAAATTTATTTTATTTTTTAGGAAATTTATTACTACGAAAAATGCTTATGTAGTGCATATACAATATATAATTAAATATAAAAATAATTTATTTTAAAAATAGGAATATTTATATAATTTTATTTACATGAATTGTTAATTGAATTTTATTCAACTACCTCAAATATTATATACGTATTAAATAATTTTATTCCAATTTCATCAATGTTTTGATGCATTTTTTGTCAAATTAAATTAATATTTTCAACTAACCAGAAACGATATTCTTCCAAAATAATAATGTATGAAATTATTTAAAATTCATAAAATTTTTGAATTATAAAATATGTAGGTGAAATAGACTAAAATTATTTAATTATTCTATTTATGGTCCTATATTATCCTTATAAGAGAAAAATTCTTCACATTGATTGGGAATAACTTTTTTCCAAAGTTAAAATTAAAATTTATTAGTTAACCGTAACTCTAAATGTCTAGGTTTTAAATGTCACCCACACATATATAAATTTAATATTGATTTGTTCTTAACACACCATGATTTATTATCATTGAACTCATTTAAACTTTTTTGTAATGTATCTTGATTATCAATTTAATATAATTTATTTTTTTTGGAAAATTCCAAAACTGCTCCTAGACTCATTTAAAAAAGGACCCTTCTCCCTCAATTAGTCACACCACATTGAGCTGGATAACATAACCAATAAATGTTCTATTCCATTATATACATAGTTATACAACATTTTTTGTATATTTAAACGTGAAAACAAAAATCTAAAGACCATTATATAAGGATCATAAGAAGGTCTCTTGAAGAATAGGTAATTGTCTTACCCAACCACTTTTAATTTACTCATTATTATACCTCGTTTAATTAACTATAATATGACATAAAATCGTAAATTATGTTTCTTATATATGAAAACATGGTATAATATTGTTGAATGAATAATTATCCACCCCATCCCATCAAATTAATAGTTAAGCATCTCTCGTGTGTATATACGGCTTACCATCTCCATATAGTGATACAATTGTGTTTTTATTACTATATTTTTTTGTTGGAATATAATTTATTTTTAAAGATTAGATATGGTAATTATATCATTAATATAATTATCTATATGATTTATGAATAATAAATATATACATTAGAAATCATCCAAAGACAAAATTCATAAAAAATGTAGTAGTTATTACATGAAATAGTGATTTTTAACAAAGAAATGTTAGGAAAATGTGATAAAAGGTTTTGATGGTAGCCCAAATCATATGATATGTTTATTTAGATCTATATAATAGAATTATTATAAATATATTTGTATTATATATGCTATTTTAATACATACAATGGATTTTGAACATGAGGTAAGGGATTAATTATCAATATGATAATTCATCTAGAATATTTATGCTTAAGTATGTAAATGGTGATATTTCACTTCCATATCCATGTTTTCCAAAAAAATTATACTTTTACTATTCACCTTTTTATTTTTTAATAACTTTTAAACAATCATTTATTTCAAACAAAGTGGTTTTAAAGTAATCTTCGTTTCGTTTTCCAAACATGGTACTTTTCAATGTTTCCAAAAAAATATAAAAGGATTTTTCTTCCAACATTATTGGAATGAATAGATTTTCCCACTATCATGACTAATAAAATAATTGATATATAAAATACACATTTTATAGGATCATTTCAAGGAATTTTTTTCCAATTACATGTGATTGTATTTTTGAAAAATACATGATTTAAAAACTGTAAGGGTATTTTCATAATGAAATTCCATTGATCATTTAATAAATTTTTTATCTATGTAAAAATAAATTGTGTAATGTCCCTGTTCTGGGTGCCACTCAAAAGGTGCCCTGAACCCAATTCTCCACATAACCTCAAGATTGTTTCCCCAAATGCCAGAGGCTGCCGACTAGCAGCGAGGGCCCAGGTCTGATAGTGGGGAAACTATGCCCTCATTTTTCAAAGTGTAGCGTAGTGGAATATAATATGAACACAAAACAACAGTAGAAGCAGCAACAGTTTATATAACTGAAATGGATAACAAAAAACAACATGGAAAACCATCAGTCATATATATATGAATATGCCGCATCTCACTATTCTATAAAATAGCCAGAACATGTTACACTGCAACACAATACATTACAACTGAAGTACAGGTACATAAAAGAAAAACAGAACAACCACCGACATCGCGATCCTAGGCTCGGTCCCATGACCTCCTACTCCTTAGAAACCATCATGTATCTATATATGGACCCTTTCCCTTATCTAAACATGTAGAAACATAATCTGTTTGGGTCGAAAAGCATGACCCAAACAGGGTGTGAGAAATGAATCCCTGTAGGCACCAACCAAAGGCCCGTGCCAAACTATGTGAAAGCATGAAACCACAGTGTGCAGTAGTAAAATGAAATACAGTAAGAAGTACAAAAAATTAACTAACTTAACTAGTTATATTTCCTTTTAAATATTTATTTAATCATTTAATTTAAAATATCACCACATTAAATATTCTAAGTAAACAGCCAATGTCCTGAGACACATAAACTCCTACCCTCGGGTAAAGAGAGACCAAACGCAAGAATTTTCCCATAGAAACATGAATATTTCTCAAGGGTGTAAGAAGTGTTGTCCACAGGCACAAAATCAACTACCCACAGGCACGGAAGAAGTTTCCTACAGGCTAAACAGTACAATTCCCATAGGATAATCACAACATTCCCATTAGGCTAAACTGGTAATCGGTCCATTCCCAACAAGTAAACAAGCTATACACAAGAAATTCCTCTCAAAGAAATTCTACAATCATTAAAAAGGCTTACCCTCGAGTATCCTGGCCAAATGGCTAAACAGAGGAACACACCACTGGGGTGGTCCTGGATCCAAGCAACGATCTCAAACAGTAGTTTAATATCATAATTAATTACCTATTCAATTCTAGGTATTTAAAATAGCCATGGCCTCATCCACACGACACCCCAACATGGGTTTGTGGAACTAAAAATACACAAAACACATATCAATTGGAAAATTTAACACCAAGCCACCTTCCTTAAACACCAACGAACGATATACGCGATCGTTGATTCTAGAAATGCCCAAAAATGACGTAGATCTCACGAAGAAGAAAACCCGTTCAAATGTAAATAACATACTTATGGGAATGAATTGTTATGAACTTCTCCAATAGAAGGGAGAAAATACTCGTGTGGTTCCAGAGAGATCGATTGTGCAGAAAAAGGATTCCCGATGTGCGCCCGGTGGATCTCCAAAGCTCAGGCCTCCCTCTCCCATTCCATCTTCCAGTTCTAAGCCTTCCCTGTGAACAAGAAAGGCTACTACCCATTTTAAGCGAAAAAACAAAGTACACGACATGTACTTCCCATTTTTTAACTGTTCCTCTAATGGCTTCCCGCCAGGGTGGCACTGTTCACCTGCCGACATGACTACACGGCGTGTCTGGATGAGTACACGGCATGTGTTGTCGCACAGTTGGCCACCACCTTACTATTTACATGCCAACTGAATACACGGCGTGTAAAGGACCACTACACGGCGTGTAGTTGGTTCCTACACCCTTCAACGCCGACATTTCCACATGACCCGTGGAATCATCCCAAAGGGCCAAAAGTACACCGCGTGTGGAAAATTACACGGCCTATACTTCCAAAATTCTGGATTTTCCCCATTTTCCTTATTTCATAAAAAAACATAAGGAAAAGTGAAATGATGAAGCCCATACCTCAAAAATAAGAACCGGGATCTTACAAACTTCCCCCCTTAAAGAAATTCGTCCCCTAATTTCCATTCCAAGGGTGGTGAATGTATTGCTGCGAATAACTCCAGCCACTAAGCACGTACATCTGTCTCCCACTCCAAGGTTTCATCCTGCACTCGGTCATGCTTCCATAGCACGTGTACAAGAGGAATTGACCGTCCTTAGAGAACCTTCGTGCTCCTATTAAAGATACGAATCAGATGCTCCTCAAAGGACATATCTATCTCAAGCTCAACCTCCACTGGCTAAAATATGTGAGACATGTCTGAATAATAGCGGCGCAACTGAGATACATGGAAGACGTCGTGCATGGGCTGGGACCTATGAGTTAACTGCAACTGATAGGAAACCAGCCTGACTCTCTCCAGAAACTCAAATGGCCCCACATACCTCAATGAAATTTTAGCTTGTCTCCTGATCCGCATGTGTCTAAACCTCGACAAAACACGCAAGAAGACATGATCCCCGACCACAAACTCCAAAGGTCATCTGCAGCGATCAGCATAAGATTTCTGATGAGACTTTGTGGTAGCCATCCGCTTCTGAATCAGCTGGACCTACTAAGAAGTCTCATGCACAAGACGTGGTCCCATAAAAGCTGCCTCGCTTGCCTCTATCCATCACAAGGGTGATCGACATGGCCTACCATATAAATCCACATACGGTGCCATCTCGATAGTTTCCCCAAAAATGTTATTTTAGCCAAACTCGACTAGGGGTATATGCTTATCCCAGGAGCCTCCAATGTCCAAGACGCATGCACACATCATTTCCTCTAGCAATGGAATCATATGCTCTGACTGTCCATCGGTCTGAGGGTGGTATGTTGTGCTCAGAAGCACCTATGTACCTAGTGCCCTCTGAAAAATCTTCTAGAAACGAGATGTAAAGTGGGAATTCATATCTGAAACAGTAGAATGAGGGAACCCATGAAGCAGTATGATCTATCGGTTATAAAAATTCCCAAACTTGTCAACATCGAAGGTCTCTTTGATCCGAAAAAAGTGAGCTACCTTTGTGAGTCTGTCCACAACAACCCACACTGCATCATTGCCTCGAGGTGACCTCAGAAACCCGGTCACGATGTCCATCGTGAAATCATCCCATTTCCACTCCAGAATGGGTAACTGTTGTAATAGTCCGGCTAGCCTCTGATGCTCCGCTTTCACCTGCTGACAGGTAGAACACCTCGTAAAAAAACCACATATCTCTCTCTTCATACCCGGCCACCAGTAGTGACGTCTCAAGTCTCTGTACATCTTGGTAACTCTAGGATGAACTGCCCAAGCAAAAGAATGAAACACCCACATCATCTCCTCACGTATATCCCCTGGAACCCGTACTCGTCCATGGAAACACATAATTTCATCACCGCCTACCGTCCAACCAGGAGGAGGGTCCTCACTTTCCACCAAATCTCTTAGAACTAGGCATTCTGAATTAGATAGATGTCTCATCCTCACTCTATCCAGGATGGTAGAAGTCATAGCTAAAGAAGAAATATAGGTATCCCTAACTGTCGTGCACCTCCAAATGCATCTCAGAGAACAAATCCATAAGCTTCCACTCACCACTGGCCTCCGGAACTGCCTGTATCTATGTCTTCCTGCTCAGTGCATCAGCTACTGCATTGCCTTTACCAGGTGTGTAGGCAAGCTCAAAACTGAAGGACTGTAGGTATTCGACCCACCTTCACTACCTCAGATTCAAGTCATGCTGAGTAAAGACATACTTGAGACTTTATTGGTCGGTGAAAAACACAAAACATTCTCCCAATAGATAATTTCTCCAACAGCGCAACGCATGCACAACTGCAGCTAACTCGAGATCATATGTCAGGTAATTTCTCTCATGTGGCCCCAACAGCCGAGACCCGTATGCAACAACTCGATCGCCCTACATCAACACTGCACCCAACCCAATACCTGATGCATCACAGTGAACTATGTAGCTCTTCCCCAGCTCTGGAAGTATCATGATTGTTGCTGATATCAACCTTCCTATCAGGTCATGAAAGACTTTCTCACAAGATTCTAACCAAACAAAAATCACCCCCTTCTTATTCAAACTCGTCAACTGCACTGCTAAGCAGGATAAGTCCTGTATGAAGCATCTGTAGTAACCGGCCAGCCCTATGAAACTCTGTATCTCAAACATGTTATTAGGATGCTCCTAGGAAACTACTGCTCTCATCTTCTCTGGGTCCATGGAAACTCCTGCCTCTAAGATAATTTGACCCAGGAAGTGAATCTGGTATATCCAAAGGTGGAACTTCTGGAGCTTAGCATATAGCTTATGCTCCCTCAGTGTACTCAATATGATCTCAAGATGGGTGGCATGGTCATGTCGAGTGTGAGAGTACACTAAGATATTGTCCACGAATACTACTGGAAAATAATCATGATACAGACGGAACACACGATTCATTAGAGCTATGAATGCTGCTGGTGCGTTTGTGATTCCGAACGGCATAACCATGTACCCATATTGACCATATATGCTCCGAAAATCTGTAAGTGGTATATCTGATGGTCTCACGTGCAACTGATGATATCCGGATCTCAATTCAATCTTTGAGAACACTCGTGCTCCTCGAAGCTGATCAAAATGATCATCTATCCTCGGAAAAGGATATCAGTTATTGACCATCAAGTGGTTCAGCTTCTGATAATCCACACAAATTCTGTGGGTACCGTCCGTCTTCTTCGCAAAGAGGACCAGCATACCCCAAGGAGAAGTACTGGGTCAGATGAAACATTTTTATTGTATCTCCTCTAACTACCTCTTGAGCTCCTCCAACTCAGGTGTGGACATCCTCTAAGGAGTAATGGACACCATTGCTGCTCCTGGCACATTCTCAATAAAGAAATCCACCTCTCACTCCAGAGGTAGACCTGAAAAGTCATCCGGGAAGAAATCCATGAAATGATCAATCATTGTAAGGAAATATGTCTGAAAATTCCCCTGGTCATCCAGATATTAACTCTCAATCTGGGCTGTGACTCCACCTCGCCCACGATGCTCTGGTCCAGCTTGACTCGCTTAAACATCCCATTCACCCTTGTATAGAATCTCTCTACCCTATGGTGACGTGAAGCTCATCATGCAATGATAGTAGTCTACAAAGGCTTGAAAGGGAACCAACCAGTCCATCATAAGAATGACATCATACGCTGTCATCTCAAAGACATAGAGGTCCCATAGAAAGTGACACCCACCAACCTCAAGGGGGAACTCCTTGTACTGATGCACACCAGCCGTTCTAGTCCCCAACGGAGTGTATAGCGTCATATTATCAGAAGAAGAAGAAACACAGAGCCCAAGGCCCTCCACAACGCGTACAGATATGAAACTATGTGTAGCACCCGTATCAAAAAGTACTGAAGATAGGACAGATGCTACTAGAATAGTAACTCTGACTGTAGAAGGTCTGGGATCCTGCTCCTTCTGGGTCTATTGCACTGTTTATGCCTGCCCAATGCCACGACCCTGTGACATAGCACGGCTACCCTGAGCTGTACCGCCCTACTGCCTCTGAGATCCTAGTGTCTGGCTACCATGACCATGACCACCATCTCTTCCTGCACGCCCTGACGTATTCTAGTTCCCTGACTGGTAAGAAGCTGCTAGTCCTACTCCCACACGCAGAGTCTGCACAGAACCCCTCTCACTAGACACTGGTGGAAATGCCCTACAAAAGCGCTGCAGATGACCCATCCTACCATAAGCTCAGCTCTACACTGGGTCTCGTGAACACTGTGGCCTCTTGTGCACCTATCTACCACACTGGTAGCACATGACCCGGCCACCTGAAGCATTAGTCTAACTGGTAATGCCACCCTGAGAGAATTCCATCTGTCTCCTTCTCTTACCAGCAGAAATAGCACTAGTAACTAGTGTTGAACTACCCTGGCCCACACCACTAGATTCCCGCAGGTTCCTCTCTATAATCATCTCCTGGTTCACAATAGCATGTATTGAAGGCAATATGAAAACATTCACTAGCTCTCGGATGTCATACCAAAGACCATACTCTAAGCGCCTAGCCCTCAATGTTTCATCACCCACCAAAACGGGTGCAAAATGCTGAATCTTGTTAAAACGAGTAGATTAATCCATCACCAACATAGTGCCCTGTTGCAGATTCATGAACACTAGATCTCTATCTTCCCTCAGTGTCACTGGAAAGAAGAAGTCATAGAAGACTTCCTGAATATCCTCCCATGCCAAATCCCTATGATACTCTGACTGGGTGGTAACATCCCACCACCTCTTGGTGGAATCACGCAACATATAAGTCGCGAGCTTGACACTCCATCCTGGAGGCGTCTCAAGATGCTCGAAAATAGTCTACATCGATCCTAGCCAAGACTCCGCAGCCTGTGGTCCACCATCCCCTGAAAACGTTAGCAGATGCTGCTGCTGGAAAATATGAGTCAGATCTTCCATTGATGTGGCAGCCGTTGGTGCTCCCTGAAAGGTCTGCATGAACCGCATAAAGCCTTCATGGCACTGCGCCTCCGCGCCTATGTCCGGTATAATAGCTGGCGCCGCAAATGGCTCTACTGTAGGGTCCACTGGTAGCCCATGGCCCACCATCTCTGGAGTATAGTCTTTTCTGCTCTCCTGGCGAATAACACGCTGCCGTCTAGGCGGCATGACACTACAAGGTCAAAAACACACCATAGATTCAAGATTACCAACACTGAAAGTGGAGGAACCACAAAGGGAACAAGAGGAAGATGATTTTCAAAAAAATTTCAAAACAAAACTACAAGGCCTGTATATTAACTATATGGAGTGTACCTGACTACTCTTCCCATACCCGGGTCCTTTTACATTGCTAAGCCACATGGCTCCCGTTTGAACAAAACTACACGGTGTGTATACCGACTACACGACGTGTATGGTGTAATTTCCAACTGCCTGTGTAATTTGTGACACGGATGACTACTCGACATGACACTACATGGCGTGTTTCACCCGCACACAGTGTGTAAATCACCCTGTTTTCTAGCCACACGGTCATATCCACACGGTCTGTCCTCACACAAGACTACACGGGGTGTCCCACAGGTACACGACGTGTACTAGACGAGCTCTGCCGACCCGTTTTGTTAGTTACACGGGTGGAAACACGGCTCACACTACACAACATGTTTTATATACACAGGACATGTACTCAAAAGGATTACCCCGACATGTGTTGTTATTTACACAACTGGGTCCCTAGGGTAGACTACACGGCGTGTTCCATAGTGGACATGACATGTATGTCTTAAGGTCTCCTACGACCGTTTTGTTTGTTACATGGGTGGACTCTGGGTCAACACTACATGACATGTACATCAGGTACACGGTGTGTTCACCCCAATAATTTCCCTTCCCCGTGTCGCTGCCCACACAATTTGTAACACGGGATGATACTATACGGTGTGTACTCTGGGTACACGGCGTGTACTCGAGAAGTTTTCTTTTTCTTCCTGAACAGAGGAATATACATGGAAAGTTTGAAGAACTAGACAGCGTGTATATGGGGTTTCTAGATAGTATGCCTTAGAAACTTTTCCGGAACCCAGAAAATACTAAAAAACAACACCTAAGTGTCAAATTCCGACCCGTGAGCGCCCATACTCTCCAAAAATCAATGTTTGAAATCTTATCTGTGTTATAACTAAATAACTGCTAATGATCCACCAAATTCCGGTCAATGAGGGCCCATACTCCCCAAAAGCCAAAGTTTGGCATCCATTCTATCAACCAGATCCTACAGAAATACCCTATCACAAAGTAGGTATTTATCAGGCAGCTATCACAACATCATGCTTTTCTATCACAACAACTATCACAACAAATGCAATTTCTAATGCACCGACATGGCATGGATCTATGCATGACATGTGATTCCTAGCATGTGCCTAAATGGTGCATGAGATGGCATTCCCTCATCTCATCAGGTTGAAACTAAATAAAATCCATGGAAAAAATATCAACAGCACAATCACAAGTGCGTCACCCAACGGTGAAATCAAATCAACTGTAAAATTTCCAAAATCAGAAGAATTGCAAAAATACGAGGTAGATTGGATTTTACCTCGACACGAGTTAGCTACGCCCGGGCACAACTTAATAAAAACTACCTTTCCCGTCCTATCCCTGACTACAACAACAAATAATAATTCAAAGAGAAGAAACCCCTCTGATACTACTTTGTAACATCAAGGTTCTTGGTTCCACTCAAAGGGTGCCCCGAACCCGGTTCGCCACATGACCTCAAGTGTGTTTCCCCAAACGCCATAGGATGTCGACTAATAGCGAGGGCCAAGGTCTAATAGTGGGGAAACTATGCCCTCAATTTTCAATGTGTAGCACAACCGAATATAATATGAACATAAAACAACAGCGGAAGCAGCAACAGAATATATAACTGAAATGGATAACTGATAACAAAAAGGAAAACCAACAGTCATAAATATAAAAAGATGCAGCATGTCACTATTATATATAACAGCCCGAACATGTTACACAGCAATACAATACATTAAAACTGAAGTAAAACTATAGAAAATAAAAATAGAACAACCAGTGGCATCGCGAGCCTAGGATCAGTCCCATGACCACCTACTCCTCAGCAATCATCATGTACCTGTATAGGGACCTTTGCCCTTATCTGCACCTGCAGAAATGTAATCTGTTTGGGCCAAAAAGAATGACCCAAACAGGGTGTGAGAAATGAACCCCAGTAGGCTCCCACCAAAGGCCCTTGCCCAATTGTGTGAAAGCATGGAACAACAATGTGCAGAATTAAAATGCAATACAGTAAGCTGTACTGAAAAGTAACTAACTTAACCAGTTATATTTCCTTTTAAATATTCATTTAATCATTTAATTTAAAATACCACCACAATGAATATTCTAAGTAAAAAGCCAATGTCCTCATACATGTAAACTCCTACCTGCAGGTAAAGAGAGTCTAAACACAATAATCTTCCCAGAGGCACACGGATATTGCCCACGGGCTTAAGAAGTGTCTCCCACAGGCACAGAATCAACTACCCACAGGCACAGAAAAAGTTGCCCATAGGCTAAACAGTACAGTGCCCATAGGATAATCACAACACTGCCCTCAGGCTAAACAGGTAAACGGGCCATGCCCAATAATTAAACAAGAAGTAAACAAGCAATTCCTCTCAAGGAAATTCTACAATCCTTAAAAAGGAATACCCTCGGGTATCCTGGACAAATGGATAAACAGAGGAATGCACCCCTTGGGTGGTCCTGGATCCAAGCAACGATCCCAAAAAGCAGTTTAATATCATAATTAATTACATATTAAATTATAGGTATTTAAAATAGAAATGGCCTCAGCCACAAGACACCGCAACATGGGTTCATGGAACTTAAAATACACAAAACACACAGCAGTTGGAAAATTTTACACCAAGACACATACCTTAAACAACAATGAACGATATTGGCGAACGTCGATTCCAGAAATGCCCAAAAGCAACGTATATCTGACAAAGAATAAAACATGTTCAAATGTAAATAAATTACTTACGGTAAAGAATTGGTAAGAACTACTCCAGGAGAAGGGAGAACTCACCCGTGCGGTTCCAGGGAGATTGACGGTGCCGAAAATGGATTCTCGACGTGCGCCCGACGGATCTCTAAAGCTCTGACCTTCTTCTCCTGTTCCTTATTCTCGTTCTATGTCTTCCCTATGAACATGGGAGGCTACTACCCATCTTAAGTGAAAAAACAAAGTACACGGTGTGTACTTCCCATTTTTTTAAATATTCTTCTGGCGGCTTCCCGCCTGCGTGGCACAGTTCACCTACCTACATGACTACACGACTTGTCTGCATGAGTACATGGCGTGTGCTGTCGCACAGCTAGCCACCACCTTACTATTCTCCTACCGACTGACTTCACGGTGTGTAGTCGGTTCCTACACCATTCATCACTGACATTTCCACACAACCAGTGTACTCATCCCACAAGGCCAAAGGTACATGGTGTGTACATCCAAAATTCTGTATTTTACCTCATTTTCCTTATTTTCCGAAAAACACTTAAGGAAAAGAGAAATGATGAAGCCTGTACCTCAAAAATAAGAACTGGGTTCTTACACATTGTAAAATTTTTTGATTTACAAAAGTTATTCAATTATGGTAGTAGAATCAAAATATTATTTATTGATTTTTTATTATCTAGATTGGAGATTTACTTTTTTTAATATCATTCATAATATTGGTTTATATGGGTTATTATTATATTAATTTCATAATTTATTTTGAATATGAATTTCTATGTTTATTATGTGTAACACCATTCAACTGATGAATGCATAGAACTTATTATGTGATGTATGTGGCATATTATACCACTCGAGGCATCAGTATGTCTCCTGACATAGACTAGATAGGGTGTTTACTAAGGCCTTTTACAATTATAAAATACTTCTAGGATTGAGCCCTCGATATATGTTTACAATACCAAAAAATAGCCATTTTAAAGAATTATTAGATTATTTACTTATTAAATTATGAATAATTTATTAGTTATGATATAAATTGATAGTTTTTAGATCATTTGATTACTTATATTGAATTTTTAAATTTCTGCATATTTTTGGCATATTATTCTTACATTATTTAGTTTCCTCTCGATGCATATAATTACTAAGAATAAATCACAACAATTTTTCTGATATTTTCCTCTATTGAGGATACAATGATGTATAATATCATTGATATTGAGAGATAATATTGGAAAAATTGTTGTTCCCAATGGAATTACTATGTTTTATTTTTTTATTTTCAAAAATATAGCACGATTCAAGTATATTAGTAGTTTTCCAATGATAATAATATATTTTGTTTATTAGTATGGTAATATTTGGATTTGATTCCAATGTAAGTTTTTAAACAATTACTATAGGATAGCTAGTTTAGGGTCATTAAAATAAACCAAAAAATTCATAGGGTACATTAGTACCTAAAAATAAAATCTGTGTTGTTCTCTCTAGGGTGAAATTTGGAGTGGTGATTTTATGTCATTCTAAAATTTATATTAAGAAGATAATGATTATGTTTTGAGGAAATTATAAAAAAATACACAAGGAAGAATAAAATTTAATATTATTAATTTTATATTTAATGAATAAAAAACATGAAATTTTCTTAAATGAATTGCTATATTTTTAGTCCAAAAAATTAATCCATCGTGCATGTGAATGTTGAAGTGTTCTGAAAAGGGTATCCAATGAAATAAATAATGAGATTGGACAACTAAATGTACCACACATATTCCAATGCTAATACAATAATGATTATGAAAATTATTAAATCCAATAGTTAATGATGTCAAATAAATTTATCAACCACTTAAGCCAAAGATAATTTGAATGATCTTACAACCACAATAGCTGAAGAGGGCATAATGAATGTATTGAAGATAGGTATGATTATAATACTTTTTATAATTAAATATATATTATTTTATTCCTTTTATACATACTCATTCATATTAAATTAATATTTTATGTGTATTATATCACCTCCTCAAAAATTAGTTTTTCAATTATTAGTGTGAAATGCTAATTGTATGATGAACACATATAATGTTTATAGGTCCTATTTTATTAAATATTTTTTGGATTTTTCATAATTTATAATTATTATTGTCCCTATATTATAATTTAAGGTTATTTTTTTCATGTATTTTTTTTCTAATTATGTTTTTGTGAATTTTGTCTAATGAATTAAATTTATCTGATAGGTTGTGTTACAAAAGGTATTGAGTTATAACGAACCCCACAAAAAATTCATATTAACATTTAAACAGTACCATTAATAAATACCCATTATATGTATAAGAATTAATATAAATAACCAAATATTCAATATTAATTATAATGGATTATATAAATAAATCGTATTGGTTAAAAATTACATAATTTGTTTTTGAATTCATCAAATTCCATGAATGAAATAATTTATTCAACAAAATATTCATTTGTTTTTAAAATCAATAATATAATTAATATATGATATTCTTAGAAAATTATTTTGATAAAATGAAAATAATTTTTTAAAATATAAATTCCTAATTATATCTGGTTTAAATCTAGTAATTTTTATTAAATGACTTATTTTTTGATGAAAAGTGAAAACTACTATACTTTTGGAAATCATTTTCATTTTATTATTTATAATATTATATTTTAAACAATGGAATTATATTTAAATTTTTTTCATTTATATATATATTAATATAATTTACATCATTGGAGTAATATTTATATAATATTTTGACATCAAAACATTTTTATGTTTTAAACATTTTCACTTGGGAAAATAGATTTCTCATTATGTCTGTGGGACTAATTTTAATTTTCATTTCACCACTTATGTGAACTGAATTTATATAAATGGATTCCATGTTTTTATTAAAAATAATTTATTTTATATAAAATGTAAAATAAATTTTTTTTCATAACGAATTGGAAAATAGGAAAAAGTATTTATCGTGGTTATGTTATATGTTTGTTCCCTAGGTAATAAACATATATTATATAATTTGATAATTTTCAAAAATATGTAAAAACTTATTTTTATGAAATATATAGACCAGATGAAGTATTATTGTTAGTAATTGTCTATTTTTGTTTCATTCGGTTAGAAAATAACATGGGTAGAACATTATATTTCCGAAAATTACTAGTGTGAAATTGACCTCAGTTATTAAAGGCCAATCTATCTCTTCTCGACATTACTCATCCAAAATATTTTTTTTCTAGAAAAGATACTCCAAGTATATTCATTACTTCTATTACATCATCCTAATATATTTATAATTGTTATAAATACAATCTAGAAAGGATTTTAGTGAAAACCTAAGGTGTTTACCCAAAAAGTGTTATTGTTCTTCGATGAGAATATTTATTTTATTTCTTCCTAACCATCCTTAATTTAATATTAAAAAATATAAATATAATAATATACATATAATACACAAATATAGTTGTTTTTATGTAATCTTTATTACCATAATCCATTTAGACTTTCAACAAATGGGATACGAAATCATCATTTGTGTGTACAAATAATTTCTTCCTCCCGATCCAAAGTTTTTTTCCTTCCCTCACAACTTCAAATTAACATATATTATAATGGATTAAATATTTTCAAATTATATAAATTGTATTAATATACTTTTATAATTATTATATCACATAGTCCCCTTTACATTACATTTTTTGTGCATATGATAATTTCATTCATGTGTACGATGTAGTAACACCTCACAAAGAAATGTGATTCACTCAAAAATAACATGGAAGATTATAATTAAAGGTTTAATGAAAAGGCGATATATATAAAAAATAAAAAAATTAAATAATTTAAATATATTATTTAACATTCCTTTGGAAAATATTTTGACAATATGGAAAAAATATTCTTGCATACATATGACCAACTGTCTCCATGAATGATGTATTTCATTTTATTTCTCTAAAATGATTGAATTACAATAATAAATATATAATTAATACTTATTAAATTTATATAATGGTTTCAATTATTTATATTATACAACCATGATAAAATTAATAGGATTGAAAAGAAACATACATGAATAACATAATATTTTTAGTTTGAAACATGACATTAATATTGAATTTTTAATAAATTTTTTGTAATATGGATATAACTAATAATATAATATAGAATGTTGAAAAAATATTCAATAGTCAATATATTGATGAAATTTAAAATCTTATGAATCATAATTTATTTGATCACATGTCGATTTCACATTACCAATCTAATTCAGTGGGGGCGAGGGGGTACATGTTTCCGATTCATAGACCAACATTATAATACCATAATCTTTAGTAGAGGCTGTATATCTGAGAAGTGAAATAAAAATTAAATCTTCAATAAAAATGATAATCCATGAGAACATTATATTAAAGTATGATCATGTAATAAAATTGTGAAATAAATTAGGATAAATACATAATCATCGAAATATTTTGTCTTGGATACCGACCAGAATATTCATATAATATTAGTATAAGGCTAACGGCCCTTATAATGGTCGATGATTTTGATAACCTCTAGTGTTCCAAATTTCGAGCCTAGGGTATCCTTTCTGGTACCCTTTTTTTAATGATGGGATAACTATGCATATTTCCTTTGAGCTCATATAATATTAATCATTGCCAAATGAATTTGTGGTCAATAATATTCTAGGAAAAACCATCACATAATCCAAAATCCATTCATTTTCCAGGAAAATGAGCATTAAATGATTCATTATAACATAACAAATGGATATGAAGATGGGCTTTATCAATATTTCATCAACATAACTACAATCCATTTAGATAAAGAATAAATACCACATTATTGGTTCATATCAACCATAAACCATACGTAACATCAATTTATTTTATCATAAATTAAAAATTCATTTAAATGGTCACCTGAATATATCATTATGAAAAAATACAATAGATTTATAAATAATATATTAATTTCATTAAATTTTAAAAATATGAATGATAAAATTTATCTGGAAATTATGTCTGAAACATGTATTGGAAGGTTAAATTATAGATTAGTCATGATGTCATCAAATTCAATTCATGTTTATATGTTGAAATATATTGTCATTATTATTTTTGAAATAACTCAAAACTACCTCATTCTGGAAATAATATAAAATTTATTTTATTACATTTTGTAAAAAGTAAAAAATTTGTGAAAAATACATTAAAAAAATCATATGATAATGTTAAATTCATGCATGAATAATGTTTTAGAATATATTAACATAGAAAAAAGAATTTTCGACATGATTTGGAAATAAAGACACAACTCATTCATTTTCATATGTATTATTTATAAAATTATTTTTTTAAAATTGGATTTAAAATTAAATTTCATTCATTTATATATATATTAATATAATTTACATCATTGGAGTAATATTTATATAATATTTTGACATCAAAACATTTTTATGTTTTAAACATTTTCACTTAGGAAAATAGATTTCTCATCATGTCAGTGGGACTAATTTTAATTTTAATTTCCCCACTTATGTGAATTGAATTTATATAAATGGATTCCATCATTTTATTAAAAACAAATTATTTTATATAAAATGAAAAATTATCTTTTTTTCATAACTAATTGATAAAATAGGGAAAAGTATTTATCGTGGTTATGCTAAAAGATGGTTCACTGGGTAATAAACATAAATTATATAATTTTAGAATTTTTAAAAAGATATAAAAAATAATTTTTTGGAAATATATAGATCAGATGAAGTATTACTATTAGTAATGGTCTATTTTTGTTTCATTTGGTTAGAAAATAATATGGGTATAACATTTTATTTCCAAAAATTACTAGTGTGAAATTGACATTAATTATTAAAGGCCAATCTATCTCTTCTCCACATAACACATCCAAAATAGTTTTTTCTAGAAAGGATACTCCAAATATATTCATTACTTCCATTACATAATCCTAATAAACTTATAATTGTTATAAATACAATCATGAATGGATTTTAGTGAAAACCTAAGGTGTTTACCCAATAATTGGTAATGTTCTTCGATGAGAATATTTATTTTATTTCTTCCTACACATCCATAATTTAATATTAAAAATATAAATATAATAATATACATATAATACAAAAATATAGTTGTTTTTATGTAATCTTGATTACCATAATCCATTTACACTTCCAACAAATGGGATACGAAATCATCATTTGTGTGTAGAAACAATTTCTGCCTCACGAACCAATGTTTTTTTCCTTCCCTCACAACTTCAAATTAATATATATTATAATGGATTAAATATTTTTAAATTATATAAATTACATTAATATACTTTTATAATTATTATATCACATAGTCCTCTTTATATTACATTTTTTGTGCATATGATAATTTCATTCATGTGTACGATGTAGTAACACCTCACAAAGCAATGTGATTTCCTGAAAAATAACATGTATGATTATAATAAAGGGTTTAATGAAAAGGTATATTTATAAAAAAATTAAATAATTTTAATATATTATTTAACTTTATTTTGGTCAATATTTTGATAACATGGAAACAATGTTCTTGCTTACATATGACTAACTATCTCCATGAATGATGTATTTCATTTTTTTTCTCTAAAATGATTGAATTACTATAATAAATATATAATTAATATATGTTAAACTTATATAATGGTTTCAATTATGTATATTATACAACCATGATCAAATTAATAGTATATAAAAGAAACATACATGAATAACATAATATTTTTTGTTTAAAACATGACATTAATGTTGAATTTTTAATAAATTGTTTGTAATGGGGATTTATCTAATAATATAATATAAAATGTGGAAAAACTATTCAATAGTAAAAATATTGATGAAATTTTTAATCTTATGAATCATAATTTTTTTGATCACATGTCGATTTAAAATTAACCATCTAATTCAGTGGGGGTGAGGGGGTACTTGTTTCCGATTCCATGACCAACATTATAAAACCATCATCTTTAGTAGAGGATGTATATCCCAGAAGTGAACCTAATAATGTTAAGGAAGATTAAGAGAAATTTTATAGAATTATATTTGGTGACATTAAATATTATTTTTCAATGAAATTAACCCAAGTTCACCAAGGGGTTAGTTGAACGGACCCAACATTACAAGCTAGATGCTGAATTGAGAGAATATTAAAATAAGTATCAAATTTGAATGGTTGGAAAATGAGTGATTGGATCATAAATATGTAGTTACAACACATATGGTGAATGAAATTGTGGTGTAAGAATTTTTTGGGAAAATTAAGAGGAATAATCTTCTTGTAATTTCATTGACGATAGTGACTGAGGAAGACACACTAATGGTATGAACTATTCAATATTGAATAAGGTGATTACGAAAAAACAGGATTCGGGGAGTTGAATTTTTGCTTAATAGAAGAAAATAAATAGGAATATGGAATAATAGTATTTACCAAATCCAATAAAGAGTAATAATATTAAAAATATATACCAAAGGATATATATTACGTGCCATCTGTTATAGATTAGTGGTGGCAGAAGAGATTTAACCCATATTATGAAAATAAAATAGCATCATCCAAGGATCAAGATAAGGCTGACATCATGATGAAATAAACTGATCATTTATATGTAAACACTGAAGTAGCGGATCCAGATAATATAGAGTTCACATATGACATTTTTCTCAATAAAGGGCATCGTTAATGGTTAGAAGTAGGAGAAATGCGTGGAGGATGGAAAAATGGGAAAACACTAGAGTAGATTATTCCTTTAGAAGAAAAAATATTTGTGGAATATCTAATGATTAATACGACACTGTAGGATGTTGGTAGGATGGTAGAAAGGATAATACATTTGGATTCTAATAGTGTGAAGTCTTAATGTTTTAAAAATAATGATCTTTTACAAATAAATGTATTAAATTAGGGGAATGTCAATAATGATTAGTACATTTATACTTGGGATAAGTTATCTTATCATTTGTTTAACCTTATAAAGGATGGTATAGATACATAGGAAACCACTATCTCTATCATATTTCATAAGTATTTTATTATTTTTTTGGAATTTTATTTTTTTGTAATTTTTGGCGTTCTTATGTGGTTTCTCACATTTCTATTAAATTGTTTTGAAAATAAAATATAATTTTTAGTCAAAAAATAAATGGGTGAAAAATATCTTATAAATCTCATATTTTTTAAGATTTATATAATTATAATTATGTAATTGATATATAGTAATCATAAATTTGTTATATAGTATGTTTGAATAAAGAATTAATGTTGGGACTTAAGGGAAGGAATTTATCCCTCAATTTTCATTCTCTGAACCTAATGTTATATAATGCACCCATCTTATTTTATTTCATGTATATATAGCCCTATTTTCATATAACTCCCAAATTTAATTTATTCTCATTATACTGAAATATTTATTCTTACTTATTATTTCATGGGGTGCTCGATTCAAAGTTACTTAAAATGTAATGGTTTTATATTGTAATGTCCTCATTTATCGATCATGTTCATGATTATGCTTGTAATGATTAAATATAATCATCTATATCGAAATAATTTCATTTATTTTTTAATATTCATGTTATTTATAAAGAATGCATTTTTACATCATTTTACTCCCTTTATGTACTCAAGAGTTCAAAATATGTTTTTAAAGAAAAATCATGTTTTAATTTCCATTTTTGTTAGGAAACCCCATTTTTTCAAAAACAATTCTTTCTACCAAAATTTAATGAATTATTTTTAACATTATCCTAAATATTTTTAAACGAAATTGCAATCCATTTTTATCATTTAGTAGATTTTAAAGGAATCATAATTTTGTTTTTCAAATAATGCTCATTTGAATTTTATGGAAAATGTTAAAGGAATCGTTATCTTAATATGTACTTCATGAATGAAAATTTATCAAAATATTTACCATTACTTTATTTTAATTTTTTATTATTTTTATCAATGTTATTATTTATGAATGTTGTTTCAATAATAATTTATGAACTATTAATTATTTAATGATATTTAGTTTCAAAGAAATCATATCGTCCCCAAGAAACGTTCCTAGTGATTTTTCATTCAAACACATCTTCCATCTAAGATGAGATCCATTGATCATACTTATTAGTTTATATGGATATTATAAATGAATATAATTCTTCTTATTTTGAAAAATGTTTTGTTTTTATGTGGAAAATAGGTTAATGAATCTTGTTTCTCATCAATGATTTATACCAAGATAAAAT
The DNA here is from genome assembly GCA_963277665.1 of Viscum album. Classification (NCBI taxonomy): domain Eukaryota; kingdom Viridiplantae; phylum Streptophyta; class Magnoliopsida; order Santalales; family Viscaceae; genus Viscum; species Viscum album. The sequence goes on along the minus strand of OY728121.1, from coordinate 644,858,961 downwards.
TCTTATGAATCATGTTTCTCTACCACGAGATGTGCCATGGTAAAATTCTTATGTATCCCACATAATTTTAATTGGATTATGATATGATGAAATGAATAAATTATTATGAAACATATTTAATTTCTATAGGTTAGGTTATAATTAAATGTTTATGAAACCCATTTCATTTTATGGGTTGAGATATGATTAATGTTTTCTGATCTTACGACTCATATATGTATGATTTTCATTATGCGATGGGTGGTACGTATATATCCCTCTAATTCATTGGGTAATGATTGAAATATCACGTGATAAACTATACTGGAATAAGTAGTGAACATAGTTATGTATGGTACCCTTCCACTATGATAGTCTAGTGAGTGATGTTTTACTACTATGATGGTTTTTTAGTGAATTGAATCTACAATACTAGTCTTGTAAATGATACATGAACTAAAAGAAAAGAAATTTTTAGGCTTATTTGAATGACATAAAAAATATTCAAATGTTAGTCTCTCATTTTTCATACAGTTTGTATCCATTATGATTCATGTCATATAAAATGGCATGATTTATTTCATGTATCATGTTTCGAATATATTATATGTAGGGTATGATTTCAAAATATTATAATCATGTTCTCATATTTTTATTTTCTAGTTATGTGGATATCTAAATTTTTTAACGTTACTAATAATCATAGATCACTCATTATTATCCTTACTTTTCCTAGGTTATGATTAATGATATTTTTTATCATATGAAATAGAATGGTTCTAGTTATAAAGAACAAAGTGGGAGATTATGTAGCTCAATAGTAAATCAATTGTTTATGTGTATGTGTTTCCAATGGTGCTATAACATTACAATCCTGTGGAATGGGTTTCTGAAATGAGATGAACATTCATGTAAAATGATATAATATATTTGTAGGAAATTATTATGTCATTATAGTTTATAAAATAGGGATAGTTTAGTAAACATTTATAAAACTGAGATATGAATCATTTAGAGAGAAATACAATGATATGTTTGAGGATAAGTCTATTAATGAGTCAATGTGTAAAACCATGGGAATTTATGAGATATATTATTTTAATTTTATTTCATATCTTGTGTTGTACACTGCACAATAATTATCTTGTGCTATAAGCAAAATTGTATTAGCTTGCAGTATACCCAACACTATATAAGTCTAGTGTTACACTCAATTTCATGTTCTTTTGACAAAATTACTTTCACCCAACACTATTTATATATATTTTTAATTTATAAATGACCTATGTTTAGATTATTCTATATGGGACACTAATGGAATCTTGAACTACACTCAACACTAACATTGCTTTCATTACATTCAAGAGAGACATTCTTTGATATCTTTTATTGTACACAATACTAAATTTCATAAAACAATGAAATATTATTAAAATATTATTAAAAAATGGTATAAAAACTAGCAATTATGAATATTATTAACCACATTTTGAATTTTTTAAAATATTAACATTAATCGTATGTATTTTCTTGTAATGATATAAGAACAGATTCAATTTTTCTAATAAAATAAGTATTTTTCAAAGATACACTTTTACCTCTTATTAATGGTTTTTTAATCTAGTTTTTTTGAATTTAAAAAGTTCATTATTAAATAATATACTTCTTCTTTGTTATCTCAAAATCAAAATTAACCGTGGATGATATTTTGGTATTTTTATGATGAAATTCATATATTAATGAATAATGAAAATACTGCATTTTAATTCAAAATTACAATTTCATCTAATTTATTTATATAGATATATTATATTTTTAATCATATTTATTGTATAATTGGATTATGTTTTTTATCATTTTATCAAAAAAAATTCATTGGATTTAATTTCACATTTAAATTAAACATAAATACATGTTAATCTTTTGATTGTTTTTACTTCTTAAAATTCAACTTTATGGTTTTGACAATAATAAAATATATTAAATTTATTTCTTTCAATTCTATGTTTTGAATTAGGAAAAATGGATTCAATATTTGGAATCACATGGTCTAAAATTTGTTAATAGGTACCTTCTAGTGTGGGACATTATAAATAGTAACTTCATTAATTTTTTTATTTTCCATGGTAAAAACGTAAATATTGTAAATATGGGTAAAAGAATAAAATTAATTTAAAATAAAACAACCCTAAAACGTGTCCCAATTCCATTATATGAGATACATACTACTATCATAATCCTTGGGATGATTTTTAGGCCTCATACAACCACTTGGTTGTGATAATGACCTGATAGAATTTTAAACGTAAAGTAAAAAAAAATATAACCTAAACATATATCTTTTACTAAAAATTTATAAAAATTGGGTTATATAACATATTTATTTAGATATAAATAGTCAATATAATTGTAAAAATATTTCCTAAATCATTGTATTTTATTTATACATTTTTGAAATTATATAAATAAATTTATTTATGACTTAATGTTGATGTATTGATTATCTTATTAATGAAATATTAAAATAATTGATATTATAAATATTATAATAAATAAAATTTTAAAATTACTATTGCATATAATAATTTTATGGATATATATTAAAATTATCATTGAGTTAATGTCTTTTTGATTGAATGAATTTTTTATGATTCTATGAAAAATAAATTACTAATTGTTGTCAAATTGTATATAAATGAGTTGTTTAAAAAATAATATTTTATTAAATTATATAATAATAATAAAAATCTATTATTATTTCAGTTAACTTATATAATGTTTAAAATTTTATTAATGATCCAGTTGTGGTTCTCATGTCATTTTATAGTAACTATAATAACCATATATTATATAAAAAATAAGACATGGTAACAATTAATGATTTTAACTAAGGGTTAATGCTAAATGATAATGTTAATTTTTTTCCCTAAACATGTAAAAATACTATTTTTGAGAGAATTTAGACCAATAATCATCGTATATTCTAAATAAATTATTTTTGGACTGTTATAAACAGAATATAGTTTCATAATAAACAAATATTTCAAGACTTTTGTAAAGTTACCCTCCTCCCCCTTATAAACGAACACCAAATCTACCCACTTACAAAAACCATTAATCCCCTTGGATCATACAATATATTCTCAGGTAATCACCCAACATAAATGATATCCTCATATAGGACCTACTTTTGGAAAAACATATCCCTATTAGTTATGTTGTGCTAATTAAAAAAAGATACTTGAAAAGGAGTTAATTAGTTTAACAAATCTTTCAAAATTATTTTATTTATCCACATCCTCTTATAATCTTTTTCCACACAAAAGTAATAAATTTTTTATCTTATACATGATGATATTTTATTACAATTATGGGCCAACCTTTTACCACCTTTTATCTATCTTACGAATAACAATATCACCATGGTTTTGTATGTACTACTTACTGTCTCCACTATGTGGTGTAATTTTTTATTCAAAAATACATAATTTGGTTGGGTATATTGATGGGTATAATAGATTTAATTACTAATAATATCATTATAATTATTCTGTATAATTAATATACCATAAAATTTCATACCATTTGACCATTATGTTGATGATATCATCTATTGTGTGTACGTATGACTATTCGTCTCCACGATGTGATTAGACTTATTCTCAATGTTATCAATTAATGAATGAGTACAATGTACATATATTAAAGAATCATGAAATATATGAAATATTAATTCTACTGAATTAATATATATATAAAAATATGTTTCATTTACAAGTGTCTATTCAAATCGATAAGGAAACAGAAACTGCGTTCATTCGTACGTACGATCTATTATATCCATGAACAGTGGATTCCATTTCATTTATCTATATATTATATATATTTATATACATAATATTTATGATATATAAATAATTTATTACATAATGGAATTATGTAAATCAGGAGACATGTAATAATATAAAGAATAACAAGTCAGAACACGCATAATAAATTAAACGATTATTATCCAAACGTTGCTTTAACATGGAATTAACAAATAAATGTGTAATATAATAGTATAAGTGAATCCTAAATGATACCATAGATATTATAATGGTTATATTAAAATTTATTAATATGTTAAAACCAACTACATCGTATTTTGTCACACATACGGAATAAATTGGACCTAAGGTAAAAGATCATTTTGCAAATCTTATTTTTATTTGAGATTGTTTATATGTAGGATTTTATTGGGGATATATTTATAATCATTGTCCATATTTATAAAAAGGTTTTCCTAAAAATTTTACTATTCTTATATGTTTGTTTAATTTCATGTTTTCCCATTTTTTAAATTTTCTAGATGGTGGGGAATGAATCTTTTTTTACAATAGAAGGGGTTTTTTTGACTTTTCTGGAAAAGATATAAGGATAATGTTTTTTAAATTATATATAATAAAAGGATTTTTAATAATTTCATGGTAACATATTTCCATGATTCTTCATCACCATGGTTTTAATATTATTTCAACTAAATTATTTTCATTTAAAATTTAGTGGAATTTTGAGAAAAGAAAACGTTTTTGAAAAAGAATGGATATTTTAATTCAAAATTATGTTCATGGGTTTTATCGAAACTATTTACCACATATGATTACATATGGTTATTTTTATATCCTTATTATTAAAATGATTTGATTTTATTGTGATGGAATTGTTTTTGATAAAATCCATTTATTTTATATAGATTATTATGGAATTATGTTTATGACACCCATTTCATTTCATGTTTTATGTTGTGATGAATGATTTATGTTTTGGGGGCACATGTAAGAATTATTTCATTATGAGATGGGTGGGAATATATATTCCTCCAATGAATTGGGTAGAAATTTATATCTCATGTAATAAACATGAGTGTAATGCCAAGTGAATATGGTTTAGTACTTCAGGGATAGAACGATATGTAAATCTGGTTTAGTAAAACATGGTTGGAATGACTAGTAATCCCTGTTCAGTAATGGACTTTTTACACTATGATGTTCTTTGAATCAATGCCACAGCTACAATAGAAATCATATTTTTTTCTTATTTGTTTTTTAAAATTCAATGTTTTATTGTAATGTTATTCAATCATGGTAAATGTTCTTTTATGATCTATGCCTTATATACTACCAGGATTTATTTCAGGACTCATGAATTTTATGTTTATTCTTTATGTTCTTGTTTTTACATTCTTATGTTTATTGTATTTTTTATGATCTCTATGGTTTCCCTTACTGAGAATTTAATCTCACCCTTTTTATGATTTCATTTCCCTGGAATATAAATAATGGTTTTATGTAGGAACCCAAAAAGGGGAATCTCATTATGAGAGATGTTGTAGATCATTCACCAAGTTAGAATATTATGTTTCATGATTCAAAAATATAGATAAATAACACAATCATTGGGTGTATATTTGAATAATGTATTAATTATTCCACAATAAAATTGTAATTTCCATGTATGTCAATCAAGGGTTGTTTGAGTTGGTATCAGAGAGAAGGTTTAGTTAACCTATGGAAATTATGATTTGAATCCTTTAGTGAGATCCCTTGAGATATTTCAATGGTATAACTAGGGATATCCCTAAGGGTATGTTTAACAATAGGTACAATCCTCGAATTATGGTAATGATCCTGAATAAACTAGGATTAAACCAAATATGTTAGATATAGAATGTAATACCCCTTGATTATGTTTTTTATTGTATCAATTTTACTCTCACACTATTCTTTTTTGTTTTTAGACAATGGATGGAACCCAATGAAACCACGTTAATTCTGGATGCGATGGGAAATGATAAGATTGTACTCCTAAATAATAAAATATTTTGGGACCTTAAATGATGAATCATGATTCTATAACAACAAATTTGGCTAGGCATTCAAATGACCAGTGGTGGGAAGAAACTTTTCTTGAATCATTAATAAATAATCATCCACCTTATTTTCATAAATTAACTAATACACTAGTGGTTGAGAAATTGATTTTCTCCATTTAAAATATATTTTCATTTCACTATAGTTTAAAATGTGAAATGGTTATGTTGGACCCTTAATTATTGGAAGGAAAATCAAATATGTTGTGGAAATTTATCAAGAATATGTGGAAATAAGAAAAATTTGAAAAAATTAAATGGTATGAGTTCAAGAACATATTTATTAGTATGTAACATCCTTTTAATCATCTTAAAAAATTGATATTTTAGATTCTTATCTATCTCATGGTTATTATTAGAAATGAAGGATATAATTCTAATGAAACTATAAAAATTACAGAGAAAAGAAGATTATATTTTTAATATTCTCAATGTGAGGATGGACACATGGAGGAAATTGTCTTAAGAGGACTAAAAAATGTATTATGTGTAGGAAAGGAAGTCATCAATCATTTTACTTATGAAGAAACTCGAATAAAGAAAAATCTCCAAAGAGTGTACCTCTCCTAAAATAGGGTTAAAAGTGAATGGAAATTGGGAATTATGCTATCCAATGCCGTAATCCAAGGGTTATGGATGATTATCAACATCAAAAACCCCTTTAGGCCAATGAAAAATTCAAATCACTAGCGATCATAACTGGAGATGTTGGGTATGAAAATGACACGGTGAAATGATTAAGTGTTTATATACTAGGATTAGGAAATGTTTTGTAGAATATATTTTATATTATTATTAAATATTGGAATATCTACTAGTCCATTTTTGTTTTCCATATGTATAAGGTACTGGTAACCCTAAAAAAGTGATTGAAAGTTTCTTGGAAAGCACAGGATATTTTCATAATGAAGGGTTAAGGAGATAATAAGATGGTATATAGTATTAATGACCTCATGAAAAATATAAGGACAATGTGATTTCATGGTTTGAGTATATATAATATTTGGTATTTTTGGATTGTGGAAAAAGTTATTTTTTTATAGAATTCAAGTTTTTAATAAGGTTCAGTTGTAATTCATTTTATTACCATGTTTCAAGAGAATACATGATTTAAGTATTCACATAATTGGAATGTAACAACAAAGAACTACCTTTTGTGATATGTGAGATAAATTTTATGTAGATTTAGTTCACAACTTTATAACGTTTTATATTTTTATTTTTGGAATGGATTGTGTTGTTATCCATCTACGGATAGTATCAGTTATATTCTATTTTCTTTTTTTATTAATGTATTATCTCATTATAGGTGGCCTTTTTCATATTTGATTATTATTTTTAATTCTTTTGTTCAGTAAAAATGTTAGGACCTTCCATTCTATTGCATGATCTACTAACACATCATGAATTATAAATGTAGTATCATTTAATTAAATATTAGACAAAGTGGAAGTTTTTATGGAACAAATAATGGTGATATTGTACAAAAATTAGTAAGTATTTATTCCCATGAAAAATTATTCAAACACAGGGAAAGGATTATGAAAACCATAAAAAATATCTTAGTACCTTATTATCTGATGAATCATGTGGTCCTATAAATTGGCGCAAATTTATGGATTTCGGGATTTTATCTTTCTCCAAACAATGTTCTATATCACAATCCATCAGAACATAATGATCATATTTTTCATCCGCACCCATGTTTTCAGTTCCCACCTCTGTTATAATTTTTGGAAACCAAGTGATTAGTTAATTTGGGTAACCATTATGTTACTATCATTACTTTTTCAAATGATGTTTTTGTATTCTTTTTTATGATGTGGGTCTCTGTGAAAGAAACATTCAAGTAGTAAACCATTTATAACCTCAATGAATTTCAAGGGAGAAATTCAATTTAAGGTTGGTACAATCTATCACCGTCATATTTTATGAGAAATATTGTTTTTAGTTTCATTGATTTCTTCTGTTGTATGCAACACAAATATGAGCATGTGAAATATACAACATCATATTAGTTTGTTATATAGATAACACTATACATGGCTTGTGATAAACACGATTTCAAGTTCATTTAAAAGAATTTATTTCATGGAACAATTAGTATAGATTCTGTCTAATGTATAAATTAACTGTGTTTGTATTATGTCATAAAGAATTCCAAGGGATATTTCACTACACGAAACACTTACATCTCATGTGTTACAAACAAGACCGACCTTCCTCGATAGCTTGCACTGTACGCAATACCAAGTTTCAATAAACCAATATATTATTAAAATATTATTATTTAATGGGAACTAAACTAGAAATTATGAATATTATCTACCATATTATTAATTATATAAAACATTAACATTCATCTTATGTATTTTCTATACATGATATATGAGAGAATTCAATTTGTCTTAAAAAATAATTATTTCTATAAAATATAGTTTTGTCGCATATTGATAGAGAACTATTTTGAATTATAGTTTTTGATACATTAATTTGTTTACTATTAAATTATAAGCATTATATTTGGAAAAGTGAAATAAAAATTTAATTTAATGATATTTTTATATATTTTTGATGAAATTCATATATTAATGAATAGTGAAAAATACCGTATTTTAATTCAAAACTTCCATTTCATATAATTTATTTCTATAGTTATATTATCATTATAATTGTTTGTAATGTTTAATTGGAATATTTTTTTATAATTTAATCCAATTTTTTTCATTGTATGTAATTTCACATTTAAATTGGACATAAACACATGTCAATCTATTGATAGTTTTTACTTCTGAAAACCCGATTTTTGTTTTGGGAAAGGGAATAAATATTAAATTAATTTCATTGAATTCTATGTTTTGAAATTAGATAATTTGATTAAATATTTTGAACTATAATATCCAATTGTGAAAATATGTACCTTTTATTTTTGGAAAATACGAATCAAAACATTAATAATTATTTTTATTTTCTATGGTGAAAGGGTAAATCAAGTAAATAAGGTCTAAAAATAATACTACACTAATATAAAACTACCTAGAACGTTTTTTATTCTCATTGGATGAGATTTTTCCAACCAGGTGAATCCTTGATTATATTTTAAGATACTAAGGAACCACATGGGTGTGATGATGACCTTTTAAATTTTTAAATATAAAGTAACATGAAATATAACATAAACATGTATCTTTTAATAAAACATTTTTAATATAGGGGTTTATAATATATTTCATTGGATATAAATATTCATTAGAAATATAAAATGATTTTAAACACCATGGTATTTTATTGATATTTTTAAGACATTAAATATATAAATTTATTTTTTATACAATGATGATGTAGTGACTACATTATTAATGAAAGATTCAAATAAATTATATTATAAATACTAAAATAAATATAATTGGAAAAGTAGGTTTCCATACAAGATTTTTTTCGATGAATATGATCTGTTATATTTGATTTAATGTAGTTTTTTCAAATGAATGATTTTTTCGATTTTATGAAAAATCAACAACTAGATAGTGTCAAATTTGACATAATTTAGATTTTAAAACAAATATTATTTTATTAAATGATATAATAATCCATAAAATCTATGATTTTACCAAATAACTTATCTTATGGTTAATTTTTTTAATGATTAACTAGTGGTTCTCATGGAATTATGTAGTAACTATAGTAACCATATATTATAAAAATACAAGAAGATATGGTAAGAGTTAATGTTTTTATCTAAGGGTTAAAGATAAATGATAAGGTTACTTTTGTGACCTAAACTTTTCACAAACCAATTGGTTAACATTATTTAGACCCATAATCATATATTATTTTAAACAAAAGCGGTTGGAACAATTATAACCCAAAAAATATATTTATAATAAATTAATATTTAAATACATTCCAAAAGAGCCCCTCCCCCTTCTTTCAAAAGGCCACCAACTATACCCACAAACTCACACCATTAAGGATCCATGGAAAGTCCCAATTCGGATTGCGTATGATAGAAACATCCATAACATCTTCTTAGATGCCACAATTTTGGATGAAATCCATCCCACGGAGACCTTTTATTCATATCAAAAGGAGATACTCAAAAAAAGACATAATTATTTTATCACATCTTTCAAATTTATTTTCTTCTTTTAATTACTCTTCTTATGTTTTATCTATATTAATGTAATAATTCCTAGAACTTCTAAATTATAAAATTTTATTATAATTATTGGACAAAATTTTTCCTATTTTGATCAATTCTATGAATAACAATATCACCATGTGTGCGTACGTACGACTCCCCATCTCCACGTTGTTGGGTAATTTATTATTAAACAATACATAATTTGGATGGGTATAATGATGCCTATATTAGATGTAACTAATTAATATAACTTTATAATATTTATGTATGCATAATATACCATCCAATTTCATACCCTTACACTATTATGTGAATGATATCATCACTCATTTGTATATAATACTTACCGTCTCCATGACACGATTAGATTAATTTTCCACATTTACAATTAAAGAATGACTATAAATTATATATAACAAATAATCAAGAAATATATGACATAGTATTTATACTATATTTATGTATTTATAATTCCATTTACTTTCTTCTATTCAATTCAATTCAAAAATGGAAATGGCGTTCATGCATACATACGACCTATTATCTCCCGGAATGGTGTATTACCTTTCATTTATATATCTTTTATATATATTTATATAATGAATATTTATGATATATAAATCATGTTTTACATTATGTATTTTATTAAATAATGAACTATGTTATAAGATCAATAATAACAAGTCAAAATACGTACAATAAATAAAACGATTATTAAAGAAAAAGTTCCTTTTACATCGAATAAATAAATAAACGGATAATATAAAGTCATAAGTGAATCATATGTGATATCATAGTTATTATTATGTTTTTTTACATTTTAAAAATATGTTTAAAACTACTACATAGATGATTCAGACACATGTTGATGAAATCATACATATGGGATGGGATAATATTTCAAATATCATTCTTATCCAAGATTCTTTATATATATATATTTACTAGGGATATATTTATCTTCAATGTACATGTTTTATAAACATGTTTTCATAAAATGCATATTATTAATATATGTATTATTGAAGTCATTTTTACCCATTTTTTATTTTTACTACATGGTCTGGAAGGAATCATTTTTTACCATACAATGTACTTTTTGAATTTTCTATCTAAAGTATGAGGGGAATGATTTTTAACATATACAATATGAATGGATTTTTTACAACTTCATTACACCTCATTTCAATGAAGCACATTTTATTGGGAGTTATTATTATTTTAAACTAAATTAATTTCTTAAAAAATCATGTGGCATTCTGAGAAAATAAAATATTATTTTAAATAGAAAAGATAATTTCATCCTGAATTATGTTCTATAGTTTTATCAAAATTATTTTCCATCTTAGATGAAATAGTTTTAGGTTTCTAAATCTATTATTGCTTTTAATTGACTATTTTTATGAAGGAATTATTTTTAGGAAATCCATTTATTTTATATAGATTATGATGGAATGTTTTTTAAGAAACCTATTTTCTTTAATGGTTTATTATATGATGAATGATTTATGTTTTTTAGTCACATGTATTAATGATTTATTTATGATATGGGTGGGACCTATTCTTCCACCAATTCATTGGGTAAAGATTTATATCTCAAGATATATACATGACAAGAATGGCAATTAAATCTCGTTTAGTAATACGGGGCAGGAATTGCTTGTAAATCTAGTCCAATAATACATGGATGTAACCACATGTAAACCATGTTTAGTAATATATTTTTTACATAATTATAGTCTTAGAAGAAATTTCATGTCTACTATAGATGTCATATAGTGTTCCTATTTGTTATCCACAATTAAATGTTTTTTGACAATCCTATTATATCAATGTTAATGTTCCATTATGATATATTCCTTACGTACTCGCATGATTTATTTCATGACTCAAGATTTTGATGTTTAAACATTATGTTCATGTTTTTTCATTCTCATGTTTATGGTTTTTTATATTATCCATGTTTACCCCTACTGAGCATTTTAGTTCAGCCTTTTTGTGGTTTCTTTTCCACACTATATAAATAAAGGGATTAGGTTGGAAAACAAAATGGCAACGATCTTAATAGGATATGTTGATGATATTTCACCAAGTTAGAATATTATATTCCAAGATTCGGAGGACAATAATCTATGAAAATATTTGGTTATATATTTTTGTATTGTGTGATGTATTCTGAAAAAGAAAATTAATTACCATGTTTGTCAAGAATGGGTCGATAGAAAATGAATCCGAAAATATTGTGAATTTTTTTTAGAATATATAGTAAGTTGTTTCTAAAAAAATGAATCCTATTATGGATATTAAAATTTGATGAAGCCCTTATAATGAGGTACCTTCTCAGTAATTAGTCTAATTATGATATTTTACATAGACTCAATTGTCACCATTTTTTTGACAATGTTCCTTAATACACAACTAGTTGGACATTCCCATGGTATACTATATTGAAAGTCAAAAAATATTTACAAAACGTAATGAATGATTTCAAAAGATTTTGACTATAAATTAACTAGGATAAACCAAAGGTGTCATAGATTATAAATAATGTGAAAATGTTTATAAATCATATTAGTTATTTTTTATAATTTAATCATTCCACATTGTGATTATTGTATCATAATGTACTTGTTTTTTTCCATTAAATGGTTGGAAACGAAATTAATTGTGTTAATACTATATTCTACAGACAACTAAATTATTTTCATCCTATGTAGTAGAATTTAATGGGATTTGGAAGGAAAAATATTATGGATATGATCACACAACATTCTAAAGTGATGAATCATGTTTAACTTCCAAATGAAAAAAATAAGGTAACTTTATTCTATTAATCCCTTCATAATGTAATTCCCACAATCTTTAAATGGTTCCACTGATCCACTAGTTTCTGATCAATGTCTTAGTAACAATAAAATGATATTTCCAATTGTATAGTGTTCATAACCTGAAAAATAATTTTTTCATGTCTCTAATTTGGATTAAAATTGTTCAAAATTATGGGATCTCATCATGAATATATTTGATTACTACGATATAGACTCCATAGAGTGGGAATATATTGAGGTAAAATGCCTCAATAAGTTATTCCTTCACATCCTTATTTACCAAATAGTGAATGAATTCTTATGTCTAAATAGAATGGATGTTGAATCTATTGGTTACTGTTGGGAAACTTTTATATGACTTTCAATGTATGTTTCTGTAATTATAATCCATCCTAAATGTATATAAGATATATTTATCAGTGTTATAAAATAATTTACCCAAATTTAATTAAACAAAAGGTAATTTAGTAGCTATGAATAAATTTTTATATGGGATAAAATTTTGGGAAATTAATATAATAGTTACCCATCAATATCATGGTTCTGAAAAAAAAACCATAATTGAGTTCAAAGGAAATACTAAAAACAATAGAGAGGATGGTATTATATTTCATCCATTCTAAATTTTTGGAATAAAATAGGGACAGAATTTTCTTAAGGGGAATAGTAAATGATTTCTATTTAGTAGTCATGATCATCAACCAATTGATAGATGAAGTGATTTTAAGAAGTTATCAAATTATGTGAATATAGATAATGTTTAATATATTTCACCATCTACACAATATTGTTTTGAATTCATATATTATGGTAAATATGATAATTATATCCCAAATCTGATGTTCATTGAAAATGATCATTGTTAGAAACCACTTTTACAAAGAGAAAATAAGAAATCTCATGTGATCACTATTTCATAGTAGGTGTGGAAAAATTATGTGGATAATCGTTTAAATACCATCAAATTTATAACTTATAATGTATTATTTCACATCATATCTACCAATTCATTCATATTTTATGAATATTCTATGGGTACCAAAATTCCAACCAAAAAATTAGATATAAAATTAGAATTGAAAACCAAAATGGCATGATTATTTCTTCCAATGTATGTGATTATTATGTAGTTGATTATTTAGATAATCTGCTTCCTATAAATCTAATCAATATTCATCTAATTGAATATGATGTAATCCTATGATTATATTTAATTTAAATATATATATCCCACATTATTTTTTAAGGAATGGAAGGAACATTTGATATTCCAAACCAATATATGAGCAGTTATCAATGTGATAAAAAATATTTACATATAATAGATATAACATTCATTATAGGGGTTATCATTCTAATACAAGATATGTATTTATCTCATATAGTTGGGGGGAAACCCTAAATCAATGATATAACTATTATGCGGGAATTTATTTATGATACTATAGAAGAGAGAAATACTCTTACTCTGAAGCATTCAGACGTGTTTTTCATTATGTGATGAACCTATTAATTTTTTAATAAATGATTTATCAATGATAAAAAACAATTTTTATTTGGATGTTAACATCATCCTGATCTAGAAAATGATTCTACTACCCATTAGCTCACTCATATTAGATAAACTATGTGCATTAACATACTTTTCCAAGATTGAACATAGTTTTGTATATCATCAATCAGGGATAATATTGGAAGATATACACAGGACACCATTCCATATATGTGATGGAAACTATTAAAATGTATTGATTCCACTCCATTGAAAAAATTCCCATTGTATATTCATAGATTAAATGAATATTGTATTTATAAATTTCCTTGATCAGTTGGTGGTAGATTTTATATAAGATATTGTTATTAATTAAATGGTTATGGATGTGGAGGATGAGAACTTTTGAGTTGTACTCAAAAAGTTTTGTATGAAGAAGAAATATGAAAAACATACAAATTGGGAAATTTTCCAGCAACTGGTTTCATTTTTGGGTCTTATAATCTAAAAATAGGGTATATTGATAGCTTCATCATAGATGGAAGATATTAAATTTTTATTTAATCCAAAAAAGTGATTTAGATCAAATTTATAATGGGTTTATATATATATATATATATTCAATTTTTTTCCGATAATTTCTCTTAACGATATATCCACTCTCTATGTTAATATGGAATGCTTCTATGTTTTACACTAATAAGGAATTGAAGGAAAATTTCATGATACTAACTAGAAAATTATTTAACAAAAACTATGATTACATTACCATATAACATTAAAGGTACTATAATATATATTGATTCTTCCATGAAGGGATTTAGATGGGTTATTTTTTTTAATTACATGGTTATATGTTATGCCTCATGAAAATTAATGGTCCTTAGTAAAAATTACCCAACTTATTATTTGGAGTTATTTGTGGTAATGTTTCCATTGTAGATTTTTAGACATTATATTTATTTTGAATGAAGTGATATATATACTGATTCTTAATGTTAAAATAATATATACAAATTAAATGATTTTAATATGTTTTATTGAAGATTGTTAAATCTGATTAATGAATTTTAATAGTTAATACATTACCACCATTGGATGGAAAACAAGGTGGTCAATGCTATGAGTCAAAAGGATCATGCTGCCTTATACACAACCAATACCAGAATTTAAATATGAAACCAACACCATATATGTTATCATTAGACTCCCCAAAATGTATAAAAGTAATATATCTATATATTTTTTAATATGTTTCCTTAAAAATTTGAAAAAATTAATCATTATCATATAATATTCCACTCTAGATAATATTAATAGGATATACATTAATGATTTGGTAAAGTTTTAGGTATTACCACATTCAATTTTTTCTGATTGCCATCTATAAATTACCCCAATGTTCTGGTGATGTGTTCTCTATACTCTGGACAAAATGTAGAGTTTCATAACTATGTTTCATGCTCATAAAAATGTTTAGTACAATAAAAAACTATATACTGTAGATAATATGTTGATATGTTTTTATCTAGATTATAAATGGGGTTGGGATCCACATATCCCACATCTTTATTTTCTATTAAACAATTGGATTCACATGATCATTTAAATACATTCTAATGAATAATAATATATAAATAAGTGTATAGATCAAACATTGTTGAATGTTTTTTAAGAAATAAATCTATTGGAAAATTAAATAGATCATGAAAATGAAATAAATATATATTTATATAAAAATACATAAGGGTTTCCTAATGTAATCCAAATGTTTATGATGAGAATCTCTAATGTGATTTTGAAATTTCGAATAGTGACAAGGTGTCTCAAAAAATTTCATCATTGATGAAGTTAATGATATTTTTAAAAAAAGGAAAAAAATTCCCTAGGTTTATTTGTCCATTTGAAATTCTTGATCATATTGTGATAGTAACTTTTTGGTTGTCAATCCCATCAATTCTCTCCCATGTTCACGATGTGTTCAATGTATCTCTCATAAGGAAGTACATAAATACCCAATAACATGTACAAAACTCTAATGTCATACCACTAGTAAAAGAATATTCATATGAGGAATTAGTAGAGATGATTATTGATAAGGTACAAAATGCTATGAAAAACAATACTAGTAACCTATTCAATATTCTATGATGAAACTTGCACTTTGGGGAAGCAACGTGGGAACATAAGGATGTGGTGAGATTGAAGTATAATCATTTTTATATATTGGAGAGACATTAGATACATTTATAAATAAATATTATTTGGGTTATAAGTTTACTCCCCATAATTTTAAGTATTATATTGTTTTGGAAAAATTATTTTACTTCGACAACATACATTACTCATAATTCTATGTTTTATTGAAAGGAAATGCATAATTAATATTCTTAATTAAATAATACAGTTTTTAAATATCCATTAAACATGATGTAAAGAATGAATATAACCTAATTCTAAATGATATGCATACTTTTTTATATAAATAAAACATATTGATAATAAATATTAGTTTTATTTTTGGACATTAGATGTTTCAAAAAATTTATTTTCCCAAAAAATTATTTATTTTTAGGAAAAATAATAAAATTAATATATTTACCATTTTTCAGTAAAACATTGAAATGGTAATAGAAATTTATAAAATCATCATATCAAAATAATCATATTGTTAATTGTCGAGCTTTTTATAAAAAATATTAACTTTTTGACGAATAGTAAAAAAATATTGGTTTTTATTGAAGACAAACATTCCATTAAATGAATTTATAGTGTTCATATTTATTTGTAAATGGGATTGAAATTAAAATTAGATTATATATATATAAATTAATCTAATATTTTATTTTAATCATTTTAATTTTTTATTTTGACATAAGTACTTTTTTATTCTTTTGAACATTTTCACCTAGGAGAAGCTCTTTTCCATCATGGCTATCAGTTTTATATTAAATAAACATTTAACAATAATGGGAATAGAATAATGAAAATTGTATTAACTATTTTTATTCATAATATTTTGTATTTTATTACAAGGAAACATAATTGTTTACCTTTATAAATAGTTAAAAATATAAAAAAATATTTAATGCGGTTAAGATATAAATGGGTTTATCGGTGTTTAGTCAAAAAGAATATCAGCCAAAAATGACATACAAATTGTCTAAAACACCTTTTGGATGAAATAAAAACATAAGAGGTATCATTGTTTATAATTTTATATTTTTGATCAATTTATTTCATTTACTAAATGTGGGTACACATTTTTCATTTACAAAATTATAAGTATCCCACTCACCTCACCAAGAAATCTTCACTCCATCTCCTCTCCTCTCCACACATAAAAAAATATTTCTGGAATTACCTACGAAAATATATTCCACAAATCTATAATCCAATCCTAGAAACATCATTTTTCTATAAATCCAACAAATGATGGATTTTGGTGAAATCCTAAGAATGTTACCTGAATAAGAAGTAATGTTTATTAATGAGAATTCTTATTTTACTTCTTTTTTACATATCCATATTTATTTTTAAACTATTATGATATAATATCTTAAGTATATTACATATAATAGGATTTTTTATTTTAATTTAATGGCCAAAAGACTGCTCTAATAATATCAAATGGGATATGAAATCATCATTCATGTGTATAGTGGGCTACATCATCACGAACCGATGTTATTCATTTTCCATAACCACCTATAAATAAAAGATATAATAAAATATTAACTGTTGATTTATGATATATATAATATTATAAGACATATTAAATTTCTATATCACATATATTTCCTTTCTCTCTATTATATGAGAATATGATAATGTCCCCCATGTGTTCTGCAAACTACCACCTCATAGAGACATGTGATTCATTCACTATTTACATGGACGATATTAAAAATGGTTTTAGAGAAAATATTTGTTATATATATTCCAAAAAATTATTATATACTTGAAATATTTTATTTACCTTTCATTATATAATCTTTTATAGAAAATTGAAATTGCATTCCTGTATTCCTATGACCTATTGTCTCCAAGAACAATGTATTTCAATTTTCAGCTCTAACATTAATGGATTGATCTAAATACATATATAATGAATATATATTATATTTATAAATTGGATAATATTAGTCATCATATATATTTATTATCTATATATGAATTCTAAAAAATAACAAATAAAAACATACATGATAATTAATGTAGTTATTTTTTAAAACATGACATCAACATGGAATTATAAACAAATGGATAATAAATGTAAAAAAGTAAAAAATATATCGTATGGGATATATATGTATATATATAATATATTTATTAAAAAAATATTGTTTATAAATTAGGTTTTAACTTATAGAACGGAATTTCATGTTAATGTAAGGATTTTTATACACAATATCAAATTTATGAGATATATTTTGTGTAATGCACCTACAAAAAATTAGGTGGTCTATATTCATTTACATTCAGATTAAATTTCAAGAATTTTATTATGATCATGATATTATTATTTTCATTTAATAGCATTTTTTAATCAGTCTTATGATTTAAATTTTCGACTATAGTATAGGTTTTCTGTCCAAATATCGAAAATTATTAGGATAACTGATGATTATGCTTCTAATGTTGATATATTATTATCTTTATCTAACTAAACAAATTTATTTCATTATAATATATCCATTTATAGATAATACAGATTTTACCTTCATTTTCCTCTCCTTATGTTGTCAAGTGTTCAATAAAATGGTTTTATTGATAGTCATCTCCATTTCCCTCTGCGGTCGAATACTTTCTTTCTTCGAGACCTATTTTTATGAGATTGTATAAAAAATTTTTTTAACATGAAAAAAATTATTTTCTAAAAAAATTTACAATTCTTTAAATATTAATTTTCTTAATCAATCATCATAACTTTTTTCAAAAAAAAGTCTCATTTGGATTTTGGTGAAAATTAGACGGATTCCTTGTTTTAGCATCCATGGCATGATTAAAAATTTAGTGATTTGTTAACCAATATATTATTTTAATATTTATTTATATTTTTATCATGTTTATTTTGAAAGAAAATTATTTCCATTATTTTAATGAATTTATAAATTAAATAATCAATATTTAAATGAAATGATATTTTTCTCTAGAAGTACTCACAATAATTTTTATTTCCAAATTATTTATGTATTATTTAAATGTGATTTTATCAAAGGATACAATATTAATTCATTCACATAATGGTTTATTCCATTAATAAAAATATATTTATAATTTCAGGTTTCCTTCTAATGTTCATTCCAAGATAAAATGATTATAAAATGAAATTATCATACATGGGTTATAAAATGAAAAAATGATATTGAATCCAGCATATTTTTTCAAGAGTTACGATTTGATGAAAATATGAAATTATTATAAAAAATATTAATTTTTAATAGGTTAGATAATGATGATATTTGAACGGATATCATGTCATTTCATGGTTTATGATATGAAAAATTCTTAATGATCTTATGGAACACATATGTATGTTTTTAATTATGTGATGTGTGGAACCTATATATCCCACCAATGCATTGGGAAAATATATATATCTCACAAGAAAATTAGGATTCGAATTGGTAGTAAACCTAATTCAATAAGGTATGATTTACACTATGATATTCTTGGGAGTGAACCTCGAATACATCAATGGTTTGATTGTTGAACCAGATACACTATAATATTTTTGGAATGTGACATGAACTACAAAAGAATTTTTTTTTATATTCCTAAATGTTTTCCACAAATCTATGCCATAATTATTCTCTTTTGGTTCATCTTTGTTGATTTTATTATTATTCATGATGTATGAACTTATAGGATTTATTCCATGACTAATTTTTATGATCTATGATATGAATGGCGTGGTTTTAAAATTTAATTCACGTGTTCTCATTCCCTTATGCTAATCATACATTGATATTTTTCATGGTTACCCTTATTTGACATTTTATATCACTCTTTAATAAGATACTTTTTCCAAGGTTATGATGAAATCTATTATGAATGATATGTTTATATTGTGTGCTAGTGATAAATAACATAGTGGGAGATCATTAACATGATTATAGACTAATTATTTATGAGTCTGAGTTTTGAATGGAATAATACCATTATGATACTCAAGAAACTATTTTTTAATGTAATGAATATTCATATAAAAATATGATACAATTTTATATGATAATTTTTGGTATTTACATATTGGTTATCTCTATATAGAACTCAAATCAATTTTTAGGAAATATTTGAATGATTTTATATTCCTAATCAACATCTGATTTTCTATCAGTGTGAGAATTAATCTGAAATTCAAATAGAAAATAATTTCATTCTATGGGTCATATTACATATTTCTATGGGTTTCTATCCTAAAAGGATTGGGATATGTACGTAATTTATCATATGATTATCATTTAGGAATATGATGTTGTATTTACCGAATAGTTTCGTAGTATTTCCCCAATTAACGAATTTGGGTTACTAATAGAAGACATAAATTGTGTTATAACAATTTCAAATAATAATTATAGAGATTATTAAATTGAATTATCAGAATTAAAGAATCATTATCATGAAATCAAGGTAACAGAATCATTCAAAAAAGATCACTATCATATGTTGTGACTATACTCTCAATTAGGAAGAAAAATTTCACAATTCATATTTGTTTTGATTATTTTGCAAAGAAAAGTATTACCATAAATAATAGGTATCCTCCACCCTATATTGATGATTTTTCTGATCAATAAATAGGAGATTAATATATTTCAATTATTTATTTTTGATCTGGATATCATTAGCAAGAGGTCCAAATGGAGTAAATATCCATGGATACCATATATTTTAGGTATGGCCATTGTTAATTTATATAGTTTACATTTTGATATACCAATTCCACAACTATATTAATAAATATAATAAATAATTTTTTTTATGTTTACCATTATCAGTTTAAAATAGAATTTATAGATGATATTATAATATATTTTTATTTCAAAGGATGAACCTAATTATTATTTTAGTGTTTGGAAAAAGACTATGATAAGAGAGTGTTTATATTCTAAATTTAGTAAATATCAATTTGGTATAAAAATATATCATTTCTGGGTAATGTAATTTATATTGAAGTTATATCGATAGATCCTTCAATGATGGATGTTATTGATCATTTGTCTTAACTCTCTATGGGGGATGAAATCCATATATTTCTTAGGATTTGTAGATACAAATGATGTTTTCTAATAAATTTACCCTAGATATGAAATCTATTGACCCTATCGACAAGAAAGGTATCCATGTTACATTGGAGAGGTAAATGGAAAATAAATGTAATGGAATTAAACAGATGGTTGGCCATTGCACTAGTGCTCACGTGTCCCCACATTACAGAAGGATTTTTCTATATGTAGTGTTGTATATAATATGAGATTAGGAATTTTTCCAATTCATAATTACATATAGGTAGACTATACATTACGATAATTGAATTTTCATTGGAAAAAATACATGATTTGTGATTTAATGTTGGTTCCAATAAATTTTTATGTGAATATATAAATAAGTTATATTTTTGGAGAAAGGTGTTACATTTATACTAATTATAAAAGATTTAAGTAAATATTCACTGAAATATTTTTATTTGTAGGAGAGGAGATTGATGGAAATGATTAAAAATTCTTTCATCTCTATATATTACCACCCTGGGAGGGGAAAATGAGTTTGATTTTCCTTTTCCAAAATACCTTTTTTTTCTTTAGAAATGATTGATTGGATCAAATACATGTGGAAATAAAGAGGATGTGCCTTTCAATAATAAGGGAAAAAATGATCTTATATTTACAAAATTAATGGTCAATATTTTATTCGTGTGAGGATTAAATAGGCATCAATGAATTATATAATTTTTTAAAGGGTAGTAATGAATGATCCAAAGTCTACTCATGATAGTGATAGAATGACAAGGTTAATGAATAGATTATGTGTCCCATCAATCATTTTATTGACGGTGTTTACATAGTTGATACTCATAGTTCAAAAAACACCATGGAACCAAAAAATTAAAATATGTATATAGATTTAAAAGACCATTTCCAAAGGGATAACATTAAGAATTATATTATTTATGGATGGTAATGGGAATCTGTATTCTATTAGTGCTGGTAGAGGTTTTGTTGCTCCCACTCACTTATTATATGCGGATGATATTATTCTTTTCACTAAAGGGAATAAGAGAAATATTAAAAATATTAAGCGTGCCCTTTTTCATTATGAAAAAGTCTCTAGGAAAGAGATTAGCTGGGACAAGTCCTTTGTTTATTTTGGAAGGAATTTTCCTATTTCTATGAAGAATGGAATTATTAGGGATTTGGGTATTCATGAAGGTGTTTTTCCCTTTACTTATTTAGGTGTTCCTATGTTTTGGGGGAGGCCTAAAGCTTGTTATTTTTCTGATATTGTATGTAAAATAAGACGTAATCATGCTACATGGAAGGGTAAGTCCCTTTCCTTGGCTGGTCGGGTTTGTTTGGTTAGAGCTGTTATCATATCTATGTTTGTTTATTCATTCATGATTTATAAGTGGTCGATCTCTCTTATCAAGAGCATTAACGTTTCTATAAAAAAAATTATTTGGAGTGGAAATATTTCATAGAGGAAATTAGTTACTGTTTCTTGGAATAATTGTTGTAAACTCTATGATGTTGGGGGTCTTGGTATTAAAACTCTTGAGGTGTTTAATGATTCTTTACTGGCCTCGTTCATTTGGAGGCTTGTCAATGATAAATCTGAGTCTCTAGAATTTCTCCGCTATAAATTCAGGGATAGGCTCAGGAATGGAGTTTTTAATTATCTGGATTCTTCTGTTTGGCCTGCTTTTAAATACATCTTTTCCTCTATTGACTCTCATGCCAGATGTCTTGTTTCAAGGAACTCGTCTTTATCCTTTTGGAAGGCCAATTGGACTGGATGTGCTTTATCTGACTCCTTGTTGGATGATGATTTTAATGTTGATATGGATGCTACGATTAAGGATCAGCTTGATAATATGTGGGGTCTCCCTAATCATATTGTTACTATTATCAATAGTTACTGTTTCTCTAACAGAGAGGATTTTTGGGCATGGGAACCTGCTTTTAATGGTCTGTTGACTTCTAAAAATTTTTATTGTCATTCTTTATCTTGAAATATAGGGTGTAAATGGATGAGGGATCTTCATATGAACTTTATTAGGCCCTCTCGGTCTTCTTTTACCTGGATACTGGCTCATGGGAAACTTCCTACTGATTGTTTCCTTCAGAAATGTGGCATCTCTCTCTGCTCTTCGTGTGTGTTTTGTCTTCAATATAGGGAAGATATTGATCATTTGTTTATTAGTTGTGTCAATGCCTCTTCAATGTGGAATGCTGTTTTTGATATATTTGAAATTCCCATGCCTAATATGTCTTCAATTCATCATTTCCTTCAAAGCTGGAATTCTATTTCGCTCTCTCCCCAATTGTTGGATCTTTTTAGAGTCGCTGCTTCTGAACTCCTTCATTTTATTTGGTTTGCTCGAAATAAGATGAATCATGATATATTTTCCTTCTCGGTTAGTGGGGTTTTATCCGCTATTCTTGGTGATATGCGTAATGTTGTCATTCCAAGGAAGCATTTTTGCTTTAACTCGGTTCATGATTTGTCCGTTCTGAACAGGATAGGTGTTAAGGGTAATTTCAAGCCTCCGTGTGGTACTTTAGAAGTTCTCTAGAAGGAACCTTTTTTTGGTTGGATAAAAGTAAATTCAGATGGTGGTTCTAGGGGTAATCCGAGGAATTCTGGTTATGGTGGTGTTTTCAGGAATCATAAAGGGGATGTCCTTGGTCGTTTTCATGGTTCTTGTGGCTTTGCCTCTTCACTTGAGGCCGAAATTCTTGGCATTATTGTTGCTGTCGATCAAGCTGTGCAGCGTGGTTGGGATAATTTATGGTTTGAGAGTGATTCTTCTATTGTTGTTTCTGTAATTAGGATGAATTTTTATCACTTGTCCTGGAAGCTTACTAATCGCTGGATTAATTTTTTGGAGACACTTTTTTCTTTGAATCATATTATCACTCACTTTTATAGGGAAGCCAATTCTGTTGCTGATGGTATGGCTAATAAAGGTGTTAATGGTGTTGATTTTGTTTGGTTTGATCAAGTTCCTGATGACCTCCTTATTTTTATTAATAAGGACCATGACAAATCCCCCATTTTTAGACTTTTGTAAGATTCTTTTGGGGCCTGTTTGTTTTTTTTTGGAGTGGCTTGTTTATTTTTCTTCAGGATGGCAGTAGAGCTTTGCTGTGTCGAGTAGATGTGGTTTCCCAAATTCTGGGATTCAGTGTGCTGATCTGGAGCAGGCTGGAGTCTGCAGAGTTGCTGGATTCATTTGGTTTCCCAAATTCTGGGAATTAGTGTGCTGTTTGGAGCGGGCTGGAGGCTTAGTTGCTGGCTTCTTTTGGTGGAAGGAAGGCTTTTTTGTTTCTATTTTTTGGCTAATAATGGCCAGGGCTGATGGAGATTCTTCTGTCATGGAGATATCTTACTTGATCTGGCTTTGATCTTCATTGGCGGCATTGGTGGCCTTATCCCATAGCCCACCATTTTTTATTGGGTGTTTGTCGGCTTTGGTTTCTTTCTTTTTCACCTTAACCATTTTTTATGGTTTTGGTGTTTTTTGTTTGTATTTTTCTTGTACTATTTTCTTTTCTCTTTAATAAATTTCCATTATATACTATCCTCTTGTTGGATTTTATTGAAAAAATATATATCACTTGTTCAATATGATTATTTTACTCCCTCTATGGTAGGATGTTAAGAAACCCATAAAATTTTGATTATATGGGAACATGATCTCTTTTGATTTAATATAGATAATGACATGTCAGAAAATGTTCTAGTTATTCAAAAACACATCAGGGAAACATTGTATCAATTAATGAGATATGCTAGATGTCACATGGGATATCTATAGATTTATGTTTATAACAAGGTAATCCAATTAATATTTTTTTTAATAAGGTTATGTTATCTAGAAATAATATGATGATCATCTCCATTTATATATTACCCTATAAGATTATTGATCAATTATGTATGGAATCATATCAGACATTGATTTCTATGAACCAATCTCACCTTTTGGTTGTGATTTATGTAACTCTATTGACTAAATAAATAAGTATATCCCTAACATATAATAATAAAAATGTCCATTAAAATGGAGCATGATCATTATTATTATGAACAGACAGTGGAAATCATGAATCCTAGAGATAATATACCCAATAAAAAGTCCAACCTCCTAATAATGTTCTTTGTATGATACATAAATTTGCATAATCTACCAGAGAACTTCAAGATGCGATGAGGAAATGGTATTATATGTTTTTATAGCAGAGGTACAAAATTTAATGACTGAAAATATTATATGTGTGGTTGAATGTTACACCATGTGATTATAGAATATACTTGTACATATCTGGGGAAAAGTCATAAAACTATTGAAAATATTTAAGAAAAATTAATATGAATGTTATTTGGAGACAATAATGTGTATTTTCATAAAATATAAAACATTATATATGAAATTATGTTGTAATTATTAATGATTCAAATAAAAATTGAAACTGTAAAAGTGGATTACAAACCATTAGCCATTTTTAACCATCATTTTATTGATTACCATTGTAGATAGTCTTCATTCATTGAAAAATTCATGTGATTGAATGGAATTAAAACTCATAATAATGTCACATTTTAGATAATATTAATCGTTAAAATATTGAAATTTTTTTTCTATGAGGAAAATAATGTCAAATGATTACAAAAAATATTACGGAAGACTAAAATATTATATTATTAAATCACAATATTATCTATGAACTGAGAATGCAAACTAATATATATATATATATATATAAATTTCTATCTTATGATTATTGAAACTGTTATTTATTGTAAATGAATCATTTATCAATTATCCATTGGCAATAAAAAAATTCTATTTTTAGAAAATAATATTTCACAGTTGTAAAATTTTTATCATCTTGAAAAAATCTATTTAATGACAGAATTTTTATATAGATAACATTATTTATATAATTTAAAAAATATCCTTAAATAGTGAAATCTTAATTGTTTTATATTTAATTTATAATTTATGTGAGTAAAAAATAATGTGTACCATATGTAGAAGTTTATGTATTTAGTTAACATAATTTGTATATAAAAAAACTAATGAAAATATATTTTTTAGACAAAATGTATTACAAAATATGAATATCATAAAACACTGTTCAAAAATTTTCATGTATTACATTATTTGAATTATCCTATCATTATGAAAATATTTTAGCAGAAGATTTGTTAATATGATAATATATATAAAATTCCATATATTTTTTAGGACTGGTCATCTTTTCATATTAAGAGAAGACTACATCTTATAGACTGAATGAATTGAATAGTAGAAGTTTACTGCTAGAAAGCCGACTCCTTGTCTAGTTATGTATTTCTGTTGGGTGGCCAATTTCATGTTCTAGTTCATTGTGGTCTATCTATATAAGTACTAGACACTAGTTTAAATATTTAGTATAAAATTAACGTATTCATAAATATTTTTAATTTCAATAGTTTTTTGGAATGAATTTGGGGATTTTTTCAATCATTATAGTAAGATCCCATCCTTGTTTATAGATGTAGATGGACTATTTTTAGGTACTTTTAAAGACCCGGAATTTCCATGTAATGTTTTTTTTCAAATGGGAATATTACGTGTCTGTGAAAATTGACGCCGCATGATTCTGAGGCCCGATGTGTCCAGAATCAATTTTTGATGTTTTGTTTGGGTATATTCATTGAATGTTAGAGTTGGTTTTGATAAATTTTGAACTAGTGCTCGGAATTGAAATCTGAGGACACCATTGAACTCACAACGCTAGTTTTAGCTTATGAAGACATTCACAATGACGACAGTTGGTCGAGGGTGAATGATAATTTTTGGGTTTTTCATGGAAATAGCACAATAAAATAAACGCATGTTTTATTTTATTTTATCAATTATAACCACCCATGTGGAATTTGGAGATGAGGACCACCACACCATAACCTCCCGTGAGAGTTTATGGGGGTGGGGCCCACCTGAACCTAACCTCCCAAGAGAGGTTACAATGTGGGGACCACCTGGGACTAAACCCCCCCATTTTATTAGGGAAAACCTCTCAAATCCCTCATAAATGAGGGAGAGTCTCTTGACCTCCCTTAACTTAATGGTGCCACCACCCCCCTCTTTTAATGGTTTCAACCCTCCCCCTTTTATTAATTGAGCCATATCATTTAATTAAATGCTACATTTTGAATTTTAAAACCATAAAACTAAATAATAGATAATATATTATTTGTCGGGGATATCTATTCATTTGTTGGAAAAAGGTTGGAAAAGGAGGATTAGGGATCTTGGAAGAAAACTCTTCAATGAAGAACGCTTCCTCCAAGAAGATCACTCCACCGATGAAGAACACCGACCTCGACTTTGACTTCCTTTCTCGGTGTTTCCCACATTGTAGGACTTGATTGTCTACAATGAATCAACGTCCGCATTCTTGCATCGACATCAACCAACTTTGAACATGGTAGGGATTTTATTTTTAATATGGTAATATTCCCTTGACTCATCCCATCTAAAACAAAAATCATTGTAGATGTTTTCCTAGCAGGATGGAAATAATTTGTTGAGGAAAGGGCTTGATGTTCTTCATTCTTACCTTCTATTGAGGTACTTTCTACAACCCTAAATGCGGAGGATATGGGATAATCTAACATGGGTCGACCCCTACACATATATCCATGGGAGTTCTTCATGATGGAGAAGGATGAAAACCTACGTGGGGGAGAACAAGAATGGAAGTCGACACCACCGGCGCCCGCAAAAAAGGCAATGACGCAGGGCGCTACCGCGTGGCGTCATCGCTTGGCCGCGCCCTCACGACGGCCCCGACCGAGACACCTGCTCCCTTCCGAGAGCCCTGAAGCTCCACTATACGCACACCCTATGATCCCTGCATCTCCACCATGCGCCTGCCTCATGCGTCCCATGCACCCCACGGCTCCGCCTTCCGTGTGCCCCGCACGCCCTGCCCACCCGGCAGCTCCGGTATCGCGACACCCTCCCGAGTCTCCCCGACTGTGCTGACCACCAGGCTCCTGAGCCCTGGCCGAGCTGGCCTCTGTGGCCCCTCACAGTGCCCCATCCAAGCTAGAATCTGCGTCCCCTCGCAGCACCCCGGCCCAGCCAGCCTCTGCACACCCCGGACGGCGCACCGGCTGAGCTGGGCTCTTCGCGCCCTCATGCCACCCCCGTTGAGCCAGCCTCTTCTCGCCCCTCATGGCGCCCTGGACGAACCGCCCCTATCCCTCACAGTGCCCTCCAGGCAGATTCTCACCCTCATGGCACACTCCGGGCCCAACCCCCCTTGCGCCGACCCGCAGACGGTCCACACCCTCGTGACAAGTTCGTGCCCTCGCGGTCCTCCGCAACCCCTTGCGACTAGCTTGGCTCGGCCCTGCGGGATGGGCAGAACGTAATTGGACAGACCGCACAATAGATCGGGCCAGACGCCACGGATCAGGCCGGGTTGACCTAGATCAGGTTTGCCGAGACTGGGTGTGAACGGGTCGGATGGGACCTGTGGCCGGTCCGCGCCCTCATGAACGGTCTGTGCCCTCACGACCCTCCGCGACCCCTTGTGGCCAGCTGGACTGAGCCCTGCGGGCCGTGCCAAACCTAATGGGTCGGCCCGCCAAACGGTCTGGGCCAAACCCAATGGTTCGACCCCTACGGGGTTGTGCGGGGTCGTTCCGATCTAGTCGGATGGGACCCAGGCCCACTACGACCCCTTTACATTCTTTGGGCCATATCATTGGCACTGGTTGTCCGTATGACAAACCGTCAGTGGTGCTGGTAATCATGGAGAATGACGGTCCCTTTGAGTATACCCCACAATAGTTTGGTGTATATTTTAAATACAATCAGGTTGGATCGTGCATGAATATAACCGGGCCCCCGGGACTAAATGGTTAATAACTCACAGACCGGGAATCCGATTGACGCGTCGTCAGTTGCTTTGAGACCCCTATGACATGGCAGACCTTTGGGATAATTCTTTGTGGGATTTCGTGGTAGTTGGAGAATCTAACATTAGCTTTTGGAGCATATCTTTCGGAGACAAGCGAGCATTTGAGCAGGAATCTAGTATCTGGCTAAGACACTATAACTACTGACCGATTGACTCGGAGTGACTCGACTAACCCTATGGGGAGCGCCAAGTTATGGCGACAGACCCACAGCGGAGGAATGACTGGTTGTGGTAGCAGACCTACGGTACTCAATAGGAGGAGTACCTCTGTAGTGAATATGGGGGGGGGGGGGGGGGCGGGTTGTGGCGGCATACCCATGGTGGGGAGCACCTCTATGTGACGCATCACACCCATGATACTCGATAAGAGGAGTAACTTAGCTGTCCAAGGTTAGTGGGAAGCGCATGGTTTTTGCGGTAGGCCCACTGTACTCGATAGAGGAGGAGTTCTCCAGCCATCGAGGGTTCGAAATGTTTTACCCCTAGAATAAATCCTGGTTTGAGCTGAGATTGTACTTTGGTGTTTTCTTTATGATTGGGATGGATCCCTTGATAACATAGGTATATTTATGGGCATATACCTAGGTAAGGTTATCCATTGATTCCAAACATTATGATTTATCTTTGTTGGATTTTGTAAGACCTTGAGAGTCTCGAGGTCCCTACTCAGTATCGTTATACTCACCCCTAGATGGGAAATGCTCGCACCATATTGTGTTGGTAGCAGATGAAAGATAGCGCTTACTGAAACTGAGAGTACTAGGACTAGACGGTACACGAAGGTGGACCCTACGAAGAGTCAGTATGCGGAGGATACTGAGAGTCATGGAGAGCTGAGGAGGTTATCTGTACCTACCCTCGAGGTAGGAATCCCGAAGGGTGACCCAACTGATGTTTTTCCTTTATTAAGTTGTACTTGTACTTCCAATTCATTTTACTTTACAGTTGGGATTGTATTTCCGGCCCCTTTTACTTTTCATCACTCTTTTGTTATAGATTTTACAAAGTGTTCGGTATCCATCTGTGTGCTCTATTGTGTGCATTTTTATGTTATAAAGGAAATGAATTCCCATTTTTAGGGAATTACACCTTTGGTGCTAGTCGACAGCCCCTGGCCAATGGAATTCGGGCTTGGCGTAGTCACAGCAAGGGCCCCAAGGGACGGGTCATAAAAAATATGTATCAAAGGCAATGGTTCTACTACAGAACATAGGACTCTGATCATTATTTTCTATGAAAAATATTGTTAAGTGTAGTGAGTGTGGTTTTCAGTTTAGGGAGTCCAATGATGGTGCAGCAGCCAAAGTATCCATACACTAGGACCTAGAATTCTTATTATTGACTCAGTTCATGAACACACTAATTTCGTGTGTGTTTTTAAAATATTTCTTTAAGTAATCTCAACCAGGTCAGCTCACCAGGTATAATATTTTTATGGTGTCTCATCTGTTTCTTTCAGGATGCCCCCATTTAGACAGCCGTCTAGAGTTCCGAGAGTCGTATGCATGGCAGCCCACCAAGTGATGTGGCCTTGGTGCATGGAAATTTTCTAGTGGAGGAACCAGTGATACATTTCCTTGTTGGGCCACCGATGCCACCATCCCTAGAAGCAGACAGTGCACGCCGCTGGATCACGTTGCAGGAGGTCCATCGCCAGAGGCCACCCATGTTCAGGGGAGAGATGGACCCACGGGTGGCTAAGGATTGGCTGGAGGCTACGGTGAGATTCTTTTATCTTGTATGGACACCTTCCGACCTCATGGTGATTTTTGCTGCTATCCATTTAAAGGGAGCAGCGGGCAGATGGTGGAGCTTGATGCTCTAGGTCCACGAAGAGGTGACGCTTCTCTGGGTAGACTTTGATATTCTATTTCAGGCAGATTTTTTCCAAATACTCTTCACGCTTTGCGCATAAAGGAGCTACTTCATATGTATTAGGGAAACATGACTGTAAATTAGTACTCAGCGAGTTTCACACACCTCTCACGCTACTCCAATGATATGGTGCAAACCCCATTTTTCAGGGCCTATAACATTGAATAAGGAATCAGGCAGGAGATCAGGGATTCGATGAACTCACTCGGCATCCCAACACTAGTGGGGGCGTTAGAGAAAGCCCATCTAGAAGAGATTTTTCTTTGTTGAGCAGTATATAGCAGCGATATCCACTATTAGTCTACACATAGTAGAGTCTTCTGCCACTAGTAGCAAACAAATGCCGCAAAGGTCCAAGAGGACCAGACCAACAGTTGGACGACCGCATGACTCAGGATCAGTTGTGTGGGGCACCCAAAGTGGAGACAGACATAGTAGCAGCGTGCAGTGTTACTCATGCGACGAGCAGGGTCAAATGGATCGTGACTGCCTGACCCGCCGTACATATGATCAGAAGAAGGTCGAAGGACTGCCAATGCAGAGACATGGATTTAGTTGAGGAGTTCTGAAGGGATCAGGGGGACATGGTAGTGGAACTAGACATTCAGCTAGAAGTGGATGACGATTCGAGTTGTTAATGCCACCCCATAAGGAGTTCCACCCCGACCGTAGGGAGAAGGTGGACATGGGACAAATCAACTCCAGGTATCTAAGGCTTACGATCGTGGTGCTTTGGAGATTATTCGAGTTATGATCTGTGTCTACTCCACCATAGCTGTAATACTGATAGACATATGTACCAGTCACTATTTCATCTCCACTGCCCTCATTCGGAGCACAGTGATTCTGACAAAACTGTTGGCTCGATGCTTACAGCTAGAAACTCCGATGGGAGAGGATTTTACGATTACACACTAGTGCGGGCAGTGTGAGCTAACTCTATGAGATAAGAGCTTTGGCTTGTATATCCTAGTAGTGGTGTCGAGGCCTTATGATGTCATCTTGGGTATGGACTGGTTATCTACATTCCATGCCCAGATTGACTGTATTAGGCACAAAGTGTGGTGTGTTCACACAGATGAGACCAGGTTTACCTTCACAGGTGAGAAAGGAGCCTTTTCAGCACAGGATGGACTTGCTCGAAGGAGAGTCCAGCCGATCACATAATAGTTGTCTTGCCTTACCCTCAGAGCAGTTGATGTAGAGAGTCTGAACTATCTTTTAGTGGTGGACCAGTACACGAATTTTTTCCATGATGATGTCCCATGTTTACCTCCCCATAGTGTGGTGGAATTTTAAATTGAATTTTACCCCATGATGACACCAATATATACTCCAGCATATTGGATTGCTCCCATAGAGCGTCACGAGCTGCAAGTATAGCTAGAGGACATCTAGGGGAAGAGATTCATCAGGCCCAATTTTTCTCCCTGGGTAGCCTTAATTCTGTTTTCCAAGAAGGCAGATATGATCTTGAGGCTTTTTGTTGACTACAGGCTCCTGAACCTGGTGACTATGAAGAAAATGTACCCACTAATGAGGGTTGACGATCTCTTTGTATAGCTAAAGGGAGTGCGATGATTCTCAGAGATAGACCTCAGATCAGGCTATCACCAGCTCATAGTTCGAGACGAGGATGTGCAGAAGACAACCTTTAGATGTCGGTACAGCTACAATGAGTTCTTGGTTATTCCATTCGGCATGACCAATACTCCAGCAGTGTTTATGGGACTCATGAACAGGATATTTCAGCCATACCTCCATCTCTTTGTTTTAGGCTTTATCGATGACATTTTGATATACTCAACTACTGAGGAGCATGACAATAATTTGTGGGTAGTACTGGACACAATCCGAGAGTCCCAGCTTTACGGTATACTCTCGAAGAACCAGTTTGGGATCTGATAGGTTCTCATTCTGGGACATGTTATCTCGAAGGCTATTGTTGTAGTGGATCCAACAAAGATTGATTTGGTACTTGCTTTGGAGCCACCCAAGAGTGTGATGGAGGTACAGAGTTTCTAAAGATTGGATGGTCATTATCAGAGATTTGAATTAGGATTCTCTAGATTTGTCGCACAACTATCATCCTTGACAAAGAAGGGGAAACCGTTTGTGTGGTTGGAGAGATGCCAAAAATGTTTTCCGGAGCTTAGGCAGAGGCGAACTAGTGCCCCCATCTTGAGGCTTCCAGAGGAAGGCATAAGGTATGTATTCTATAGCAAATCATAAGTCACCGAACTCGGACGTGTCCTAATGAAAGAGTGAGAATTGATCACATATGGATCTCATCATCTGATATAGCATGATCAGAACTATGCTACCCCTGGAATAGAGTTAGAAATATTGGTCTTTGGCTAGAATATGTGGAAACACTATCTGATGGGTGAACGTTTTACCATATACTCTGATCACAAGAGTCTCATGTATATATTTTCTCAGAAGGACCTCATGATGAGACATCGACATTGGCTTGAGTTCCTTCAAGACTATGACTTTGAGTTAGTCTATACACCATGGAAGGGGAAAGTTGATGCAGATGCACACAAAAGGAGATCCGGTATACAGCTGTTAGGCGAGGTAACGAAGCAGCTGGCCGATTTGCAGATATCCTTTGTGTATTGTGATGGAGAAGATTTTCTCCAGTCTCTCACAGTCACTCCCTCACTTCTTCAGCGAGTCAGAGAGGCACCGAATGGGGACACTGACTGTGATACACGATGTTCTCAGATATCCACAGTGCAAGCACCTTATGGATTTTTTTAAGGTTGGGAGCACGTCATCCTCTTCAGAGGACGTGCAATGGTACCAGTGTCACTTCATGAGGAAGTGTTGAGGGTGTTCCATACATCCCCTATAATGGTACATCCAATAGTGGTGAAGATGTACTGGGATCTCCTAAAAAAACACTTGTGGTCGGGAAAGAAGAAAGCAGTTGCAGTGTTTGTCTCTCGATGCCTCACATCTGAGTAAGTGAAGGCGGAAAAACCGGTACCAGTAGGCTTGGTTTAGCCTTTAGAGGTTCTAGAGTGTAAGTGGGATGTGATATCCGTGGACATCATTACAAGACATCCACGTACAACCAGAGGAAGTGACTCAATTTGATTGATCATCGACCGACTCAACAAGTTGGCCCACTTCGTACTGATCTGAGATCAGGATTCAGTAGAGAGATTGGGAAGCATCTTTGTGTAGGAGATTGCGCAGCTACATGGATTAACTTAATTTATTATCTCTTATCATTATTCACATTTCAATTCCTGGCTATGGATGGGGTTACAGGAGGCTTTCAGAATGCATCTTTGTTTGACCACCGCCTTTTATCCTCAAACAGATGGTCAGACTGAGCGGACCATTCAGACCCTCGAAGACATGGTTTGCACTTGATTCCTCGACTTCAGTCACAACTGGGGGGATCACTTAACTTTGCTGGATTTTTTGTACAACAATAGATATCCCTCCACCATATGGATGGAACCTTTCGAGGCATTGTACAAGAGACATTGCGGATCAACTTTGTGTTGTACTGAACTTGGGGATTCAGTACTAGTGGGACCAGAGATGGTATGGGCTACCAAAGAGAAGGTGCAGATCATCTCGGAGCAGATGAAGTCTACACAGAGTAGGAAGAAGTCATGTGTTGACAAGAGACAGAGACATATGCAATTAGAGGATGACGACCACATCTTTCTACTGGTCTCAACCCAATGAGGATTACAGAAATTTGGTAGATGAAAAAAGTTATCTCTGAGATTCGTCAGACTTTTTCCGGTACTCCGCAGAGATGGAGAGGTGGCATACCACTTAGCTCTTCTACCTCAGTTGCACCGGGTGCACGACATCTTCCATGTATATTAGCTGAGAAGATACGTGCACAACACTTCTCACATCATCGACCAAGGAAAGATGGACGTCGATAATGGATAGACTTTTTCGGAGGTTCCAATAGAGATTTAAAATCAATAGGAGCGGGTCCTTCGTTGACAGCCAATAACTCTAGTGCAAGTTCACTGGAAGTACGAGAACCTCCAGGAGAGAACATGGGAGAGGGAGGCTTAGATGCATGCTTAGTACCCCCACTTGTTCCCCTAGTTTGAGTTGTAGAATATGGATATGTAAAACCCTGATGAGGGGAGAATGTAAAGTCCTGGAATTTCAATGTATTTTTTATATGGGAATTTTACATGTCCACGAAAATTGACGGCGCATGATTCCGAGCCCTGGTGTGTCTAGAATAAAATTTTGATGTTTTCTTCAGGTATATTTAGTGAACATTCGAGGGGGTTTTTATAACTTTGGAACCAGTGCTCGGAATTGAAATCTAAGAATACCATTGAACCCACAACACCAGTTTTCACTTAGGAAGACTTTCACCTCAACGACAGTTTCTCGAGGGTGAAAGTCAGTTTATGGGGTTTTCCTAGAAATTATAAAATAAAATAAAAGCACGTTATATTTTATTTTATCTATTATAATGACCAATGTGGAAGTTGGAGGTGGGGACCACCATGCCTTAACCTCCCATGAGAGGTTATTGTGGTGGTTCCCACCCAAACCTAACCTCCCAAGAGATGTTATGGTGTGGGGACCACCCGAGACTAAACCCACAATTTAATTGGGGAAAACCTCTCAACTACCTCATAAATGAGGGAGAGTATCTTGAAATACCTGGACAGAATGGTGCCACCACCCCCATATTTGAATGGTGTTATCCCTCCCACATTAATTATTTGAGCCATATCCTTTAATTAATTACTACAATTTGAATTTTGGACCCATTAAACTAAATAATAGGTAATCTATTATTTAGAGGGGCTATCTATTCATTTTTTGGAAAAATGTTGGCAAAGAAGGATTGCAGCTCTTATGAGAAAACTCTCCAATGAAGAAAGATTCCTCCTTGAGGAATTCTCCACTGATGATGAACGTTGACCTAGACCACGACTTCCTTTCTTGGAGCTTCATTTGACGTAGGACATGATCGTCTAGAACAAATCGACGTCTGGCTTCTTGCATCGACGTCAACCATCTTAGAAAAAGGTATGGATTTTATTTTGAATATGGTATTATTCCCTTGATTCTTACCTTCTATAATAATGAATCGTTGAGGATGTTTTCCATGAATGAAGGGAATAGAATTTTGTGGGAATGACTAGATTTTAATCATTCTAACCTTCTATTAAGCTGCTTTCCACCACTCTAAACACGGATGGTGTGGGCCAAACCAATATGGCCCAACCCCTCTGCCAATCTTCTTTGGTGTTCATCGTGATAGAGAAGGATGACAACCTACGTGGGGGAGCACACAAATAGTGTCCGGCACCATCGCTGACCGCGACAAAGGAAACGAAGCACGAAACCCTGCCACGACACCACAGCCCTGTCGTGCCCTCGTGGTAGCCCCGACCGAGCCGCACACACCCTCGCAGAAACCCCATGGCTTAGCTATTCATGCAACCCCAGAACTATGCAGCTCTACCGTCTGCATTCCCCACACAACTTGTGCACCCCGCGGATCTGACTTCCTCACGCCACACACACCCCCGCGGCTCCGGCCTCGTGGCGCCCTGCTGAGTTGCCCAGGCCACGCTAGCTTACGGGCTCTTGATTCTGGGCTGAGACGGCCTCGTCATCCCCTCGTGGCGCCCCAGCTGGGCCAGCCTCTACGGCCCCTCATGGCGCCCAGGCCGCGCCGGCCTCCGCGCGCCCCTCACGGTGCCCTGCACGAACTGGCCTCTGCGTGCTCTCCCAGTGCCCCGGCCGAGCTGACCACTGTGTGCCACTCATGTTGCCACAACCTAACCATCCCACACACTTGTGGAGCTGTCCTTGCTGAGTCTCCCCTCGTAGAACCCTCCTATCCAAACCAACCTTGCGCCGACCCCCGGCCGGTTCGTGCCCTCCCGACCGGTCCGTGCCCTCATGGTCCTCCGCGACTACTTGCGGCCAGCTGGGCTGGTCCCTGTGGGCCAGGCCAAACATAACGTGTCGGCCCACCCAACCTACTGGGCCAGACCCAAAGGATCTATTCGGGTTAACCCAGAACGGGTCGGTCCAAACTGGGTCGAGCCGGGTCTGTCTGACCGGGTCGTACCGGACCCAGGCCCACTACGACCCCTTTCCAATGTTTTCGCCATATCTTTGGTGTCAGACGTCTATTTGACAAATAGTCAGCGGTTATGGTAATCATGGAGCATTAAGGTCCCATTGATTATACCCCACTAGTGATTAGGGTGTATTTCAGATTGATTCAGGTTGGATCGTGCATGATTCCAACTAGGCCCCTGGGACTAAATGGCTCTTAACTCACAGACCAACTGTCTGATTGACGCACCATCACTTGCATTGAGACCCCTATGAAAAGGTAGACCTTTGTGATACTTCTTCATGGGACATATTCATAGTTAAAGCATCGTACATTATCTATTCGAGTAGATCTTCCGGAGACAAGCGAGTTTTTGAGTGGGAACCTAGTAGCTGGCTAAGACTTGACGACTACTGACTGATTGACTCAGAGTGACTCGACTAACTGAGTGGGGAGCACATGGTTGTGGCGGCTGACCCACGATGGAGGAGCACCTAGTTGTGTCGGCAGAGCCGCAGTACTCGACAGGAGGAGTACCTCTACAGGCTATGAGGGGGAGCACCTGGTTGTGGTGATAGACCCACGGTGGGGAGCGCCTCTGTGTGACGCATTAGTCCCATGATACTCGACATGAGAAGTACCACAACAGTCCAAGGTTAGTGGGAAGCACAGGGTTGTGGCGGTAGGCCCACTCTACATGATAGTGGAGGATTTCTCTAGTATCCGAGAGTTCGAATTGTTTTACCCCTAGAATAAATCCTTGTTTGAGCTGAGTCATAATATTTGTGTTTTCCTCATGATTGGGATGGATCACTTGATAACATTGGTATATGTATGGTAATATACCTATGTATGGTTATCCGTTGATTTCAAACTATGTGGTTTATCATTGTGGGATTTTGTGAGAACTTGAGGGTCTCCGAGTCCCTACTAAGTATCATTATACTCACCCTTGAATGGGCTATGCTCGCACGTTGCTGTGTTCATTGCAGATGAAGGACAATGCTGACTGAGGCTGAGAGTAGCAGGACTGGAAAACGCCCATAGGTGGACCATATAAAGAGTTGGTACGTGGAGGAGACTGACAGATGTGGAGTGCTGAGGAGGCTATCATTACTTACACTTCAGGTAGGAATCCTGGAGGACGACCCAACATCTATTTTTCCTTTCATCAGTTGTAATTATAATTCTAGTTACATGTACAATAGAGTTGGGCTTGTATTTCTGGACCCTTTTAATTTTCAGAACACTTTTTTTATATAGTTTACTTAGTGTTTTATATCCAACTGTGTGCTCTGTTGTGTGCATTTACATTTTATAAAGGCAATGTCTTCCCAATTTTAGGGAACTATTCCTTTGGTGCTAGTTGCCATCCCCTGGCCTATGGAAGGCGGGCATGGGGTAGTCACAACACAGGCCCCGGGTAACTAGTCACGACAGTACACTTTTTCCATACGATGATTAATTTTTTGGGTTTTACCATGGATTGTGTATGGATGAAAATTGTGAATTTTCAAAGAATGGTAAGATGTGCATGATTGGCGATCTATTTTCCCAAACCATCTTCCCTAGTAAGAAAACTGTGAAACCATGGACCTACAAAGTTTGCATGGTTGGTGTACAATTATTAAGATATTTCTCCCTATTAGGAGGAACTATTCACCCCCTTTAAAAAGTTTCATAAGGATAATGGTTTTGAAAATCATTCCCCATTTCCCAGCAAACCCTCTTCGGGGTAGTAATTAATTAGTAATGTAGTTTTAAAAATACATGAATCCACATATAAACACTTAATCTACCCTAGATTGACCATGATCATTCATTCACAATGAAAGTGGCTCCTAGACATATTCCGAACCCTACCGACCTTTATTCTATATGATTTTATGCCCAAATGAATATGTTCACCAGCAGTATATGTGGATTCTTCTTGAATAGATCCATATCCCCCTCTATTCATCTCTAATAAATGATGGAATT
Organism: Viscum album; assembly: GCA_963277665.1. Taxonomy (NCBI): domain Eukaryota; kingdom Viridiplantae; phylum Streptophyta; class Magnoliopsida; order Santalales; family Viscaceae; genus Viscum; species Viscum album. The sequence continues at coordinate 644,819,461 of OY728121.1, read as the reverse complement.
TTATCCAATGTTGTATTTAGAAATTGATCTATGTTTATTATATCATTATTCATTTAAATGATGGATCAATGAATTGAATCAATGTCTGGTTCATCGTATTTGTTCTGGTTAATTGCTGATTTTTTGGCGAGGGTTATTCATGAATTTTGAGGTGGGATGTCTATTATTCAAATTATATAGTAATGATTTTAAATATAATTTATGTAATTTAAAAATTTATAGGGTTTTTTAGAAATTTAATATCCTATTGAATTAAATTATAAACTAACTTTATTTATCGATTAATTTGTTGAATTAGGGATAATTAAGTGTTGAATAAATTAACAGAATATAGAATTCTAATATTTGAGAAAAAATTAATTACTTAGATAATTATTTGAATAATTTATTATTAATTGGAATATTTAATTATTTTATTAATTATTAGATATTAAAATTGTGGAATTTAATTAATTAATTATTTAATTAATTAATAGGATTTGTTGTGATTATAAAATTGTGAATTGTAATAAAAAAAATACTAAATTAATTATGAAATATTGACATTTTGGAAGTATTTAAATTAATTATTGAATTAATTATTGGTAATTTTGTAGATCATTAAATTTATTTAAACGGGTTAATTAATTTTTGAAATAATTAATTACTCAATTATTGTGATATGGAAATATATTTAATTGGATTAATTAATTGGTTAATTAATATTACAATGAATATTATTTTCATCTCTCATAAATGGGTTACTATAGAAAAAACATGATATAGGTGATACCCTGATATACATGCTATTGTGATATGTGTGACTGATTGCTATATGAGTATGGGGAAAGGATTGACGCTCTAAATTCCCATGTGTGATTGATCTATATATGATTGTGGAAAATTAAATGATTCTCCTAATACCAATAGTGTACTAATTGAATTAATGAAAATTTTATTGTAGAGGATAGTGGATGATGCTCCAAATAATCATGGGGTGTGGGATAGGGGTTGAATATCCAAATACCCATTGGGTGCTGGACAAGATGTTAAACACCCATTTGTTGGAATTGGACTACAGTTCCATATTTCTATTATATGATCTAAATTGAAATTGATAATAAAAGACCATCTGATATAATTATTGTGAATTGGATTTGTGATATGGGTTGGACTCCCACACAGAACGAAGTATTTATTGAGAGATTAGTTTTAAATGAGATCTTGTTGGTTAATTGGTGGACTATATAATAATTTATATTGTTATAAATGTTTTCTATTTAATTTTACTTATTCTTTTTATCAACTTAAAATATTTATATTGTCTGAATATTGTTCTTAGAAACCATTTTTGGAGGACGGATGAGTCATAATCACACCCTACATGGGTATTTTAATCAGTACATGAGTAGATTTAATGCATATTGGATTAGTTAATGGAAATGTCCCTATTTGAAATGAACGATTTTCAATGGATCATGGATGAGGGAATTACATGTGGATCATGACTCTCTTGTGAGTTGTAAGTGTCATTATTTATTTTGGGTTTTCCATATTGTAACATGAAAAGTACGTTACCATGGAATACGTACTATTTAGTTTTGATAATGTATTTCTGGTTTTGGTCACCTTACAATATTTATGTCATTCTGGCTATGGTTATACCAATTTCCATATTTTTTATTTATTTTTGCTGGTGGATTACTACTGTAAAAATGGAATTTTATTCCCATGACTGATATCTGAACATCTCTTCTAGTTGACAACCTCTAATATACGCGGAGGTGTGCATGACGTCATGTGACCAATCAGCTCAGGTAACTGGCATGTGGAACTAAGGCTGGGATTACAATAAGTGGTATTAGAGGGGTTGAAAATTTATTTTTCATACTATTTGGGAATAATATATATGTGAATATGAAGAGTTGGACCATTAAAATGAGCTCAAGCATGGTAGTTTCAAACCCATGTACAAGGGAAAACCCAAGATCCTATGGTGGTATTATTGTTATTGATGAGTGTTTTTGTAGTTGAATGTTATTTCACATTGGTTGATCCATATGTGTGTGTTGAGATTATTGTATTTGAGATTTTCTAGTATTTTAATATTGACTCATATTGACACAAGAGTTGAGTATAATTGAATCATTTTTATCACTCATGATTATTCATTGACATGGATCATTTTAAAGATGCTGGGGAAAACACGTTTTGGAAATATTTTTGAACATGATATTTTTTTCCTTCCGTGGGTATTTATAATGAAAATAGCACCTAATGTGAAATATAAATGGTAAAGTGATGCATGATGTGAATTAATTTGTGTATAAATTTAAACTATGATAATGAGAATAATATTACCCATTCATATCCATGACCTAGATATTTGATGTATACGGGTAGTGGAAGCACCTCAATTTTTTTTGTGTGGTGGGGTTTTAGGAAAATGAATTTTATGGTTTTATGTAAATTCCCATAAAAGTGTTAACTTATATTGTGTTCTCTAAGGCTTGTGTTCATAATTATAGAGTTTCAAATCCATGACTAGGCTTGTGGAGAGGATGAATATAGGATATGTCTTTGGATAATCATATATTGAGGGATACTGAGGCACTAGAAGTTCATAGTGAGAATGCTAGAGTGAAATTCTGAGAGAAAATTTCCCAGTTCATGAAATTCATAAAATGACACCATGGGTAGGTTGCCAAATGCATGTCGGATCTCACATGGGTGTTTTGGATAGAACACCCTCCAATTTGTACTGGAGATAGTGGACACAAGGAAGGTATGATATAGATTGCGTATATGTAGACTATAGTTGACCTCGTGGAGATGCATAATATGTAGTGGGTAAAGTTGGATGGTAATATGTTATGTGGCCAAGCATAGTGGTGGTGGGATATCCATGCTCTAGATGGATTGTTGGAGACTATGGAGTGGAATGATATCCTGGATAATTCCTTGGAGAACTTTTACCCTGAGAGAATCTTGAATGAGAGAGGATATGAATTCATTAGATTGACTAAAGGGAGTATGTCATTGATGGATTATTCTATAAACAATAAAAATTTAAGGAACCCTAATCCATCATTGGAGGCAAATAAGGATACATCTGAAAATATATTTTAGGATGGACAAATGTGTGAAATTATGTTTCATGTGAATATCTTTATGAAGAATATGTTATCAAAAAAGATGAATCAAGACTTGATATCTGATTGAAACCTGATGGAGTATCCAAATAGAATACATGTACATTCATCTGGTTTATCCATATGTACGCCTTCCAAGTTGGAGGTGTCCCTAAGAATGTATTACTCAGAGGGGTGAGATGTTGAGTGGAAATGAAGAAGTATCAATTACAAAGGACCTTACTTGTGTGTTTTTGAACTAGTGTAGAATTTTTTGTCCCTTTCATAATCATTTTCACCCAAAACCATTGGTGTACCAATTGTGAGGAGACATGGTAAATCTGCAGAGGTTTTATAGGAACCCATGAGAGATGGGTAATGATAGAGTTTCTATGCTGAATCATTGTGATGAAATTGGATCTTCCATAATATATAAATCCTAAATCTGGTGTTATATAGATCGAGGAGGTAGATTTAGTGGACATAGTGCTTCTGGGGGATAGTACCTATTTGATATTGGTTCTTCTCATTCTTTCATGCATGCAAAAAAAATTTAATGGTTTGATCCTGGAGAGGGAGTTTCTGAGTGGGGTTATGATGATAGATACACAATTTGGAGAATGGTCAAGAGAAATATGTTTACAAGTATTTTTCACTTTATTAGTGGGATTATAATTTTCTATGGGATCGTTACATCTATGAAATTCCATGAATTTACTTTATTTTGGGTATAGAAATTTTAGAACCATACCGTGACCACATAGATTTATATCATAGGTGACTGATGTTTAAATATCCTATGGGTTAAAATTACATACTTCATGGATAATGACATATCTAAGCGGGCTTCATAAGGATAGTTTATAAGCAATTGGGATGGCCCACCACATACGTTTATAGCTTGTCATGAGATGATGTGGTGAAAATTTAGTTGTCTTTACAATTATCGTTTATATATTTCAGTATATTTTTCCTGATTACTTATCAGTGTAACCACCTAAGAGAGATGTAGAATTTATTATTGAGCTCATCCTAGGATTTTATCCAGTTTCCTTTCCTCCATATAGAATGGCACTAAAATAACATCAAGAGATCAAGACTCAGTTAGAGGAGTTATAGGATATGGGTTTTATCCGATTGAGTACCTCACCATGGGGTTCTCTAGAGATGTTTTATAAGAAGGGTTAAATGAAACTATTCTTGTGTGTGAATTAATAGATGTTGAACTAGATGAATATGGAGAATATGAACCATTTTCCAAATAATGATGATTTTCTTGAATAGTTGATCCAATATTGTGTCTTCTCAAATATTGACTTCATATTAGGTTATCATGAGTTGAGAGTTCAATATTATGATATACCATAGAATAATATCAGAATCATTTATAGACAATATTAAATCATCATAATTCCATTTGGGATGATGAATTCACATGTATTGTATATTTCCATGATGAACTGAATATTCCCTTCATACTTGAATTACTGTGTGGTTTTGATTTTGGATGATATTTTGGTGAACTAAAATTATCCTTATGATCATGCCAAATATATTGAAATTTTGTTGAATACACTAATAGAGTATTATTTATACTCCAGGTAATCTACATCTTAGTTTTTTATTGATTACAAACACCTCTTCGGTCACATAATCTTAGAGGATAGTGTGTCAGTGGACTTAGATAAGGTTTAAGTAGTGATGTGTTTGGATAATCCTAAGAACAATTTTTATATAAATTTCTTCATTGGGTAATTTGAATATTATAAGAGGATCATCCAAGACATACCCCAATTTTTAGTAACTATATCATGAATGAATAAAAATGGATTGAGTTTGAATGGTAAGAAGCAATAGAGAATGAAATCCCGGAGTTTAAGGAGTTCTTGAAAACATCACTGGTATTCATCCTACCTGATGTGGGGGAGGAGTATATGGTGTTTTTTATTCTTCTTTAATATGTCTTGTATATGTGTTGATGTAGATAGATATATTTTTGGATCTCAATAATCAACAGTTGAGGCCACATGAGTATAACAAACCTACACATGATCTAAAGTCAGATGTAGTGGGTTTTTAATGTGCTGGTTGCATTATCTAAAAAGTGAAATGTCAAATATGTATATTGATCACTAGATATTAAATTATATCTATTCACGGTGAGAATTAAATCATCGGTAGCATAAATGGGATTAATATATGAATTCAAACGATTTTGATCTTGGATACAAATATGGAAATAAAAACTGGGTTATATATTATTTTAATAAGTAAAACTCAGGCTCATGCTGTTCAATAGTCTCATGTGGAGTGGAATATGGCGACCTTTTTGGTAGAGATACATATAGTGGTTTTAGAGGGTCTAGATAAGATGAGTCTCATATCTGTTTCAGAGGACCCTATACTTTTAGGAAACATTTGGGACTGACAGTATGAAGATCTCTAATGTTTTTCAATGATTTTATGTCCTTGAAGTTGTGTAGACACATTCACATTTTATAGTAGATGTGGATAGAGTCATCTATGTTATAAACTGGTTTTTTTCCTATATGTATGAGGGAGGAGTTCAATCATTTATTTCATGACTTTAAGAGGGGGAGTATTTAGGGGTGTCATGATTGTACCGTGACCTTTGTTGGACATTTTGGTGGTTGGGAATGAAAATAGGAGATAACATGGTTCATTAAATAATGCTAAAACATCCAATACGTTTAGGCTGAGTATCAATGACCAGGTAGTTTACTACATCTCCTTCTCATTTTTGAGTGGAAGTGGGATGACATTACAATGGACTTTGTGTTGGGTATCCTGAGGACTCATCAGGAAAACGATGTTAATAATGTTATTTGGATAGTATAGAAATGTCCCTGAATTTCATTCAAATATATGATACATTGTTAGTGGTTCATATTGAATACTTATATATTAAAGATGTAGTAAATTTGACTAGCGGTTAGAAACTTTTGATTCATACCATGACTCTGGCATTACTTCACGTTTATGGAAGGGCACGAAGAAGGCCTTTGGTACGAATGTATTATTGAGTACATTGTTCCACACAAAAATAGATAGGATGTATGATCATAAAATAAAGGTTCATTAGGATATGTTGTGAGAACATGTTGAATACATTTATGGGTCTTGATGAAACACATTGAAATTGTGTGTTTTTCCAATGACTATAATTATTAAAAAAAGATCCATATAGCACTATATGAGGTAATTTATTGTAGGACATGTAGATCACCACAGTACATGATGTTGGTGAGTGAGTTATAGTTGTTGGGACTGAGTCTATTTTATGAGACATCTGAAAATTTTTGGTTGATATAGAATCTTATGGATTTCGATCAACATAGCCAAATGATTTATTCTAATAGAAGACGATGACCCCTAGAATTTCTAGAGTGTAGTTATTCACTCCTGTTTTTTCCTAGGTTGGGTCACATCTGGATATATAGAAAGGAAATGTTCGTTCCCAAGGGCAGTTAAATCTTTGAGGATATGGAGAGAATCGGGTTGGTGGAGAAACGATTTGAACAACCACTGAGATACAGTTATATGCATGATGTTTTCCATGTGTCACAAAATAAAAGGTATCACCCAGGCCCTTATCATGAGATCCATGTAGATGATGTTGAGCTTAAGATATTTTAATCCATTAAAAGGGATTTGATATGTGTGTTGTATTTTAGTGAGATAGTGTTGTAGGGATGACCTTGTCATTAGTTCATGTATTGTGGTGACATGGTCATGTGTTGGATGAAAAATATGATAAATATGTAGATATGTCGGAAAAGTGGCCTGAGGTTTTTTAATTAGAATATTAGAGATTCTATGGAGTATATAATTAGGATAATATTTTATAAGGAGGGGAGATTTTATGATCCATAACTCTTATAAGGATGAATAAGTATTTTTTATAGATACTATTTTTCCTTGTGGTTAATTATTTTCATTTGGGTTAAAGAATTTGGTTTGTGTTTTTGAAAATTGGGGATTTTGGAATGTGGGGAGCATGTGCACAATTGGGATATGGTGTGAAAAAACAATGTGTCGTAGCCCTATAAAATATCAAACATTGTACATAGTGGGTTTTCATGCATAACTCATTATATGAAAAACTATTCCCTCTATTGGGAGAAATTGTGAACCCCCTTGATTGGGAACATAGTTATGGTGATTGGTTTGTCAAATAGTTCATCAAAACCAATCAAAAAATGCTTGCAATTTTAATTAATTTGAAAATTAATTTTTAAAAAACAAGAACAACAATTTTATCCCTAAATCGGCCATATCTCAACCCCAATCATAGTGTCATGATTTTGAATTCTCCCAGTGGATTCCAAGCCCTTATGACCTCCTTTCATCATGATTTTATATCAAAATTGGAGATCTAATCTATCTTTGTTAGTGGTTTCTTTCTGATTAGATCTATCTCTCTCCCCCAATCCACTTCATAAATACGAGAGGGATGTTTATGAGTTTTTGGATATAGATCTAAATTTAGGATTGTAATTTAATATTTTTTGAAATCGTATATCTACTAATTGAATCAAAATATCATTATTCATTATTGATCCTCTCAAATATGGGATTTTTATTTGTGAGTTGTCGTCATCAATTTTTAGGTAGGTAACCTAATATTCAAATTCTATAGTGTTGATTATAATTTTGTATAAGTAAATGTATAATTTCAAAGGTTTTTTAAATAAAATTTCATATTGATTTAAAAAATAGTTAAATTATTTAATTAATGGAATTTTGGAACATTTGGATAATTAAAATTTTAATTAATTATCAGAATATTGAACAACTAAATTTGAGAATTAATTAATTATTATATAAATAGAAATCATCTTGGATTGTGAATTGGAATAATTTATTATTGTTTCAATTATAGGATATTGACATTACTGATCTATATTAATTAACTATTGAATTAATTATTTAGATTTCTTGTTGTTATTAAATCACTAACTAGAATAATTATTTGATAAATTAATTATGTGATTTTGATATTTTTGGATTTAATTATTTAAATGATGAATTAATTAGTGGGAATTTTTGTGATTAAACAATTGTATGAATTTTTTTAATTAATTTTTGAATTAATTATTTTTTCAATCATAAAGATATGTAAATTGATTAAATTTTATTAATTAAATGGATAATTAAATATTTAATGATTATGATGGTGTATTGTGATAAAATGGTTAGTTTTATCACATTATGATTAATAAGAATCCATGACATATGGGATATTTTTTTATGTTTGATGGAATAATATATGATTATTGGAAACAAAATAATGTACAAAATACCAATGTGTAGTTGCTAGAAGGACGAGCATGGGAAACATACTGATTCTATAAATAACAAAAGATTTCAATGTTCATGCAAGAAAGTATTGTTATATGGGATAACTACTGATGCTCAAAATAACCATGGGGAAAATGATATGGTCTGATGCACAAAATACCCACATGGTGTACAAAATTATTCTCTACACCAATAAGATTAAATTGTAAAATTGTTCCAATTTTCCATTACATTAATTTAATTGATAATAATAATGAAAAACATGTGATATAATGGTTTCTAATTGATTCGAGGAAATGGTACCTATTTTAGCTTGAAATGATGCTTGTATTGATATTTCTGGTTTCCATGGTAACTCGATGATTTTTATGCTTAAATATTGAATAACTGAAAATGTGACAAATGATTAATTAAAAATAGTACTTATTTATTTATACAATGTAATACATCACTATGGAATTGATACAATTTTTAGATGTCGTTGGCAGGGGCCTACAATGTTGTAATGACACCCTAATTGGGATTCCTGATTAGAACATGAAGAGATTTAATGGTTATTGGATATGAGAATAGAAATTTCACTATGATTTATAGATGATTTTTGTTGAAGCATGAATGAGTGATCATGAATTGTTTATGGGCACACATTGGAGTTTTCAGTGTCTTTATGTATTTTATCTTATTTATATTGACAGTTGACACCGACATTGGCATGGCATACATACTCATTATATTTGATATTTTATTTTTTATTTTGGTTATCTTGTGATGCCGGTATTGTTTTGGTTATGGCTATGGTTATACATTTTTATTACTATATATTTATTCCCATACTGTATTACTATGATAAATAGGGTATAGTCCACCGATGATTGTTATTCAACCATTACTGAATGTTGGAATCCATGAGCATGCAGGGAGGAGGGGCTTGGGTCATGCGACAGACCAACTCAGGGAAATGTTATGTTATACTCATTTCTGTGGGGTGGGTAAGGTTTCTAGAACCACCTCCACTAGTCGAGAGTCCCTATATTATTTGTATTCTATAAAACAAGAATGTTTCCATTATATGTGCCGATAGTCAGAAACATACTATTTCCCACAAAATTTCCATATAAATCAGTAATGAGGATGATGTTTAAAGGAATATAGTGGAATGGGTGTGAATTAGAGTCATGGTATATTTCTAATGGATGCAATATGGGGTATCTGGGTGGTGGACTGATTATATCTTGTCTTCCAAATGGTTGGGACACATAAAATATACATTCCCTTGATATTACAGGGTTTAGTACGAGCGTATCATATATCCATGTCTCATGGACTAGGCGAAGGACACTTAGTCTCCCACAGGGACCCAGAATGGGTCATGATGTGTTTGATACACAGGGTTATTCATGACCATATATCCTGATTGGGTCCAATATATCTTTAATGAGCATATCACTTTACCTGATCATTTTGATGTATGATCAAAGATCTCTGGCACAAAGGTGGTTGGTGTATTTGATCATCTTTGACTGGATTTGGCTAACATAGTTCATTTTAGCAGGACCTGTCTATCATATATGTTAATGAGGAAGTGCGTAGAATTCCCTATATGAAACCAAGTGTTTATACACAACAATCCTAACCTCATGATGAACCAAATAATATTTATTTCATATCCACTCACGATGATTTTATAAAGTTTTTTTACCAAAGGTTACTCTTTGGGCTGTAAGGTCCATGAGAACACATTCCAGATTGTTTTATGGGGGGGGGGTCAAGGAGAGGATGATGTGTAGTAATAGTCCATGACAGAGTAGTTCACATATAAATATATGAAACCTATTTAAAGGGATGGCTCCAGAAGGTTTTGGGAAGGATCAAATGGGATCTGATTAGAAAATGGTTCTATATCATGTTCAAAAATAAGACACTTAATTTATGTTTGATATGAACATTATGTTAAGGAAACAAAACTACATAGGTTTTCATTCATAGGTTGATGGTGATTGATATATAAATAGTACATAAATTATTGAGGTTACATGCATTAGAGGACTTCATATCCCAAATAAAAAAGTGATACAAGGTGAATCTGGATGTAGGGGGATGCACCATGGTTAAGGGAATGAAATATAATGGTAGAATGAATTATTTTCCACTTCAGATGCTTATGAAAACAAGATCGGCTAGAATAACCAATGCGATTTATGGTGGAAAATCTTCCCATGATCATAAAAGAATGAAGGGTTGGCCCTGAACGATAGAAAGAAAATGGGAAATAGTAATGAACATAAGTGAAAAGGGAAAGGGGTATGGGTGGAAAGATATAATGTGATACAGAAAAAGAAAAAAAAAAGGTAATGGAAAAAACCTAGAGCTTATTGATTATTCTAATGAATAAATACATACATAGTCAATAAATCTTAAGGATTTAAAGGATGAGGTGGAAATAATCATAGAATGAGAATTATTAGTCATTTCCAACGAGGACCATAGATTTTGGATCAACTAAAAAGTCATTATTATAATATGTGGCATCAGCAGAATGAAGATTAATGTGGAGGAACATATATAAACATTGGACAAGCTGAACAACCACTTTAAATACATTCTGACAAGAGACTTGGAAAAATGGTACATGGACATCATTTGGGGTTCTTTAATGATTGTGATTTTAATAATTTCAGTAATTTTTAATGTTTTTTTATTTACTAAATTATTTTATGGATCTCTCTGTATAACTGCTATGGTTTCTCACTTTTTCCTCAAATGTGATTTTGAAATAAAAATTAAATCTTCAGTCAAAATGGTAATCCATGAGAACATTATATTAATGTATGATCATGTAATAAAATAGTGAAATAAATTTGGATAAATTAATATGCATCAAAATATTTTGTCTTGGATACCCTCCAGAATATTAATATCATGTTAGTATAAGGCTAACAGCCCTTATACTGGTCAATTATTTAGATAACCTCTAGTGTTCCCTCTTTCGAGCCGAGGGTAACCTTTCTAGTACCCTTTTTTTAAAGATGGGATAACCATACATATTTCCTTTGAGCTCATATAATATTAATAATTACCAAATGAATTTGTGGTCTATAATATTCTAGAATAACCCATCACATAATCCAAAATCCATTCATTTTTTAGGAAAATGAGCATTAAATGATTCATTATAACATAACAAATGGATAAGAAAATAGGCCTTATCAATATTTCATCATCATAACTACATTCCATCTAGATAAAGAATAAATACCACAATATTGGATCATATCACCCATAAATCATAGGTAACATCAATGCATTTTATCAAAAATTAAAAATTCCTTTTAATGGTCACTTGAATATATCATTATGAAAACATACATTAGATTTTTAAATAATATATTAATTTATTTAAATTTTAAACATGTGAATGAAAATTTTATTGGAAAATTATGTCTGAAACATGTATTGTAAGGTTAAAATTACTGATTAGTCATGTTTTCATGAAATTCAATTCATGTTTTCATATTGAAATATATAGTCATTACTTTTTTCAAATAACTCAAAACTACCTCATTCTGCAAATAAAATATAATTTATTTTAATACATTTTGTAAAAATTCAAAAATTGGTGAAACATACATTAAAAAGTCATATGAGAATGTTAAATTCATTCATGAAATTTTTTTTATAATATATTAACATAGAAAAAAGTATTTTCGACATGATTTGGAAATAACATCACTACATAAAAATATTATCTTATTCTCTCCAATACACAGTGTGATAAAAATTAAAGATAAAAATTTATTCTAAATAAAGAACCAATGGATTATAAAATTCTTGGGATTATTTAGAGAGAGTTAATGAAATTTTATTATAGGAAACAAAATTATAATCAATCTTTATACAAAATGATATTTATGCATAAATCCATTAATCTATTGGTATGGACGACCAATACATTCACATTCAATTTGATGAAAAAGAGAGTGGATAACTGTTTTTATATGATTAAAATAAAATTATAGAATTTATTGTATACAATATTTTTATTCTATTATGAATAACATATATTTATAGATAAGTAAATTTAAATACATTGCAAATGAAGATTGGATCTTTTCCAGTAGACCTCCTTTATATCCTTTTTTTGTTAATTGGATCTGGTAGTTAGGAAATATAAAACCAAAAAATATTTCATATGAGTGTTTTAATTTAAATTTTTATGGTTTTTGTTCATCTGTATGGCTTAAAGTGGAATAAGTTAATGTTTAAAGGGGTTTTGTTATATTTGGGATGAAGGCACACACTTGGAAGTTCTAAAAATACATAAATATAATTATGTCATTCTTGTGGAATATTATTACATATAAATATATATTTGAATTAAATTATTATATGGTCAAAATATCATTGTAAAATGAAATTTTTATAGTTTTTTTTCAGTTTAAACATTTTCATTTAGGTTAACACCTTTGTTAACTGGGTTTTTAAATAAATGTGGTAATGAATTCAATGATCATAATGTGCTATAATTTTTTGTCTATGTATAAAATTAATTCATAAATAGTGGAGGGGTGAATTTTTTATAATATTTCTCATTATAAATATCATCATTTAATATTTTAATCATTTTAAATCATTTTACATATTATCAATTTTCAAAAAAAATCATTTATGATATTTTTGACAATATTTATTTACATTGTATTTAATTTCATGAGGATTGTTATTGAATTTATAATATATATATTTCAAATAACATAAATATCTATTTTTTATCCATAAAATTCATGGAAAATAATATTTCCACAAAATTTTATTTCTATTTTTATACAAACATTTAATTTCTTTTTTAGATTAATTGAATTGATATTTTATTACTGTTGTGTATGAATTTAATTAGACAAATTCAATCAATAAAATATATAAATAAATTTCCATGATAAAAAATTAATAAATAATTCAAATAACAATTAATAAGTGACCGTACTCTCTATTTATCATTATAATATAAATAAGGAGTTATTAAATACTAGAGAGTGACATTTTATATTTATACTTATCTTAAAATAACATTACCATCCCAGTCAATGAAAACAGGAACCATATGGCCTTATATTTTATACAAGAACGAAATACTACAATATTTAGTCATCAAATAGTATTAAAAATCTTATTTGAATTTGTATTTCATAATGCAATGTTTTAACTAAGTTTGATCAATTTTACCCTTACCAAGGTGAAAAATATTTATCACATTTTTTATTCGCAATGGAAAAAAATATTAAGATATATTTAGAAAATTTAATCCACTATTTTTAAAATATATAATATAATTTTATATATTTTAATTCCATATTTGGAATAAATATAGTTTAAAGGATGTGTGCTTGATAAAAAAAATATTTTTATAGTAAAATTTATTGTTTTTAATAAAAATATTTGTAGTCTTATCCCAGTACTAGAAAAAAAATTATGACAGTTAAAAATTTTGATTTAATATATAATGTATAAATTATAATAAACTCAACCAAAAAAAGTTATTGATATATTTTATTATGATAAAAAACATGTTGTGCATAAAAAGCAGTTTTATAGAGAGTCAACACTTTTACTATAAATTGATTTTTATATTTAATTATAATAGATTTATAACCTATGAATAAATTTTGTACATGGGTAAAAAATTATGGTGTCATAACATTTTTTGACATAATGCAACCCACCAATGAAAAATCTAAGAAATTACAGTCACAATAAATAATAATATTTCATTAGTATATCATTGTTGGTATAAAGTTAGTGTTTCATGTAATGAAACTTATCAAAAAAAATCCTTATTTACAGAACACATTATTCTATAACATTCCAGTGTTATACTCTACCCCCTAAAATAATTTTACCCACTAATATTTATCATTTGGATTATTATAAATTAAGATTTATGAATTTTAATCACATCCTCTATTTCTCAAGTAACCACGTTAAATTTTTGAGTCTTTGAGAAGAACCAGATATGGTCACCTTAAAAATATTCACCCGACCTGGTCACTTGCAAGACCTGATGGGTGTTCCCGATCCCCACAGTGGAATCACCTTTTAATCCGACTCCACAATACCACACCACGAAGGACCACTAGAATCCCTGACCACCTATTCAAAGAGCATTACCCAAACAGATAACAATTATTACCAAATCTACATCAACCAGGTGGTGTATATAGGGTGTTAGCCAATGAGAAGTAGGATTCCACCACAAAAATATTCCATGTGATAATCCTTATAGTAAAAAATTCATGCAACTTTTGTAAACAAGAAATACACGTAAAAATCTTTAGGAAATGTGACATAAAATAAAATCAACTTTTGAGTTGGCTATTTTACTGAATAAAAAGTTTTAATTAAAATGCACAAGGCACTGATTTTTTTCATCCATTCACATAGTATAATGATGATGGTGGTAATATTTCCAATGAGGACTAGAAATGGGAAGATTCGTAGGCACTAGCTCATTGTGGGTCCTAGGTGCCTCGTATCTTGGTGAAAGTAACCATACAGATATTTGTTCTCTTAAAAATCATCCACTAGTAGGGATAATACCCATAACATTTTGGTCCCTTAACAACAACATCATGATAGTTTATATAGTGTTTTCATCGTCAAACATGCTACGTGAAATAGGCGCTAAACCTCACGGGATCACTAGCATACTAGTGTATGTCCCCACACTTAGATACCCAAGTTCTCCCTCTTGTGCTCTAACAAGTTATAGAAGCCATTAAATTCCATTCTCACATTAAAATACAGTATCCAAATCACACAGACACCAAACAACCCACTCACATTTCACATAATTTCCTTTTTCATTCAAATTCATTTTGAAACCATACTCACACCCAAACAACCCACAACACATTTCACATCACCTTCACACTTCAAGAAATACATTAAAAAATTTATAAAACATTTAAAAGATTGTAAACATCACACAACAACCCATTCAAATGAAAATGTGATATTTTTAAAAGTACTTTGTAAATAAATCATTTTTAGAACATAGTGTCAATTGTCATATAAAGCCAGATACCATTTAAAATGTTCCTAATGAAATTACAAGGTGTGTTACCAAGATTTTCACAAAAAATCCTTCTGAAAACCATATTTGGAAACCAAATTAATGTAAATATAACATAAAACAAAATTATAAGCCTCATAATCATTTAATAAAACCATTTCATGATCCACAAAATAGTCCCAAGTGGTACAACATGGAATACACAAGAAAAACACACATTTTTAAACCAAAATGCTACATTAAAATTAAATAATCAACCAATGATACCAAAAATAGAATTTGATCCCCAAAAAATATCATAGGAATATTATAAATAAATAAATCATCCATGAAAACCAATCAAGAAATTCTTACAAAAGGAATCACCTACAACAGAAGTCAAAACATCAAATCCTTGTGTGAATGTTCACCCGCACCATCGCCGCACAACAAGATAGTTAAATAAAACCTAAAACCACAATATCAAACCAATAAAACCATGATTAAAAACTAGGTTTGAATCAATAATTTCTATATATTAATAACTTCATGAGAATGTGGATTAAATGCTTAGAAATAGGATGAAACCCTAATCAAATGGCAGAAGGAAGGAAGGTAACCCACATACATGAGATATCTTGAATAAAACGCCCCAAATACACTAGTATCTGAATTTATAAATATCCATGAATGAATGTGATGTTTTAATAGGGATGATTAGTTCATTTGATAACTAAAATGGAGGTAAAGGAGTATAAATTAAAGTTGTTGTAAAATAAAAAATTTACCCTTTCAAATCTGGATGATATGTGAAATCTATAGAAGTTTTTCTTTAATTCATGAGGAATATGAGCCCCAATGAGGGTTTAGATAGCATGGGTTGTGCCTTGTGAAGGAGTAACTAGATTTGAGTTATAAACACCAAAAACCATTAAAAATTTTATGAGATATTAAATAACCAATATTTTATTAATTTAGGTAATGGGTTTAAAGGATGGCCCTTTACCGTAATAAAAAACCATAATGAATCCATATTATGCATTAAAATAAGGTAAAATAGGATATGGTGGATTTAATATACTAGTGGATTCCAATTTAAATGTTTAATGGGTGTAAAATTATGAAATATTAAGGAGTTATAAAAAAATTTGTTTTTAAAACATCAAATGGGATCATTGTTTGGGAATAATCTAGAAAACACACCCTTTACTCCAAAAATACATAAGAAACCCCCCAAAATATAAAGAGTAATAATTGAATGAAAACATCATTTAAAAGAAGTTAGGTATGTGACAATTATCTTGACAATTAATATTTCGACACTCGTAAATCCCCATCATGTCCAAAATAAAAAACCTAACCAAACTGAAATGATAAAATAAACTCCATCAAGATTTTCCCACCCCCAAAATTCCAAAACACCTTCTATTGATAAATTAATTATGAAATACACTCACCAACCAAAACATACACAACATCCTAAAATGATCAACCACATTCCAACTATATCTGAAAACATAACATCTCAAAAACAATCTGAACAAGGCTCAGACATCTTACATGGAGTGAATAACAAAAATGAACTAGTTCACCTTAGTCTTAATTCAAAAAAACATTGGGTGCACTCCAATCACAATGTTTACTCTATGATTAATTTGGATAATAAATAACATTTAATTAGACTACCTATTTCCTAAACAACACCATTGGAAAAACCAAGTTACTGATATGGGGAGACCCAAACAGACTCCCCACCACAAGGGGAAAATTGAAAAGATCATAAATGAGACTCATATTGGGTCTCCCCACCATAATAACAAACCATAATAACCGACCAGCATGGGAAAACACAAAAATCCCCCCAAATTTAAATTGTTGTAAAGACTGCATAGGTTTTCAGCATGATTAGGGAAACCATAAGCTAACAGTGCAGAAATTTCAATCCAAAGGGGAATCTTCACATAGTTACATGTACTGAGGTGCACGACTATGTGGAGACCATGCAGTAGCTACTATCTCTTATCACATAGTTTCCTTGGTTGGTGCATGGTTACAACTAACTATGCACAAACCATGCTCTTAAATATGCCTAATTCAAATTTCATCCTTTTCTCTAAAAACACAATGTAAATCCAATGGAATAACATGAACTCGTAACATAACATCGAAATGAGGTCCTCCCACTTCTACCACTGAATGAGATCAATTGGAATAAGATGATGTCATCTAAGGTATAAGATATTTCCATCATTCATACTGAGGAAAGGATATTGTCCAATAGTTTGAGCGACCCAATGAATTCCCTTAACCATGCACCAACTTCACTCTGGGACCTGCAGCTAGAGCTCATATGATTGATGCATCTACAGCCTTGTACCCAGGATTTAGAAACACTTTAATGATACTTCTTCTTTTAGTCCATAAAAAATTACATTGTGATCTTAGATGATCTCATTGATACATGAAACACTTCCAACTCACATTACTTTAACATTTTATTTTACCAAAATAGGGGATTAGAGGATACACACATGTCAACCCCTGTTTATTCGAATGGGAAATAACATAATGAAAGGATTCATAGAAACACATTCTTCCAGAATATAGAATTTCAGAATTCTTTGAAGGGAGACATGCGTCAGAAAAAATATAGATTCATAATATTGGACAACCATCACTGTTATAGTAAGAAAAACACAAGACATCGAATTGCATCTCCAAAAAAGACCATGGTGACTAAAAAAAGATATGGAAATGGACCTTATGTCATGTCCCAAAAAGAACATGATTCCAGAAACCTTCCATAACTGAAACGGTTGTCTTGATTTTCCACACTAGTGCCCTAACAGAACCCTTTCTTCGTTGATACTATCAAAAAACCAAAGGCCCTTTAAGAAATCATTCTACAATGACAAAACTGAACTGCTTTCACCTTTGATAACTCAAGAAATATAATAAACTAAGGTCTATGTCAAAGTTCCACAACCACCCTCCCTCTACAAGGGGATCCACAAAACCAAAAATGAAGAGTGGTAAACTCAATCTCCAAATCTCAAGAAGAATGTCCTTATTTTGTTCAAATAGATGATCATTCCTCAGCGAATCACCATGGGCCTCACATCAGTCATGCATTAGCTCTTTCTGTGGGTGTACCCCAGCAAACAAAAAAAACAAAGGACCGAACGATGTTGGTAAGTTAGTCACAACATACCACAAAAAAAGAACCAAACACATGAGGGGATCCACCACATTGCCACCTGAACGATTTCTCAAATGTGATCACTGACCAACAATTCATTCCAACTTATAAACAAAACACAAACTCAAAACATAGTTTAAATAAGATGGGTTCCTAAACTTGAAACATCCCACAATAAAAATCCCTAAAACACATAATCCATCCCTCTAAACCAAACATTAACCAAACACATCACTTTGCTTAAAAATTATTCTATAAAAAACTATGTTGGTGGGTTGCACATTTTTCAATGGTATCTCATGAGCCTCAAACATGAATTTTCACAATGAAAACCACGCACCCACCTCATATCAATTGTGAATCTAATCATATTGGTCCATTAATAATCCATATTCCTATAGAATCCCATGCATGTGGTCACCCTTGAGAACAACAATGTCCAAAACCAAACCATTCCTCTTTTCAAAATCTAATCATTTTAACCATACATTTCCTTTCTCAAAACCTCTAACCATAAAATCAAAACCCAATTTACATCTTACATACCAACTTTAAACAACACCCATCATTCAATAAAAATTCACTTCAATTCCATTCACAACTGATTCGAAACATTTCAACCCATTTCAAAACACATCTAATTTCATGAAAGACACAATTTCATAAATAATCATTTAATAAAGAACTCAAAACGTTTTAATTGAAAAAAAGTTTTTAAAATTTCATAAAACATTTCAAATGATTAGTATTTACCAAATCCATATCCATATTCAACCCCGACACACAAATTCTAAAACACTTTATTCCATTCGAATCAGTATTCAACAGTTCAGAAAATTTTATTTGAAATAGATTTCCAAAGCCCACTTTAACATAATTTATGTTTTAAAAGGTGGTGTAAACACACCATTTACCATTTCAAAAAAAATATTTAAATTAAATTCCACCCATTCTAAAATGAAATTATCTCTACATTATTATAAAATTATTTCACAAATATTTCATATTTCTTAAAACTGAGTCATTTTTATTTGAAGAAAAAATTACAAATATTCACAAACAAAAAGAAACAATACAATATGAGTGGAATCTAGTATTAGTGGGTGACTTGGAAATATGTTTGGTGGTCATACGGCAATCAATTCTCCATTAGGGAGAGTGTTCTACAGAAATATAATAGGCTCCACATGGCTTTTCGGGCCCTTTGAGCTCATTGGGACCATCATCCCAACCCTATTTTCATTTCCCCCAATCGTCATTGAACAATGAGAAAAATGGAACTCAGATAAAATCTGACTTCCCCTGGAAGCATTAATCTCATCACAAGGTGTGTTGTCTAAAAAACCTACTAGTAATCAGAATTACATGTCCCAAAAATCTTATCATCCAACTATTCCAGTCTTCCACAAATAACATGACCAAAGGGAGCGAACCTCCCTTGATACAATTCTGTCACAAACTAGATCTGGCCACCTTCAAAACAAGCACCTCACCTAGTCTGTGTCATGACCGGAAGGGAATTCTTGATCCCCACAGGTTGGGATAAGATCTCGGGTAGCACATATGATTGTTTGGGAATGATTTACCTGGGTATAGAAACACAAGACAACCATATAAAATAAATAAACTGATTTTTAATTTTCCCCCTATAAAGTAATTAATAAAATTCAGTATTGCGAAACAAGTATTATACTAAGCCAAAAGCCTATAGAAAAAGTGTAAATCCAAAATGGGCTTCTCATGAACCACCTCAAGGAAAGGGGGAATCACCCTCAAGCCAACTCTACAATAACACACGACCAATTACCACTAAAATCCCAGAACACCAGTTCTATGAGCTTTACCCAAACTGATAACAAAAATTACCAAGTCTACATCCTCCCAAAGTTGTATGTAGGGCTTGAGACAAAGCCCAGTAAGATCCCCCAATAAAAATATTCCATGTGATAATAATTATAATAGAAAAATCATTGATGTTTTGTAAACATTAAAGGATAGTAATAATATTTAAGAAATGCAACTTTAATAAAATCAGTTTTTAAGTGGGCTATTTTAATGAATAAACACTTTTATATAAAATGCACAAGATAATAATTTTTTTTCATCTCAACACACTATATGCCATTGATGAGTTTAAAATGTCCAATGAGCACTAGAAATGAGAATTATCCAAGGAAATATCTCATTGTTGGTCTCAGGTACCTCATATATTAGTGAAAGTAACCATACATAAATCCTTTCTTGTACACAAGAGCAACTACTTGGGATAATATTAATTACTTAGTGGTCCCCCAATATCATCATCATCATATTTTAGTATGTGCATTCATCATCAATCATTAAATGTGAAATAGGGGTAAAACCTCACAGGATCAGAAGCATACTGGTATACGCTCACCCACCTAGATAACCGTGTTTTCCCTCTTGTGCTAAAACAAGTTCCACAATTCATTAAATAACATTTTCACATTAAAATACCATTTTCAAATCTCTAAGACACTAAACATCCCACACACATGTCCCTTGATTTCCTTTTACCTTCAATTTCATTTCGAAACCAAACTCACACCAAATCAGCCCCCAACACATTTCACATCTCATTTACACTTCAATAATCACTTTAAAAAAATTTATAAAACATTTCAAATATAGTAAAAATCACATAACAGCCATTTCTCATTATAATACACCATTTTGAAAAGTACAAGTCTACCAATATCGTTTTCCAATATATTTTCAACTCTTACATAAATCAATAAACCACTTCAAAAATTCATGAATCAATTCCATTGTGTGTTACCATGATTTGCACATACTATAATTCAAATAAACCTATTTTTAAACCAAATGCATCCCTATATATCATTGAAACAAAATTTTCATCAATATAACCATTTAATAAAACCATTTCATGAACTATTAAATAGTCCCATGTGGTACAACATGGGATATTCAAGACAAACATAAATTTTAACATGAACATTCTACTTTAAAATTTCCCACTCAACCAATGCTACCAAAAATAGTTTTCACACCCCGAAAAACGCATTAAGATCATGATAAATAAATTAATCATGTAATCTGACTCGTTAAGAAAATATTACACATAGAATCACAAACCAAAAATGTCAAAACACCAAATCCTTGTGTGAATGTTCACCCACACCACCGCCACAGTAGAAGAGAGATAAATAATACATAAAACCAGAAGATTGGACCAATAAAACCAATATCAAACCCTAGGATTGAATCCCTACGGTATAGAAATTAGGAGAATCAATAAAATGTGGATGGAGCCCTAAGGTAATGGAAAAACCCGTTAGAAAATGGAAGAAGGAAGGAAGGAAACCCACTTACATTAGGTATCAAGATTAGAACGTCCCTAATTAACCATTAGATGAATTTAAAAATAGCCAAAAACAAAATTGATATTTGAATAAGGCTGAATCAGTCGCATGAGAACTAAAATGGGGGGAAAAGATTTAAAATTGAAGGAGTCATGAAAAAACATGTTACCTCTTCTAATCTGGACGATTTGAGAAATCCAGAGAAGGTTTCCCTAATTCGTGAGGAATATGAACTCCAATGAGGGTTAATAGGGAATTTGGGACCGCCTTAGGTAATTGTGCTTAGGTGAGAGTTTCAATCACTGAGAAACCTAAAAAATGAATGATATATTAATGAATTAATATTCTATTGTAGGAAGTGGGATTACAGGCTGGACCAATACCATAATAAAAACCCAAATCCATCAATATTATATATTCCATTGAGGCCCAAGAGGATATGGTGGTTTTAATATACAATGGGATGAAAATTGTCCAGTGGAATGGGTATAAAATGATTAAAAACCAAGGATTTTTTTAAAAAAATTTGTTTTTAAAACCTAAAATGGTATCACGGATTGGCAAAAATCATGAAAACACACACTTTCCTCCAAAACTACATGGGAAACCCCCAAAAAATTAATAATAGAAATTAAATGAAAAGTAATTTTTAAAGAATTGATGGATGTGATAGTCATCCATTAAACACTAACTAAGAGAGTTAATTTTAAATAGTACAATAACTCTATGATCTATGATTTATACTGTGTGTTCGTCAATGCAATCATAATGATCTAGAAGTATGACCACTATGTTAAAGGAATGTGATGGAAAATGTATTTACATGATTTTTGAGATAAATTAAAAAAAACATGAACTTGGTAGAGGTTTGGAGGATGTGCAATGAAATAATAAACCATCCCAACATATCCAAGAATATAAAATTCGAAATGTACCACGAAATTAGCATTCCATTATTTTCTAATATCACAACCATAATCCATGGTGAAATTAATAGGAATACCTTCTCACCAACATTGAATTCAGGATTTTTCATTTAGTTATTATTCTAAATTTTCTATCAACTCAGAAATTCATTTTTATTAAAGTAAATGTCTCTAGTTTTGTCATCACTTTTGGAAGATAGATCAAGTGAAAATATCCTTATTTCTTCAAAATCATACTAATATGAGTAATTTAATAATTTAAACATATTATTAATTTAATAATAAACCAGTGAAATATTATTATCACTAATTACTATGATATTCATTGAAAATATCTCCAAATATCTTCTATGGATTGTATAATTATATTAAACTGACTATCTGTCTGTGGATGAAAAAAATTACTAAAATAGGACTCTATATATAGATGATGCTAATTAAATCCTCTAAACACAAATGTAAACCATTGATCATAAACACATTTAATATAACATGTTACTCGATGAAACTCTACTAGTTATTTAATTCATATTCTATAATTTTTCTCAATAGGGAAATCCACATTGATTGTAATTAATTGTGGTAACTCTGACTGTTGGTCAACTATATCTAATATAGAATCATGGCGTTTAGTTTTTTTGGTTGTCCAAATACAAAATACATTGCGATTTTTCCCATTTCCCTTCATACATGTGAACTTTTTATAAATTCCCATTATAATCTTATCTCAATGAAAAATATTACTAAAATAATATGAATTGGAAATCATACTATGTGATATCAAGTTTTATGATTCCCCACAAAAATTCTTTTTTGACCTCTATAAATCATGGTACTTCAAGGTAGAATAGTGACTGATGAAATATTTGAATGATCCAATAATTAATTCCTCATGTATGGAATTGAATAAACCCATTAATTGTTCCTAAAACATTTCATCCCTTATTAATAAAGGTCAAACTCATGATCCTTTACCACCTTCCACTACAAATCTAGATCATCAATCAATGACTCTTTAAGTCTTACACGAATAGATATTTGAATAGTTATCTAATAAATATAATATTTCTTCCATTCAATCATGACTTCAATATCCATTATTAGTATATAATCCCATGCCTAACATACATAGAAATTACATCATTTTTATGAATATTAAGAAAAATAGAAATCTACATTCATGGGAACCATAATAATATAGTGAATTTAATATCAAGGAACATATTATTTGAATTTTGTAATATATATTTAACAAAACACAAAATGGTTTTTTTCTATTGGTATTCCTGTATAAATCCACTATTGATTACCCAATGAAAGGAATCATAAGATTTTGGTGATCTCAGATGCTTGGTAAGGTTAATCAAGGGAGACATGTTAAGCGTAAAATGAGA
The DNA here is from genome assembly GCA_963277665.1 of Viscum album. Classification (NCBI taxonomy): domain Eukaryota; kingdom Viridiplantae; phylum Streptophyta; class Magnoliopsida; order Santalales; family Viscaceae; genus Viscum; species Viscum album. The sequence continues at coordinate 644,795,118 of OY728121.1, read as the reverse complement.
ATACATGTATTACAAAATGATCTTAACATTACAAGATCATAACCTACAGATAAAATATTACATTCAAGAGTCATGGAATACAGATTTACTATCCATAACACATGAATCATTCCAATGTCAATGTACATTATTCAAGAAATCATAACATTTTTATATCACATATAATTGGGGATAAACATAAACATATAACAATGTGAAAATTTAAAAATTCAATTAAGTTTACTCATTGATTTATGGAAATGAAATCAGGACCCCACAAAATGTTAGGGACATGCATCCTGATCTATGCTAACATTTTATACATTTAGTCAGGTTCACGCTTAAAAAACATCCCATAGAAGTCAATGATCATTGAAAAAACATATTGGGAAACCTTATATGGATAAAACATATTTTATGGGACACAACATAGTCTGATGTCATATTCTATTAAATATAATGGATCGTGTTACCCCTTATCATCATAGAGGATCATTTTTCACCGTTTTCCCATAGTTTACCGAGTTTCCCAACTTCACATAGGTGATCAGGTTTAACCATATTCCCATAGTTGATAATGATACACATTTTTTACATTTTGGATCTGGGAACACCTATTTCTGATAGTGGATCAATCCTATCGACTTATTTTCTATCATTATCTCACGAGATAAAATTCATTACCCCATAGAATTGAAGGATATATAGTACCACCAATCCCATAAAAAATTATACATACATGTTCCAAAATATCTTAAAAACATCATATCAGTACCCATAAAAATGATATGTTTCATAAATATAGTTTCATAACTCTATAAATTTAATAATGAAGCTTTAGGGAAATAATGGTCGTGACTACGTGTATGTTTTTACATTCCACACATTCCATTCTTCACATTAAAACAATTCCAAAATTCTCTTTATCAGATAAATATCTGAATGGTACTTTTAAAACCATTTCATACAAAGGTATCAAATTGTTAAAAATGAATTCAATTATCATATAATTTTATTAAAGAAATAATAAAATTGGAAAACAAATAATTCTCAAAGAACACTTATTTGAAACCGAAAAAAAGAAAATCTTATTTTAATAAAAGAATTTTATATATTATCTTAAGTACCAAAGATCAGGAAAATATCACCATTACAATGATAGAACATTAAATGTGAAGTTATTATATAACTAATGAGTGATTAATATATATGGATAATATGATACAATTAATGGAAGAATAATAATAAAAAATACCTATAAACGAAGACATTATAGCAATAAACTCTTACCACTTTGGTAACATTAAAAGACAATTGTGATAAGAGAATAAAACTATAAGATATTATAATATAATTAAAATATGTGTATTCATGATATAACATGTAGAAGGTATGTATGTTCATCACATAGAACATAGTTTCATGACATAACATGTGTGTCCAAAATTGAAACACGAGACAACATTATGTTACTGATTTTGTTACTTTTGAACCGTAAAACCCATGAACAATAAAAAATAAAATTGATAATTATATTCCCAAAAAAATTATTGTATTGATCATAAAATAAATTTATAGTTCTATATACACCTCATTAAATGAGTGCAGAACATCGAATATATCTCCAAAATAAAAAAGTGAGATAAGAAGAACCTCACCATAAGTATTGATTTATTAATACATATTAAAAACACATGTATAATAAGTATATGTTTGTTATAAATCTAAAAAAATTTAGTTTATATATAATAAAACATATTATTTTATTATAATTTTATTTAACACACTTATGATAAATTTCAGGTTAATTTTACATTTTGGGAAATATTTGCATTTTTTCTCATATATGTTTTGACTTTTTGTTATGGATCCTCTTACATAGATCTTTATTTAAATATTTTTTAAAAATTTAAAAAATGATATAAATATTTTATATATTCATTATATGAGTATTTATAATAATATATTTTATATATAAATATGAACTAGAATACATCATTCATGGAGATGGTAGGTCATACATACACATAAACACTATTTATATTTTATTTTCATATTAAATGAATGAAAGTAAACAAAAAGGGTATAAATATATATATACTATAATTCCATTATAATTATTATTTCATTAATAAACTATATTTTTTCAAAACAATGTTTAATAAATTCCATATAATTTGTGAATGAATCATAATGCTTTGAGGAGGCGATAGTGGACACGTCCACAAATGATGATATCGTATTCCCAAAAAATGTAAAAAATGAAGTTATGTTTAATATAATAATTAAATAAGAAATATCAAATAAGAAATATCATATATATCATATAAAAACCTAATTAACTTAATTATTTCCAAACAGTAGTTGTGGTAATGGAATAAAAAACTACATGTGTTTGCGTGGCAGTAGTGAGCTTTATAAACAAACGAGGATAATGTATCCAATTTGATGGAACAATATGTGATTATCGGTATCAAAAATAAAAAAAAAATAACAGTATCATTAATAAACATAATTTATAATATAATCATTTAAAATTAATAATTTATAGGTTCATAATGAAAAAAAAAGTTCTTATTGAATGATGATAGCTATTTTTTAGAAAATCCTTTCAGTTTCCACCAATGGGATTCACTGGTTGGATTTCAGCCCAAATTTCAGCTTTTATGAGGAAGGTATGATTGTTTTGAGAACAATTAAGATGGCTTTGATTGACCCAATGTTTCCTGAGAGGTGTGAGGTAGGGGAATAATGAATTCCATTTTATTGAGGAAAAGGGGTGGAATTATATAAATACCATTAGGAAATAACTATTGGGAGGTCTCCCTTACCTCATGTTATTACCAAATGGCTAAATAATGGATCTAATGATATTTGTGGTTTAAAAAATCATCCAATACCCAAAATAATAGATTTTTTATAACGTTCCCCATAATATCTATGTTTCTCAACTATTATCATTTTTGTTTTTGTTAATGTAACTATTTTCAAACCTTTGTAATTGAAACATTAAGACTAAATTAAATTTATATTTATAATACAATATTTACCATTTTAATTTTACTTACGATAAAATTTATTAATGAAATAAAGCCCATGTGTAAATATTAAAATTAGCATATGTCACATGAAAAATCACTTTTTAAACGAAATGGTGGTAAAATTGTTGGTAGCATTCAAATGATAATATTTTAATTATAAATGATTAATTGGTCTATCAATAGACCATAATTTATATTTTCTAACATAAAGAAATCAATTTCAATAATATAGTATTATTTGGAAATTTTAAAGCTTTTAATAAAATATCATTTATTTAATTACTAATAAAACAAATAATTATCACATTTGGAATTACTTAAGACGTTAATCTATATATTTTTTCTCTTAAAAGAAAAAAATGAATTAATATGATGAATAAATCAAATTTAAAATTATAAATATTTTATACATCCAAACTAATGTGGTTTGTTATCCATATCTCAAGTCATTGTTAATGTTAATGATATGTTAGGTTCCATTTTTGTTCTTTACATTATATAACTTCTTATATATCTCATTTTCAAGGAAGAGTATCTAAATGAAAAATAAATATATATTAGGATGAGTTAAGCATCAAAATATTCCTTGTAAATGGGTGTTGGAATGGTTTTGGGTCATCTATACACCTTATAATGTAAATTTAATCATTATGTGAGGTTTTTCTTAACTTAACAACTATAATTAATTTTAACTATTTTGAATAACCATTTGGAAAAAAAATTATCTTTTTAGTCCCAAAATTTAATATGAATTAAATATACATCTTTGTGTATTCCAAAACACTATTAGAAAATTGAAAAAAAATTAATTTCAATTTAATCCCATAGATTCTATGAGACAACAAGTTTTTTTAGAAGAAAAGCTCAAACGATTGAATGTTTTTTATATCCAATTTCAATTTCAAATATACAAAAATAGCCAAAAGTGGATTAATTTCTTTAAAATTGATCTTATTAGACTTTAAATTAAAATTAAAATATGACCTAACTATATAAATATATTATAAAATGCATGTTTTGACTTAAAATTCAGTATTTTCACTATTCGCCAATACATGAAATATTTCATAAAAAACACTAAAAATCACCCTATACAAATTTTTTATTTTGAATTCAAACATGATGTTTATTTTATCTAATTAAATTTCATAAATTTTTTATAATCATTTTTATTGTTATTCACATAAGGATATAATAATAGATTCTTTGACAAAATAATATTTTCAAATATATAAAGACTCTATGAAAAATTATATATTTATCATCAATATTTATTATTTATACAAAACAATAATAAATAATATTTAAAAAATAGTTATTAATATTCATATTTCAATTATTAATGGAAATTTTATAACTATCTTGTTTAAATAATTATAAAACATAAAATTTGTTTCATTGAAATGTAGTGTTTCATATAACACAATCCATGTTTTTATTGCATTTATTACTAAGTTTTCATAGTTTATAGAATAATTAAATTATAAATTAGTGTTTCATTAAAAAAAATCAATAATTTATATTTATTTACCTGAAAATAGTTCATCAGAACTTAGGGTGATGTATTTTACCACCATAAAATTAATTTATTCCAACAACATTCATCCTGTTTATCATTGGATTAATACATGAAAGAAGATTTAGTAGAATCCCACTTCATAAAAAAATACTAAAATTATTTTAATAAGAGAAAATTTTAAATGTAAGGGTTACCCAAATGAATTCATAACTACATCTCTGTATAAGATAACATAGGTTAGGAGAAAAATATACACATTAAATATTAGTCTAACCAACATATTCTAATGTATGGGGATAAATAACATGGTCATGAGTATGTTAATGATGAGAAATCCGAAAAAAAAATAAGCCTGAAAAATTCATTGATATCATCAAAAATGATTATAACATGACTAGATTTTATTTCAATACATTTTTACAGATGTTAATGTATTTTACTAAAATGATATTGATAGATGGTTTTAAAAAATCTCACCCTTTTTTGTTCCTTGATCAATTTCCACATCATCCCTTATTCCATGAAATGATGATGAATATTTTGTACCAGAAAAAATAATGGATCATAAGATCCATAGAGAGAATTATAAGTCAATCTGTGTATCTTAATAAAGTATCACATAAAAAATTGTTATCAGATGTTATTCAACATAAATAAATCCTCATATGGTGAGATAATATGTCAATCTCAGAAACATAATCCAAATTTCCACATAAGCATTCAATTAATAGTTAACTGTATAAAACATTCGAATTATAATAATATTAATAATTAGAAACACTGTCAATAAATTTATCAATATTACTTTTACATTGATCCCCTATATATAATTTTGTATCTCTTGGTTGTCACACTCCAAACATGTGAATACATTAATAGTGAATTTTTGTAAAACATGGTAATAACAAGAATTACAATAAAACAATATTTATAACATGATTGTTTCTATAGTTTAATATTTATTATAAATTTTCATTCAATCGGAGAAAATTTTATATAATTCGTCCTTTAATGAAAATCCTGTTCAACAAATACTTTATCAGTTATAAGTTCATCAATACTAATATTATCCAAAACCATTATCATTTCATCCTTGGGAAACCACATTTTCTCATCATATGGAACACATTATAGGTTAACTTCTCTGAATCAAAATAAAACCATTACATTCGATCACTTTTATATATCATTATTACCAATAATCGTGTCCATTTAATCGTTCAATGAAAATTATACACTTCATTATTTGTATAACATTATTCTTGAATTCTAATAATTATATAGTTCAATCATCCATCTTAATTATTAGAACATTACATTGGCTCCATCATCATATTCATTAATACCCCTTTCCATGAATTTGAAATATTAATCATGTCTTAAGGTTCCCAAACCTCCATATAATATTACTTCTTACAATTAAAATAAACATTACTGGTAGAAAATCACATACCATTCACATGTCATTTATAGTATGTCTATCCAATCCTTGTCCCACCATCCTGATTTTCTCTAAAGGGTTTAAACTTTCAACATAAATTAGTACAATTCTCATTTCTTCCCTATAAAAAAAATACAATTTTATCCTAGTTTATTCTAGTTTCTTAAATTTTCAAAGAGAAGAAGTAATTTCTATGAAACATATATCATAGAATAAAACCATATAATCAGGAAAATCACTTATAAGTGGTCTGAATCATGGGACATAATTTTTAATATAAGACTACTATGTGTTATTCTTAGAGACACCCCTAGACATGAATAAAAAATATCCCGAAATATATCTCTAATTTTTTGTCATCATATTTTCCAAAGGTTGACTAAAAATTTATATTGATACCGGATATAGACTCCAAAGATTCATTAAATGGATATTAGATAATTTTTTATGAATATTCATCACATTACAATATTACATTCCAATGGGACACAATTTTATATTTTATTCAGATAATATGAAGAAATTATTTTAATTTAGTGAAATATCTTCAACATCTCTATAAAAGATTATCTCCATTTGGTACTCATACTTAATACCTTTATTTATAACGTGGGGAAACGATACATAATAAAAGGGTGAGATAATATTATTGTAATTTGTAATCAAGGGATGTATGTTTATTATAACATTAAAATAACGGTATTAAAACATAAACATAACATTAGAAGATTATAACATGTATATCAATGATCATTGTCAAGTGTCATTGAATAATTGTTGGTTGTTATAAACACATGAATCATATGGTTTTTAAAAATAGCAATTCATGAATGAATAACATAGGGATAAGATATATACTTGTGTCTCAAAAAAAATATTCTTATGTTTTGAACATCTTTAAATAGAAATTGGATCACCCATTTTATTAGGGACTTGAAATCTGGCCCTCACATAAACATTTGGACATGAAACCAACCCCTTGCAAAATTTTGTGAACATATAATCAATTTTAAGCTTAAAATGATTTATTATACATAAAGTATCATTAAAAAAACATATTAGGGGACTTCATGGGGAGTACACCTATTGGGAAGGACACACCACAAGCCACTCTCACATCCCTTTCATTATTACGAAATTGTTTTCCTCGTGTTACCAGAGTTGATAATATTTCCCAAGGTTCCCATAGTTGATCACGTTTCCCCATTTCCTATATAGGACTGGGTTTCCCCATATACCCATAGTGGATCATGACCCTCATGTTTCCCATTCTGGACTAGGACACACCTATTTCCCATTATGGATCATTCTCATCGTAATTTTTTACAAAATGATTTCATGAGATATAAATATTTACCCAATTCATTAAATGGAGTTATAGATCCCACCCATGACATAACAAAATCATACATACTTCTTTTGAAGATAATAAAAAATAATCATATATTAACCATTAAAAAGATATTATTTCCTCAAAATAATATAACAGCCTATGAAATGAAATTTTTGTCAATAACATTTCATCATATCATTGAGTACATAAATTACTTTTTCATCATAATAATTACATCATAGTATAACCCGTGAAAAGAGGTCGATTTCAAAATCATAAAACCCATTTAAAGAGAAAAAAGATTGATAAAAACCATTCCATCAAAACATAATCAATTAATGAAATAATATAAATGGTATTCTTGGATAATATCTGCAATAAATAATAAATAATAATTTATTATGTAATCTTAGATAGAGATGGAATTTGAATGATCATGTGGAATATTTCAAATATAAAATATCTTTAATTTAGTATAATTTTCATTAAAAATATTCAAAATAATTTTTATTACAAATAAAAAATTACAATTACATTTACAAAATAACTTGGGTAAATTTTTTTTCCCAATTTGGGAATTTCTTTAATAAAATACATAATTTCTAATAAAACTTCACATTAAAATACATTGAAATCATAAAAATAAGGTCTGAAATAATCTTGAAAAATATTTTCTATAAATTAAATTGAAAACCTATAAAAAATATTGAAATATTTGAAACAATTTTATTTTAAATTAGCCTTTGGATACATATAATAGAAGAATTGAAAAAAAATTTAAAAAATTTAAACATATTTCACTTTTGAAAACATATTTTAATGAATGAAACATGTAAGAAATGAGTTTTTAGAGTATCTGAAAATTTATTTCTTGAAAAATAATTTTTTCATACATAAAATATATATTCATCAAGGAAATTATATAAATGATGTAACATTAGAACATACATTCTGAGTAGTCATTTTATTCCTTAAAATGATTGTAAATGTTTATTTATCAAAATTCGACATGAATTTTCCATTGAAAATCATTTTTTGAAAGGTAAAACATATGTGAAAATTTATTTAATTGATCACAGTATAATATTAATTTAATTTTAAATTTTTTTAAAACATGGTTCTTAATGAACTTGTATTTATATAAATAATGTTTTTAAATGTTGTTATGCACACCTCATAGAATAATATTGGTTATTGATATAACCTGTGTCTCAATGAAGGAAACATGAGGCTAGTTGTCACTATCGATTTCATAACATTTTAACTGTAAAATCCATGAAAGATAGAACATAAAATTGATATATAATATAACATATAATTATTTATAATTATCATAAAATAAATTAATGGGTAGTATATACACCATTACAAATACACAATTGGTGAACATGTAATGTATCTCACAGATTTAAAAGTGTGAAGATAAAACAAATACCCTAAGTCCTGAATTTCATCGTACATGTTAAAACCATTTGTATAATAACTATATGTTTGATAAAAATATACAAGACAACAAAATGTTTATATATAATACAATATATTATATTATTATGACTCTATATTTCACATTTATTATAAATTTCAAGTTAATGTCAGGTTTTGGGTAATATCTGTTTTGTCACTCAATTATGTTTCGACTTGTCGCAATTGATCTCATGAATGTGATCCTTATATACATTAATAATGAATCTAAAAATTTATGGAAATATAATATATATTATGTATATAAATATTTATAATTATCTATAAAATATAGAAATATTAAATGGAATACACTATTCATGGAGACAGTAGGACATACGTACTCTTGAATATTATTTTCTTTTTATTGTCTTACTGAAAGAAAGAATGAAAATGAAATATATATATATATATAGTATAATTATAATTTCCTTGTTTTCTAATATTTTAACAAAACTGGTCTGTAATAAATTATATGTAATGTCTAAATGAATAAAACTGCTTTGAGGAGGCGATAATCCACACGTTGAAAAACGAAGATATAAAAATTACACAAAATGGAATGAATGACCGTATTTTATATTATTTAAATATAATTAAGGATATAATAAATTTAATACATATCTTATAGAATCCTAAATTCCATTAATATTCCATACATTGAGTGGTGGTCATTGAAGAATGAACTACATCAGATCGTGAGGTCGTAGACCACCGTACACATGAACGATTGATGCGTTTGGAATTTTATATAATTGTGTTTTATAATGGGTAAAAAATAACATATATATCTATAAATTATTAGAATAATTAGTTTATTATATAATCATGGAATACGATGAATTGATGGGGTGTTTATTAGAATAAAATACCAGGTGTTTTTTGAAGGTTGTTTACTCTTCTTTGAGTAACTCATTTTAGTTTGCACCTATGAGATCCCAGGAGGGATTTATTCCCCCATGAAGGACTATAGGAATATTCTAGAGTTTTATAGATATAATTTTGGTTGATTTTTTATGAGAAAAATAGTATTTAGAGGTGTGATCTAGGCATAGAGCGAATGCATTTTTATAGAGGATGAGGGGTTGGAATCATATAAATACCAAAAGCTAAACCCTACTAGTTGGAATACATTTCCTCACGTGATTATAGAAAAAAATAGATTATTGGGTTATTAATGATGATTAAAACCTCCTCTATATAATTATAATTTCATTTAATAATTGGGTTCTAATACTTCTGAGTTTACCCAATTTAATGATTTTGGATTTTATTAAGGAAACTTGTTTTAAAAAATAATTAATATTACCATTAAGAAAAAATAAAGATATGTTCATTTGAAAATATTTACCCACTGGAATATATATATTATATATATTTAAAAAAATACCATGGTTTTTTTAAATTTATTTTAAATTTTGTTATATTTGTTTCACAAAAACACTACTTTAACATAATCCATTCTAACAATGTTTTTATTATTTAAGGATAAATATATTAATTATAATTGATAAATTGTTCAATTAATAAAATCTATTTTATATTCACTATCAACTAAAAATAATTTTTCAGGATACATTTTTTTTAGTTAATTTTAAATATTTTAGTAATATATCTTTTTTTAGTTAACTATTACCTATATAATTACTCCATTTGAAATTCCATAAGCAGTTAATCAAAATAATTATGTCTAAAAAAATATAAAATATTATCAAGAGAAACAATCCTTTAACATTCAAAATAATGTCTCAAAACAAACTAATTTGGTTTTATCTCTATATATGAAGTCTTCATAAATGATAAATATAAAGTAAGTTTCTTTTTTTCCTTTTTCCTTACATAACATATTATATAGGTCAATTTCCTAGATTATTATCCTAATAAATCATAAAAATCGATAATAAAGAGGTTATGGAAGTCATATGTCTAGAAAAGATGTGTTGGAAAAGTGTTGGATCAAATATAAACCTTATATTCTATGTTTATTAATTAGGTAATATTTTTCATAGCTTAATCAATGTAGATAATTTTATCCTTTTTCACAAAACATTTCAGTCAAAAGAATTAGTTGATATTATTATTACACAAATTTCACACTAATTCAAAATACATATATCCATTTCACTAAATTTAATTCAATAAATTGGCTAATATTAATTTAACATTAATTCTACAAACACCGCAAGGCATTGGGGTTCTATGGACAAAGATTAAGAAGATTAAATTTTTTTTTTAAATATCAAAATCAAATTGGTTTAAAAAATCATAATTGTATTTATTTATTTATTGTTGATATAATTAAAATTTAAATCCAAATTAAAATACTATTTAAATATATAACTAAATTAGAAAAAAATATGTTTTCAACTAAAATTCTATATTTTTCACTATTCATCAAATATAGAAATGTGTTAGAAAAAACCCAGCAATACACTCTATGATAATTTTGAAATTCTGAATTCCAAATTGAAATTTATTATATATAAATATATTTTAAAAAGTTTTTATGATTGTTTTTATTGTTTTTCAATGAATAACATAATAAATAGTTTATTTGAAAAAATAATTTTCTAAAACATATAATAACACCACCTAAAATTAAATTTTTTTCCGAAATAATTTTATATACAAAAAACCAGTATAAATAATATTTAAAAATTAGTTATTTATATTAATATTACAATGTTTAATTACTATTTTTTTACCATATAGTTTTAATAAATATAATAATAAAATGTTTTTTCATAGAAAATTATTGTTGTTTATAAACGATGCCATGTTAGTGTTCCATGTAGCAGAAGATTATCTTTGTTCAGAATATAATGAAATAATTAAATGGTGTATTGTGAAACAAAATACATAAATTAAAAATAATTTATTTGAAAAAAAATTCATAAAAACTTGTGGTGTTACAATTTGAAAATGTAAAATGTCTTGGATATTTTATTATCATTATCGTAGATAATCTTATATGATAATTTGACTCAATGTATCTACCACCAAGACTACATTCATAGGGTTATAATTTTTTGGGAATTAGTAATAATTAATCTACTAAATCCATAGACTATGATACATATTCACCTCTTATTTTGATAATATAATATTTTATTAATTTATAACTAATATATATATCACACATTTTCCATCAAGGTATTTTCAAAATATATTTATGGGAGCAAATTTCTCATGCATAATACAAATCATTACTAGGGAAATATTTCTGAAGAAACACATAACTAGTGTGATACATAATCAATCACCATATCATTTTGTATATATATTCCTCCTAGTTCCATTATTAATGAATTAGTAGAGATCACAACACCTTATTAACTATAGGGTAAATTAAGAGGAGTTTCCTAAAAAAACCTTCTCCTCAGATACTTTTCATACATAATTAATTTAGCAATAATGTTAAGAATATTTTTCCACATATTGAGTATAATTGAAGACTCATCTTATTCACTAAATAATTTTTACTATTATAATTTCTTTTTAATTATTTATTTCACTTCTTATCAAAATTTTATAATTTATTGGTAACTAAAAGCCCAATTTAAAACATTATAGAACATAAAATTATTTCATCCAAAATACCAACTCCCCTTATATAAAACCCCCTCAGAGACATAGATTTAATGTAGGTGTGAATCGATCAATCATAGTTTCTTGCTCAATTATAATAAAATTAACATAATTATAAGGGCCCGACCATAAACATCCCATATTCTAGAGTGTTTGTTAAATAATTAATTTTCATTCATACTATGGGGTATATAAGGATTATTGTTTTTGATAATTTTGTTATAAATAAAACATTATACTATTGTATATTAAAAATTGGTCTCAAATTATCATTATCAAATTTTATAACTATATAGAAAATAAAAAAAAAGTTTTCTTTTCATGAAAAATCTTCATGACATTCAAATTGACAAATTCATTTTTAATCCAATGATTTGAAAAAAAAATAAAAAAAGTGATGATAAAAATTGTCATAGGGTGGGACATAAAATTGTTATATTAAATCATAAATACAGAAATAATTACAAAACTCTTCCATTATTCAAAATTAACTTCAGGTTCAAATGAAAATTTTCTTACCCAAAAGAAAAAAATATTTGTTGAATTATTATAAAAAACATTTCAAATGATATCATAAAGGATAAATCGTAATCATTAATATTTCATTTTCATTAGGAATATCCAATAAAAATTATTTAAGGAAGTTATACCTTTCACCCTTAAAAAGTATTGAATTCATTTCATTAAAAAATTATAATTTAAACAAAATTCACTTCTTCTAATGGTATAATATTCCGAGTTACAAATGGAACAATAAACAATATCAACAACCTATAAAAATCATAAAAAATGTATTGGAGTGATGTTATAGACCCATCCAGTCATGGTATATAATTGAACCACCTGTCACCATAATAATATCCCAGGAATGATGGCATAGTCTAACACATTAGTTGTTTTTGTTATCAATATTACACTAAGGAAATTATTATTTTTAACAATAAGAAATCATTTTATTATATAGAAATATCTCATTCTATAAAAACCAATTTTCAATACAAAAATATCACTAAAATTGGGAATGTGTGTTTGATTTTATTTTGTACATTAATGTTATAATGGAATCAAAAAAAAATCAAAAAATGTGTTCAATAATGGTAAAGTATGTTGACATCGCATACCTTAAAAAAATAATATTCATTTTATTGAGTATAAATAATGTCAAAACATTCCATATAAAATATATAAGAAGGAATTATTTTGGAAATAATTGAGAGAAAATATAATGTTTCTTAAAATTTCATATACTGTTCATTAATTTTCATATATGTAAATTTGTTAAATAATTTCAATCATTTGGATATAGAAGATAATGATTTTGACCAATAAATCATTAAAATATGAAAAACTGAGTTTTTAAAGTGAAGTATCACATGAATAAATCCTTAAGAAATCATACATTTAAAAACATTGAAATGATGTTAAAATATGGTGGAAATTTTCCTTTAATATCTATTGAAACATAATTACTAATTTTCTTGAAATATTAAGAAGAACGTGATCATAAGAGAAAATTTGTTGGATAGAAAACATTAAAACAATTATTAATGAATTTACCTTACCTCAAGACTTAATCATATTGTAAATTTTTTATGTTCTAATATAATAAATTATTGTTTATTGTTTAATTTATTAATATCATTTTTATATTAAATTATTCATTTTAGTTTTTAAATATATTGTTTTATAAAAATATATAATCAATTAAGTTTTATTTCAGACATTTTGCTAATATTAAGCTCGTGTGTTAAAAATGAATTCACTAAGTAGACAATGGTAAAAGAGGTCCTTATTTCATCATATCCATAAAATTAAATATTAATTAATTAAAATTTTTATTCATATATTATACATATAGAGTTAACTATGAAACATTTTAATGAAATATGAACTATGATAAAATCCTGGGGATAATATATCATACATATGCCTGAGTGAAATTTTCCTTTTTTAAGGATCATTATGGAAATATTATAACTATTATTTATATTTCAAAAATGATAATAATAAAATAAATACCATATTATATCGTTAAATATGTTTATATATATCCTTCATTTTATGTAGTGATGAAAAATGTTTCACATAACTTAAGAGAGGTGATAGTCTACATGTACCCATGAATGGAATTATCAATTTTTTGATTATAGAAATTTACAAAATTATATGTTATATTAATTATCTATAATGATAAATATTTAATTAATATAATATATATTAATTAAATCTTTTATTATATTCATCATTTATTGGAAGTGTTGGGAAATAATTACATTAGTTTTTAAGGTGGTAGACCACCAAGCACATGAATGCGGGTTTTGATTCTCATATAATGGATGAGAAGATAAATAATGGTCATTAAATTACACAAAAAAAGGATTTTTATTTGGATTTTAAATTTTTTATTAATTAATAAATTATAAATAATTTTTTAAGGAGGTAGAAGAAGAATCAAAATGAAAATTACTGATTATGAACAAATACAACTTCTTCTGAGAACCGTTTAAGAATTATAACTAAATAATTCCTAGGAATGATTTCTAATAAAAATAATGGTGATAATAATGGAGATATATTTATGGAATGTATTTGGGAAGGTCATGGCCCCATTATATTTTTTTAATGTGAATAAAATATGAAAAAATATTCCCATTTAATATGGATGGGAGGGGCACCCCCAAAATTTCAAATAGTATTATAATAATATAAGCAAGTATAAAAATTAAAATAATATAAATACGATACAAATAGATTATAATAAGTAGATGAATTTAAATTAACTCATCCAATATTATTTAGATACGTTTAGGAAATATTTTCACTCTTATCTTGTTCTTTTATCTTATGTTAACCCTTTTTGATAATTTAAGAGAAATGAAATTTTTACTATTTATGGGTAAACATAACTACTATTGAAAATAAATATTTTTATTAATGATAAATATATGATATTTTTAATAATATACCAAATACAGGTCCATATGTAGTATTTTAAAAAAAAATTATATATTTTAAGAAATTATTATATATTTTAAAATAATATTAATTGATTTTTTTTGAAAAAATCATTTAATTGAAATTTGAAAATAAGATTACGTAAAATGAATATAAATATATTCAATTAAGAAAATTATATCAAGTTATATTTATCTAATTTATTTTTTAAAAATAATAATTCATTCCTTTAAATCACATTTAATATTTTTAGAATCACTAAATTTATTTTTCTATTAATTGAAAAAAATATTGTGTCACCCTGGAATAATTATGTAATTTAATTTAATAATTACTAAATATTATAAATTAATTTAAATCCTTAGTATAACATCATTATTCTTGAAAAATGATTAATTTTAATTCACAACTTTGTTGTAAAACATTGTGAATAAATAAGGTATTTTTAAAAGATGGAGACTTAAATTTCAGATTTTTAATTAAAAAAATATTAGATTGGTCACAATCATAAAAAATCATCCCATTATCAAATTAGTATCAATTTAAGGTGATATTTCCATAAATACAATCATTATATACGAAATATGTGTAAAATTATATAATTGTCACTATGTTCTAACCTATGTTGTCAAATTTGACCATATTACCAAACAGTCATGTTTTTATTGCTTATACTATTCACTTTGAACAAAAACAATGTTAAACATAATAAATTATAATATTTATTATGATTAAAAAAATTGAACAAAATTTATATAATTCAAATTCACTAATTTTCATAAATTAATTAAAAATTATACCCATAAAATGTTTAGAAAATCAATATAATAGGAAAAATGAATTTTTCAAGAAATAAGTTATATTATATTACTTTATTACTATAAAAAAAATTATGAATTAAAATTCATATAAATACAAACATTATAACAAAATAAATTCCATCATTACTTAATATGGGTTATTTTAATTAATTAATATTTTTAAATCATATTTACATAAAATAGTTTCCATAGAATAGGGGTTTTAGGATCAAATATAAACATAAAACAAAATTATGAAAAATTATGAATAAAATAAAATTAAATATATTATTCTAAATTAACTGTTTCATATATAACTTTATTACATTATCAAAAATATTATGGTAATTTTTAAAATACTTTTTTACTGGTAATAAATCGGAGTATTTGAAATATTGGTAACTATAACAATTCACAGAAAAATAAATCATCATACGAAAATAAAAATAATTCATGCTATATTTATTTTGATATGATTATTAAAAACCTGTTTATATATTATAAAATAATATTTCCATATGTCCCAAAAAATAAAAATATTATTTTCACACAAAAATTAACAAAAACATTTTGATGTGAACATATTTTTGAAGAATAAAACCAATTTAATGAAAATTGAGAGATTATATTCTAAGAATTTGTCAATAAATTTATAATTTTTTGGACCATTATATATACATTACAAGAATTAGTTAATAATATTTTTACCCTCTAATTTCATGGCATTGTAATAATGGTTATATATTATCTTATGGGTCACCAAGTCTTTGTGTTGCATGTCGTATACTCTATCAAATAATGTTTTACATTACAATGATTATCCACATGTGACATTCTGACCCCATTTAAAAAATTGCATACTCAGAATTTAAACATAGTTTTGGTATATAGGTTTTTGATATCTGAATATGTATTTTTCGAAATCACATATCATAAATGTTTTAGTAAAACATCCTATTCAAAACAGGGTAAATGAAAAATGAATTTCGTCCCATAACATGGTTTAAAAATTTGAGAAAAATAGTGGGAAGTGGAAATATGAATACACAGAAAAAATATAATGTCCAAATAAATATGGTGAGTAATGGATAAAATTTATCACAAGAAATTGAATGGTCAATATAATGTTAAAAACCAAAAAACCCAAAAATGCTATGTTTTGGAAAAGACCATAGATTTCTCTATAATGAAGTTAATATGATAACATTTTTTCAATATACGTTTTCATTAGTTAGGTAATTCCTTAACTATATTGATGATGAACATAGGGAAATATACAAAATCGATAATTATAAGTTCATCCTTTAATCAATTTCTACTAAAATTTCATCTTTTTCCCAAAAAAACAGAGTATTGGGATTGATTTTTTATCTTTGATAAAATCAAATCTACATAAAAAATAACACATAAATTCTCAAAATGGAAACACGTTATTCTAAATGTATTTATACATTAACTATATCTAATATGTTTTTCACTGGTTAAGATAATTTCCAAATTGAATAAGCCATCATTTCATTAAATACAACATCAATATCAATATCACAAATATTAAAAAAAAGTAAAGCATAAATTTCGTGATAAAAAACTAACCCTAATATTCTGAACCGTTTTTAAATCCAAATATTAGAATGATTTTGTTCAAAATTTCATTCAATAGATATTAAATTTTTATCTACGAATAACATTAATCAATATTAATGTTTTAGACCAAAAAATAATATTCCACATTTATATAAAATCAATATTATTCTGATGGTTACCATAAACAGTGTGAATAACCATAAGGAAAAATTAAATACACATATACATCCAAAAGATTATTCAACCTTTATTACTCAAATAAATTCCCATTATATATTATAATGTTCCAAAAATATTTATTTTTGTTATTTCTATATATCATTTATCACATAATCACCAAATCACTATTAAATACAATGGTTTTATATACGATAAAACATATGACCCAAAATTGTTACACCACATAAATACCTTTAAAATCATGGATCATATAAAACCTAATGATTTAAAATAAATATAAACTTATGACCATAAAATTTAATGGAATTATTCCTCAGGTAACCAATAATTAAACACGATTTGATCAAAATGGATACATATAACTCTAATATATATATTAAGAATCAACAATTTTCTACAAAAAATTACCACATTTTCACTGCACCACTTTTCATTAGTATTGCTTCCATCTAAAAATATCTTATTTTTTTTTAATATAAATCCTACTATAAATTAATTTATTACTTCATTTTGACTCTCAAAATATTTATAATATATCATAATATAATTTTAAAGATATCTATATACCATACCTATACAAACATAATAAATAAACACATAATTTGTTCAATGTGCTTTGAAAACCGATAATAATTTTTTTTTATTACATAATAAATCATTCATACAATCCTGGTTATGAATTTTATATTTTTGATTCATTATCATTTACCAAATAACGATTCATACATTTAACATAAGAAAATAATTCATACCTTAAATATAAAAAAATGGTATTATTTTATATTATTGATATCTATTTTGTCATATATCATAAATTATGATTCTTAAGGAATAACAAACCCCACTCTATGGCAGTATCTCCAATAATAAATTAGACGCATGAGTCAACATTTTGAGATTAAATATATAAAATTGAATGATGAATTGAAATTTTGTACAAACCAAAAATTATTCGGTAGATAAAATTATTTCTTTTAGGAGATTTTCATTTTCAAAAATATTTCCAAATCATTTGGACATTATTATTCCATGATATTGATGATTAAATCATTTATAAGGGATCATATGTTTAGGTGATATCATTTTAGTAGAAATATTATCATTCCAAAACTTCAAACATTAATTAGAAAATTAAAAAATATTTCTCTAAATGATTATATTTTTTATAAAATTATATTTTCAATGTTCTATTAATATTTTTATAGGGAAAATAAATTTCAGATAGAAAAATATCATTCTTTCTGCTAGATTTTTTTTCCTTTAATAAGAGGTACACGTTTTTGGGTATCATATGGATTCTTAAAATTATCATTAGATAATTATTTTATAATTTTCGAAATTCAAATTATAATTATGTTCATTATAAAAATTCGTATCAATTCCTGTAATGACCCGGATCTGGAGCCCTTCCACTGGCCACCCATACCCGGTTCACCACATGACCTCAAGTGTGTTTCCCAAAATGCCAGAGGCTGCCGACTAGAAGCGTGGGCCTTGGTGAGTCAGTGGGGAAACTATGCCCTCATTTGGTAAAGTATGCAGTGGAAGAAATAAGAATAAACAATAGCGGAAGCAGTAAATAGCATGAAACAACTGAACATAAAGTAAAAGAAAGGTCTGATATAACAATGAGGCAGGATGGTACATGTGTCTATGGAAAGAAGTAAGCAAAACATAATGCTGAAATACAACTGAAACCAAAGTAATAAAAGTAAACATCAACTCCAGCTGCATCGCAGGCCAAGACCCGGTCCCATTCTCTCTAGCTCCGACCAGCAATCAAGTACCTGAGGTGGAAGGGCCACAATCCCTACCTAAACCTACAATCATATAATCATTTTGGGCTGAAAAGCAGGATCCAAACAGGGTGTGAGACTAATCGCAATAGGCAACCACCACAAGATTTATGCCCTACTGTCAGTGAGTGATATATAAAAAGTAATGGTAAACAATGCAGTAAAAATTTATACCAATTTCCATTCACATTCATTTAATTACCCAACCAGGGAAAACCAGCAAAGTTTCTTATTCCATGATAAGCAAGTAACACAGTAGGTATCTAAAAAGACTGCCTAACACAAGCAGTACAAAACCTGAGCTTTTTCATTGGCTTGGTGGACTCATCACAACCAACTATAAAAAAATCACACTGACTCTCTGGGTGGCTTAAACTAGCAGACCCCAATTGTCCAATAATCAATCAAGGCACAGACACTCTGGGAAGCTCTTACGTCAATTCCCCTATGGTCTTGCAATAAGTTACAGACTCTATGAGGAAGCACTTACGTCAAATTCCCAATGTGGTCTCGATGCATGGGTAAACTAAGGACACTCTTGGGAAGCAAAAAATTCAGATCCCCGTAGGTCCTGCGTACGAAACTAAAACCAACAGACCCTCTAGGGAAGCACTTAATCATATATTCCCTCTTGGATCTCCCGCACCAGGTTCTCATGGCCCTGAGCAGTCCAGTCGTGCGTAATCGACTGTTAGCAGCCCTAAGTATGTTAAACAACTACTTGGCTAATAGCTAAAAAATGCATCCACAAGCATATAAACAGCAGGGAATACATGCAATCAAGTCAACAGGCATACTAGCAATGCAATAGGGGTTTCCTCGTAGGGAAAACCATGCCAAACGGAAAACAACAGCCAAAAGAAGGGAAAAAACCCATGGGGTGATCATCAAACATGCTAAAAAGAAATTAATAATCATCTAATAACCTCAAGCATAAAAGAAATCTAAGGCAGATAAATAAAAAGGATCAAAACCATAACCCGGGATACCAGATACAAGGGTATCCGACACATTTGCAACCAAAACTCAATGAACTTCAACGCAGGGAAACAAACCACATACCTCGATCCTTGGAGATCGATATACTTGAAACTTGGCCCATGAATCCACATAGAACAGTGTAGATCTGTAAAAACGTCTAAAATGATCAACCTTAGATAACTCACACGAGAGGAAGAATCAGGAAACGAGGCTATAGAATTACCAAGAACTCACCACTGTGATTCTTCTGCAATCGAAGGAGTTCGATTCGGACAACCGGTGGTGGATTGGTGGCTTGGGGAAGAATCGGCCTCCTCGGACGCTCTGGACGGAATTAAGTGGAGAAGGAGGTGTTTACGAGCATTAGGCACGACCCCGGTCCGATTAATGGAATAAAAATAACATACACAACATTTACATCTTGAGTACATGGTGTGTACTTCAATTTTCCGTACCCCAAAATAACCGGCCTCCACCTCAGCCTTACACACTATGTGTGTGGCCCAGACATGGTCATTCACACGACATCGTGTGGCAGAGGAGTACACGGTGTGTTCTCATAAAGAACACAGTGTTTACTCTGAAAATTTCCAGATACACACCATGTGTGTGGCCCGGTCTCGGCCAACACACGACTTTGAGTGGATGAGGAGTACATGGTGTGTTCTCATAAAGTGTACGGCGTGTACTCTAAAAATTTACATATTCTCCATTTTTCCTTAAAAAGCCCGTAAAAGAGATCTATACCTGAAACTGAAGCCCATGTTCTTACAAAATTCCCCCCTTAAAGAAATCTGTCCCCGAATTTCCCTAGAAAGGCATAGAAGAAGAATCCTTGAACAACTCTGGCCACTGTGATGGCATATCAGCCTCTCTCCCATGTCTCGTCCTGTATACGGTCCTGCTGCCATAGCACCCGTACCAGAGGAACAGACCATCCACGGAGCACTTTTGTACAATGATCAAAAATTATAATAGGATGCTCCTCGAAAGAATCATCCTTCTCCAACTCAACCTCCTCAGGTTACAAAACGTGAGACGGGTCTGAGAAATACCGTCGAAGCTGAGAAACATGAAAGACGCAGTGCAAATCCTGGTATCTCTGAGGTAACTGCAACCTATAAGCAACCAGCCCGACTCTCTCAAGAACCTCAAATGGCCCAACGTATCTCGGTGAGAGATTACCCTATCTCCAAATCCTCGTGTGTCCCAACCTCGGTGCGACACACAGGAAAACCCGATCCCCGACCTCGAACTCCATAGGTCGTCTCCGCTGATCAGCATAAGACTTCTGTCGAGACTGCGATGTAGCCATCCTCTTCCAAATTATCTTTATCTGCTCTGAAGTTTCCGGAACAAGACGAGGCCCCACCAAGCTGCCTCTCCTTCCTCTAGCTTGCATAATGGTGATCGGCATGTCCTATCGTACAAAGCCATGTAAGGTTCCATCTAAATAGTCTCCTGAAAACTGTTGTTGTAGGCGAACTCCACCAAAGGAATATGTTTCTCCCAAGAATCGCCAAAGTCTAGAATGAAAGCTCAGAGCATATCCTCAAGCACCTGGATTGTACCCTCGGAATGGCCATCAGTCTCGGGATGGTATGCTATACTCAAAAGTACCTATGTACCCAACGCCCTCTGTAGCCCCTGCCAGAAGTACGTAGTAAAAGGCGCATCCCTGTCCGAAACAATGAAGTGTGGAACTCCAAGCAGACGTATAATCTCCCAGATGTACAACCGTCCCAGATCGTCAACACTGAAGGTCTCCTTGATTGGAAAGAAGTGTGAAACCTTCATGAGCCTGCCCAATACAATCCAAACAGCATCATTTCCTTGATGCGATCTTGGTAACCCTATCACCAAGTCCATCGCGACATCATTCCATTTCCACTAAGGAATGGGTAGCTACTGCAAAAGACCTACTGGTCGCTAATGATCTGCCTTCACCTGCTAATAGTTGGAACACCACATAAAAAAACCAGCCATATCCTTCTTCATACCTGGCTACCAATACTGGAGGTGCAAGTCTCAGTACATTTTGGTGACACCCAGATGAACTGCCCAAGCTGAGGCATGAGACTCACGCATCAGCTCCTCACGTATATCTGCTGAAACTCATACGCGGCCATGAAAACGTAGCACCTCATCATCACCCACTGTCCACCCCAGAGTAGGGTCTCCATTTGACACACCCTCCTGCAGGACTTGGCCTTCAGGTTCTGATAGCTGCCTCATTCGAACTCGATCAAAAAGGGTAGAGGTAACAGCTACGGAAGAATGAACCGTCTGACCCTGTCTGTCGTGTACCCCCAGATGCATCTCAGAGAACAGAGCCATGTGCTGCCACCCACTGCTGGCTTCCTGAACTGCCTGCAACTGAGTCCTCCTACTCAGTGTATCCTCCATAGCATTTCCCTTCCCAGGCATATAAGCAAGATCAAAGTCAAAAGACTGTAGGTACTAGACCCACCTCCGCTATCTCAAATTCAAGTCACGCTGCGTGAAGATATACGTGAGGCTCTTTTGGTCAGTATATACCATGAAATGCTCCCCCAGGAGATAGTGCCTCCAACAACGCAAAGCATGAACAACAACAGCCAACTCCAAATCATTCGTAGGATAGTTATTCTCATGTGGCCTCAACTAATGAGATTCGTACATGACAACACGATCTTCCTGCATAAGCACTGTGCCAAGACCGATGCCAGATGCATCACAAAAAATTGTATAACACTTTCCCGACTCTGGAAGATCTATAATCGGTGCTGAAGTCAATCTCCCCTTCAGCTCCTGGAAGGCTATGTCACAGGATTCTGACCAACCAAACTTCACCCCTTCTTAGTCAAACCCGTAAATGGTGATTCTAGGCGTGAGAAGTCTTGTATAAACCACCTATAGTAACCAGCCAGCCCCAAGAAACTACGTACCTAGAAGACGGTCTTCGGCTGCTCCCAGGTGGCTACTGCCCTCACCTTATCTGGGTCTACTGATACTCTTGTCTCTGAGATAACATAACCCAGGAAGTTAATCTCATCCATCCAAAAGTTGCACATGGAGAGGTTAGTATAAAGCTGATGCTCCCTCAGTGTACTCAAAACAATCTCAAGATGTTTTTCATTGTCGTGTCGAGTGAGAGAGTACACCAAGATATCATCCATGAAGAAACCACGACGAATGAATCCATGTAAGGATGGAACACTCGGTTCATCAGTCCCATGAAAATTGATGGCGCATTCCAAAGGCCGAACGGCTTAACCATATACTCGTAGAGGCCATACCTTCTCATAAATGCTGTCAGGGGTATATCTGAAGGCCTAACGCATAGCTGATGATAGCCAGATCTCAATTCGATCTTTGAGAACACCCGATCTCCTCGATGATGATTGAAGAGATCATCAATCCTTGGTGATGGATATCGTTTCTTGACCGTCAACTGTTTCAACTTCTAATAACCCACAAAAATCTGTAACGTACCATCTGCCTTCTTCGCAAACAACATAGGTGAACCCCATGGGGAAGTACTGGGTCGGATGAAACCCTTAGACTGCAACTCCTCTAACTACTTCTTGATCTCTTGCAACTCAGGCGTAGCCATCCTATATGGAGTTATGGATACTGGTGCGACTCCTAGAAAAAACTCAATCAAGAAGTCTACCTTACGCTCCAGAGGCAAACCTGAGTAGTCTTCTGGAAAGACATCTAGAAAGCGATCAACCACTAGAGAAAAATCCATCTGAGATGTTGCCTGATCATCCAGATATAAACTGGCAATCTGGGTAGTAACTCTGCCCAACCCATGATGCTCTGGTCTAACTCTACTTGCATGGACATCCCATTGGCCCTTTTGAAGGAAATACCTTCCCTCTGGTCACGTGAAACTCACACTGTGGCGATAACAGTCGACAAATGCCTGAAAAGGAACTAGCCAGTCAATTCCGAGAATGACATCATAACCTTTAATCTCCAGGATATAATGATCCCACACGAAGTGACACCCACCAACCTCATGGGGGAACTCCTTGCACTGACGCACATTAACAGTTCTATTCCCCAAAGGAGTTTCTAGTGCCAAAGTATCCTCAAATGTAAGGATAGTGAGTCTAATGCTCTCCATAGTGTGCACAGAAATAAAGCTATGAGAATCTCTGGTATCGAAAAGTGTAGAAGATAAAACTGAGGCTACTAGGATCATACCTCAAACTGTGGAAGGTCCAGGATCCATCTCCCGATGATTCTACTCTACTACAAACGTCTGGACAGTACCGCGGCCCTGTGTAGCAGCCTAATATCCCTGAGCTAATCACCCTTGAGCCTGACCAGTGCGTACGCGACCTCTACCCTAGCCTGAATGACCTGAAGAACACCAGCCCCCAGTCTGTTGTGGTACTGGTAATCCTGCTCCTGAACGAGGGGTAGAAACAGATCCTCCTTTGCTAGCACCTGGAAGAATAAACCTACTAAAACGTTGTACATGACCCATCTTGCCGCAAGGTCGGCACTCCACTGGATCTCTCGGGCACTGAGACTTCTTATGCCCACTTTTTTTACACTGATAGCATATCACAGGGCTATTAGAAAGAAGATCCCGTCCTCCATAAGATATACCCCACTTCCTCGAGTCACCTCGAGTAGACCGTCGGTTGCGCTTCCTGCTGTCAGTATGAAATGACTCAGCCTTTGATGTTGAACCGCCCTGGTCAACAGCTCTAGTCCCCCACAGATTTCTTTCGGTGATCAGTGCCTGGTTGACTATCAGAGTAATAGAATTCAATTGGAAAATGTTCACCTATGATCTGATCTCTGGTTTGAGGCCTTCCTCAAACTTCCTTTCCAAAAACAGCTCGTCATTTCCCAGAACGGGAGCGAAACGCTGTAACTCAGTGAAGCAGGAGGAATAATCCATGACCGAAAGAGTACCATTCTGCATGTTCATGAACTGCCTGGCCCTATCGGCCCTCTGTGTCACTGGATAGAAGTAGTCGTAGAACATACGCTGGAATTCATCCCAAGCCATAGTCTGCTAGCACCCTACCTGTGAGACCACATCCCACCATCTTTTGGCATAATCTCTCAGCATGTAAGTCACGAGCTTCACCCGTCTGTCAGGGGGTGTCTCCAGATGCTCGATGATGTAAAGCATGGTTTCTAGACATGAATCTGCAACCTGAGGTCCTCCATCCCCTATGAAAGTCGGAGGATGCTGCTGCTGGATGACTCGCGTCAGCTCTACCATAGACGGGGTAGGATACTGAGCTCCCTGGAAGGTCTGCATGAACCTCATGAAACCCTCTCTGAACTGAGCATCCTCACCAGTGTTCGGAATCACTGCAGGTGCCATATCTAGAACAATCGGCGGAACTACAGGTAGTCCCTGGTCTGCCGTATCGGGCGTACTGCCACTTCCTTATTCCTGGCGTGAAACGGGAGGACGTCTTGGTTCCATAACCATGAAAGGGAAAAAGCACACTCTAGATTTTTGATCAGCAAGAATAGAGAATGCAAGAGTACAAAACGGGAATAGGAGAGAGAAACACTTAAACTTGAAAAACTGAACTACATGGCGTGTATTTAAACAACACGGCGTGTTTATTAAATCCATTTACATGGGCATGCAATTCTGCCACAATTGGTCATGTAATGTTCCAGACTACACAGCACGTTGTCCAAAAACACGACGTGTACCTGGAGTCCACTACCCTGCCCGAGTCTCTTTGTATGGCTAACCTACACGGTCTTCCAAAAACTAGATTACACGGCGTGTTCACTGGGGACACGACATGTACAAGCTAGGCATCGGCGGTCCGTGTAACAGGTTACAGGGCCAGCCACATGGCTAACCACTTACATGGCATCTTCCGAACAAACACGACGTGTATCAGAGGAGATAACACTGACCCGTTTTTTTTTTGTGAAACAGCCGGGTACCTAGAAGAAAACTACACGACATGTTCTTCTAACACACGGAGTCTACTAGACAGGCTCGATGACCCGTGTTTCAGGTTACACGGCCGGCTACATAGCTGATCCCCTACACGGCGTGTACCGAACAAACACGGCGTGTATAATGATGGATAACACCAACCCATGTTTTTTGTGACACGGTCGTGTACCAAGAAGAAACCTACATGTCGTGTCTTTATAACACACGACGTGTCTTTATAACACACGACGTGCACTACACGAGCTTCCCCGACCCGTGTTGTTGGCGACACGGACGGGTACACGGTTGATTACTGCATGGCGTGTACATAGGTACACGGCGTGTCCCCAATGATTTTCTGACACCCCATGTTTTTGTTTACACAGATAGTAACACGGTTTAAAAACTACACTTCGTGTATGAAGGAAGTACACGCCCTGTATTCTGGGTTTTTCCGGGCAGTAGCTCTGAAACTGCTCTGAACGCTAGAATCAAGGAAAAACAACCAGCTATGTGCCAAATTCTGATCCGTGGGGGCCCATACTCCCTAAGAGTCAAAGCTTGGCATCATCACAATGCATAAAAAATGTAAACAACATAACAAACAATGATCCGCCAAATTCTGATCCTCGAGGGCCCATAACACCTTCAAGACCAGAGCTTGGAACCCATGCTAAACATGCTGTAAAAGAAGTAATACTCTATCAGCGAAATAAGTATTTCTATCACAGAAACTACCACAAAGGAATGCATAATCATTCATGGCATCTATCACAACAACATGAAATTTTAATGCACCCATGATGGCATTGTAAAATGCATGACCAGTGATTTCATACCCGGTGCCTATATGATGAATGAGATGGCACACCCTAATCTCATCGGGTAGCAACCAAATAGAACCATAATCATATAAACTGTAACAACACAAAACATGTGCATCACCCAACGGTGAAATATAATAAACTCTAACACTTGCAAAAACGAAAAATTGAAATTACGAGGTGATATTGCTTTTCCCTGTACACGGGTTAATTACTCCTGGGCACAGTTAAGTACTAATTACCCAGTTCTTCCTATCCCTGGCTATGGTCGAAAAATAGTAAGGTAATAGAAATAAGGAAAACTAACTCTGATACCACTTAGTAACGACCCGGATCTGGTGCCCTTCCATTGGTGCCCCGTACCTGGTTCGCCACATGACCTCAAGCGCGTTTCCCCAAATGCCAGAGGCTGCCGACTAGCAGCGAGGGCCTTGGTGAGTCAGTAGGGAAACTATGCCCTCATTTGTTAAAGTATGCAATAGAAGAAGTAAGCATAAACAATAGAGGAAACAGTAAATAGAATGAAACAACTGAACTTAAAGTAAAAGAAAGGTCAGATATAACAATGATGCAGGATGGTACATGTGTCTAGGGATAGAAGTAAGTAAAACAACATGCTGAAATACAACTCAAACCAAATTACTAAAAGTAAACAGCTACACCAGTAGCATCACGGGCCAAGACCTGGTCTCATACTCTCCATCTCCAACCATCAATCACGTACCTGAGGTGGAAGGGCCATAATCCCAACCTAAACCTGCAACCATATAATCTGTTTTGGACAAAAAGCAGGAACCAAACAGGGTGTGAGACTAATCCCACTAGGCAACCACCACATGATTTGTGCCCTAATGTTAGTGAGTGGTATAGAAAAAGTAAAGGGAAACAATGAAGTAAACAATTCTACCAATTTCCATTCACATTCATTTA
This sequence comes from Viscum album, assembly GCA_963277665.1. Lineage (NCBI taxonomy): Eukaryota > Viridiplantae > Streptophyta > Magnoliopsida > Santalales > Viscaceae > Viscum > Viscum album. The sequence goes on along the minus strand of OY728121.1, from coordinate 644,766,786 downwards.
ATTACACAACCAGGGAAAACCATCAAATTTTCTTATTCCAAGATATGAAAGTAACACATCTGGTATCTAAAAAGACTGCCTAACACAAGCAGTACAAAACCCAAGCTTGTTATATGGCTTGGTGGACTCGTCACAACCAACCTTCAAAAATTCACAATGACTCTCCGGGTGGCTTAAACTAGCAGACCCCTATAGTCCAGTAATCAAACAATGAACAAACACTCTGGGAAGCACTTACACCAATTCCCCTATGGTCTTCCAATAAGCTACAGCCCCCCTGAGGAAGCACTTGTGTCTAATTCCCCTTGTGGTCTCGATGCATGGTTAAACTAAGGACACTCCTGGGAAGCATAAATTCTGATCCCCGTAGGTCCTCCATACGAAACTAAAACCAACAGACCCTCTAGGGAAGCACTTAATCGTCTATTCCCTCTTTGATCTCCTGCACCAGGTTCTCACGGCCCTGAGCAGTCCAGTCTTGCATAATTGGCTGTTAGAAACACTATGTAAGTTAAACAACTACTTGGATAATAGCTAAAAAATGTGTCCACAAGCATATAAATAGTTGGAAATACATGCAGTCAAGTCAACAAGCATAATAGCAATGAAATAGGGGTTTCCTCATATGAAAACCATGCCAAACGGAAAAAAACAGCCAAAACAAGGGAAACCACCCATTGGGTAATCCTCAAACATGCTAACAAGAAATTATTAATCATCTAAAAACCTCATGAATACAAGAAATCTTATGAAGGTAAATAAACAGGAACAAAACCATAACCCGGGATACCCGGTACATGGGTATCCGACACTTTTGCAACCAAAACTCAAAGAACTTCAACGTAGGGCAACAAACCGTCTACCTAGATCCTTGGATATCGATATACTTGAACCTCAACCTGTGAATCAGCCTTGAACAGATTAGATCTGCAAAAATGTCTAAAACACTCAACCTCAGAAAACACAATCGAGAGGATGAATCAGGAAACAAGGCTAAAGAAGAACCAAGAACTCACCGATGTGATTCTTCTGCAATCAACATTGTTCTATTCGGACAACCAGTGACAGATCGGTGTCTTGGAGAAGAATCGGCCTCCTCAGATGCTCTGGATGGAATTAGGAGTAGAATGAGGTGTTTACGAGCATTAGGAACGACCCCGGTCCTATTAATGAAATAAAAAGAAATTACACAGCGTGTGCTTCTTGAGGACACGACGTGTAATTTAATTTTCCATACCTCGAAATATCTAGCCTCCACATCATCCTTACACACCGTGTGTGTGGCCCGAACACGGCCAATCACAAGGCTTTGTGTGGTAGAGGAGTACACAGTGTGTGCTAATAAAGCACACGGCATGTACTCTGAAAATTTCCAGATATACACCGTGTGTGTGGCCCGATCTCGGCCAACACACGACTTAGAGTGGCTGAGGAGTACACGGCGTGTGCTCATAAAGGACAAGGCGTGTAATCTGAAAATTTCTAGATTCTCCATTTTTCCTTAAAAAGCCAGTAAAAGAGATCTGTACCTGAAACCAAAGCTCGGGTTCTTCCAATTCCATCAGATGAATTTTATTTGGTAGAGTTCGTGCTTTTTTCTGAATGAATATTTATAAAATCCTTAAAATTAAGAGAATTAAATTTACATATGAACAATTTATATTTTATCTACATGGAAGGAAACTACACTATAATGGTGTAAAAAATTATGATCATCATATAAACAAACTATGTTAATTCCATTCATGTAAAAGTGTTTTTATATGGCTATTTCGACCACCTTTTTAATTTTCAAATATGATAACTCTATATTTTCCTATAAATATAAGTATAATTCAAGGATGAATTATCGTTCACAAAAATAATATCTAATATTTTTGTGAAGAGTTTGTATCAACTAGATACAATAATGGATCTTCAATATATTCTTTTGGGAAGACATTAAATTAACACATTCATGATAGTATATTGTATAAATTATGTAATAATTCACATGTTTATTATTATCCATATGATCATGGTGATAGATGGATTAATTATAAAATTAGAAATATGTGTGTCCAATCATATTAATCAAGGTAATTAATGGGATTGGATGATAGAGTTATGTCTAATCATAGTATCGAGGGATTTGTTATCAAAGAGAACACAGACCATATAGTTTGTTCATAACCATAGATACCCATTTTCAATGTTCTATACTTCAATTTCTCTCACATTTAATGTCTGGATATATTTTACAAAGGTTTTTCAATTTATATATACATCATTTTTATAAAAACTAATAATTTTTGTATTTGCAACAGCATTCCATTACGCATTTCGTATTGAATTTTTTCATCATTATACACTTAAATGTCTATAATTATATAATTTGGATATAATGTTCATCCATTTAATATAAATAAGTAGGTTATGAAATTTTTTTTATTACTTTATAAAATACACATTTCTTCACACACTATGGGAGTGTAATTACATACATGTTAAATTTTACATTTGCTAATAGAGAATGTTTTATGACTAATACTAGTTATAATTATTATATACTAATAAATTGTTTATCAAGTGACATATTTTTCGAATCTTCTAACTCTAATGTTTTAGTAAAAAATTAATTTTTTTCAATTATTGGGGGTTTTCAAAAACGGGAATATAAACACTAACAATCTTGAATACCACTAACTATTAATGGTTCTAATTATGAATATTGGAGAGATTTTATGAAAATATTTATTTTCATTACAAGTGTAGATAATTTTGTAATATTATACTGTACATATTAGATTCTGATCAAGGAGTTTCCTACATTTACAAATCCATAAAATTTGAAATATCAACTTAACTATCGATCAAAAAACACTTTTTTCAATGATATCAAAAATACATAGTGAAATTTCATATTTTGAATTAATGAATATTTAATAATTTGGAGGATAATCCTTTGGGGTAACAATTTTTTTTAAAACTGGTAAATGAATGTTTAGAGGTGCTTATCGAGATTTTTATTTTTTTCCTTGAGAACATGTTGCGATGATGCATCAATGATTTAGTAAAATTGTAAAATTCATGCCATCTATTGGAGATAATAATCAGATAATGATTTTTTTTCAGAATAATTATTAAAATTATTCATATTCTGTATGAATCCAAGAGGTATGATCATGATGATACTAGAAATATGATAATTTTGAGTATTTATGATTTACTAGTACTATTATGAAATATGATAGAATTTTGAAAAGGGATACTATGATTGAGAAAAAGATAAATATAGTAACATTTTGTTCTATGTCATCCACTAAAAAGAATAAAAAACATAATAGAGTGATTCAAAATCATCAAAGAAGTATAAAATTAATGTTAGAATATGAATATGTGCATAAAAATAGTAATAATGATCATGAAAATCCTCAAAAGATAATGAATAAAATTGTCAGAAGGAAATATTTTAGATATATTTATAAGAAAATTAATAAGGAATAAACTAAGAAATAATATTGTGGTAATATCTTTAATCATATTCCTTTTATTCTATGATTATATACATATTTTTTGTGCTATTTGGGTGTGTCTATATTTTCACAATTTTTAGTGCATTAAAATTTTTTTCGGTCAACTTCATTTCTAACTCGATTCAAGGGCTGAAACTAAATGAGTCAAGCACTATGAACTAGATCTAGGTGGTAGAGATTTATTCCATATTTTTCCCCTTATATATTTCTCACATTTATTCCATGAACCTCCACATTCATATTATTCCACTAAAATATTAAATAAAATTTTCAATGTCATTTTTCGAGCATATTTTTATCCAATTTAGTCGATAATCACCTCCTTAGTTTATCACTTTCATATATGGAACCCCTTTGTGTATTCATAATCCATTATATCATAACTACTACTTATTCTACATTTATAAAAACCAATTGATTATTTTCCCTTGTAATAAATGATGTAAATAAATTAATTAAACAAAAAGTATTGGTTAGCCTTGGGCTATTCTTATATGAATTATACATTTGGTCGTAAAACATTTTCATTAAAAAATATTTATCCATATATCTATTAATATAGTTAATTTTTGACATGATAAATTGTATGATCAATGGGATGGAATCATACTCTCACCTAATTTCTAGTTGAATAAAATGGTCCAGATTCAGTGAAACAGTATATGAGATCATCATTCCTTATTACATGTATTGTAACTGAATATTTAAATACCCAAGGTGTGACACTAGCTATGCCTACAGTGACATAACGTTGTGAATTACATTTTACCCCCAAATGTGAAGTGTTGGTTCATGTGGGAGACCCAATGTATGGGACCGAAGGGGAGATAGATGTAAAATTACCTCAGAGATACTCAGACCCGTACACAAGATACAAAGGAAAAACGCAGTGGTTAGTTCTTGTTGTCTTTAGATTATTCCCATAGTGACACTTATGATCTTCTTCCTCGGATTACATATAAAGAATACCATGACATTGGTCATACACAGATCCCACATAGAGATATATGGGAATCCATTAGGACCACATAATATTGGGTCAATGTGGTACTTAATAATTTATAAATATTATGATTACAATTCAATGGTACAAATGTTGAATTAAAACTCATAGAACACTCTCGTCGAGGAAAATGACATGATAAGGAATGGTACATCATTTTTAACTCATAATATAACTAATATAAATTCAGAGACATTAGACTTAGTCCAAATCTAGTACAGATTGGAAATGTGTCACATGTTGATCCCATTTTGGTGTATCTTATAAATTTATTACCGTGAATTTATTATTCTGTGGAATAATGTTCAACTTATATTCACAAAATGGATTGGAATCTACATCATTGGTGGTGGACTACTGAATATATCACACACCCATCATGGGCCTACATTGGTATCCATATAGAATTTTAGAATGAATGTATAGATAAAGGGGAGTGACCAGCTTCCACATTTTGATTATGATTACTTGGATGGAGTACAAGAGAAAAAGACAAAACCCCAACTCCTAATGCGAGTTTTAGATTATGTTTGTCATTTTTAATATTTTAGAATGTAGTATATTCACGTGTTCCATGTTCCCCATGTACTATGTTTTTTATAGAAACATTGTGATACTTTTAATGACCCAGATCCCACTATATCAAAGCTGAACCCTTACATCATTACTTGGTCATAGATACGAGATTTAAATCCTGAAGTATTGATCAATTTAGTTATCTTGTAGAACTAGATACATTAATGGCATCGTTATTATATTGGTCATCATATATAATGAAAACATGAATTAATTGAATCCTTGAACTCAATAAATTTTTTCAATATAATATCTTGGGGAAAAGAAATCACATAATAGGGTGATCTCATATACCCGATAACGATTAAATATGATGGAAGATGTCAGGAATAAATAATAATTGAAAAAAAAAATCATTACAGAATGGTATATATAATTGATATACATTAAATAAAAAAAATATAATGTGATGGTATGGATTAATCATTAAGGAAATGTTAATGATTGAAAAAACTACCATTTAATCCATAACATTTGAAAAGTCTGAATCCAAATATAATATCATAGTGAAAATCACATGAACAATTATGACTGAAAGTATAATGAAATAAATTCATAATAATTTTGATACTTTAAAACCATGAATCATGGTACCTCTACAATTAAGGAATTTCACAAAAATATTTAATCATTATTCATAGAAACCCATTTAATTTTTCTATCTTTATAATCTCATGAGATTACTAATGCATCAGGGGGCCATCTATAACCAGGACACCCCAATCAATGCATGCCCAAATCATTCCTAAAATATCAAAATGATATATTTAAACCTGTAATCATTATTTATTATAATTTTCTTATTCAGTTAAAATATGGACATAACATTATTTCCCAAGTTAATAAAATAAAATTCCAAGTAAAAAAATATTATAAGAATGTATATAGATTAAGATTGGGTCATATCCATGAAACAATATATATTGATAAAAAATAAATAATCAGTGAATATTTATTATAATTAAAAGTTTAATTATATACAGTATAGAGAAAAATAGTTTCACAACATTTGAAATATTCCCTAGTGAGATTAAATTGAGGCAAAGTTCTTTAGAGGGATTATATCATTAATAACAATAATACATTACGTGTATTCATAATATGTCAAAAAATGGGAAATACAATATAATATTCTCAAAGGACATTTTATAAATGACCTTAACATGAAATAATCAATGAAATTTTTGTTTATATTAATGAATGAAAATAGAGTTAAGAAAATCCCTACAACATCATAATTAGTCTAATCCTAAGCCCTGTAAAAGTAATACATATGAAATGAAACATTGAATACTATGACGATAAATATATTAATGATTTATTATTTCAATGGGCCATATATATACGCAAAAAACAAGAAATAAGAAGTGAATACACTATATCTCAAAAAGAAAAATGCGAGATGAGAAACCCATTTCCCTTTGTCTGAAAATGATAATTGATTTTACTTAATATATTTTATAAAAAAAAAATTCAATATTTACCTATTTCATAACCACATAAACATATAGTTTTAATTATATGACTTTATTTATTCATTTATGTCCATTTAGATTAGTTATAATTTTAAATTTCATTGTTCCAAGATCATTTCTCTCATGGTTTCATGTTCGGTTTTCATGTGTATAAATATTTATGTTCTTTTCAAACAAGAATAATTATCTAGAAGTGTAATGAATTGGTAATAATATAGTTATTTTATTTTATATTTTCCCATATATCATTATGTTTTTTACATGAGCATAATTCATTAGATAAAATGATAATATAATATGATAAGTTTATTTTTCATATTTTTAAAACCATCATGTACTAGTTTCTTCCTGTTTAAATGTAGTTTATATAATGTATTAAAAAAATTATATTCGTTTTAAAAATACCATTATAATATTTTTTGACTATAATAATCGTTGTTTGACCATCCCTGAATGTGGTAATGAAATATGAATACTCATTTTCCACTGAGGCGGTGAATCGACACCTCATAGACGATGTTACCATTTTTAGAATTAAATGGAGAGTGGAATAGATTTTATTTTAGAGATTATGTTAAAATAAATTCATTCCAGTATATATATAACAATGGAGTTCACATTAAAATTAAGATTGGGGAGGTGAGGATAGGATAATACAAATAAATAAATTAATAGAGAAAGAATCATGGTTAACCTATTGAATATCATCTCATTGGGATCCTTCGTAAGGTTCGTTGAAGTTATATTTTTGTAATACTGTAATGGAATAAATTTTGGAAGAAGATGGATAGAGTTATTGGGTTGAATTTCATAAATCACCTTGTATTATAATGTTTGATGAGAAGATGTTGTGGTGGGTTGTTTTTATAGTGGTAGATGCGGGGTGTTTGCGATTATTGTATACATTTGTTTATTATTTTGGATCATTACTTTCAATATTGAGGAATATTTTGACTTATTCAGGTTACAACTGTAAGTGAGTTCGAAATAATTGTTTCATACATCATCATTCACTGAAAATTTATTCTATTTTCCTTATAATGTTATATACAGTAAATTATTGTATTTCACTATTCTCACAAATTTCAAATATTTTATAAAAATACCAAAAAAAACCAACCCATTTTCCAATGAGTATAACTAAAAAAATCATCCAATTTTTGGAAGTAATTTTCTAAATATGAGATATTTAATTTCAAAATAATATAATAATTTAATAAAAAATTAGAGATTTTTATATTCTAACCAAATTTACCATACATTTAAAAATTAGTTATGGTCTCACAAAATTATATAATAATTATAATAAAAAATATTAAATTATAAATCTATATTATGAAAATAAATTTTCGTTAAAATAATTAAATTATTTATAAAATTGTAAATAAACATTTACATTTCATATAAATACCAACATGTAATTTATCATATTTCAAAAAATTATTTAACTATTATATGATATAAACATATCATATTCTCAATTATGAGATACCAATATTTTATTTATAATTTTATTTGTGAGGTTTTTATCATAATTCCAAAATTATTATTCCTAATAGTCACCAAACTATTTTAAAAGTAATGACAATATCTAATAGTATATCATTGTTCTTTTAATTTCTGTGTTTCATGAAATGTAATATATCATCTAAATTTAATTTCTTAGGTGTATATATATAATATTATCATGTATTGTTATGTTCTTATGTCCTTTGAAAATTCAAGTCTCGTGATGTTTTCATTAATATTTCCTTCTAAAAATTTGAGGGTTTTTTTCATCATAAAACCCTAATATACCCTTATTGCTTCTTACTTTTTATGGTTTCTCCAAACAACCTCTACTAATTGAGTTTTTCTATTTCTCAATACATTTACTCTAGTGTCAATAATCTCAATTGGATCTTCATAGTTAGGCAAAAAATGATACATTTATATATGTACATAAGTGATTACATGAATTAGGTTTGGAGTTGACATCCTCAATAATGACATGTAGAACACATCATGAACATTGGAGAAACATGGTGGCATAGAAAATAAGTATGAAAAATATCAAATTTGTTCCATAATTTTGAATAGTCTGATGCACATGTGGAAAAGTTTATCATTTGTAAAAACCCTTATGACACACTTCTATTGAGATACATTAGAAATACATGATCTACAAATGAAATTAATAAATATATATCTAGTTGTGATAATCACTCATTTTCCTAAAATTATTTTCATTAATATAATCATGAATTCCCAATCACTTTGGCATTGAACAAATAATGTATTATTTGACAATATTTTTTCACTCACCAACTTCATCCGAACATGTTTTCATAATATATATCATTATATATAATGATTTATATTGAACTTATTTAATAATAAAAAGGAAACTATTTTTATAATCATACTCCTAAAAAGGTAAATACAGATCCCACCAACCATGAATGACATGTGATTGTGTTTTCAACCTATCATCCAATGATTTAATAGTCCTTTCAGATATTCTGTTAGAATGAGTGTTATTATATGTACTCTAATGAAACTTTGTAGTTAATGCCTTTTGATGATTGCTACAAAATATTCTTATAAATTTGGGATCTCGATCAGACACAATCAGTAGATAATCACCATGATATATTGCTAATATTTTATTATAGCGTCATTCTAGGTGGTCAAGAGCCCATTATTTTCTTATAAAAGGAAAATTTGCTAATTTGATTCAGACGATCCATAGTCACACATATTAAATTGATCCTTCATGGTGTCCTTGGTAGTCCTGTGAAAATATGCATCGTAATTTCATACCATATTCAGATAGAAATAGGTATATTATTCATGATTCATCAATGATTATATCTTTCAGCCTTCACTTGTTTTAAATTAGTCATATTGAAACATAGACCACAATTTCACCCATCTTATTATCCAACCAAAAATGTTCCATCAGATATATATTATTCATTTCATGACTAAGGGGTATAGAGAAATTTCAGCTATGAGAATAATAAAAATATTTCAATGTTTAATTGTGGTCATGATAGAACACAGAAAATATATTCAAATTATAGAATTCCATCCTCATACATGATGTATTCTAGTCGACCAGCCTTAACAACATTAATTTTCATTAAAAAAATTTCATCATCATGTTTATAATTATTTATAATCTTTAGAAAATATTTTTCAATAATCTTATTTAAATGGAATGATGTTTCCCCTTCCTTAAATATTCACATATTAATATTTACTAAATCGATGAACGTTTTATCTCTATCAGTCCTCATCATGGATAGAACACGATGATATTTTACACTTAGTGAATAACCAATCATATTTTCTTTTCTTATGTGGTTGTGTATTTAGAAATGATAATCATTGAGTATCTTGAGCAATCATCATTTGTTAATGTTAAGTTATTTCTGTAAAATGATGTATTTCAAAACATCATTATCTATATATGTGTCACATAATTAAATATATAGATCATGACTTTATGATTTATATCAATTATTATGAAAACTAAATCAAGATAATAGGATCGAAAATTTCGTCCATGAATCTTAATCATCGGGGATGCATATGCAATGAATTTATCATTTTTCCAAAGGAATCAATCTTATCTATTCATTGATGATATAGTTTTTGTCACAATACTATAATATCAGAATGATAAACTAAAAATATTTTCAAAAACTGATGTCATATTTAATTAATCTAATCATTATTCACATTCTTTTTTATACTAACATAACAAATTTACATGTGATCTTTGTTAATGGGGTAGAAAATCGTTACAATTTTGAATAAATCAACAATGGTAAACTTATAAATCAATGAAGCCACAAAACATGGCTATTTTCATTGGTGTAGACCCATAATAGACTATATTTATATTTGGAGGATCAATTGAGATTCAATGCATAGATAAAATATGTCCGAGAAAATAAATTTTATGATGCCAAAATTGACACATGCAAAATTTACCATATAACCCTTTCCTCTAGAGAGTATCAAAAATGATCCAAAAATTATTTTAAAAGTATTCATATGTTAAAGATTATACCAAAATATCATCAATTAATAGAAAAACTTTAATGATGATATTCCATGAATATTCTATTTATCAAAACCATAAAAACCAAGGGTTATTTAGTCTATCCAAATGGCATTTCTATAAACTTTTAATTTCCATACCTTGTCTGAAATGAAATATTTAGAATGCCTTCATTAATTACAGTAAATTGATGATATCAATAATGATGCTCAAACAGATAAAAATAATAAAATCCTATAAGTTTATCATATAAATAATAAATTCATGGTAGTTTATACTTGATCATTATTGGAATTTCAATTATTTCACTACAATCAATACACATCCTCGTGAATCCATATATAATTTTATCAATGAGAACATCAGATCCCAATGGAGAAACACTAGGGAGAATAAATACCTTATTAATAAAACCCTATATTTTTTTCTACTACTCCACTAATTCTATAATTTCAACTCAAAAAGGAGTCTATAATATATTTATTCAATATTAATTAATTCCATGGAAAACACAAATTGGCACTCTAGGTGGTGTGTGAGTAATTCTTTAAAAAATAATTCAGTGTATGTATACCCTCAATTTTAATATTACAATCTGTATCAATATACATTTTTTCTCTTCCATACCAATGACATTATTTACTATAGATTCTCAGTGTGTGTCTAGATAACATTCTGATGATTCTTTTTCTTCTCTAAATACAAGGAACTCTGAAACTTCCTTATATATTAGAATTTAATTCTTCATCTAGTAAATTTTCACATAAAATTTTAATTATAGTCTTTAATAAAAATTATATTAAAAAATACCATATATATTTTGATTATCTCACAAAATTAAGCACATTTATATTCCATAATGGGGACATCTGGACAAACCATTTTTTCAATGAAACCTCCCTTAGGATATTTGATTGAAAACTCCAATATAAAATAAAATGTGATATTTCTAATTATATTGCAAGAAATAAAAGATATAAAATTGTTATATGATATATAATCCAATACCCAATTATAAAAATTTCAATGTTGAATTATTGTAAATATTACCACATCAATAGTTACTTTTACCTCAGCTATAGTGATGGAATCAGCAAGGTCATCTCTTCATTGCCTCTTATAATGTGGATTCCCGAAGTGATTGGAAAATTTTTTTAAATAAAGACCCATTACCTTGAGGCTGAACCAATTGATATCATTACTTTTTCTTCTCTTGATATAATGAGATAGATGAACCTTGAATCTTAACTTATAACGCACTCATGTTACCTTTATACATTTTACTAGATATTTCCTTCCCATAATTTTCACTATATTTAAAACGATTCATTTATTTTTCTTTCTTTGGTTCATATCCAATATATTGGAACTCAAAGGCCTAATTCCTCTCATTATTTCATTTGAAAATATATTATGGAGAAAAAATAATACATATTTTGATGGAACATAGTATTATTTCATCATATGATGATTTATTTTGAGAAAATATTGTCCTTTGAAGGATGTTTTGTAGATCATCAAAAAAATTGATCAAAAACATTATCCAAATAAGGTAAATAATCAATTTCATACATACCAACTATTGTAATGGCATCCACATACCCTACAACACTCTCATATTCCTTTTTTCTTTAAGATATTGAGTTTTATCTTAATTTGTGTTCACTTTTCATGAGAAAATATTAGTCAAATAAGTATTCATTAATAGTTCTCCATTAAATGAATTATATTTAAACTTCCACCATAGTATTCTTAATCCATTACCACCATTGATCAGTATCACCCTTGAGTAAATATACATCTAGTAGTACATTTTCCCATTCATCACATCCCAAATCTATAAAAATATATTCAATGGATTTGATGGATTTATTATCTACCACTATCTTAGACGTCTATTTAAAATATAGGGGAATCTACCATATGAAAAATCCAATGTATATGTAGTATGGTTATTCCTCATTACCTAATTAAGCTATCCTAATATGTTCATGATCTTACCCAATCAAACACAATGATTGTTGACTTTCTCAGTGGGGGAATCCCTACATTTCGTAGAGGTATCGTTTCTTTCAACACATTAGGGTCCAATGCTAAATAATGGTACACAATAACTTATCATATAGTAATAAAGTTAATTGTTCCAAATAGAAACTTTTTTGCAAGTGGTAAAATTTTTAAACACTATAAGGAAGTATCAGAGTTATCACATTGGTTTTGTCTATTTTTAATCTAAATTTGGTTCTTTATACAAAACATTATCTGACATGAACTATAACATCCCAGACCCTAGATTCCGAGATCTAGACCCTTATATAATTATTTAATTATAAAAACATGATTGAAACCCGAAAGGACTGATCTTTTTCATATTCTTGTAGAACAAGATGCATATATGGTACCCTAATTAAATTATAAATAAAATATAAAACCTAAAAAATTATTTTCAATTCTTGAACTCATTCAGACATTTAATCTTCATAACATGGGGAAAATAGAATCAATAAAATGGTGATCTCAAAAGCTCTGTAAGGTTTAAATACAATGGAGTATTTCAAGAATCAATAATAAATGAAACATTATCAAAGAGGAATGGTATGTATAACTAAAATAAATTCAATGAACAACTTTTCAATCATGATAGGATAAGGAATAATCATTATGGTAATGTAAATGATTAGAATCACATTCCATTTAATCAATAACATGAGCACAATATGAATCAATTTATAATATCATATTGATAACCACGTGTACTGAAATTATGGAAAAAATATTGAATTATATTATTTAAAAATATGATTACATGATATCAATAATCATATATCCTCTACCTTCTAGAAGATTCATTATATTGTTGAAACATTATGGGAAAATCACATTTAATTTGGGCGACATTATCATCTCATGGTAGTACTTTTTCATCAAGGGGCTATTTATAATGAAGACCCACCTCTGTCTATATTTCCAAAGAATTCCTAAAAAATATAAATTGTCACTTTAGTTCAGGAATCAATATGTTTTATCAAAAAATTTATGTACTGAGTAAATGATATAAATTTAACATTATCTCCTGATTTATGTGAATAAAATTAAATGTAAACAACATATGAGAAATTGGAATAAATATTAAGAAATAATCATATCCATAAAATAGTCAATATGAATATTTAATGAAATATTCCATGAAAATTATCATTAATTAAATGTGTACTATAAACTTACATGATATGAAAATAGGTGTGAAACATCAAAAATATGATTTTGTGAAGTAAAATTGAGACAATACCCCATAAGAGGATCATATATATGATAAAATTATTAGATAATGTGTATTAAATGTATATTAACATAATAAATGTGATTAAAATAATATAATCAATATTTGTTTTACACATAACAATAGCATGACAAAAACCATGAAAGACAAGTTTAACTCAATGAATGAAAAATGAGTTATGAAATCCATTACAAATTTTCCAATGAAACATTGAATACATGTATATAATGAGATTCGTGATATGATATGTCAAGGGGTATTATTAATACACTATAATAATGAAATAACTAGTGAATAAGGAATATTTCAGAGAAATAAATGTCAGAAGAGAAACCCATTACATTATGTCCTAAAGCAATATTAAAATTAAAAAAAATAATGGATAATGAAATTAGAATAAATAATTACATAATTAAAAATCTATAAAACATAAATTTTATTTATTATAAATATATCATGTTCATTTATGGACATTTCAATGTGTTATAATGATTAATTTTTTTTGTTCCAGGAGAGTTCATTTTTTTGTTTCATGATTGGTTCACATGTGTATAATTATAGAAGTACTTGTAAAATTTGAATAATTATATATAAATTGAATGATTTTGTATTAATAATATTCGGGAGTTTTTATATTTCAATAAATCATTTTTTTGTCTTGAGAATTATTCATTAGATAAAATGTTGAGTAAGAATGATTTTTTTTATTTTCCCAGTTTTTATGACTGTCGTGAACTAGTATCATCTTGTTTATTATCATGTTTATATAATGTATAAAGAACATTAAATAATATCAAATACATATATTAGAATTTTTTAAACTATAAAAAATGATTTTTTATCATCTAAGAAGGTGGTAATGAAAAATGAAAACTCATCATCCTCAATGACGATGAATCGACAAAAAACTAGAAATGTTTTCATTTTTAGAATTCAAATTATTGGCATGGAGATTTGATGTTGGATATTCCAATACCACTAAAAAATTATATAATATTTTTAACTCTATTGGTAATAATTTCACTTATTATAAGTGAGGTGAAGAGAAAATAAGAAAATAAAATAAATTAAATGAGAAGGAGGGAATTACACATTTATTATCATCCCCTTGAAACCTTCTTAGGGAAATTAGATATGGTATCAAGTTGAGGATATCTATAAAAGGATTTTTGGATGATAATTGGGAGTGGAATTAGGAAGAGTATTATAAATCTACAATTTTTAGAAGCTTTGAGGTGACGAGGTGTTTAAGGGTGGTATTTATAGTTGTTGGTGAGGAGAGTTTTTGATTATTTTATTCATTTGTTTAATATTATGGCTCAAGAAATTCAATAGTGTTTATTATTAAATTTGTGAATAGTAAATCATAAATGTGAGCGTGAATAATGGTTTCTTATATAATACATAACTCAAAAATTCATTTATCTGGAATAAAATGTTAAATAATGTCAAATACCATATTTCTCTACCAACAAAAAGGCAACAATTTCAGGTAAACATGAAAAATTAATCATAACCATTTATTATCATATGTATTTAAAAACTGGACTACATTTTATGAAAAATAGTTTCCTATATATGATAAATTTAATTTCTAATTAATATAATCATTTATTCAATAAATACTGATTTCAATATTATAACTGATTTTAGTAAACATTGAAAATTTTATTATGATCTCTTAAAATTCTCACATTATTAAAAAACAACTCAATAAAAATTAAATTATATATTTTATGAAAATATATTTTCTTCTAAATCATAATGATAATAATAAAATTTTTAATAAACATTTACCATTTAAAAAAATACCAACACACAATTAATCATTTTTAAAACATTCATTTACATATTATATTATTCAAATATATTATATTTTAATTTATGAGAGACCCAAATTCTATGTATAATTTCATAGTAGAGGTTATTATTCTAATGAACACATTACTATTCCTACTTATCATATTATTATTCCTATGGTAATGTTAATTTCGAACAGTGAATCAAAATTTCATTAAGTATGGTGTTATATGAAAGCTAACCTATTAGTTAAATAGAATTTATTTATGAAGATAAATTCTATTAATTATTAGTGTTTTATAATAATCATCATCACTTTTTAATCCATTTACAATTAAACATCCAATTGTACATTATTATTCAGATTTTTTTATATATTTTATTTCCATGGATTATTTATGTTGTTCCCTTTTATGCTCCACTCAGATCTATGAGGGAGGAGACACACCACACACACTACCTTAGCATTTGATACAAGTCGAAAGTCTATTTTAATTAATGTAGGTTCCATTTTGGTCTAGTGTCCCACCATCCCAAGGAACATCTATGTGGCTTCAATGATGAGACAAAACAATGTGTTATCAAAGATTTTCATTTTATCTTTTTTGATACAATTTGGGTATTAGATAGGAGACTAGGATATCAGAATATTGTAATAATTCTTTTCCTTATAGGATCTTACCTATGTACATGGGATATCCAAATTAAATGGGATGAGATGAATCTATAATTGGTTGTTATTATTATATTTTAATAGATTTCTCTATTGTTCGAAACACTTGTTTTATGTGTTAAATAAAGTTGATATTATGAAGGGATTTCTTCAACCAGACCTAATGATATGACAATTTATTAAAATCACGCATCACACTATGAACCATAGGATTCATATTTCACACATTATTTTATACAACATTAACATTCCTATTTGAACATATTATAATCAATATACACATGATGTGAAATGTTTATGATTCCTTGATGCGTGCCAATTTTTCTTTCTAAATTAAAATGTGTTGTATTAATTAAGTATCATTAATCATTATAACCAGTGTTTTCCAACATAGATAATGATGAAAACATAATTAATGAATTTTTTCACATTAGTTGATTGGATTGGTGAATTCCCAAGGAAATTTAATATTTGAGTGCATCTATAAATTTGGAATGGTAGTTCACTTAATAAAATCACTATTCATGGATGGTTGCACATAGATACTAGATGTATAGGCTAGGTCACAGTCACTTGACATACCAATTGAGATTTTTAAATTTTATTTCCCTTTATAAATTTGGAATTGGTGATCAAAGTTACTTTATTAGGATATATAAAATTAAATAAAATAGATCAACTTAAATAAATTAATTTTAAAAATAAATATTCAATTATATAAATGGATAGAAAAGAAAATTTAAAGGATTGTTTCCTATATACATTTTATTTTATGGTACATATACCACAATATCTACTGTGTTATGTTATTCCATGAACATGGCCTGACCATAGTTGTGGTCAGTAGAGTGTGTCTCCTGAAATCCTTCTGTGAAATTTCACATCACATAGACCTGGATCTAGGAGCATGATGAGATTTTTCAATTACATATTGGATGGTACTATACCATTTCATTCTTATTATAACATTTCCAATCTGTTATAAAACCAATTTGAGGAAGGAAATTGGAAATTTTCATTTTATTCTGTTGCAACATCCAGTCATAGTAAACGAAGAATGTGTCGATGGTCATGCAATGAATGTGTTCAGGCATGAGAAACCCATTGTATCTCTTATAGTCCCACCATAGAAACCATATTAAAATATTCCACTAGGAGACGATGCTTATTTTCAGGGAATCTTCATCAATTTCTTACCATTAGTAATGGGAATGGAATAGATGACATGTGAGTTGTAGTAACAATATCCTCCTACCATCATGGGGATGGAGTAACTTCAGCTGTAGAGTCATGGAAGGAGGAAATGCTTCATATTTTTAAGAAGATATATATTACTCAATTGTGGGGGTTCAATATTTCAACGAATATGTTATGTGACTTCACTAAACTTTGGTGGGATGTCTTCACTCCGGCTAGTTGATATTATGGTATGTTTTGCGAATAATTCTAGATATCCTTTATCGAATTCTATATTCCCCAAAAGTTCTTAGTAGAAATTTCTATTGTATTTATGAACCTCTATAAAGGTAATTTTTTGTAATAGATTATTCATACCATTTATCAATTTTTATCTTTCATTACCGACCCTAACTTGTGAAGAATGGAAAACAATGAGATAATTCATGGTTTATATCAACGATGGAATATGATTGTAGGTAAATTTATATTTGTCGAATTAAATTTTATAGATATAAATTAAGGCACTATTATCATTTTATACCATTAGGGAATCTAAAAATTTTAATAATAGATATTCATCGCCCATGTAGGGAAGTTGTTTGTATCTAGATGCAGAAAGTATCATTTTGGGGGTCATGCTGGGGAAGTTCCAACCATGTTTCACACACCAACAACTCTTTAGTTTTTCATCTATGTTAATGGCCAGGACATTTGAATCCCCAGTGCATGAGGAACCTGGTCGAGTTTCAATCTTTTATCTATATGGGACACCTTGAGAATTACTTATAACATTTTCCATTGACACATAATGAATGGATATATTCACTTAAAATACAATGAGGTATAGGATGTGAGATTCCACATCATGATGGTATTTGGTCTTCTACCTCTCTATTAGACAATGTTAGGGGTTGTGTAAATGGTAGTAATAACTCTGTGTCTCGATATTAGTAGATTAGAACATCATTGGGTAGTGAGGATTTATCTTAGGGATGAAATTTATGCTTTATTAATGTGGTGAATCATACACTATAGGCACAAATTCTTGGTCTATCGTTATTTAGAGGTGCTATTCTATTATACTCTACATTATTTTCCATACACATCAATATAGTCTAATCACACACATTTATATTTTTTATGATTATGGGAATTCTCAACATTGAAATATAGTACTTATGGGTCATTATCTCTCTCAATACACCACTAGGTTATTAATTAATTAGAATAATCAGGTTCTAGGAGTGACCCCTAGATATTATGGGGCTCCATATCTTATGAAATTTATTCTTCCTTGAAATGACCAGCTCAAAATTCACTCAAGATATAGATTTTCTTTTTCCTTATCGAGCCCATTATGACTTCTATAATTGGTGGATATACATTACATCAACCAATTGTATAAAATATATCCATATGGGAGAATATGATATCATGATATTCAAGATAGAAATGATTATTTTGGGCTAGGATGAGTGAAAATGTTGTTGGAAGGTATCTTTATGAGAGAAAAGAGATGGAAGCTATTTGGATTCTATCTTGTTAAGGTAGTTTCTGGGATGTCTGACATGATGATTTATCTTGATTACCTCTTGAGAGAGAGGTTGTGTTCCCTATATATAATTTGTTATGAGTTACACCAATATCTATTCCACCCCATAGGATCTCACATACCAATCTATTGGAATACAAAAACCTATACTAAAATTTAGAGGAAATATTTTTATCTGACTCATGACCTCACCTCGGGTTTCAACAATAATTTTCCTTATAATGGCGGAAGATAACCTCTATTTTCATGGATTATGGATGGTTGACATAGCTTATGGTGATGAACTAGTATCCACTACCTCATATTGAGGACCTTTGTAACCATATTTGGGGAATGGAAATTTTCTCAATGATCTATCTAAAGTCTAGAAATCAGCAGGTATGTGTGAGGACATTATAAATAAAATGAATAATGTTCTAAAATTGGTACATCTTGTATAAGTTTATATAAATGTATATCATCCTTTTGAATGTATCAGCATCCATTATGGCTCTCATGAATCTGCAATTCCGTTAGTAATTAGACACATTGGTTATAGACTTCATAGATGAAATGTTTGTGTATTATCTCACTAGATATGACCATGAAAACCCTATTGAGATCATGTGGAATACACTAATAGGTAACCAGATCTATGTGAATCATATATAATGCCACCATTGTATTAGTAAGATTCAATTATTTTGCGATATCATTTCAGAGGCAGCCATATCTGTTGACCAGGAGAACATCAACATCATAGTGTACTGGGAACAACCTATAAATTTGTTTGATATATGGAGCTTATTTGTGATGGATAGACATTATAGGGGATTCATAAAATATTTATCCCACATAGAAGAACTTCTTATTATCCATAAATAATAATGGTATGATGTTCTTGTAGTATGAAGTTTGTGGGAATGTGTTTCAGGAGTAGAAGTGATGACTAACATTAGTGCCAACCATGATTCTTCAGAGATTGGAACATGCTAAATTATTTATAGGGATGACTTACGGATCAAGATAAGACCAGTTTTTGTAATGGTTGATTAGGTGGAATTGTATGGGTCCTTCCAACTAAGACCTCACGATCTGAATTTAAAAAATCATGTCCTCAAGGTAGAAGTTGTGGTTTAATGTCAATGTTATTCTAGGTATTATCATTTTGGGGGAATAGTTCATTATTTAAATGGATCAAAAAATCCTCATCTATATCTCCACATACTGAGACATGAATAACATGATGAATAAGTGTTTGTAATACATACAGTCATTCGATATCATTCATTCAAAAACACTGAATAATGTTACAATCATTGATGACACCATGAGTAAGTATTCTCGGACACATTCCATCCACGAATCCATTTTTGATTTTCACTAGGTTGGTCTATTTTCAATGTATCACCTAGTGGTTCATGATTATCACTTGAATCCAATTTTAGCAACACTAGATGTGAAATCCTACCTAATAGAGAAGGACCAAATAAAGGAGTTTTTTTTATTCTGAGGGCCTCAACTTGTGGGAGAGTGTCATACGTGAGAATCCACCTTACAGTTTTGTTGTTATTTAAAATGATATTATACTCTTCTATGATCATTTTGGGGGTTTTATATGACACACATGAAGAGTTAAAGTATGAATCACATGCCTTTTTTTGGTTTCATCCCAATGATTAAAAAGATTTATCGGGACATATTTCATTGGTATTGGTGTCCAGGTATGAAGAGGATGATTTCATGTCTCATCATATGGGGTTCCACCTATCAACAGGTAAAGGTAGAGCGCCAGTGTATTGTGGGGCTCTACAGCCTCTACACATTCCCATGTAGAAGAGTAATGATGTAACTATGTATTTGTTGAATCCCCATCTATGATCCACATGAGGAAGTGATGTTGAATGAATGATCATTGATGGGTTGACAAAGGTTTCACACTTTTTATAGGTCTATGAGAACTTCTCAATTAAGTAGTTTTGGAGGCATTAAATATAGGAGATAGTGAACCATAATGGGGTTCGCCAATATAATATAACTAAAAAAGTTTCACCATTTCCCTAACAATTTTGACATGGATTGAAAAAAGAACTGGGTTCATAGGTGCTCTTGAGTACAACAAATCACCTACAGACTGGATGGAAGTCTGAGTAGTTGATACATGTGTTATATAAAATGATTCAAGATTTAATCCTTGATATTTGAGGTTAATGGGTGAAACATGTACCTATTTATTAGTTTTCAAATAGTGACATATTTTATGAATCCATCCTTATGGTTACTGATGGGTCCCTTTATCAAAGTTTGTGATGTTCAGATATATGCAGGTTAGAGGTAGGAAAGAAACATCTATTGGGGACTTATTACATTTTGGAGACATTAGAAAAGGATCGTCAACTGTAGAACCATATAAAAATATCTCAATCTTGGATGAAGTCTGATATCGATCCCCTCTATTGATTTCTATAGATTGAGGTGTGAGTCGTGGTCTTTCTGTGTGTTTCCCCCATATTGTGTCATAGCTGAATTAAGATACATGAAAATGTATCTCCTTGGTTTGTTGGTCGTTTTGAGATGGTTGAGGTAGTATGGATGCTATACTATTGATTATAGAAACCCTTTAGGGATATTTTCATGTAAAAAATCTTCCACATGTCACATCTTCATCATTATCATACTGACCAATCTCGCTTGTTTGACTATCAGGACATAGTTCTAGATGAAGATGCATCATTATTGGATAATATTATACATATTATAGACTAGGATTTGAAGGCTCTATATGGATTATTATCTTTACTGTTCTTGGTTCCATATAAGTCTGATAGATTACAAGATGTTACATGGGAGTATAAATCCAATGCACTTCCATAATGGAAATACCATTTCCTAGACGTCCTCTTACAACCAAGAGAAGGGAAAAATGGGGATGTATTATGCTAAAGAGGAGAGTATGTAACATCATTAGAGAGGAACATATCCTTATGTTATATATTAAAACATAACATTTAATGATGATAATGTAAAATTTTAGATAAGGAATGGTTTTGGATAATTTGGGGCATGTTCGATGATTGAAAATCATGAAAATGGGAATATAGTTTGAGACACATGGTTATCATATGATTAATTCTAACTACGTTACTAAACCAGGTGGTATACCCAAGGCATTGGGTTATCCACACTATTTTTCTAAAATCATGTTGAAAGGGAAATACACTTTTGAGGGGTTCATATTGAGTTGGGGCATATGCATGCAGATAGCTTGTGAATGGTAAGACAAACCGTGCAACCAACCCTTGTTAGGTTCCCCTTTGTGAAGAACTGGGCATATAGTTTATGTACATGATGGCCAACTACGAATCCAAACTGTGATCACCATTAAATTAAGTGTAAATAATGGGTTTTCCATTGAAATATTTTAATACCAATATTTACATTTCTTCCTCATTTTTTCCATAAGACACCATTATAGAGAGATCATACCACCATAAACCCATGGATTTTATTCACCATTAGTTTGACATATGTTTCCTTAATAGTTAGATGCATTGGAAATACTGAGGTATGGTACCTAATCAAGTTCATTGCAATCTATTTTTCATTTCATCTATATAGAATTATTTCGTTGTGACCTCAATTTCCCTTTTTCTGGAATTTGATTATTATTAAAATAATAACTATTCTATCCCCTTTCAAGGGCTTCCATTAGCTTATTAGATCACTACAATTCTAAGGAATGTGGTATAACATCTATCCCTATGTTTCATCACATCAATTTTTCATTCAATGAAGCCACATGTTGGTTAATTAATGAACCACATAATAATTATACATAAGTAATTAAAAACCATTCTTCAGGCATATATTAATGTCAAATAGCACCGACATGATTGATCAACTTGATCAAAAAACCCCATTTGAGTATTTTTAGTACATGATAGCCCACATTACACTTTAAAGAAATATATAAACACCCCATGTGGTTATTCCTTAGTACTATATTTTTTGAATAAATTAATTGAACTAAATGGATTGGTTATCCTTGGGATAGGACTTTTTACATTATACCCTAGTGCATATACGGTTTTAATAATTACAATCTATGGCCATCTTGGTTTTTATTTTTTAAATTCTTTCTTTGATAAATTTTATTTTAAATATAACCAAATCATACTATAACTAAATGATATGGGTGATGAAAGTGTCCCAACATAATGAAACCGTAGACAAGATCGTCATTCCTTATTGTTTTATTTATTACTGAATATTAAAGGGGGATACACTAGAAACGCTGTAGATGGGAATCGCCATGTTTTTTAATGTTTTTGTCTAAATAATTGATACTCTTTACATAAGGGAGAAACTGAAGATGAGAAGAATGGTGAGATAGTTGTACCATGGAATGAGAATATCTGATACCCCAATATGAGATACTAAGGACAATCGCTGATGTTGGTTCTTAATGTCTTCACACAATATATGTTGTGACACTTTGGTATCATCCATGGGTTTACTAGGATGGAATTCTATGACATTGGTCATATAGAGGGCCCCTATAATGATAAATGGGATTCCATTAGGATAACCATGTATGTTATCATTATTCCTCTTAACAATTTAAAAATATTGTAATTAAATTAAAGAGTTTGAATGTTGAATTGATACACCAAGGACTCCCCCACAACACTGAATGACATTCTTCTGTATGGTCCATCTGTGACAACTATATCATATATTCCCATTTTTCACACTTCTTATGGTTTCATAGGTTTTGAGACATCCATCTTATGCCAAAGAAGGTAGTGATTTGACAGGTGTCCCACGTTGAACATATTCTGATATACCTCATTTATTTATTTCCTTGCATTTATTGTTATTTAGTACAATGCTCATATTATATGAATGTAAGAGATTGTTATTGAACCCAATGATTGTGTACTATTTAGTATATCTGCCACCATAAATGGGATGCATTTGGTACCCACTCATATATAAAAATTATAGTTAGTGATAAAGGTTATATACCATCTTCCAATGATTGATTCTATTTCCCAAGTAGGAAAACTAGAGCTTGGGAAAAATCCTATGCTTTTTATTTTAGTTTTATATTCATTTTGGATTTTTATATTTTTTATGAATGTGGTATAGTTGTTTTCTTTTTGTTCCGCATGTACTCAATTTTTTATAATTACATGATGATCCTCATCATAATTATGGTATCCATTTATTATTTTGATTCTGGTAATTCATTATTACTCCAATGTAGTTTATTTATTATTTTTTCTACTTATTATCTATATTGTTCACTGTTGAGATTCAAATTGATATACAAGAGAATAGTATCTCCATTGACACATTATAGGACCTCAAGGATATTCCACTTCCACTAATGTATGTGGAGGTTTTCTTGAGGTCTAGTGGACCACCATCTTAAGGAACTACTAAGTTACTTTGAGTCTAGGATACTAAATATTTATTCAATGGAACATCTATCATCATCGTGACGTATAATGTTATGACTCTGTAACATTATATCATTATCAACAGTACTAATGAAAAAATTGATAATGATTTACAATATCTTATATTTAATACATCAAATGTTTGCGATCCTTTTAAATTGGGAAAGAAACACGTATCAGGATTTATATTTCTTATTAATTCTTCAACTTATAATTCATTACAATTATTGCACATGGCCATAAATTTTTATAAAAAACTCAATTTAAGGGTGGAAAATTTTATGCATTTTTTTATTAAAGACTACACTATAAATACTTATATGTATTTTCTAGAGAAAATATTGGGAAACTTTTTATGTTAAAATTTGTATATATCATATTTTGAATTAGAAAATACTACCATAGGGGACTATTAAAAGTGACTATATGATTAAATATTAAAAATATAAATATTTTATTTTTTATAGTAAAAAGGTATAATATATTACTTATAATCCTCTATAATAGCTTATAAATGGTTTATTTGAAATAATAAATTTATTTATTCAAGAGATTAATATAGATATGTTGAGTGAATACTAAATTAACCAGCATTTATTAACACATTATTATTAACTACTATAAAATAAAAAGTGTTTTCCTTTGAGATAATATTAAGAAAGAAGATAATAATTTTTAGGGAAGAAGAAATCAACAACATTCATACTTTATTATTCACATGTTATGTATCCAACATGATATATAGTGATAATTTTAAAAACATATCTAAAAAAAATATCAAGGAATGTTTATATTCTATTCTATAACTATTAAGGATAATTAATTTTTAAGAAAAGTACTTGTATTTTTTAATGAAATTTTACATATAAAATTTAATGAAATTAAAACATTTATTTATACAACATAAACAAAATCATTAAATTTTATTTTCAAAAATATTGTTCAAGCACATGTAATAAATATATTATTATGAGAACACATCCAAATAATGTATTTTTGATTTTTTAAAAGAAGGTCAAATTCACCATGTTATTAGTTAATACATTTTAATATACCTATTTAATTAACAAATTATTAGGAGTCATCATATTGTTAATATCATTAGTGATGTTGGATAACTAGTTAACTATAGGCATTCCTAAAGAAATGATCGTAAACACTGTAATCTTTTTCAAAATTTAAATAAAAACACATGATGTGGATTTATGTTATAAGTATTGGATAAAAGTTATATAGGATGATCTGAATGAGTTTTAGTGAAATAAATTTTAGTCATTGGGTTCTCTTAGTTATTATTTTTATGCAATAAGCTTAAATTTGGTTATCTACAATAATTGGAATGAAAATGTAGTCTTATTTGGAAACGAATATTAACATGTTAAAAAATGCTTTATAATATAAAGTATGTCAAATACTATGTAGAGAATTATTATAATGTTGCTAGAAATGATTATATTTCTATACATCTATAATATGAAGCATTTATAAATCTCACACATTTACAAATGGATGTTAATTTTTATTTCATTAATGGATATTGTTAAGAGATATTTTATTTAGAGAAACAACATGGTTTGGAAAATAAAAAATCTACATGACATATTTTTGGGAATACTAATTCACTTTATGGACATAAAAAAGGCCAATGAACATGAAATGATTGAATATATATATATTTATAAAATAATTTTTAATGAGAGATGTGGATTAAACATTTTTTATTCTAAATTATTTTATGGACACCATCAATTTTAATATTTGTTTAATTGATTCTAGTTTTTTCAACTAATAAATCATTTATTGAATAATTTTTTATTATTATAAAAGTTGAGTTTTATGTAATTATGATGGTTGAATTAACATTTTTCCATAGTTTTGAAATTTATCAAACAATATAATGAACATATATATATCAAAAAAGTATATAAAATTAAATATTAAATAATTTGGATGAGATTAGATTAAAATTATTATTACTTCATTCAGTACATCAGAATTATTGAGTTTAAAACATTAAGGAATCTAGTTTATTAGCAACATTTTAGAGAAATGACATATAGTTTACTATATCTAACATATAGTCAGGTAGACATAATTTTTGCAGAATTAGTATGTGAGAAAAAATAAAAAAATAAAAGATTAAATATTAAAACAATAAAATGGAATTTTATTTATCATAATGGAAATATATATTGAGGTCAACATTATACATTGATAAAACGAGTATGTTTTATTTTGTTTCTTATGAAGAGTTTTATAGTTGATATATCTATAGAAAAAGTATTGTTGGAACTTTTAATTTTATATGAGTGGAATTGTAGTCATCCCCTATCATGAAATATCATTATGTAACACTATCCACTAATAAATAAAAATATATCGAAACTCACTTTTTTGTGATCAAGTGTTGTGGATGCGACACATAGTCACTAAAGAAGGAATGTTCTTTAGAAAAACAATAATTTTGTGTGACATTATAAATTCGACAGATTTATTTCAAAAACTAACACATAGTTAACAAGATAACTAAATATATACAATACAATATTTCCTTATCAATCACATATAGAGATTAGAATTTTTTTAAAAAATTATCATAATAGAAGAAAAAATTTATGATATCTATAAAGAACATCAAAATAGATATAGATTATAATACATTAAAATGAAGAAATGAATATTCCACATAAAAATAACATTCATATGTAAATATTTATTAAACCATATTTTAACACTGATGAACCCCATAAAATTGTTAGTATGTATTTATTATGATTTTTTATATTCTATATTTTGTCGAATAAATTTTATATAATTTTTTCTAATAAAATAATAATTATAATTATTCAAAAAACAATTTCTTTAATATAATTTAATATTTTCTTTGAAACAATAATTGTACTTTTTTTATTTTATAGAAAAATTTTGGGTTGAAATTAATTGAAAACCATATGAATATCATTTTCCGGATAATCATTCAAAATAAATTTTATAAAATACTCTCTAAATGAAAAATTATAAATTTTATATTCAAATATATCTTATTAATATTATTTCTAAAGTCTTTATATTCTTTATAAATATTTTTTAAAACATTATTTTTGGGGGAAAACAAAATTTATGACACATAAATCAGGTATAAAATTTAATAAAAATTCAATATTTCAAAATATTATTATCATCATTTGAGGTTTTCTATGAGCCATTGATCCGAATTTGGGTTTCACTATGAAGCTTCAAATTTAAGTCTAATGAAACAAAAAATCTATTAATGAAAACATATAGGACCAAAGGGATATATATATTATGTCGAAATATTTCATCTTAGAAGTTCTCTCAATTATATGTTTCCCTATTCTAGATAATGTACAATTTTTTCGAAATTAGACTAATCTAAATAAAGATAAAAGGTTACCACATTTTATTTAAACCACAATATTATTTTTAATTATACAATAATATAAATATCATATTTTATGTTGTATCATAATTTTCTAAAATTTGTGACATTTATACAAATATTGGACCCATATTTTAAAAATAATGATTATTTGATCGACACTACCCCAAACAAGTAAGAAAGTATTACACATATATAAAATATTTTTAAGAGGATGGTATTAATGTTTAATATTTTTAGTTCTTTAAGAAACTGGTATAAATTTAATATTAATATGATTTCATATATAGATTAGATTCCTTTAGTAAGAGAAGTTATCCTTGTAACATATATGTTTTTAGAGAGACATAGATCTTTTGAAAAGTACAAATCTCCATGTTCCATATTCTCAACATATGAAAATATCTCAAAGGGTTTTCCACACTATTTAGAAATTAAATGTTTTCCATTTGGGATAAAAATATTCATATAACTTTAAAATGATACATTAAATATTTGAATGTTCAAGGTGTATATGTCTGAGATTTTTTCCCAGCATGAGAAATTAGAATTTTTAAATATATGTGATCAATGATTTTGATGATATGACATTTGGAAAAATAAAATTTAGATTCCAATTTATCAAAATTTTATCAAAATTATTTTGGAAAATTTAATTGAATGTGAAATAAAATTTATATTCTAATTTCTATCATATTGATAGTTTCACTTACAGAAGCGGAGAAAATAAATAATATAAAAATAAGATTTTATTCAATTTTTTTTTGAACAAATAGACAAATACAAATACAATATTTGTTTTTATACATTCAATAGAATATTTTACATGAGAAAAATAAAGGTTAAACTTTTCCTTTTTTTGAAAAATCCATGTAAAATGTTTCAAAAATAATTTCATTCTATTTCGAGGAACAAGAAATACATAATGTGATACGATCCTTGTTTTGGGATAGATAATGATGTGTCATTGTACTATAAGGAAAATACATGAAAAAATACTTGATAGGATGTGATGTAAATAAGATATCCTAAAAAGGACGTGTTATAGAATATTTCTACAGATTTATTTAAATGAATATAGAATTTGAACTCAAGAGTTGAAGCTCTAATAAAGTGAAATGGTCCTGTATCCAATCATCAAGAACACTATTTGTTTGTGTAGTCATAAGAACAATATATTCCAATTTATATTAGTCAATTGGAAGTTGAAAAAGTAAGGATGATTAAGTTATTAAAAAACAAGTTGAAAAAGAAAAGGAATGAACTGTACACATTGTTCTCTAGTATATTTAACTCGTATACTATGAAATAATGGGACAAAAGAGAACAATCAAATTAATTATTATATGAAAGTGATTTTTATAACAAAGTGTTATTATTATACAAATAAAATTCATTATATTTTGAATTTATTAGATGTGTTTCATTATAAAAAATTGAAGAAAAATAATCATTAGATGTAGAATATAAAATAATTTTCTAAACTAAAACTTTGGAAAACCCACTATTTATCGATGGTATGGATGATATTCTGGTTATCGATGTTCTAAATGAAAATTTTTCTTCTTAAAATGTGAGATATTATATGCTCCCATGACCTTATATAAAATATCATTCTTCCAATTATAAAAATTACTATCACAAAAATAGCCTAATTCAGATAGTAATGATGATAAATATACTCTACGGGGTAATTAATTTCTATCATATAGTCATAATGAAATTTTTGGATATTAAATCCATGTACCAATATAATTGAAGTAAAATGATATCTTTAAAAAATTAAAATAATTTCAATAAATTGTAAAAAAAATTCATCATTATGATAAATTTATAGATTTCAATAGAAGGTGGAAGTCTCATAGATGAGTGTTTAGAGGATAAATACATTGGATATGAAACAATTATAGAGATTTTAATGATTAATGATAAATAGATATAGTGAATTTGAGTTTCATCCAAATTAATCTCAAATATTAAAATAACTATTAGGGATTAAGTCTATGTAATAACATGGGAAATTTGTAGTAATATTTTTTTAAGAATCAAGATTATTTGTTATCTAAATAAAAAATTATGACTTCAAAGTAAATAATTTATGTTGTTTACATAATTAAATAAATAATATTCTATGAATTCAATCATGGTGACTATAGAAAAGTACAATCTCTGTAAGAATAAGTTACAAATTAGAAAAACATATGGATTAAATATAATATAATAAGAGTTAATGATCGAAATATTATGTGATAAAATAAATGAATTAAGATGTGAAGAATGAAAGTAAAAAGATTCACATTCACGAAGATGATGTAGGAAGGTCAAATACAATGATATCTGTTTCGTAAAAATATGAAAATAATGAGATAAAATAACAATTATCAAAAGTAACAACATTATGAAATAGTGATATTATTTTCTAATCTATTGATTTTTTAATAAATATCATATATATAATCTATGAATATGTAGTTAAAATGGGATATTGTATGGTATATGGGGAGTAAGTATTTGTGTACAATATTTTCACATCTTATAAAAGTTATTTGTTGAGAATTTTAAAAAAGGGGATATTATTTATCTGGGAGAATAAATAATAATTCATTATAAACTTATTATGAAAATAAAAATTCTTTTTCATAAAATTTTCTATTTTACTGACTTTTTTATTTTCAATGTTCTATGTATGGTTTTGCAACAAAAACTATTTTCTGACATTGAAATATAATTTATCGGATGGAATTGTTTTTTATCCGATGTACATGTTTTCATAAATAATATATATGCCTAATATTTTCAATAGGAAGTTATGTAAAATTGGTCAGATGTAGAATTATAATAATGTTCATTGGATGATGTTATATCAATATAATTATATAATCTACATCAAAATGTAGTAGTGGGTGTGTTTGGATGAAAAATTATAAAAT
Source organism: Viscum album (assembly GCA_963277665.1). Lineage (NCBI taxonomy): Eukaryota > Viridiplantae > Streptophyta > Magnoliopsida > Santalales > Viscaceae > Viscum > Viscum album. Next base: position 644,735,908 of record OY728121.1, on the reverse strand, counting down.
CCATTAGAAAAAAATAACCTTACTATAAGATAAAATTTTTAGTCTACCTGATGATATACAAATAGTGAATTGAAGTGAGATAATTACGAGAATCAGAAGAACATGCTAATATAATTCCATTCAATTAAATAATTATTTTTCCTGATGCCATTTCAACCACCTCTATGATTTTAGTATATGATTATTGGGGGAATTCTTATAAATATAATAACAAATCATAGTACATGAGTCTTTTGAAAGAAATACTATATAATATTTTGGTGAAGAGTCTGTGAAATATCTCATAATGGTAGTGTTACACATTAATCATTTGTAGTTTAACTTTTATATGGAATTTTGTGAGAAATCTTTGTAAATTCCTTATGAGTTTTTTTAGTTTGAAATTTTATATCTGATCATTATTATTAAGGGATTTTGGATATAATAAGAGATAAGCATGTCCAATATTGTTGATTTTAAGGATTATGTTTATTGGATGATAGAGATATTAAGGATCATAGAATAGTGGCCCTTCTTTTTGTTATAAATATAGTCCAAAGGTTATGTGGAATCTATGGATACCAAATGTTGGGGTTATGTGACATCATTTAAACTAAAATTTAGGTTGTGGATTTAATTTATAAATGATTTATAATAATATATTACATTATTTACAATCCTTGATATGAACTTTTTTAAATGTTTATTTATTTTACATTTTATTAAAAATGTAATGAATAATTCATTACAAACATTTATTATATCTAAAAATAAAATTTTTAAATAAATTTCATTATATTAATCTTTATAAAGTGGTTAAAAAATTATTAGTTATATTTTATAATCTCAAATTCTCCCTCCCATAATTTTACATTAATTACATAATCTCACGATCCTATAATATACTTTTTAATTATTCTTGATTAATAATAATAAATAAATATAATATAAAATTACTAAAACATGAATTGAATTATCTCATTATAAAATAAATTTGTCCTTGTAATATAAATACCCATTGAAATTATATAATAAATTAACAATAAGATTGTAAAAAAATAAATTAATTGATTCAATATTATTTATCATTTTTACATAACATATTTTGTCAGAAAATTCATCTAGAATAACCACGAATTTATTAGTATTAATATGAAATATTTAACTCTAATAAAACTATGGGTTACATATACCTCAACAAAATAATATGTATCCAAAAATAACATTAATTACCTACCATGAAACCAATCTAGGAAATTAGATGACATTGAAATTATGATAAACCATAAAAAATAAGTTATTTGTCACAAATATCATATGTTTCCACACATATAATCATCTTAATATCTATAGTTATCTAAAACATTTCTCAAAAGTCTATATAAGTAACTAACCTTAAAAACAACATATTCATGTTTATATAACCATTAATTCATTTTATTACAAAAAAAATGATATATATTGTTATAGATTTGGAGTAGAGGGTTACAAATAATACATTAAAAACCTTGGTTTACTAGGAGGACACTTAGGATGAATATCTATTTTCATAGTATATATTTCTTTTTCAAAATATTATTTATTGTCAAAAATAAATTATGAAAATAAACATAAAATATTTTATTTACCCAACCATAAACCATATAAAAAAATAATTAATTAGATGAGAAATTAAGTTAATACAACATACATAAAATTTAACTAATAGTCATTTTCAAATTTGACATTGACATCAAAAAAAATTTGTTCAGAATAAAAAATTTATAATAGCAACAATCAAAATCACTTCCCAAAAAATGACCAGAAAATTTTCAAAGAAAATATATATAGAAGTATAAAACTAATAAAGGATTAATTTAATCCATTGAAATCACAATAATACTTTTTCACCATATTACACTTTTGACCAATAGGATGAATCAAAAAATTTCCTTAAACATTAGCTCATTAGTTTACCATGCGAAATTATTGGATTTCCATAAAAACCTTATAATGAATAAATAAATAATGTAGGTAATCTGATGAATTTTTTTCATATATTCCATACATATAGAACAATCATTAGGTTATCAATTATAGAAATATTTATTATAGGCAATGGGATAACCCTTAATATTACAAATGGAATAAATTTCACAGGTAACATTCAACATAATCCGTACCCGATACATATGAGGGGTATCATAGTCCAACAAATATTTTGATTATAAAAAAATATACTATATCATAAATGATACAGAAGAACCATAATATAACCGTAAAAAATTATATATTTCAATTATCACTATTTAAATTATAGAAATATTCATTTCATCCATAAATTTTTTTTCTGGATATTGATATATCATTTCCTTTCAAATCCAAATTTACTAAACTAGAATTCCATAAACAATGGTAATATGATTTTTCATTGAATAAAATGTAGAAACTATTAGGGAAATCTATAATAAAAAAATGGATATGGTGGGAAATTCAATTGATGTCATGTACATTAAAATAAATCATTCTGTTTTTCATATATAATGGTAGTGAAAATATATTAACTAAAATATATATAATGATTCAATTTTGAGATCAATGGTATAAATTAAAATGTTACCTAAAATATCCTTATATAATAATCAATTTCCATATATATATACATTTATAAAATAATATTGATAATTTGGACATAGGAGAAAACTATCTAAAAAAGAAATATTTACAACATAAAAAAGGGGTTTAAAATGTAATGCATCCCTTCTGTATAACATTAAAAAGAAACCTTTTAAAAAAATGAAACGGAGGAAAAATATGATCAAAATTTTCCTTAAAAATATTCAATAAAAAATTGAGATTTTATTTGAATGATTATTCAAACATTGTTTTAGAAGAAATATATATGGAATGAAAAGATTAACAATATATATTTGAATGATTGTAACATAACTAGAGTTCGAATAATCACACACATTTCTTATCTTCATGAAGAGTAAAATTATGTAAATGATTACAGGATTAATAAAAAAAATTCATGTTCATTATTCAATTTCATAATTCAATGTAATATATAGTTAGTTAATGAATTTAGTTCACATCCATATTTTGATGATATTCGACTCATATATCCTTAATGGATTTTGAAAAATGGATATGATTAAAGAAGAAATTATTTAATCCTCTCAAATATAATAATCAGGAAATAAATTTCATATTTTTTATAAATTATACATTTAATAATTATAATGAAGGATGGTTTTGAAAATTGAATTATATTATAATAATAGAGATGGTAGGTCATACTTACAGATGTGTAACATTTCCAATTTTCATAAACCATAATTGAAAGGAATTAACTATATTTTATATATATTGAAATATAATATTATTATAATAATATCTTATATAATTATATTTTGATATATATTTCATCAATGTGATTTTCTAATAAAAGGAAATCATATCGGTTTGTGGAGATGGTAGTCCATACATACATACAAATGACGTTATCATTTTATAGAGTATGAAATGTCAAAAAAATATATGAAAATATATTTAAATATAATTATAATTATATCACGAATGTCTTATATATATATATATATTAAATCCCTAAATATATCATGTAGTGAGATGTGGTGATAGAAGATGAATTGTATTGGCTTTTTAGTCGGTAGTCTTCCAAACACCTGAATAATGATTTTATTTCCCATTTGATGGAAGAGGAGTTAGATATATTAAATTCCATAAATATAAAATATATAATTATATTGAAGCTATTAATTTTATTTTTTCATCATCTTTTAAGATGTATTGAACGGGGCAGACGATGAGAAAACAAAAACGATTGATTAAGATGAATATATCTTCTTGGGAAAACATCTTGTGGTTTATATCAAAACAATTACATGGATGGGTATTTTTTCAGAGATAGGCCTCTAGGAAATGGGAAGTGATGTTTGAATGTTATTTGGTATGTATTGGATAAAACACAATGTTTCATCTATATAATTAAGTGAAGAGATTATGCGACATTTTATAAAAATGGGAGGGGCACCACATGAATTTTGTTATTTATTACATTAATATAAATTATTTTCCATATTATAATCGATAGAAAGTTAAATTATTCAAATTTAGGAATATTTTGTTTCATTTTAAAATCATCAAATAGAAATTGGAAATGTTTAGGTGATGTTTTCACAATTATCAGTTTATTTTAATTTCTGTGGATCATTTTTCACAATTACCAGGTTAATCATGTTTTTACTATTTAGAGTTCAATATAATTACTATAAAAGTTAAATTCATACATTTATAGGACATATGTTACATTTTAAGATATATACCATCCTTATAGAATGAGATATAATTTTCCTGGTTTTTAATATTTTTATAAAATATTATTTATTATAAAATAGTATTAATTCAATTTTTTAAATAATGAATTTAATTTGGTTTTAAAAAAAAGTAAAATAAAAGAATTAAAAATTATTTAATTATAATAGTCCAAAAAAGTTATATTTATCATTAAAATATAATGTAACATAATAAATTAACTAATTTATATTACTTTTAGTATTTTAATATAATTAATTATTTTTCTATTCAATGAATAAATAATATGTCAATGTAGCACATGAATTAATTATAATTATATAATTTCTAATAAATTATGTAAACTATATTCAATAAAATAATTCTATAATTATTAAAATATAAAATATTATTCATTTACTACTTGATTTTTCCCCAATATGGAAACATATGAGTTTAATAAAACTACGAGAGTGAGATTTTTTTATAATATAAAATATTTCATTGGTCCCTTTGTTATACTTGTTTTCCATTATAAAATAAAAAAAATCCACAGGATAAAATGTTATTAATACCATTATGAAATATGAATATATATGAATATTTTTTACCTTTAATCATTGATTTATCATACGTTATCTTGATTTATGCTTTTACCATAAGAATGAATTTTTACTATTTTTCAATTAATTATGAAAAAAATTGTGTTATTATATAAAATAATATTATTGGAATATATTATTATTTTGGATTACATTTTCAACAATTCAATTTCAATAATTAAAAATATTTAATTTAATATTATTCTTATAAATGTGATGAAAAGAGGGTTTCAATAAACTATTTTTTTCTGGTAATAGATGATCTTATATTAACTCTATGACAAGGAATCATCATTATATAAATATTTCATTTTTTATAAATAGATAAATAGTGTATGAATTAAATTTTATTTAGCCCTTATTAAAGGTTAAATTAATTAATTAAAATTGATAAAAAATATGCACTTATGAAATGATTTCAGAAAATTGAATTTTTAGGCATAAAAATATACTAATACAAAAATATTGAAAATTTATGATTAAAAAAATAAATTATAATATTATAAATAAAATGTATTATATTTCACATTATGAAAATAATCATAAATATAATATGAAAATTAAAATATGCTCTTCAATGTAATTAAACGATTTTATTTAAAAATTCAAAAATATTCACAATTCATTGAAAAATAAATCATTGATGTAAAATCCCAACCTTTTTCCCATTAATAATATATAACTTATAATTTAAATAAAAATATTCATTTTAATTCAAACTATTAAAATATATTTAGAATATAAATTGAATTTATCGTGAATAAAGAATTTATCAAAAAATGTATTTTTGAAGAATCGAATGCCTTTAATAAAAATTTATTATTTAATTACTATAAATATATTGTTTCATTTATATTTTCTATGACCTATATATATATCATAAATAAGTTAATTCTAATCATACCCACCAATTTATTGGCATCATTATAATGGAAAATTAGTATTTCATGGTAAAGAGTGGATCAATTTTGTGGGTAGTATATGTTATCAAACATGATTTTTTAAAATGTATGTTATAATTCCTCATATGTCTAATACAATTTAACTCAAATTTTATAATTTATTCTTCATAATTTTTAATTAGATCAATAAATTACATCATTATTTTTGTTTGATGAATTATAAGAATGTAAATGTCAAAAAAATACTAAACTTATCCCACCCCATTGATTTAGTTTATTCTAGTTTACTCATAATCCTAATGAGATTCCACAATTGAAATTATTTTCCTTATAAGTAATAGATAGTATAAATTACACCATTGTTTTATGATCATAGGATAATGGAAAATGTCTTCTACGTGATACCAATCTATTTCTCTGTAACTAATGGGAAATTAGATCCCCAAAAATAAAGTGTATGTTACCTATGCAATGGCTTAAGAGAACATTATTCCCAACATTTTTCTATTGGATGATCTATATGGATCATGGATTGAGAATATTTATAATAATATTAATTATAAATTTCATTTTATCAACCATAATTTTTTTTTCTCAGGATGATAATAGTTTCATTTTCCATCAAATTTATCATTAACATGTTTACATCTGGTTCGAAAAATTTTCCAAAAACCAAAAAGAATAGTGTGAGAAGATATATCATATTAGTAATGTACATAATAAAAATAAAAAATATTTGTTATCTAAATCATAAAAATATTATTTTCAATATATGAAAAAATTGTTTTAAAAAAGTTCATTCATCATCTATTTAAATAAATCATGGAGATTCATAAATATAACATGGTTTAACCTAATAATGTCACCCATGAGTGTCAATCTAGGTGTCTAGTAGTAGAAAAATAGTCATTCTTCATAATTATGGATGTGATATACTCAACGACAAAAATATAGAGTTATTACTCCAAGTTACATATTTAATAAAACCACATCCACTTATAGTATATAATGTTGTATGTTTTATATATAAAACTACACTCCTCTATTTACTATTATATATGAAATTAAATGATATATAAAATTATAATAAGGGTTCTTAGTAAATTTTTATCATTCAAGATTCTAAATTATACTAAACCATGATCTATTATCAACTACACAGACCCATAGTTTCAATAAATAAATAATTTTTATTAAATGAATATTAATATCCTAACAATACCATATATGAAAAAATCATAATGGTTTATTGTATTTTGAAAACATTATACATAAAAACATGTTCAAAAAATAGCCACATCAGACCCCACATAGTTCTTCATAACTACAAACCTTTCCAACAAATGAAAATTAAACAATTTCAGCACATCACGGGTGAAAGAAAAAATATTAAACAATGATATCATATGAACAAAAAGGTTAAACAAGGTGGATATAAATGATCATTTAAAAATAAAATCACCAAAATGGGTTCGATAAAATTAGATTTACATTTCAAAATCAATCCTTGAAATTTAAATATCCTAAACATATTTGGATTAAATATTATTATTTTATAACTCATGAATCCTAAAGGAATCAAATAACATGATCAGTGAGAACATAATATTGGAATAAAATCATGTTATAAAAGAGTCACAAGAAAATGTAATATACATAGTAATATTAATCATATGTAATGGATACCCACAATACATTCATAGATGTTAGTCTTCAGATAACAACCCATATATATATATTTCTATCTTGGGATAACCACTCTTTTTTCTTGAATTGGGATATCCTTTAGTGTTCTTTTTGAGCTCGTAAAACATTAATCATTTCCCAATTCAACTGTGGGATATATAATTTTTGTACAACCCATTACATAATCATAAATTTATTTATAAGTATGTTATAAGATAATCGAAACATTCTATATAAATTTACCAATGGAAAAGACCAATATCTTCATTTATATTTCATCATAATAACCATAAACCATAAATTGAAAGAATAATTTATGTATAATTTTATCATTTCCCAAAAAAAACTATGTAACCTAGAATTGTTTTATCATTGATAAAGAATTCTATTAAATGATCAATTGAATATTTATCGACAAAAATACCCTCTTCGTACTGAATCGCATATTAAAATAATAAAACAGAACAATTATCGAGGGATATTATTTCATTTACATGAAACCAAGAAAAAATTGAAATTTTATTCAAATATTTCAAATCTAATGATATCTAGAAATTAATTTCATGTCATTTTGGTGAAAAAATTATTACTTTCACATTTTCGGTAATAAATCAAGAATACCTAATTAAAAAAATTATAATTATATTCCATCTAAACAATTTTTTTAAAGATAAAACACGGGAAAAAATGAAATCAATCTATTATAGTATAATTGAGATTAATTTTAATGATACTAGATAAAATAAATTTGAATGATAAAGTAATTTTTATTGAATTGGAAAATAATATTGGTTTTCCAAAAAAAATCTTCATTATATTTTATAATTACACATAGTGAGGAAAAGGAAATATGGAAACTTATTTTATGCCAATACATAGATTATAAAAAATTTATTGAATACAATACTTATTTTCCATATAATTTATTCATTATAAACATAATCATAAATATTCTCATTAAATAATGAGAGTGTAACAAAAATCCCTTACATTGAGTATAACTTGCATTGAATTTTATTTAACCAATTGTATAAAAAATCATAATTTATTTTTATTACAAATGAGATTCATTTAAATACTAATAATATTATAAATGAACATCATATAAAAGTTAAAAAATAATTTATTAATAATTATTTTTTATTATCATGGTTTATATGTGCTAATTAATTCAATTTTTTATGTGAATTACTTTTAGGTAGTTGTTTTTCTTGAAAATGGATCATGGATTATAGTAAAAAAATTTAGTTATCATATAAATATCACATATTTTCATTATATTCATATTTATAATATTCAATTAAAGGTATACATAAAAAATTAATTACATTGATCATGTAGACTGTCAGCTATAAGTACAAATGAACGTTTCTTTCAATTTTCATTCGATGAAAAATTAAATATAAAAAAATACCGTTATGGTGTCATTATTATATGATACGTATTATATATATATATAATTTATATTTATTACCATCCATTAAATTTTAAATGTAAAAATGAATTACATTGCTCATGGAGGTGGTAGTCAACACACAATCACGAGTGAAATTATCCATTCAAAATGGATAGGAAGGTATGAAGTTATATATGCAATTATATTTCAAAAATCATTAATTTTTGATAGAAAACATGGAAAGAATTTAAAATAATCTTAATAACCATCCATTAAATATTTTTATGGGAAATGAATTTTCCTACAATGTGGGGGCCGTAGTCCAACCTTACGCATGAGCAATGCCATCACTTGTCATTTAATTTAAAATTTGGTGGATAATTATTGTTCTATAATAATAATAATATTTTAGTACATTTAAGATACATATATCATTATTTTATGATTAATATCATAAATTTATAGAAGGAAGAAGAAGAAATAAATCTAAATTTCTATGGTTAGTAGTGTAACGCCCCGACCCCAGCTACCCAAAGTCGGTGCATTAATTCGTAACATTGGCATGATCACAAAAGATCAAGTCTCGAAAGACCGATTAGTTTAGTAGCCTTGGAAACACTAGATACATTCATAAATGTTACATTACATCATAAGGTGAAAAACTAATAAAAATATCTTCATAGTCCACACTCATATCCTCTTCTGACTATCCCTGCAGGTCATTCATAAAATACATCTTCACATCCTAGAAAATATTAAAACATTGAAAGTGGTGAGATCAGATGCTCAGTAAGGATAACAATATAGCAGAAGCTTTCATAAATAAACATAAACATTTAAGGCAATGTATAACTATAAAAAAGCTTTTTCAACTTGATCTTCCACATAATATGGAAAAAGTAAAATGAGATAATGCCATTTACTTATTCACATGGATATTCTACTGGTCTAATAATCACATGCAATATCAACAACCACTTTCATAACGATGGAATGCATAATGCCAGACTATCATAACCACGTATCCAAGGCCTTGTTCCATGACCACAAATAAGATTTTGTCAAGGCCTCGTGCTAAGACACTAGTTTGTCTCATGAGACCTACCGATGCATCTAGGAGCTATAGCGGGCTCCACCCGTCACTTATTAAGTCCAATGCATTCCTCATATGAATAGGTTTAAACATATCATATAACATAATCGTATCACATTAAACATGAATAAAGGAAACATAAAATTTCCACATTTCAATCACAAGATATCAATACAACACGTTGATATAATAAAAACACATTCAAAACCATTTTCAATACCAAAGTAAAAGAAAATTAAAACTTGTATTTATTTTTCATTTTAAAAAAAGTTATGGCTTGTAGAGGAAGTCGAAACTCAAATAATGGTCACGGCGGTGGAGAAGTCGTTGTCACCGCATATGTACGACAAAAACATCCCCTTTTTTCGTTTAGTAAATGCTTCGTATAAAAAGATTCCTTTTGAATAAACGTAAAAGTCAAAGGGGTTTATACACTTTATAAAAGAAAGTTATGTATACAACCAAATATGCCTCAATGAAAGGAGATTGAGACGAAGTCCTTAAAAAGATCATTTTTAAAATAAAATAGATCTATTATGTATATTCACTATAGGTACACATAAATAAAGTAAAAATACAAAATAGGACATAATAATATCATGACATAATTTGAAAGTAGGAGATTAACCCAAAGAATGGAAATTGGGTTAAGAAATTCCCTTACCTCGGGTCAGAAATTCACTCGACCGTTCTTTGATCTCCTGAATAATAAACTAGAGTTAATCTATACCTTCTTAAGAACCTTTTTCAAGTTAATTATTCCTTTTATATCACTTGTTACCATGTCATGAACATTATGTAATTATTTAAGTTTATAACGGTCGTTTTGTCGATCTTAGGTACTTGAGTCAAAAATAAACTTCTTATAATTACAAGTTGTTCATGTGGTGAAATATCCATTAAATCAAGAATTATATTCATGATGTAGATATCATATATATCATATATATCCAGTATATACATTCATTTATAATATTACATAACATTTAGAGGTAATAAATGAAATTCACCGTTCATGGAGACAGTAAACCATACGTACGTATGAACGCTACTTTCATTTCTATTTCGTATTTAATGGAATGAAATCATAATAGTATAAAGGTGTATTATAATTCCAGTATAATATAGTGTATAATACCATTTACTCCATCCTTTATACATCCCACATATGGTATTAACGATTCAAATCACTTTGAGGGGGCGGTAGTCCGCACATCCTAAAATGAAAATATCGTGTTTACCCATAATGGAAACCATAAATTTATGCCATAAATGAAAAATAAAAAATCATAAGGAAAACAAAAACATAATATATATCATATATAAAAATAGTTTTATCATAATGGCCACCATTAGAGGTGTTATATGAGTGTTGAACAATCATCGTTTCGTGAGGCAAAAATTCGCCATCCACAGAAACAGTATGTTCTTTAACCATTAGATGTAGCTGTGTGTCAGTGTAGCTCGAATACTTCTTATAACAACATCCTAGTATATTGAGGATACTTTTTTTGTTATAAATGAAATGAATACAAATAGTTTAGGGGGTTGGATAAGAAAAATAAAACAAAATAACATAAGAGAATACATTACCTTAAAATCGGGTAACTCTTTTTGATTTGATACAAAGGCTTCTTTGGGAAGAATTCTGCCCAAAGTGAGGCTTCTAGGAGTAAGGGAGGGAAGTTGGGAGAGTATTTGGGAAGAGGTTGTCCGAGCAAAATTGCTTGAATGTGTGAATAAGGTGGTAGAGGTGGGGGCCTTTTATAAGAGGAGAGGAGGGGAACTCTTGGAATGATTGAAATGTTACATTATTAGGAAATAATTTTTCGGATTCTAAAGGTCCCACACTTATATAATTCTAGGATAAGGTGATAATGGTTCTAAATATAATCATCCAATAGGTTTTTGACAAGTTTAAGCCTTGGCGTTTACATTATCTTTTCATTTTATTTAAATCATTAGTTAATGGGCTAATCGCTGCATCATCATGGTGTCATAAATAATTTAATTTATTTAGTGTCTAAAAATTATAAAACAAATACTATGATGTAGGAAATCTTTTTATCTTTCCAATTACTATTTATAGTCAAAAATATGACTTGTAAAACCTCATTTAAAAATTGTTTTAGTAAAACATTTCATGTTTGTGTCATTTTTTTACTTTAACATTATATAAAAGGTATTTATGTCATTTTCCGACTAAAGTGGCTCCATGGGGTCCCCAAGTAGACCCATCGATTGTCTTGGTCGGACATGGCACATCCAATGAGGGTAGGACATGTGTCAAGCTCATCTCATATTATTATAACATTATTTTTACCTTAAACTACACTAATTACCTCTAATCGCGATTAAGAACATAAAAGTTACTATTCACCAAAAATTATTTTAATCTCATTGAACCACATTTTACTTCTTAATGACAACAGTGTATGTCTTATTTTTGAAATTCAAAACACAGATGTGGTAAAATTTCATTTAAACGAAAAATCAGTTATTTAACTTCCACTTAGTGGTTTCACTATTCATCAAAAATTGAAGTTTTTCAAAAAATTACAAAAAAAATCAACTTAGGATAATTTCGATATTCTGAATACAAAAATGAAGTCCATTTTGAAATATAAAATTTATATAATTTCAAAAAGTGGGTATTACTATTCATAACAGCTACATTGATTAGTCCCGGTGTGTTAGTACTCGAGGTTGCGTACAACAAACGCTGCTCTATTATTCGAAGAGGAGCATACCATGGATGTTTGGGGTGTTACATTCTCCCCTCCTTCAATAAATTGTGTCCTTGCAATTTGAAAATGTTCTTTGATAAAAAAGGTTGCAAATAGAAAATACCATTGTGGAAAACCCACATCAGAAATAGGATTAATAATAATATAACATTAAAAGAAAGAAACAGAAGTACGAAGGTCACCCGAGATAGCCCATACTAGGATTCTATGAAAATATGGATATGGAGGAGAAACAAACCATCATGGTCTAATGGAGTGTTGTAGAAAATAGTATTAGGAGAAAGTTAACCATAAGAAAACCACAAACTTGTGATTGGTTAAACGGTCATTGAATCCCCAGTTGAAAAAGTTAACTGAAAACGTTTTTGTTTTAAGTAACCTTTAATAATGTTGAGGGATTTATTTAAGAGATTTAATAATAATGTAAGGAAATATACTCACTTTTCATGTAGGCTTTCATTCTTTAATAAATATTTACCATGAACCCATCTTTCACTCCAAAAAGATAATAGAACTCAAAAATATTATATTTATCCTAATCGTATAAGGTTCCAAATATTAACACATACCATTTAGAATAGTAAAACTATTTTATAATAACCCGGGACTTCCTATAGGCTAGTGGTATGTAATAAAGTCATGTCACACTATGGTTGTGGGATCAATTCCTGTAGCTTTTTCCGACGCGACGGGTTATGCCCCACCCTGGAGGTTGTCCTTTTCCTAAAAATATAGTATTATAGTATTCCAAAAAATAATCTTCAGAAATGTTTTAACCTTAAACAAAACTATTCAAAGTTCAACTTAATCCATCCCAACATTTATAGTTATCCAAAATACCTCTGTCCAAACTTTCTCTAAAAGGTCTCTTAATTCCAAAATCAATTTATCAGATTTCCCAAACAAAGTAAAGTTTCTCTTATTGTCACATACTAAAAATATGATTACCTTCATCATATTAAAACCTTACTGAAACAAAAAGTACTGAAGTACAATCCTTATATATATATCACATTATTCTAATAACCAAAATATAATCCATGAGTCTAAAAGCACCAATACATTAATTATTCCGCTTCAACTGTAGTAACAACATAAGATTGTCCTTGATCCCTCGGACTTTTCTGAGGTAAGTTTCCCTGACGCTTAGGACATTCATTTGCATAATTCCCCATTTCTCTACAATTGTAGCATTCAACATTGATAGCCTCTTTCTTTCCCTTGCAATCACACGCCTGGTGACCTTTTTCTCCACATTTATAACAAACTCCCATTCCTTTTAGGAAAGTACCAAGGTGATTCTTCCCACAATTATCACATAATGGAAAATCCTTCATGTTCCACCGTTCATTCCCTTTTTCCCTTTATCCATTTCTTGTTCCACCGTTCTCCTCTTCTCTTTCTTTACATTGTTTTCATAAGACTTAGAGAATTCATTTTCTGTCTTGATAGCACACGAGACAATATCTTCGTACGATGAGAAGGATTGTGATACTACAGCTCGACGGAGAAATGGTTTTAACCCATAAAAGAAATGATCAATCTTACTTCTTTGGTTACGTATATAATCTGTTGCATACCTCGCTAACCTTGTAAAGTTGGCCTCATACTTTGCGACATTCTCATCCTCCTTTTGTCTCAGACTCAGAAATTGCCTTTCTATATCTGCTCGATGGTCACGAGGAAAGTATTTTTCTAAGAAAAGATCTTTGAACTCACTCTATTCCATACTTGATACTTCTTCATCTTCCTTTGTATTTTGAATCAATGACCACCATTGATCGGCATCTCCAATGAGGCGGTAAACTGCCATGATAACCTTCTCCCTTTCGCTACTCCCCAAGGCATGGAATATTTTCTTTAAGGAGTTTATTGATTGCTCAGATACTAATGGATTTGTACCCCCATTAAATGTTGGTGGTTGTTGCCTCATGAAGCAGTCTAACATTGATCCTCCACATTGTGGATCAGGGTGATCCATACGAGTAAGGTTATTATTAATAACCTGAGTGAGTTGTCCTAGTATGGTAATAAGTTGATCATCACCAGTTGTATCTCCAGATCCACAATAATTATCTTGTGCAGGAGGGAAATCCCTACACGGAGTGCGTGCATTGATACGGTTTCCATTCCTTCCACTAGGCGCCATTTCTAAACAATGGCATAAACTAGATTAGTTTATGAATCAAAATACATAATTCCATACTTGTAAAACACTTAACACTAATTGAACTATTTATGGATATAATCCATAATCATAAAAAAAGTTTTCTTTGAGGAAGTATATACTCATAACCCTTCATAGTGGTTTGTAAATAAAATGAGAATTATCCTAAGCATATCCCCCGGGAGTGTCGTAACCAAGAGTGCAGCAAGTCCCATTGTCGGGCACCAGTTCCCATTCGAGTCTAGCTCAAAGCGTTGTTTTCGGGTTTTACCACTAGGTACATCTGTCCAAGAGCCACCTCTACCTACTCGTATCCAGACAGGGATGTATTACTCGGAAAACTCAAAACATCTCTATAATACCAAAATTCTAGGAAGTTCTTATATACTAATCCTCAAAGTCTATCTTTGGGCTATGTTCTCTAATCAGAGTTTATCTAAATATAGCTTCTACGAATAGTACTAAACTGCCTCTGATACCAACTGTAACACCCCGACCCCAGCTACCCAGAGTCGGTGCATTACTTTGTAACATTGGCATGATCACAAAAGATCACGTCTCGAAAGACTGATTAGTTTAGTAGCCCTGGAAACACTAGATACATTCATAAATGATACATTACATCATAAGGTGAAAAACTAATAACAATGTATTCATAGTCCACACTCATATCCTCTTCTGACTTTCCCTGCAGGTCATTCATAAAATACTTCTTCACATCCTGAAAAATATTAAATCATTGAAAGGGGTGAGCTCAGATGCTCAGTAAGGATAACAATAAAGCGGAAGCTTTTATAAATAAACATAAACATTTGAGGCAATGTATAACTAAAACAAAAGATTTTTCAACTTGATATTCAACATAATATGGAAAAAGTAAAATGAGATAATGCCATTTACTTATTCACATGGATATTCTACTGGTCAAATAATCACATGCAATATCAATAACCACTTTCATAATGATGGAATGCATAATGCCAGACTATCATAACCACGTAGCCAAGTCCTCGTACCAAGACCACAAATAAGATTTTGTCAAGGCCATGTGCCAAGACACTAGATTGTCTCATGAGACCTACCGATGCATCGAGGAGCTATAGCGTGCTCCACCCGTCACTTATTCAGTCAAATGCATTCCTCATATGAATAGGTTTAAAAATATCATATAACATAATCGTATCACATTAAACATGCATAAAGGAAACATAAAATATCCACATTTCAGTCACAATATATCAGTACAGCACATTGATATAATAAAAATGCATTCAAACCCATTTTCAATACCAAAGTAAAAGAAAATTAAAACTTGTATTTATTTTTCATTTTAAAAAAGTTATGGCTTGTAGAGGAAGACGAAACTCAAATAATGGTCATGGAGGTGGAGAAGTCGTTGTCGCCGCATATGTACGACAAAAACATCCCCTTTTGTCTTTTAGTAAATGCTTCGTATAAAAAAGATTCCTTTTGAATAAACGTAAAAGTCAAAGGGTTTATACACCGTATAATAGAAAGTTGTGTATACAACCAAATATGCCTCAATGAAAGGAGATTGAGACGAAGTCCTTAAAAAGATCATTTTTAAAATAAAATAGATCTATTATGTGTATTCACTATAGGAACACATAAAGAAAGTAAAAAATACAAAATAGGACATAATAATATCATGACATAATTTGAAAGTAGGAGATTAACCCAAAGAATGGAAATTGGGTTATGAAATTCCCTTACCTCGTGTCAGAATTCACTCGACCATTCTTTGATCTCCTGAATAATAAACTAGAGTTAATCTCTACCTTCTTAAGAACCTTTTTCAAGTTCATTATTCCTTTTATATCACTTGTTACCATGTCATGAACATTATGTAATTTTTTAAGTTTATAACGGTCGTTTTGTCGATCTTAGGTACTTGAGTCAAAAATAAACTTCTTATAATTACAAGTTGTTCATGTGGTGAAATATCCATTAAATCAAGAATTATATTCATGATGTAGATATCATATATATCATATATATCCAGTATATACATTCATTTATAATATTATATAACATTTAGAGGTAAGAAATGAAATGCACCGTTCATGGAGACGGTAAGCCGTACGTATGTATGATCGCTACTTTCATTTCTATTTCGTATTTAATGGAATGAAATCATAATAGTATAAAGGTGTATTATAATTCCAGTATAATATAGTGTATAATACCATTTACTCCATCCTTTATACACCCCACATATGGTATTAACGATTCAAATCACTTTGAGGGGGCGGTAGTCTACACATCCTAAAATGAAAATATCGTGTTTACCCATAATGGAAACCATAAAGGTATGCCATAAATGAAAAATAAAAAATCATAAGGAAAAAAAACATAATATATATCATATATAAATATAGTTTCATCATATTGGATACCATTAGAGGTGTTATATGAGTGTTGAACAATCATCGTTTCGTGATGCAAAAATTCTCCATCCACAGAAACAGTATGTTCTTTAACCATTAGATGTAGGAGTGTGTAAGTGTAGCTCGAATAATTCTTATAAAAACATCCTAGTATATTTAGGATACTTTTTTTGTTACAAATGAAATGAATAAAAAGAGTTTAGGGGGTTGGAGAAGAAAAATAATACAAAATAACATAAGAGAATACATTACCTTAAAACCGGGTAACTCTTTTTGATTTGAGCCAAAGGCTTACTTGGAAAGAATTCTGCCCAAATTGAGGCTTCTAGGAGTAAGGGAGGGAAGTTGGGAGAGTATTTGGGAAGAGTTTGGCTGATCCAAATTGCTTTAAAGTGTGAATAAGGTGGTAGAGGTGGGGGGCTTTTATAAGAGGAGAGGAGGGGCACTCTTGGAATGATTGAAATGTTACATTATTATGAAATAATTTTTCGGATTGTAAAGGTCCCACACTTATATAATTCTAGGATAAGGTGATAAGGGTTCCAAATATACTCATCCAATAGGTTTTTTACAAGTTTAAGCCTTGGAATTTACATTATCTTTTCATTTTATTTAATCATTAATTAATGGGGTAATCGCTGCATCATCATGGTGTCATCAATAATTTAATTTATTTAATGTCTAAAAATTATAAAACAAATACTATGATGTAGGAAATATTTTTATCTTTCCAATTACTATTTATAGTCAAGCATATGACTTGTATAAGTCCATTTAAAAATTGTTTTAGTAAACATTTCATGTTTGTGTCATTTTTTTACTTTAACATTAAATAAAAGGTATTTATGTCATTTTCCAACTAAAGTGGCTCCATGGGGTCCCCAAGTTGACCCATGGATTGTATTGGTCGTCCATGGCACATCCAATGAGGGTAGGACATGTGTCATGCTCATCTCAAATTATTATAACATTATTTTTACCTTAAACTCCACTAATTACCTCTAATCGCGATTAAGAACTTAAAAGTTACTATTCACCAAAAATTATTTTAATCTCATTGAACCACATTTTACTTTTTAATGACAACCATGTATGTCGGATTTTTGAAATTCAAAACACATAAGTGGTAAAATTTCATTTAATCGAAAAATCAGTTATTTAACTTCCACTTAGTGGTTTCACTATTCATCAAAAATTGAAGTTTTTCCGAAAATTAAAAAAAAAATCAACTTAGGATAATTTCGATATTCCGAATACAAAAATGAAGTCCATTTTGAAATATAAAATTTATATAATTTCAAAAAGTGGGTATTACTATTCATAACAGCTACTTTGATTAGTCACGGTGTGTTAGAACTCGAGGTTGCGTACAACACACGCTGCTCTATTATTCAAAGAGGAGAGTACAATGGAAGCTTGGGGTGTTACACGTAGAGTGTCTATTTTTAAATTTTCTTCAATTAGATCCTAATATATGAAAATTGGAAATATATTTAGAGAATAAAAAGAAACAAATTCATAGATTATATGGTTAATAATATAATATGATATGGTTTGGTTAATATATACGGGTTAATTTGGTGTAAAAATGACATTAGTGGGGTCTTTTTATAATGATGGGAAAGGAAAATCATGAAAATACAAAAATGATTAGATTTTTATATAACATTTATAAGTGAATTGATTCTAAATTTTAACATATTCCATGAAAAAAGGATTAATGTCAATATAACACTGTCTAATGAAATATACATATAGTATTTTTTATCATTTTAATTATAATATTATTGTTTAAACCATTCATTAACTAGTATTTACAATAACTACAATAACTTATTTTTCAATCATAAATGGTTGTAATTTTACATATAAGTTAAAATGTACCTCACAAATGAAAAATGTGTGATATTTTAATGTCTTTATTATTTTAAAATTTTTACTTCATATATTTTTGGATTTTTATTAATTTTAAAAAATAAGATATTACATAAGATATCATAAATTTAATATTTTACATTATATATTTACTATGACATTATATCCATTTGAGAATAAAAAAATCACCAATCCAAAATATTTTATTTATATCTAGAAAATTAATGTTACAATATAACTTTACACAGTTTTATTACTATTTAATATTTTTAATGAAACTAATTTTTTTATTAATAATTCAAAAATAAAATAATTGTTTTAAATAATAATTTAAGGAAAATTTTAAGTCACTAAAAATTACAAATAAATTACCATTATAAAAAACAATAATCAATTTAAAAAATCATTTAAATGAAAAATTATGATAATTTTTTCAATCGAGAAAAATTTTAGAGTAATTAAATTCATGAGAGTTCCATTTTCTACTTATCATTTTCATAGAATAATGGAATGGTCACAATAAAAATAGAATTGCAACAACAAGCCATATATTTGAGACCTGGATGGGAATGGTCCTAAATTTTATGACATACTCCCACCAATGATGGCCCTCTAGAGTTGGAAATAGAGAGAGAGATAATGACCCCCCCCATTTCCCACCTCTAGTAGGCACAGAGGTGGAGACCAACACCAATGATATATTAATTTCACAAAATGGGAGGCATTGACCATTTTAGAGTAATGAAAAATGGGAGATCATATTTATCAAAAACAAAACAAATATAGAATATTTATAAAATAATAATAAATATTATCCACAAACACATTTAAAGTAAAACTACTAGAAAAAAAGTGAAAATATCCAATGTAAATACCGAAGGAACAATGCTACTTAGCGATAAAGAAACTATCTCAACATCTGAGATAGTAATTTTCAGAACACTCACCCAAAACCTCCTAAAAACAAAAAACTAGTTCTATATACATAGTGTGAGCATACAATTGTACTTAGTAGGAGTATCTAAAGTCCCTTATACACAAGTGGGAAGACATACAATTTCCCCCATGAGAAAATAACAGTAACCAAAAGCAGCTAACAAGGTATAATAGACACCCCAAACTCACCAAATGCACGCTCACAAAATAACTCAAGTCAAGTATAGTAATATAGACAACATCAATGATAGGATACCAAGTACCACTTCCCCACTGATTAGCCACTCCTAGACCATAACGTAAGATGTCATGGGACTCCGACTTATTCCGAACATAAAAAAACACATCCCGCCAGAACACTCCTTGTCCTAAAAACTACATCTCATCCCACCAGCCCATAACTAGGCCTCACAACTATATCTTATCTTTCCCACAAACACATGTGCTGAAAACAACACCACATTCCAAAGACACCTATGAAACACAAAAAATCACATCCTGATGGTACATGAAAAGAACAATGTATTCTCACACACCTTGGCCTCACTAACCACAACATACTCGAAGAGTCTTGGGATATCATTACCTGGACAAGGGGGAAGGGAAGAGCATGTATCCATCCACCAATCCTCCAAAAGAGTTGTTTAGGAAAGAGACCCTCCCCACAAACAATGGATGTGTTCATTATGTGGTGATCAATTTGGGTGGGGTATGTATAGGATCACTCTAAATTAAATATATATATATAAGTTCCGAAAACTCAACCCAACTTGAATGTTATCCTGAAAAAAAAACATTATATTACAATTCCAATATAGTTTCAACCGCTAAATGCATGTATCAGGATGAACAATAGTCACATATGAATTTTATAAGAGAATGCTACACAACACCCAATAATTTTGACATTATTATTAATTTACTAGTTATCCCACCCCTACCTGGGAAACTAAAATCCATCACACACCATAATCCTAACAACCAAACCCATAGAGGAAGAAAAAAATGTTAAAACACCATCGTTCACACTTCCATTCAACTTAGCACCAAATTTGTCCACTCGAATTATCATTAATAAAATTAATGCCTCCCAACCTAAGTATATCACCAAAAAGACAAATAAAGTTTCCAAAATATCACATAACAACCATATTTGGCATCCCCACTTCAAAAAAAACACCAATCCCAGTAACATAGTAATAGCACAACCTGAACATACAGCCCCGCTGCTCAGCAACTTCCCGTCCACTCCACAACCAATCAATATATCAACCAATGGTTCCATTAATCCCTAAAAACATACACACACACCATGTTTCTCTCAATTATTGCACCACATAACCCTTACAAAGAACAAGAAAAAAATATCCCAATGCAACACAATACAAAAACAAACCAGTCAAGGTGTATTCATGTTTAACACAATCTATCTTTAGTTACAAAATGATAATTTAGTGGTTATCACAAAACATGTTCGATAATAAGGAATAAATTTATTTAACTGTGTTTATGTGATTAATCTAGATTTCATGTTAACAATGATTCAATAAATTATTAATAAGATGTATTCATGAGTTAGGTGTGAAAACAAGGACCACAATCGACTATGACTTTTAGAACGAATATGTGCAACACAATTCATAGCATGGATAAATAAATATATAAGACAATACTAACATCATCATAATATTCCCCACTACTCATATATTACTAATGTAACATGATTTATTTTCTTTATTATCATCATTTTCTTCCCCTCAGTTATTACATTGTTAAAAATGGTTCCAACCATATTCATTACAGACATCAGCATTCCCACCTAGCACGATTCAAAAATTAAAATTGGGGAATGAATCCCCACATGGAAGAAAAGATGATCATAAATTCATATGGGCACCAAAACGAGGGGGGAATGAGTAGTAGGAAATACTCCCAGGGAAAACTTGATCTGAATTCCACAACACAACACACGACTCCATATGGATGAAAGGGTCTAGAATGGAGAAAATTTTAACTTACATAGAAGTTGTGTCATGGACATGACCACACATCAGGGCCATTTAAATGCCTCATGTGAGATTGGATATTAATTATTTAATTAATATCAATTTTAACTACATAAAATATGATTAAATATGATTTTTAACGCAATTTACAACAAATAAAATGTAAGAAGGGAAAACATGAAAAACTGGGAAAAGCTTGTAATGACTTGATATTGGGAGAGTTAATAATGTGTGTCACCAAGGAAACTTGTTGATTCCACCTACTAACTCCACTCACCAACGCAACCTACCGAATCCACTCACTAACTCCACTCACTAACACCAAATACAAACACCACTGACCAACGCTACTCACAAATGCCACTCACTGAGGCCATTAACTAACACCACTAAATAATTCCACCTACATATCACACTCACATAATCCTCTCACCGACATTATGTTACTAACGTGCCCCATTTATGTGACATACCAACAATGAGTCACTGACACAACCTAACGATGTGGCCTACTGACATTGAGTCACAGATGGGACCCACTGATATGACTTACCATCGTCGAGTCACTAAAGTGGAACAACGATATGACCTACTGATACCACCTACCTACATTTCCTACTGAGTCCACCTACCATAACCACTTATAAATTCTACCCACCTATGCCACATACTTACACCACATACCAATACCACCTATTTTTGGAAAACATGATTTTTGGAAAACACCTGAAATGTGTCACTATGACCTCCCAGAACACCTTAGACACTGGATTTTCACAAAAAATGTACTTATGGTGTTTGTGCCATTACATCATATTCCTATCACACTGTTCTCACACTAAAGAATTCAAAACCAAACGTAGAAGAAATTTGGTGTCAAACAACCACCTCATAAGTTAACTCACAAGGATATACCACTATGTTGGTTCCAAAGATGATTTGAAACCGTGTAAACCAAGAAAACCTCCAATGACATCTACTATCACCAAAAACCAGATGAAACACCACACAAGCACTAAAACCACACTTCCCATACACAAGATTCAGAGAATTCCGCAATCCATGTCAAGATACTATCTGGTCTTGGTGGAATTAATAGGAATCCACCGGTTTAATTTCATTTGAATTAATTTATTTGATTAGGAGGCTGGTATCCCCCTTTCTACATGTTATGAGTTCATCACACATTATGGAACAAGGAAGAAACTCATATTCTTAAAAAAATGATAAATAATTACATCACAAAGAAAAATTCACAATAAAAGCATAAAACAACTCTTATTACTCGGAACCCATTGGCGGTTCTCCCTCTCATGTAGTCTCCTCCTGGACACCGTTCCTATAAAACACATGAATGAAAGTAATGGACCACCCATTCATCACCCTCTCCATAATATTTTAGATCAATAATTTCTACTTCATAAAAGTTGAGTCATCCCTGATTTCAAACTCTTCCCAATCAATGACACGGGAGTCATCATGAAGATATCAATGAATCTTGGAAACTAGAAAGGAATCATTGATCCTCTCCAAATGTTGTGTAAATTCCAACTACTTTGACACATCTCAGACTCTCCCCAAAGACATGATGGGTATGATGAACCAGGGATAATGATTTATATCTAATCTGATCCTATGTTACCCACATTGAGGGGAAACAATTTAGAACCCCTGGCCTCCAACCTCAAACCTCAAGGTCCCCCTCCTAAAATCGGAATACATCTTATTCCTATATTTTGTTTCTTTAATCATCTCATGGACAAGTTGAAAATTGTCTACCATGGTATGCACCACCTTGGTAAAATGAATAGTTTTCTCCCCTACCACATCCAATCACAAAGGCGAACGACACGACCTTACATTCAAAGATTCAAATGGAGCCATTCTTATGGATGAGTGATATCTATTTTTGTAAGAGAACTCAACAAAGGGAATGTGTCAGACGCAATATCCACCAAAGTCCACGAATTATTATCGTAGAATATCCTAAAAAATCTAGAGGGTCCACTCTATCTTCCCATCAGTCTAAGGGTGGAAGGCAGTGAAAATGTGTAACTAAGTTCCAAAAGAATGTTGTAATCCCCTCCAGACTCATTAGGTAAATTAGGTATCCCATTTCCAGACAATGGATCTTGGAACCCCAAGCATCCTCACCACCTCATCCACATACCTCTTAGATAAGGAAACCATTATGCACAATTCCATAATTTATACGATGTATGATTATTTTAACAGCTGTTCCACCACTACTAAGATTGCATCACAACCTCTCTATGTCCTAGGTAATCCTGTGACAATGTTGATCATGATTTCATACCACTTACACTCAGGGACATCTAAAGGATGCTAGAATACCCTAGTAAAATACATCATAGCCTTCATCTGCTGGTGCACTATGCACATTTCCACAAACATAACCACTTCCCACTTCATTCTAGGCCCCCGAAACTATATCCCTAAGCCACATTACATCTTGGAAACTCATGGGTGTACTACTAAGGGTGATCTATTTTACTCATGGTTAATTATTCCTCAAATTTATACTATAAAAATATACTTTTAAGGAAAAAAAATCCATTTATGACCATCCTTTGACTATTATTATGGAGTATAACTATAGTCAACATGATCGTGCATCACCTCTAACTCTATGTCACCCCATTGATACTGGTCCTCCTGTATTATGGAATATTGGAAAGTCATATGGAACACATGTCCTCTAACACCATCCACTTTTGCATCCATAATCAGGGTGGCTAATTCCTCCATTACCTTCCAAGAATCCCCAGATTCCCAAACTACTTCATTTTAAAACAACCTACTCAAAGCTTAATCCATGAAATTTCAATTTCTGAACGTTTAATAGATTTCAATGTAATGGTCCTAGAGAAAATTCATCCACCACTGTTGTTGAAATTTCATATCTCACTAGGTAATGATATACCTCAAACTCTTATGATTTGTGAATACCAAAAATCGCTCCCCAATGGGATAATGTTGCCACAAATTTAGAATGAACACAATCGCTGGAAACTCGAGATCATGGGTGTCATAGTTATGTATGGGGGATGAAACTATCATAGCCTATAAGATTTCACCCCCATTGTACATTAGTATAAACCCTATTACACAATGGGAATCATTAAAAAAACCTCGAACAACAGTCCTTCATATTGCAATATAAGTATTGGAGCACTGAACAACACCCCCTTCAGGTATTTGAAACATTCCTGAAACTCTTCAATCCACAGTAAGGCCTGGTTCATTCAAGTCAGATCCATCAGAGGATCTCCAACTATAGAGAAATTGGATACAAATATCCAGAAATGTCCTGATAAACCCAAAAAAATATAACCTATTCCATGTTATTTTGTGCTATCTAAGAAACAACCACCTTGAACTTTGATGGGTCCAATGATAAGCCCTGTGGAGAAACCACATTTCCAAATAAATGCGCCTTTTTCATCCAAAAAAATTACTTGGACTACATCTAATAGATATTGTGGTGTCAAATAACATCAATAAAGTCCTGAGGTTCTCGGTATTCTCCTCCTCTGACATTGAGTATGTTAGAATATCATCAATGAATACTATGAAGAACATGTCAAGGATCATCAAGAAGTTGGAGATAATATGTCCAATGGCCACAACCAGGGCATTCATAACAATAAATGACATAAACATAGAAATGAAGTTCCCATACATGAAACTAAAAGAATTGTTAGGTATATCACACTCTTTAACCCTCTATGATGATACCCTAAACCAATATAAATTGTAGAGAATGTTATTTCTCCCCTCTTCTGGTTGAAGATATCATCTATTCTCCTGACTGGGCAACACATCTACCTCATTACCTATTTCAACCTATAGTAGTCTATGTATAGACTCAACCCAATATCTTCCATTTATGTTAACAATACTGAAACACCCCATGATGATACACAGGGAATGAAAAATCCCTTCTACATAAGGCCATCAATATGAGACCCCAACCTCCGCAGCTCTGAAGGTGTCATCCGATAAGGATCCATCAAAATTAGAATGGCATCAAGCTCAATGTCTATACCAAAATCAAAATCTCATCGAGGGGGTAGAGTCACTTCCTCATCAGGAAGGACATCGATGAACTCACAAAAAATTATGGGAACATCCACCATATTAGCATAAAATGATTGTAATGACTACTCAACTTACAATGATATAAGGGGCCACATACACCTCATATCCATTTGAAAAATCTGCTCACAAATGTAAGCCACAAAATGGGCATCCACATATGATAACACTACACTTCTCTAGATTCTGTGGATATTTGCGTGAACAATTTAAAACTAGTCGAGGTCAAGGATGAAATTGTACTTTTTCATCAATATCAGGAAAAGATCCCCATGAGACTTATGTGGCTCTATCATGAGTCTTTATCTCCATCATACATCAAACAAGATGGTTGGACCTCCGAATGGGATACTCAATACTAGGGGCCGAAGAATCCACTCTACGCCTATTCCTAGATCATGGGCTAGACAGGGAGAAAAAAGGAGTGAGAATATACAGAATCAAAAAAAAATGGACATGAATGAGTACTGAACAAGATAGTCGTAGCTGGAATGATCACTGGACATTCTAGAAACCCTTTTAATGTGGTGTGTAACTGGCCATTCCTAGCTCCACTTATCCTCTGCTGATGACCACCTACTTGACCACACATGGGTCGAGGTTCCTAAGGAACACCCCGAGATCAGCCTCCAAATGATCTGACTCCCCTCGGTGGAGTAGGAACATCTTTTCCATGCTACTAAAACAGTCTGGCTTGAAACTACTACTGAGGAGGGCGATGAACCACCACCTCCACCAAAATGATCTCAAACAGTTTTTAGGGACAATATTTGAGGGAGACCATGAACTCTATTGATAAAACACACTAGCACCATGCCTCTAAGATATGATTTAGGGAAAGATGGTCGAAATGGAATGATCTATGGTTGACTCCTCGATGGATGAATCCTCAAATTATCTAGTGCCTATTTTCAGTCATTGTTTTTGTGCTCTTATAGGAACCCTTATTTCCCCCTAGCATCGTATAACACCATCTAAGATCATTATATCAACAACGTCTTCCTTCTTATAGACCATGATGAATTTTTTCATGGTTAATGGAGTAACTGGGTTCTGGGGAGTAGAACAAAGTGCATCCCCTTATTGTATCAGTCAAGGCTCCACATCCGGGGAGAGATCATGGAAAATGTGAAAGTGATCATTGAACATGATCCCCATATACTAAATCGACATACTCCCCTACTACAGGGATAGTAGCTCATGTCACTTCATACCCTTCATGGTTGAAGAAGGAAATTATTCAGAGAACACCTTCTTGAAATTAAACTATTAAAACAAAATCCTCATTTATCTTCCTCAAGTACATTTTCCACATTTGACATGTGGCTCATCTAAATTGACTAAACCTCACTAGAACACAATACTCCATAGGATCCAAGATCAGTCTGAAGGGGATCTCTTGTTCATCCAGGGCGCTCTACATCGACATTCTTCAGACACTTCCCATATACATTCTCAACGTCTACCACTAGAAAGAATGTATCTTTTTTCTATTGTTCATCCTCCTCCACAAGGCCAACCCTCAATTGATCAACTGGGGAAACTTTATACGCCTCTATTGTCTTTACTACATGCGGATGATGGTCAGGTCCCATAGATGAATGGTAAACAATGACTTATTAGTCTTCAGTAGTATGAGAGTATGTTTAAGATTCATTTAAACTTGTTATTTATTTCAAATCACCAAAATTCCCAATTCAAAAAACAACACAAGTCATCATGATCATGGTACATTTACTACAGTCTCTAACCCTGAAAATAGTGTATCCTCACATGGTATTTTGGTAAACTCATAGTACTAACATCAGATCAAAAAGGGGCCAAAAATCCAGTGTCCTAGATGGATTTCCCTACAATAATTCACACACCATGGTAACATAATATTGTTTCCCCACCAACTAATTCATTCCCAAATGTTCCTAACTCCCAATTGCATCCTATCTCTTATCTGTCTACTCTAATACCATTCTGTCAGAACCCCCAACATCCAATGATGCCCCTCTTGAGGTGGATATAGAGAAAGAGAGATAATGACCCCCTGAGTCCTACCTCAAGTAGGACCCGAGTTGGAAGCCATCACCATGGATATAGTAATCTCACAAAATGGGAGTTATTACCATTTTTATAGTAACCAATATCAGAAGATTAATTTTACCATCCTCAAAAAAACTCCATGATATAAGTGAAAAAAATCCAAATTCCATCACACATGCATTTTTAATGTCAATATGATAGAAAAGAAATGAAAATCGCAAAATTTAATACCAAAAGAACAATTCTAATTAGTGAAACCACAACTATCCCAACATCCAAGATAGTAATTCCTAGAACCGTCCACAAATTCATCCTGGAATCATGAAAATAGTTTCATAAACATATGGTGAGAATTAATGTATACTTCGTAGGAAATTCCAAAGTCCCATATGCACAAGTGGGGGAGACATAGTAACGATCATGTGAGAAAACAACAGAAACCAAAATATCCTAACAAGGTGTACTAGCCACCAAACCATAGAAAATGCATTGTAACCAAATAACACATGTCATGTAAATTATTATTGATCCCATTTATGATAGGTTACCCCCCACCACTTCCCCACTGATTAGCCAATATCACACAAACACAGCTGATGTCGTAGGACTATAACTTCTTCTAAACATATAAAAAAGCATACCTCCCACTGAAACATCAGACTCACAACCACATCTCATCCCACCCGCACACACCTGGGCCTCACAAATATATTTTAACCTACTCATAGACACATGGTCCAAAAACCACACCACTTACTAAAGACATCATGGATGAAAAATAAATCTCTTCACAATGACACTTGAGAAGAAACAATCACTCGCCCACACTTGTGCTTCCCAAACCACAACCTTATCTAAGAGTCTTGGGATACCTTTCCCTACAAGAGGGAGCAAGGAAGATCCGATGGCCAGCCATCCATCCTCCAACAAATATAGTTGGTAAAGATACCATCTTTCATAACAGTGAGGGTGATAACCATGTAGTACTCAACTATGGTGTGGTGTGTATAGGATCACCTGAAAGTAAAATTATATATATATGTACTATAAACTCAAACCATACTATGGGGTTTTAGGAAACCGCTACATAACACTGTATTCATTTCTTGTACCTATAAATGAATATATCAGGATAAAAAATGGTATAATCCGATGTTTATTAAGGAAATTCACTCAACACATAATCATTTTTACAATATTATGAATTTACCAGTTCATTCATACCTACCCGGGAAACTTACAACCCCAACACACATAAGACCTCACAACCAAGACAAACAAAGGAAGAAAACTATGGTAAAACACCACACTTCAAACTTACTTCCTACTTAGCGCCCAAATCAACCACTCCCATTATCATTATTCATATTAATTCCACTGAACCAAAGGAAAAAACCCAAAATCACAACATCACCCTCCAACAAATCACTTCAAAACCACAACCAATAGCCATAGTGAATAACAATACCCCACCCAGTATCATAATCATAACACATCCTAAAACTGGATCCCACCTACTCAACCAATACCCATCTGCTCTAAAATCAATATGTACCTCAGTGTGAGATTCCATTACATCCTAAACCATCCACACACACCACTATTCTCTCAACACTATCACCAAAAAACTTGTACAAATCATAAGAAAAAAAATATCTACACACCACACAAAACCACACCAAACTAGGAAAGATGTATTAATATTTGACACAATCATTCATTAATTGAACATTAATAATTAATGGGTTGTCAGAGAACACGTTTTATTATTGGGAATCCATTTATTTAAACAAATTTACGTGATAAATAATTTTTTTAGGTTTATAGACATTCAACTAAAGATTAACAACAAGTATTGTATAGTCAGGTGTGAAATCATAGACCACTAACGACAATTTTTTCAGAAGGCATATAGACAACACAATTCACAGCATGGATCAATGATGATATAGAAAAATAGAAACTTCATCATTATCATTCCCTACACTAATTTATTTCTAATGTAATAGGTATGACTATCTTTATTACCATCATCATCTACCCCTCATTTATTTTCTCATTTAAAATGGATCCGACCAAATTCAAAACAAAAATCAATATACCCACCCCACATGATACACAAATTTTAAAAGAGATGATGGAAACACAACATGGAATAGCCAATGATTAGAATATACTTTTTGGGCAAAAAATTAGGGGGAACATGAGTAACAGGGAAAACTCTAAGAGAAAACCTGATCTGAAGGAAACAACAAATCACAAGACTCTGTTGGGAAGAAATGCTCTAGGAACACAAATAAGAAATGAAAGGGATCAAGGAGGGAGCTTCTTAGCAATGGAAAATTCCAGATCCTATATCAATTAATGGGACAAAATTTCAACATACTTAAAAGTTGGTCCACATCCATGACCACATGCTTGGCCATTTCAAAGTATTAAGGGGCGTTAGGATATTATAAATATAATTAATATCCTTTTTAACTTCTTCATAAAAGTTTAAATAAAAATTTAATCGAGGTTTATGTCAAATAAAATATAAGTGGGGTGAAAATGGAAAAATTGTGAGAAGTAGGAAATGACTAACTATTGTGTGAGTACTCAACATGAGTCATCGATGCAACCCAACGACACCACTCATTGACTCCACTCACTAACAACATAGTTCAATACCACTAACTAATGCCACTAATAGTGGCCACATATGGATGCCATTAATTGATGCCACCCACCAACGCCACCTACCGATTCCACTCACCAACGCAACTCACCAATGACACTAACCAATAGTGAGTCAACAATATGACCCTGTAATGTGGCATACTAATAGCGAGTCACCAACGAGACCCACCGATGTGACCTACCAATAGTGAGTCACTAACGTGACAGACATACATCGAGTCTCCAATGCGACCCACTGATGCGACCTACCAACACTACCTACCCACGCCACCTATTGATTTCTCCAACTGAAAACACCTACCAATTCCACAAACCTTCAGAAAGCCCTTTTTTATGGAAAACTATTGAAACGATTCACTATGACAAACCAAAACACCCTAAACATAGGATTTTCACAAATGAATCGACCGGAGGGGTCTGTAATATTATAAAACTCTACTAATACAATCTGATAATAGAAGGTTTTATTGAAATATTATATCATTCATCCAATTTTTTATCATTTTTTTAGACATTTTACCCTTTCTAAGGTCACAAATATTTACAATGACATCTATTCATAACCAAAAAAATTAAATGTATCCTATTTACCATATTTTTTACTGAAAATTCACAAGGTGGAATCAATTTTTCAATAAATGATTTCTGTAACCTCTATATGAACATTTGAAAATGAATTATAAAAATTAAATTCAATCTTTTATTTAGAAACATATATTTTTATGCCAATATATGGATTTATTCTTATTTCATTCCCTAAAAAAATTAGATTAATGTTAAATATTTTCACGAATATATAATAAAAACATTCATTAACATAAATCACCAAAAGTGATTAAATAAATTAATTATTATAAAAACACATAAGGTGTATAAGAATTATTTTTCAAAAAATGATCTCTTTTATTCTTAAATGATTCTTATCTTTATTTCTATAATTTCATTACCAGTTAATTGATTCTTTCACATGTGTAAACAATAATGTATTTTCACTTATCATACTCCAATTCTGGACCTCCAATACAACGCCATGAAAATAATTATCAATCTAAATAATAATATTTCATTAGCATTTCATATTTCATTGAAAATATAGGTTTCCTGTTAACAAATATTTCCATGAAATAATATATCACTCTATAAAACTATATCATAAAACACAATCGTGTTACATTCATCAAGATAATATGATTCAATAATTTTAATTTCTATATTAAATAGAAAAAATTATTGAAATATATTTCATTCAGTGATAAAATTTTATAATTATTATTTGTAAATTGAAATGTGTGTATAAAAATATACATAAACTAGGTGTATTTTTAATTAATAGTGTTGATGGAATATAGATTAGTAACTTTGAAAATCCAACATCCTTACTACTAAATAGTTAATATACACTACTATCTTACACCTATAAATTTTTAATACAAAATTGATAAAAAGAATATTACTTAATTTTTTGCAAGTTATATGTGTGATTGATAACATTTAAAACCGATGTAACTCGTTTTTTAAAAATTTTACCTAAAATTTAAATTTAAATTTATATTAATTAGAAGTGGAATAAATTTTAATAATAAAATTCTATTTAATTTTAATATATCATAATTATATTAGGTGGTACATTATTTTATTACAAAACTATTTTTGACCTGAAAATATATGTCTTTAAAAAATCTATACCCTTATTTTATTCTATGTAAAATTTAAAAAAAATATTATTTAAAATATAAATATATGAATATAATAAATTAAGTTATATATTAAAACAAGAATAATTGAATATAATATATTTTTATTTTATTTTTACAAATTGAATATGTTTTTTTATTAATGATAATGACATGGATTGAGTAATTGAGATCAATAATGTAACACCCAAGATTTTTATGAGTAATATTTTGTTTTTATGTTATATATATATCATAAAAAGAATATTTCACTACACACTAGCTTGACTTACTTTACACGCAATCGCGACCTTCCTCGATAGCTTGCGTTGTACGCAATACCGAGTTTCACTAAACAATGATATGCTATTAAAATATTATTAAAACTAGCCGTTATGAATAGTAATAACCACTTTTTGAAATTTTATAAATTTTATTTTTCAAAATGGACTTCATTTTTGGATTCTTAATACCTAAATTATCCTAGGGTGAAATTTTGGTATTTTTCTGAAAACTTTCAATTTTTGATGAATAGTGAAACCACTAAGTGGTAGGTTAAAAACTGAATTTGCATAAAACTTAATTTTACCGCTTCTGTGAATGGAATTTCGAAAATCCGACACACACGGTTGATATCAGTAAGTAAAATGTTGTTCAATGAGATAAAGATAATTTTTTGGTGAATAGTAACTGTTTACTTTTTTTTAACGCGGTTAATAGTAAATAGGGTAACTAAGGGTAAATATGATATTACTATTACCCTAACACATGTTCTAATTCTATTGGATAAGTGTAATTCGACCAAAAACATCCTTATGAATATAATATTACCATTTAGGTCCACTTGGATTAGATTATGACATTTAATATTATTTTATTTAATGAATAGTTAAAATAGATAAAATCAAAGCTTAATAACTAAAATATTTTTAATATGGGGTTATACATAATATAAATTCGACTATAAATATTCATTAGAAAGAAAAAAATATTTCCTACATAATGATATTTTATTTATAATTTTTAGACTTTAAATAAATTAATTTATTTATGACACAACGATGATGCAGTAATTACCCTTTTTAGGAAATGTTGACATAACTGATGTTATAAATGCTCAAATAAATGTAATATGAGACTTTTTATGAATTCCACTAATTTTATAGGTTAATATGATATATTAGTGTTGATTTAATCAGATTTGTTCGAACATATAATTAAGTTATGACTTTCACAAAAATCATATATCAAATAGTGGCAAAATTGACAAAAAATAGTTTTTAAATCAAATATTATATTATTAATTGTTATTTTATTCCTAAAAATATAAGTTTCGGCCAAATGACTTATATAAGGATATATATATTATTAATAAACAACGTGGGGTTCTTTTGGAATGTTATAGTAAGAGTATTAACCATATAGTGTAAGAAACAAAAAGTCACGGTAAAAGTTAAATTATTTAACTTAGAGTTAAATCTAATTGATAAGGTTAAAATAATAACCTAAACATGTCTAAATCATATTGGTTGATAGGATTTAGACCCATCCCCACATTAACTTCGAAATAAGACCCTTTTGAACCATTATAAACCGATTTTGACTTTAATATAAAATAATATTTTGAGATATTCCTAAGGTGCCCCTCTCCACCCTTATAAAAGGGCACATCCCCCCTTCCTCCTCACACCAATTTGAGCCCTAAATCTCGTCCAACCCCTTCCAAAATCCCTTCTCCACTTCCCCAGAATAATCCTAGAGGTCCTGGTATTCTTCAAAGACCAATCTTAGTTCCCTAAGTGGAGGATTCAAAGAGGCGTTTCAAAGAAGAGGTAATATCCATTACCGATCTTTATGAATTTCTTTCTTCTTCAACTTCATCTTCTTTAGTTGTTTCATGATAAATTAATAACATCTGTATTACTTACATACTGATATTTTATTATAAATATGAAACAACCCTAATTCACCTTCTATCCATCCTACGGAAAAATGAAATCACCGCGCGTGCATACATACGGAATACCGTCTCCACGCCGTGGTGTAATCTATTTTCCACCATCACCTTACATGGATGGGTATAATGGTGTAATGAGTAACTATATATGATTATTATAAAGTGATATTGATACTGAAATAGTATTCATATACTCCAATACAATTCCACGATCATAGGAATGATATCATCACTCGTGCGTACTTACAGAATACCGTCTCCACGATGTGATGCGACTCGTTCTACATGATCATCATTACATAGTAATTATATAAATGAATTGAATGAATAAATATGATATATGTTACACTAATACCATTCTGGATATAAGGTATCTATAACCTTAAAATAAGAATAAGAATTTATTCGGCAAAACACACATAAGAACAAAAGGAAATAAAGACCCGAGTAACAAGTAACAATGAAATATTACTAATAAGAAGCTAAGAATATGACCATATATGATATCATATCAATATGTATGATTCTGGAATAAGTCAATAACATTATTTAAACCATTATACAGGAGCATAGGACACATACAAAGCAAATCGGACCTAAGGTAAGGGAAATATCACAATCTCATTTTTATCCGAGATTGTTTATACTTTAGTATTTACTGGGGTGTATTTTATCATCCAAATCCATTTTTCCTGAATATTTAATATTATTTCCATCGACCTACAGATGTTTAAATCCAATTTTACCCTTCGGTGAGTTTTTAGTTAAGAATATGAAAGGAATCCTTTGTCGTTTTTCGTACGAGGTACTTTTTGACTTTTCCGACAAAAGTACGAAGAATGTTTTTCTAACTTATATGGCAAGAATGGATTTTTAAAACATTATTTCCAAGAATATTTCATTATAATTTTTCAAGTTTATTTTTAATCAACTTCTTTTAGTTTATAATTGTATGACATGTTAAGAAAAGAAAAGTGTTTTTGAAGAAGAAAGGATATTTTCCTCAAGAATGGAGTTCAAATGTTTTCATAAAATTATTTTACATCTAAGATAATATAGGGTTCTTTTTTTATCCCTATTATTACAACAATTTGATTATGTTTTGAGGGAATTATTTTTATGAAGTCATTTACCTTATATGATTTGTTTTATGATGTCATGATGTTTCAAGAATCCCATTTTTGTTACATGTGTTATGCAAAGATGTATGATTTATGATTATGTGGCAGACATAAGAAAGGATTCATTATATGATGGGTGGGACCTATATCTCCCTCCAATGCATTTTGTAAAGATTTATATCTCATGAGATAGACATGGCTGGAATGGAAGAATATTTCGGTTCAGTGATACAGGACTGAAACGAGAAGTGAACTCGGTTCAGAAATGGACTTTGTCCGCTAAGATAGTCTTGGCAATGAGTCATGACAAATAAGAAATTATTTTCCATGATTATGTGTGCATGCCACAAAGTTTCAAGTTTTATGTTATGATTATGGGGATCTCATTTTCACTTCTGTGATTTATTCCATGTTATGATATTATGATCTCTTTTGCAGGTTATGATTTTCAAAAAGATATGTATGATTTTTGTTTCCTTTATTTTCCCTTGCTGAGCATTTGAGCTCACCCTTTTTTGTATGTTTTCTTTTCCCCAGGTTAGGAAGATGGATATTAAGTAGAATATGCTAAAAGGGACCCTATATATGATGAAATAAATGGGAGACACTGTAGAAGATTTATGAACCAGTTTTTTATGTTTCCCATTTTCTAAAGACAATATACCTATACGGTCCTTTGTGGTTTTGTCATATGTTGTAAAAAGTGTATTTCAATTTTGAAGTATTAACAATGTATGTAAAGTATGGGTCGTTATAGTTGGTATCAGAGAAAAGGTATAGTCAACCTTTGGAAACTAGGATGTGAAAGCCTTAGTAAGAACCCTAAGGATAAGTCTAAGCATAGAACACAATCTTAGTGTTTTAGAAATGGCCATGAACAACCTAGGATAAGACCTTAAGCGTGAAAATTTTATTCTTGAATTATGTGGTTTTCCTATTATAATTAGTGTTGCTCACACAATTCTTCTTGGTTTTAGTCAATGGTTAGAACCCGAAGGAACCGTGTTAATGCGGAATGTGATGGTCAATGCAATGATTGTCCCCCTGAGCAACCAAACGATATGGGAGATGGAATGCAAAATCCTGTATCCATGCTCACAAAACTTTCTCAAGATATGAATCATGCAGGACTTCCAAACGAGAACATGAAGGAGCAACATTCTGTTGAATCCTTCATGAGACAGCGCCCACCTTCATTCAGTGGGTCTACTGATCCATTAGTTGCTGAACAATGGATTAGTACTACTGAAAAGATATTTTCAGTTCTTCAATGTTCTGAGCATGATAAAGTAATCTTAGAAGTGTATCGTTTGGAAGGTGATGCTGATCAATGGTGGAATCTTATCAATAATACGAGGCAAAGGGCTGAAATTGAGTCCATGGAATGGGACGAGTTCAAGAACTTATTTTTCAATAAGTACTTCCCTCATATTCTCCGAACAAAGAAGGAGAAATAGTTTCTTGAACTGAAGCAAAAGGTTGATGAATCTATTGGTACCTATGAAGCAAATTTTACAAGACTTGCAAGGTATGCTTCTTGTATTATTATCCAACCTGAGAGTAAGATCGATCGATTCTTTAGTGTCTTAAAACCAAGTCTTCGAATGGCGTTAGCCATAAGGGACTTTAATAGCTACGAGGAAATTGTTCGATGTGCTCTCAATGTCGAGATGGAGATTGGAGTAACCCATCAGTCATATGGGTTTGATAAGAAGAGGAAAATGGAATTCAAAGGAAAATCTAAAGAGAACACTGAAAAGAAGATGAGCTTTCCCTTATGCACAAAGTGCGGAAAGAAACATGGAGGGAGTTGTCTTAAAGGGACATGTAAATGTTTCAAATGTGGAAAGGAAGGTCATCGGTCATTTGAATGCCGCGATAATGGGAAGAAGATGTCTAATGAAGAAAACAAAGGAAGGGATACACAGAATGAACCTACTACACTTCAATGATTCAAGTGCAAGGAGATGGGGCATTATGCCAATCAATGCCCAAATCCAAGGGTTTATGATGATGGTCGACATCAACAAACTCTTAAGGCTAAAGGCAAAGGAAAGTCACATGAAATTTCTATCAGCGATGTGGAGTATGATAACGAAGTGGTGAATGGTACACTTACCATCCACTCTAAAGTAGAAAATGTTTTATTTGATTCTGGATCCTCCCACTCTTTTATTTCTGAAGAATTTTCTAAGGGTATCACCGTATTACCTCAACAATTAGATGTTGAGTTAGCTGTGACAACACCTAATGTCACATCAATCGCATCAAAAGTTTATAATTCTTCTCCGATCGAAGTTTGTGGGAATGTGCTTCCTGCAAATCTGGTGATCCTTCCTTTAGTGGAATTCGATGTGATTCTTGGCATAGATTGGATTTCTTTATACGGAGCTCATATAAATTGACAAAGAAGGGAAGTCACATTTCATATTCCAGATCAATCTATGATCGTCTATCAATGCAAGGATGAACATAACATTCCAGTGGAAATTTCTTCCATTTTATGGGTATTGATTCCACTAAATGAAGGTTATTTATCTCAACTGGTTGGTGAGAAACTCACGATTAAGAATATGCCCATCGTATGGGAGTTTGATGATGTCTTTCCGGAGGAATTACCGGGTCTTCCACCAAATCGTGAAGTTGAGTTTTCAATAGAAATCGTAACGGGTGCTTTGCCTATTTGAAAGACACCTTATAGAATGGCCCCTCAGGAATTGAAGAAGCAACTCCAAGAGAATCTTTATAAGGGATTCATACGCCCTAGTACGTCACCTTGGGGAGCACCTGTTCTATTTGTTAAGAAGAAAGATGGATCAATGAGACTCTGCATTGATTGTCGAGAACTTAACAAGATCTCTATCAAGAACAAATATCCTCTCCCCTGAATTGATGACTTATTTGACCAACTACGCGGAGCTCAAAACTTTTCCAAGATTGATCTTCATTCAGGGTATCATCAATTAAGGGTTAAAAGGGAGGATATACCAAAGACGGCTTTCCGTACAAGGTATGGACACTATGAATTTATAGTGATGCCATTTGGTCTTACTAATGCCCCTTCTATCTTCATGGATATAATGAATAAAGTCTTTAGAGAATATCTTGATCAATTTGTGGTAGTCTTTATATATGATATTCTTGTCTATTCAAAGAGCAAGGAAGAGCATGAAGATCACATGAGAATTATATTGAAGACCCTGAGAAAGGAGAAGCTTTATGCCAAATTTACCAAGTGTGAATTTTGTCTTCAAAAAGTTGCATTTTTGGGTCACATGATCTCAAAAGAGGGGAAATCTGTGGATCCAGCAAAAACAGAGGTTATCGAAAGATGTTCGAGACCAACAACAGTAACTGAGATCCGAAGTTTTCTTGGTTTGGCTGGATATTATCCACGTTTTGTAAAAGATTTTTCACGATTATCTAACCCACTCACCAAGTTGACTCGGAAAGGAGTTATGTTTGTTTGGACAGAGGAATGTGAATAGAATTTCAAGGAGTTGAAGAAAAGGTTATCCAGTCCACCTGTGCTCACACTGCCTTGTAGTGGAGAAAGGTTTGTGATATATAGTGATGCATCCAAGAAGGGATTGGGGTGTGTTATTATGAAAAATGATATGGTAATAGCTTATGCCTCACGACAGTTGAAAATCCATGAGAAAAATTACCCAACACATGATTTGGATTTAGCTGCGGTAATCTTTGCATTAAATATTTGGAGGCATTACTTTTATGGTGAAAGGTGTGATATTTATACTGATCATAAAAGTTTAAATTATATTTTCACACAAAAGGAGCTGAATATGCGTCAAAGAAGATGGTTGGAGGTGATTAAGTATTATGAATGCTCAATCCATTACCACACTGGGAAAGAAATCAAGGTGGCAGATGCATTAAGTCGACAAGACCATGCTAGTTTATCCCTGATGAGGATCACAAAAGATCCAATATTTATGGATTTACAAAGGATGGATCTTGGAATTATAATGGAAGGGGAAAAATCTTATCTTTCTCAAATGAATGTTCAACCATCTATACATATGAAGATTGAAGAGGCACAGAAAGAAGATGTCAAGCTACAAAATAAGGTGAGAAATGTTCCTGAATTCAACCTTGATTGTGATGGGATAATAAAGTTCAGGAATCGGGTTTGTGTTCCTCCCATCCTCGGATTAAAGAAGGAGCTGCTGGATGAGGCTCATAGTTCTTCATTCTCTATTCATCCTGGAAGCACGAAGATGTATAGGAACCTGAAAGAGTACTTCTGGTGGGATGAAATGAAAAGATATGTTGTTGAATATGTCTCTCGATGCTTGTTTTGTCAACATGTTAAAGCTGAGAGACAGAAGTCTAAGGGGATGTGACAACCATTACCCATACCCGAATGGAAATGGGAAAACGTCACTATGGACTTTGTCACAGGACATCCTAAAACATCCAAAGGCAATAATGCTATAAAGGTTATAGTTGATCGTCTTACAAAGTCTGCACACTTCATTTCTATTAGAGAGGATTTCTCTCCAGATCAGCTTGCCAGGATATATGTAAAGGAAGTGGTAAGATTTCATGGAGTACCACTTTCTATTATATCTGATTGGGATCCGAGATTTACCTCGAAGTTCTGGCGAAGTCTTCAGCATACTCTGGATATAGAGTTGAGTTTCAGCACTGCTTATCATCCTCAGACAGACGGTCAGTCTGAGAGAACAATTCAAACCATAGAAGATTTGTTGATTGCTTGCTCTAGGGATTTCAAAGGAGGTTGGGATCAACACCTACCTTTGGTGGAATTTTCTTATAATAATAGCTTTCACTCTAGTATTAAGATGGATCCTTATGAGGCTCTCTATGGAAAGAAATGCAGGACTCCAACTTGGTGGGATGAAGTTGGGGAAAGAAAGCTATTAGGACCAGATCTCGTTGATGAAATGGATGAAAAGATCAGATCTATTCAACAACACATAAGAGCAGCTCAGAGTCGACAAAAAAGTTATGCCGAAAACCGAAGAAAAGACCTAGAGTTTGAAGTGGGTGATAAAGTGTTCTTACGAATATCTCCCTGGAAGAGGGTTATGAGATTTTGAAAGAAGGGGAAGTTGAGCCCTAGATATATCGGTCCTTTCGAAATACTGGATCCTGTTGGAAAGGTAGCTTACCGATTGGCGCTTCCACCGAATCTCTCTCAAGTTCACGATGTGTTCCATGTATCTCTCCTGAGAAAGTACATACCTGATCCTTCACATGTACTCAGCTCAGAAGTTGTACCGCTGGATCAAGATCTTTCTTGTGAAGAACAACCGATAGAGATTCTGGATCGTAGCAAAAAAGTCCTACGAAACAGGACCACTCGATTGGTGAAAGTTTTATGGAGGAACCACCAACTTGAATAAGCTACATGGGAGCTTGAGGATATGATGAGGGAGAAGTATCCTCATCTATTTGTTACAATGTGACGAATTTCGAGGGAGAAATTCTTTTTAAGGGGGGTAGAATGTAACACCCGAGATTTTTATGAGTAATATTTTTTTTATGTTAGATATATATCATCAAAGGAATATTTCACTACACACTAGCTTGACTTACTTTACACGCATGCGTGACCTTCCTCGATAGCTTGCGTTGTATGCAATACCGAGTTTCACTAAACAACGATATGCTATTAAAATATTATTAAAACTAGTCGTTATGAATAGTAATAACCACTTTTTGAAATTTTATAAATTTTATTTTTCAAAATGGACTTCATTTTTGGATTCGGAATACCGAAATTAGCCTAGGGTAAAATTTTGGTATTTTTCTGAAAAATTTCAATTTTTGATGAATAGTGAAACCACTAAGTGGTAGGTTAAAAACTGAATTTGCATAAAACTTAATTTTACCGTTTCTGTGAATGGAATTTAAAAAATCCGACAGACACGGTTGATAAAAGTAAGTAAAATGTGGTTCAATGAGATAAAAATAATTTTTTGGTGAATAGTAATTGTTTAATTTTTTTTCCACGGTTAATAGTAAATAGGGTAACTGAGGGTGAATATGATACTACTATTACCCTAACACATGTTCTAATTCTATTGGATAAGTATAATTCGACCAAACACAACCTTATGAATATAATATGACCATTTAGGTCCACATGGATTAGATTATGACATTTAATATTATTTTATTTAATGAATAGTTAAAATAGTTAAAATAAAAGTTTAATAACTAAAATATTTTTAATATGGGGTTATACATAAGATAAATTAGACTATAAATATTCATTAAAAAGATAAAAAGATTTCCTACAGAATTATATTTTATTTATAATTTTTAGACTTTAAATAAATTAATTTATTTATGACACAACGATGATGGAGTAATTACACTTTTTAGGAAATGTTAACATAATTGATGTTATAAATGCTCAAATAAATGTAATTTGAGTCTTTTTAGGAATTAAACTAATTTTATAGGTGACTATGATATATTATAGTTGATTTAATCAACTTGGTTCGAACATATAATTCTGTTATGACTTTCACAAAAATCATATATCAAATAATGTAAAAATTGACCCAATATAGTTTTTAAATCAAATATATATTATAAATTGTTATTTTATTCCTAAAAATCTAAGGTTCGGACAAATGACTTAGATAAGGATATATATATTAATAATAAACAACTTGGGGTTCTTTTGGCATGTTATAGTCAGTGTATTAACCACATAGTGTAAGAAAACAAAAAGTCACGGTAAAAGTTAAATTATTTACCTTAGAGTTAAATCTAATTGATAAGGTTAAAATAATAATCTAAACTTGTCTAAATCCTATTGGTTGATAGGATTTCGACCCATCCCCACTTTACCTTCGAAATAAGACCCTTTGGAACCATTATAAACCGATTTTGACTTTAATATAAAATAATATTTTGAGATATTCCTAAGGAGACCCTCTCCTCCCTTATAAAAGGGCACCTCCTCCCCCTCCTCCTCACAACAATTTGAGCACTCAAGCTCGGCCAACCCCTACCAAAATCCCTTCTCCACTTCCCTAGAATAATCCTAGAGGACCTGGTCTTCTTCAAAGACCAATCTTTGTTCCTTAAGTGGAGGATTCAAAGAGGCGTTTCAAAGAAGAGGTAATATCCATTACCGATCTTTGGAATTTCTTTCTTCTTCAACTTCTTCTTCTTTAGTTGTTTCATGATAAAGTAATAACATCAGTATTACTTACATACTGATATGTTATTATAAATATTAAACAACCCTAATTCACCTTCTATCCATCTTACAAAAAAAATGAAATCACCGCGCGTGCGTACGTACGGAATACCGTCTACACGCCGTGGTGTAATCTATTTTCCACCATCACCTTACAAGGATGGGTATAATGGTGTAATGAGTAACTATATATGATTATTATAAAGTGATATTGATACTGAAATAGTATTCATATACTCCAATACAATTCCACGATCATAGGAACGATATCATCACTCGTGCGTACGTACGAAATACCGTCTCCACGATGTGATGCGACTCGTTCTGCATGATCATCATTACATAGTAATTATATAAATGAATTTAATGAATAAATATGATATATGTTACACTAATACCATTCTGGATATAAGGTATCTATAACCTTAAAAGA
Organism: Viscum album; assembly: GCA_963277665.1. Taxonomy (NCBI): domain Eukaryota; kingdom Viridiplantae; phylum Streptophyta; class Magnoliopsida; order Santalales; family Viscaceae; genus Viscum; species Viscum album. The sequence goes on along the minus strand of OY728121.1, from coordinate 644,692,595 downwards.
AGAATAAGAATTTATTCGGAAAAACACGCATAATAACAAAAGGCAATAAAGACCCGAGTAACAAGTAACAATGAAATATTACTAATAAGAAGCTAAGAATATGACCATATATGATATCATATCAATATGTATGATTCTGGAATAAGTCAATAACATTATTTAAACCATTATACAGGAGCATAGGACACATACAAAGCAAATCAGACCTAAGGTAATGGAAATATCACAATCTCATTTTTATCCGAGATTGTTTATACTTTAATATTTACTAGGGTGTATTTTATCATCCACATCCATGTTTCTTGAATATGTAATATTATTTCCATCGACCTACAAATTTTTAAATCCAATTTTATCCTTCGGTGAGTTTTTAGTAAAGAATATGAAAGGAATCCTTTCTCGTTTTTGTACGAGGTACTTTTTGACTTTTCCGACAAAAGTACGAAGAATGTTTTTTTTATCTTATACGGCAGGAATGGATTTTTAAAACATTATTTCCAAGAATCTTCCTTTATAAGTTTCCAAGTTTATTTATAATAAACTTATTTTTTTATAATTTCATGACATGTTAAGAAAAGAAAAGTGTTTTTGAAGAACAAAGGATATTTTCCTCAAGAATGGAGTTCAAATGTTTTATCAAAATTATTTTTCATCTAAGATAATATAGGGTTCTGTTTTTATCCCTATTATTACAATGGTTTGATTATGTTTTGAGGGAATTATTTTTATGAATTCATTTACCTTATATGATTTGTTTTATGATGTCATGATGTTTCAAGAATCCCATTTTTGTTACATGTGTTATGCGATGATGTATGATTTATGATTATGTGGCACACATAAGAAAGGATTCATTATAAGATGGGTGGGACTTATATCTCCCTCCAATGCATTGGGTAAAGATTTATATCTAATGAGATAGACATGGCTGGAATGGAAGGTTATTAAGGTTCAGTGATACAGGACTGAAACGAGGGGTGAACTCGGTTCTTAAATGGTCTTTGTCTGCTAAGATAGTCTTGGAAATGAGTCATGACTAACAAGAAATGATTTTCCATGATTATGTCTGCATGCCAAAAAGTATCTTGTTTTATGTTATGATTATGGGGATCTCATTTTCACTTCTATGATTTATTCCATTTTAAGATATTATGATCACTTTTGCAGGTTATGATTTTCAAAAAGATATGATATGATTTTTATTTCCTTTATTTTCCCTTGCTGAGCATTTGAGCTCACCCTTTTTTGTATGTTTTCATTTCCCCAGGTCAGGAAGATGGATATTCAGTAGAATATGCTAAAAGGGACCCTAGATATGATGAAATAAATGGGAGACACTGTAGAAGATTTATGAACCAGTTTTTTATGTTTCCCAGTTTCTAAAGACACTATACCTATACGGTCCTTTGTGGTTTTGTCGTATGTTGTAAAAAGTGTGCTTCAATTTTGAAGTATTAACAATGTATGTAAAGTATGGGTCGTTATAAATAATCATTAGTTTTACACTAAATATCTTGAATAAATAAATTATGTAGGACAACCATATTATCAAAATAAAAATATGAAATAATATAATGTCCAAAAAGAAATCAGTAATGATTATGTATTAAATGAAAAGAAATCCTTGTATTACTAGAAGAATGCAAGGATTTTCAATTCCTACACTAAATATTTCCATCCATTCTGTAAAATTTATTCATATATGATTTCTAGGATTAATTATACTTATTATATGTACTTTTAATTTTATTTATTTATGTTAATTCGAAACACATTATAAAATATAAAAAGCATGCTAGTTATATTTCTGTTGTTTTATATAACACAATATAATTGGAAATTTATATAATCTTCCATATGAAAAATATAATCATTAAAATAAGATACATGCTGATAATTTATGATATCATTGATTTTTTAATTACCATTACGATTCATAAATGTTGTAGAATAAGTAGTAACCGATGTTGTTCCAAGGTAAGGAATTTAGGATGGCCCCAGCGATATCCACTAGATAATTGATTAATATACTACATCATCAACTAATGAAAAAAATAAATAAATAAATTATTTATGGAATTTATATCTTTTTAAATGAAAACAAATTGGACTAGATAAAACAAGTAATTCAATATATCAAATGATGGAATATGTGGATTGAATAATAATGTTGATTATTTAAATATATTTGTAACTATAATATATTCCTCATTAAATTCCAAAAAAATGGTCATATTAACTATAAAATAGATTTATAAAATGATCAAAATATTTTATTACAAATTATATTGAAAATAAATAGATATGATAATGCTTAAGCTCATTTCCTTCCAAGGATTCATCACCAAAATAGTATAATTATCCATGCTCTATTCCAAATATACTAGAATTTATGTAACAAAAATATTCTATAAATTTCAATGAACTTGTGGAATTCTGAATCTAATTGATGAAAAAGTATTTTTAATGTCTTCGATGGGTTAACAATTTAAAATTTTTAAAAAAGGCAAACAATCCTCATTAAATATAATTACCATCATTTTAATGAAAATCACTATATATATAATCAGATTATAATTATCATAATGACCAATATGTTCTAGAATATATAAGAATAGAATATATGTTCTATAGTACATATTCCAGTTATATGAGAGAAATTTTACTTTTTTTGAAAAAATTATAATTACATTTATTAAAAGTTAATATAATGTTATTGGAATTTCTATGAATTTCAATATATGTATACATTTTCTTATTAAATTTATTTTTTAGAAAATGTATAAAAATCATGGGACAACATTCAATATGATTATATTGTTTGTATGTTCTTCAGGAAATTATTTCTATATTATATAATAAAAATATATACAATTTTGAATAAAGAGTGTCAAATCAATATCACATGTATGAACATGTGTTATTTATATAAATATAATTTTATGACCAAGCCTATTATCTATGAGTACACAATCATTTGGATCTATTTAGATTTTTTGTCCTACCTATCTCAAACATTCATGAAGGATTATTTTGAAAACTGGGATTACATAAGGCCATATGACTGTAGATGAAATATTTTTTTTTCTACAATAACATATTGTAATAAATGTTATAGGAAACATAAAATCATCTCTCATTGCAAGAAAATAATTTTATATATAAGGGGAAGATATTAATTGATGGTAAACTAATTTAAATATTATTTTCTAATAATAATATTATATATTATCATTTTAATCTATAATAAATAGTTCTATAATGAAAATTTCATTTTAGTAAACTGAAGACATACTGTACCCAAAATTGAGGATTTTTTCATGAATATTTATACATCCGTCATTTTTAATTTAATATTCATTCTATGGAGTAAATGATCATGAAATTATTGTACCCATGAAAATCAAAATTATTTTAAGAAATAGAAAATTTAAGAATAAAAAATGAATGATAGATTAATACAGGATACCTTATTAAAAAATTACATTTATAAAATTTTAAAATAATTCATTGGATTCATAATAAAAGTTATCAAAATTTTCCAAATAATGTTTTACAGTCACAACATGTTTTATCTTATTTATATAAAAATAGATTATTATTTTTATTGGTAGTGACTCTAGATACAAAAACATACAACACTCCACGATTGAATACACCACATTGAATATGTAACCCAAAATAAATAAAGTTATTTCCCTTAAAAATTGTTCATACTAACTACATAAGAACTATTCAAAATATACAATGATTTTTTAGTTTAAAAATAGTTTTAGAATAATGGTGTTTCGTATTTTGTCGTAAAATGAATGGAAGATACCTACATTGATATCCATTTAATATTTTAGTTCAAATTACATCGTCAGTGAAGATTCTAATGGTAATCCATGTGAAATTACATAACCCAATGAATGATCATTATTTTCTAAAAAATATATTGGGATCCTTAATTTTCAATTTTACATTTTGGGGAGACAACCCAAAATAAAATTATACCATTTAGAAAACCATGTATGTATATTTTCAGTATCCTATCAGTATGAAAACTTTCCCTATATATTAAAATGGAATTGAGATAATATTTTTCATTATGAGTACTCAAAGATTGAATATAGTGATATAAATATTTTATAGTATCACATATTGGTGATTAAAAAAGATCATCATTATAGTAATTCACATACAAACATTTATCAATGAAATTATGGATTGAATGTTTAGTCATTAAAATCACTGGTTAATCAATATAGGTAATGAGATTTATTTATATAATATTTATTAAACATTCAACATATTTGGGTCACCAATTTTACTATCATAGATATTAGAAATACATTCCATTAATTAATTATCTTCACATAAAACTTTATTTTGTGATATACAATATATACTCATATTCTTTTATAATGTCAGAATCATGAATTTTTTTAAAAAACGTTATTTTTAATATATATACAAAAAATGTAATTTCTATTACCTCATAGTATTAAAGGTAATAGTTTAATGAAATCACCTCTAATATAATATTTATTCCAATTTAATGGTTTTTTCGAAGCATTGGGAATTTTCATGTTTCTTATATCACTTAATAATTGATCAAAAACATCAAAAAATTGTATTTCAATCACAAGTTCCTCATCCCATATAATGGGTCTTTTTGATTAATGTAGTTCTTCAAGATCACTTACATGATGAATAATAAAAAGTCGATGTTCATTAATAGATACTAGAATAATAAATATAAAGTGCATTTTCATTCCTCTAAGAATGATTAATTAAGGAATTTCACTTTAACTAACAAGAATAAATATCATAATTTATTACCACAATTTGTATGCAAATGTATTTCAAATAAATGTCCATCCCATTCCTACATATCCATACTAGAAACAAGAAAATCATATATTTTAATAATGATATAGTAGTAAACTGAACATGATTCTTTTTAATGGTATACAAACTATGTAGAGTTTCCTTCTAATTCGTCAATCATTACTTGTATTGATTACATATTTCTATAAATAAAAGATATATATGGGTGTCTGATAATAAATTAGGAATTGGAATCAGAGGATAATATTGTATTGACGGACCATTGGTGTGATGAATGTTGTATGGTTTATGAAAAACATACATATTTCTTTCAAAAAAAATGAGTGTTTAATACAAACATCCAAAAAATTATTTAAAAAAATTATGATTGTAATGTTTCAAAATCATTATTATATTATACGAAGATAATATGATAGAAAGACTGGTATGAAAATTTAATTGAAAAAACAGAAAATTAAAATAGTTTTAAATAGAAGGGAAAATAGCTAATGAATTTTAGTGGAAATTTTTCCAGACATTTAACATTTAATAATGAATTTATATGTCTCAAAATAGACTCCTTTTCTATAATTATAGAAAATAATTGTAAAAAATAAGATATTTGAAATTTTATTATTAGTATTTGGTCAGTAAATTTAATAAATATATAGATACATTGATGAATCATAATATGTATTTTTCCCATATATACCCTAAAATTAGTAAATGATTTTTATTTCATGAAATGAATTTATTTTCCATTGATATTAAAAAAATGTAAAATCAATGAAAATAAAATTTTCTTTTTGATACTATTAGGTTTATAGTTCCCAATAATATTATTGTAGTGAAGTGATAATATTTTAAATAGTCAGTCAAAAAAGATTTTTGAATTAATTTAAATGGTTAATTAAATTGAAATGGTTTAAATGCATTAATAAAAGAAAATGATTTATCGAAATTTGTTGAAATTGGAAAAATGTAATGATGTTATAGTTTGTATGTTAATAGAAATCAAAAACATTATTTTAAAAATTAATTGTTTATAAGGTAGCCTATGTATATGAAATAATACATGTATATTAAATTAACAAATTAAAAATTATATAGAAAAGTATTAAATAAAAAAGAAACCGAATGGAAATTATTATCATATAGAATGAAATTAAACAATATAAGATAGAACATTAAACATCTATAATGAACATTTTTTATAATTTTAACTATGGATATTGTTATAGTTATTATTGATTTTCTTAAATATGAAAAAATAATTTTCAAAATCTGTATTGAAATGACAAAAGTTAAGTTTAATGAGTATTTTATATTAAGTAATTTAAATCCGGAAAATGTAAATTATTCTATTTACTTATTGTAATGATATATAAAATAATAATAGAAATATCAAAATAAATATAATATATAGATGTCAATTAGTAATTTGTAGAAAAATTAAAATGGAGTGAAAATGTATGTATTTTAATTGGAAAGTATGTCATTGATCATAGAGAATATATTTATTCGTAATACTATAATTCTAATTCAAAAAAAATTGATGTAGAAAAATATTTTTTCAAATAATATTATTAAATAAAATCTGTTCATTTAGTCTCGTATACATTGAATTGAAACATCTTTAATTACATCAATGATCATAGTCCCGTAATCTATTAAACTAATGGCATAGTTATCCTGCCTCTATTATTTGTGCATATCAATTCCCCCTATAAATATATAGATGTAATAAGGTATACCATCAATATTGGTATGTAACATTCTCATGTTGTATAGATCAGTACTTTATGGTGATATATAGTGTATCCTACCAATACAAAAACCCTTATTTAATGGGAAAAATATTCTCTCATGTTTGTTATTGAAATTTTTTTTTCTGAAACTATACTATTGTGATGGTTTCACTATCATGATATATTGTGTTTTATTAAAACCCAGAATAATAATTTTCTTCTGAATTTCTTCTTTTACTCAATATATCCTTACTATTTTCACTACTACTATAAATGACTCATTGTTCTCCTATTAAATGTAAAATAACCCTCTTTAATAAAAGAAATATGTAGTTGATTTGACAAGGTAAAAACAACCAATATTATTCACTGAGTGATATATATTAATAATTAGAATAAATTTTAATCCCATTTGTATTTTTTTTAGAAATGATATTATAATATTATTCACAATCTCCCATTGACACATGATCAAGACCAATGATGATATATTTAAATATGCATTTGATATGTTGATATTTCTTACAAATTAAAAAATTATGTTTAATTTGATACATTTAATGTAAAACATGATTATAAGGGAAAACAAAATATTTATCCAAAATAACACCATTTCTGAAAACAATAATTCTACAATTTTATTATTGATAAATTTTAAAAACATCAACATCCTTATGTTTGGAAAAAAATAATTGGAAAAAACATTGTGCATTATTTTATTTGATAAAATGATATTGTCTATTATGATAACCATATTGCCTATGGATCAAAAAAATATACCGACTCATGTAGTCTAGAAAAGTTAGGTTTATTTGGAATTTACATATAGATAATTATTTGTATATCTATTGGAGTACATAATGTTATGTTAAAAATAATGAATAATATTTTTTTTACATTATATGGGATTTAATTCAAGACATTAAATTAAAAAACTAAATGGAACTAAATAGAGCATTTAAACAATCATAGAATATGATGAATATATATTGGAATAAAAATTAGTTCAGGAAATTAACATATAGATACAATAAAAACATGAGACTTTTATATGAAACAACCTACCCTTAATTCAATTATATGATGGGAAACCTAAATACTGAATATTTCATATATTATTTTGTGATAGTATATGATTATAATAATATGTCATGTTAGATGCTGAGAAATTCCATGCTTGTTTGGGGTTTTTAAGAGTGTTATACATTAATACAAAATCCTATGAAATTACAAATCACTTTCATATTTTGTAAGTTCATAATAATGTTCCTCTTTCAACCATAAAGGCTGATGGAAAAATAATATGATTTCATCCTAAAGAAACATCATTATATCCTAGTATTTATTCATCGGGAATGACATTACAAATCAGAACTCTAGATTTTTTCTTTTATTAAATTAAATAAATAAAATCATTTACACTCGGAAAATTATTTTAGAATTTAAAATTAATTGTTTAAATGATTTTCTTCATTATATAATAATTTATGTTTCAGTGGTGAAAAACATTATATGATAAGAAATTTTTTATCTTATTGTCACATTACATAGCATTGTAGTGGTATATACTTTTGTTGGTTGATGGAAGATTATTTCAAAATATTTATCTTTTCCACTTTTGAAAATAATTGTATATTTAAATGAACTATGATATATGTAAATATAATGAATATGTTGTAGTTCACCACTTAGTATCTATATTATTATATCACATTGTGGATTATGAACATTAAATTTACCGACAGTATGAATAGTGATTCCAATTGCAGTTGGTATGTTATTTGTCAATGCCTTTATACCTCTTATTTTAATTAATCATGGATTTAAATATGAAATACATTATTACTGAAAACCTACCATTGAATTATGATATAATTATTTAAATCCTTAATATCTTCATGAATTTTATCAATGTTATCCAAAATATCCAAATTAATACATAATATAATATTAAATTCAATAATGTTTCACTATAATATAATATAACATATGTAAAAAATATTTAATTTCATGAAAAAATTATATAATGTCATAGTTACATGACCACTCAAATTTTTTTATGAATCTCATTTTTAGTGTCGTATTTATAATGTTTTACAAATATTGGTGGTCATATGAAATGTTGATCTAAACTATAATTAGGGTTTTTCTTTTTATTATTTACTTTAAATATAATTGGACACCCAATTTCATTGATCTAAAATTAAACAATCAAATCCAATTAACATAATGAGAAAAATGGATTGTAAATTTGGATACGTTCCTGTAGTTTTTTAATTGGAAAATGTATAATTTAAATGAAATGTTTTTAATTAGTTTGTAGAATCATGGAGTAATTATAACACTACATTTCCCAATGTGTGATATAAATTATTATTTGGGTTTTCATTGGGGCCATATATATATTTTTCTCATAAAAAAAGATAAAAACCATAATATTGAAATGAAAGTGAAAGATTAACAATCATTGAGAGTCATAAAATGAAAATAAAATATATCTCCGCATGTTTATTGAAAATTTAAAATAATTTATGAATGATTGATAGTATTTATTATTATTATAATGGATAAATTATTTAACTAAAATTTTTATTCAATAGTTTATACTAACTATATATTTTCTGCATCATCATATAATTCATGAATTTAAATTAATGTTTTGTTATTAAAAAACTTCAGATGGTTCATTGTCGATGTATATACATAAAACCTATATAAAGAGAAATTTTTAACATGTTTCAAAACATGTATTGTACCACCAGATATTTCATATGTTCATAACAGTATATGGATCATTAATAGTTGAATGTGTGAAAAATGGCTCCAAAGGGATCACTTAATGAATTTCATAATAGAAATATAATATTATTAATAATGGTTTTTATTTTTTTGTAAGTAATCATTGTTCCTTGTGTTGTATTTTTTAAAAAATTTGATGTAGTATTTAAATTTTAATTTCCAGAATTATTTTTCATGAAACAAGTCAAGTTAATATTTGAATGAATGATAATTTTTCTCAAAATAATGTTTATAATATATTTATATGTAATTCAACCTAGACATATTAAAGGATAAATGATCAATTTTATTTTTAAAATTTTTTTTCCTAGACTAAGATGAAATTCGTAATTCATAAATAGTGTTTTACCACTCCTCTACAGATAATTGACTTACATGAAAATAATAAATTGGTTCATGGGTGGATGTTTTATATAAAGGGAAAGGAGTATATTGTATATAACAACCAAATTACAAATTTTTTTGTTGATAAATTGTAACAAGGTATATTTCCATTGTTTTATCTCAGTTATTCTACAGGTAATGGGGGCAAAATATTCATTTTTTTCAATCACTATTAAATAGTTAAAAATATAGTCTAATGAATTTTTAGTAACATCATTATATAAATAATATATATTTTAATGGTAAAATTTAATTAACTACACCATTCACAGGTTTATATGATACAAACAACCTTGTGAGTCTTTGAGACTATTTTTCGGATAACATTATATCATGTATATAAATAGTCAAAATTCCATTATGTTTTATCAATGAATTTATAAGATTGGTTGAACCAATAATTGCCATAAAAATATAATTCCTTATAACTAATAAAATATAGTTATCCAGTCCATTTTCTTAAAATAAAAATACATACTTTACCATAAATTTACATTTTAAGCCATTATATTCTTCTATAAATGCTTGATTCATTGGAAAATTGTTGGGAATTTCAAATTTACGTATTAAATCATTGTAATGTATTTTTATGGATTTTAACAAAATAATGGCTTGATGAAATATATGAATAAAACATTTCGTATAAAATATAACAATATATAGAAATTAAATAATGAAATTAATGAAATTATATTATAAAAAACATAAGCTTATCGAAAACATATCTGGATAAGATGGTGGAATTGAATTGTAATAAAAAAATCAATGAGATATACAATTTCATCAAAACATGTTAAAGGCTATATTTTTTAACATAAATTTCAAAAAAAAAATTCATATAGTAAATTTTTCCATATTTCATTACGGATTACGTAAATTGGAAATTATATCCATATTTTGGGATAATGAAATATATATCCTATGATATTAGTTTTTTACTTAGAACCGAAAATATTAATTGGAGTGGGAATTGGTAGTGGGTAAATAGAAAAAACAGATCAAATGTAAATATAACATTATAATATTTTAAAAAAAGAACCAATAAATAGGAAGAATGAAATAACCTTTAAAACATTATTTTACATAAATATTAAATGTTTGTGATATAAAATTAATTTTTGAAATTTTTTTTATTTTATTTCTAAATCGGAACCAGTTTTGGTCATAGGTAAAAACAAAATATTGAACCAAGAATAAATAAATTAGTAATTGTAAAATATGTTGAGAAATTATAATAGAAATAGTAAATAATGAATGATAAAAACATGATTTATTTTCATGGAAAATGAAATTGTATCATACTCAATATAGAGAAAAATAATATAAAATTTATCATTTTATTTCTAGGAATAAAAGTAAAAATAACATAGGATCACATTTAAATTAAATGTAGAATATAAAAAATAAAAAATAATATAGGTTACTTTTTCAATTTTTCATCCAATTGTTTTTTTAAGGTTGAAAATATAATGGTAGATTTTAGGATGAAATTATATAATGAGATGATGAATTAACCTTCAAAAAAGTTATAAGGTAAGGATGTGTGGTGATGGGGACTGATGAATGATGGATTAGGTAGACATTTAAAACATTTCATGGAGATCCTGGGAGAGAAATATACTGATCAAGTGACCACAAACCATGAAGAAAACCCTAAATCCTAATTTAGAGAAGTTATATATTCATTACATGATGGTTCATGTAGTATGAGTTACCCAGAAAATTTTGTAAGGGAGGGAATATGGAAAAGATTAGTCTATTTTAGAGATTCTAAAATTAGTAGATTAATAGATTGATCTATTATCACTAAATGCGTTTGATAGAAAATTAACCAAACAAGCCTAAATAAAATTTATAATTTATTATAATTTATTAAATTAATCATATTTTATACGATTTATTTAAAATTAAAACATCAAAAAAAAATTATATCGATTTTTTAATACTATTAATCATATAGAATGATTTTGATATATTTTGTTTATGCGAAATTTTTTAATTGTTGTTTTAAAAAATAAAATTTGGGTATTAAAATTCTGAAATATTAATCATTACACATGAAAAAAATTAATTCATTTGTTATAAATTTTATATATATTAAAATAAAATCATTGAAGTTAAAAAAATATGTTTTCCTGGAAAATTATTTCATGTGGGAAGCTTATTTTGAATCATAATAAATTAAATTAATCACTATTATTAAATTTTATTAATGAAATATTAGGATAATATTTTCAAAAAAATAAGTTATCAATAACTTAAATTTTTAGGGAAAGAATGAGAATTAATTTTTTGTTATGCATAAAAATACTTTTATCTAAAAAAATATCATTTTAATTTTCAAAATTATTTTTTAGTTTGTTTTTAATAATTATTGGAATTGAATTTAATAAAATTGTTTATATATTGGGAATACCAACATCCAAATTTAATAAATATGAAAATTTTATTTTATTTTATTATAATTGTTTACCATGGTATATCCTTTTCCAAACCGCAATGGATAAAAAATTTCAATTTGGAAAAAAATAAAGACATAAGTAATAAAATTATATAATAACATGTATAAAAAACTTTTAATGTCCATTTAGATCCAACCATACCTTATATTAAATATTGTTATCCAATTTCAATTGAATATGAATGTAATATATTTCAAAATATTATGTATTTATATAAGGTGTACTACCTTACTTATAAATTGAGGTCCTCTCCTCCTCAATACCTAAAAATATTAGACATCGATTTCAGAAAATAAATACCTAAATACCTTCCCCACTTCTATACATGTATACTAGTTCATATTCTATCCCTAAAATACCAACCATCGATGTGTTATGCTTTAATACAAAAGATATTTCTTAGAGATGATGTTATTGTATTTACTATTCTATTTCTATATTCCTTTATTAAATACAATTTATTTAAAATATTTAACCATGTTATCATTAAAAAAATTATTAGTATGAATTATGCTTTTTATGTCAATGAACATCAATTATATGCCACTTTATTATCTTTTAGTAAATTATGATTTCATTTTTTTTAACATGTGGACTATCACCTACCTATGTGATGTGATTATTTTCTCATTTCCTCCACATGTGTATCATCATATATATAGATTTAGGGAATTTATTTGAGAATTTTTAGAATTTTATTATTTTATGAACCTATTTTATAATTTATATTTCATTTTCTTTATTCTATAGAAAGTTAAAACATTACCCGTGCATAATTGCAGACATCCATCTCCACATAGTAATGCAATTAATTTTTCATCACGATATTATATTAATTTTGATATAGGTATATATAATAAATAAATATTATACATATAAAAATATAACTATTTTGGAGATGATTAATCCATGATGACGGTTCATGGGAAAAAACGTTGAATGGGAAAATACATGGAAGAATTACATGTTATTAACTAATTATTGATATTAAGGATGAATTATTAATATATCTATAAAAGAACATTATATTGAAATGATATATTACTTGATAGCTAAAAATATTATTTTGTTACATAGTAATAATAAATAAAAATATATTATAATGGAATTTAACAACACCTATGATGAAAATCAAGACCTCCAGTATGGGTTTTTATTACAATATCATTTTTTACCATGAGGGTTTATGTTTGAAAATACCTTGGAGTAATTATATTATATTTATATTTTCAACCCAATATATTTTATTCTCATATTTTTATGTTTGTTATTTACATGTTTTTATTTCATTATCCACTCGATCAAAAATAAAATGTAAAATATGACTTTTTCATTTAAAGTCATCATTATTTATCATATTTCATTAGAGAACATTATATTACACATCATTGTTTGTTAACATGTTATAAAATAATGTTATTTTCCTTAATTCAATGAATTTTTAAAATCATATTTTACAATATTTTAGTTTGTATTAATTTTTAAAAGGAATGTTTACTATGTTTTCCGAACATGGTATTTTTGATTTTTTCAAAAAAAATTGTGAAACGAATCTCTATTTGAAAGTTTTTTTCATTAATATATTTCACCAATTTCATCTCTATTATTTTACATGATGAATAATTTAAAATATTACAAGGTTATTTTCAGTTATTATCTATTTATTTTATTTATTTATCTAATTTATGTTTACAATTTTAACAACATAAAATGATATTTGTCACATGTATTCATAGAATGGTTATAATTTTTATTAATGATATTATTCATTTATTTCAACATCCTTTAATTATTATTATTCTACAATTTATATATGATCTAATGATACCATCTATGTTATTTTTCTAGATACTAATCTGTGATGAGAATGTCATTATGAAACCACCTCATTTTCAATATATTATTCTATAATAGAATGTTGAATGTTTCTATGATTATTTGACAAAACATTATATAGTATTCATATATGAATGATTTATCTATTAATTACCTCAATTGTAGTGGATAATTATTTATTTAACCTTAGATAATATGACAGTGTGTGGTAAGAAAACACATTAAATATATGAAAAGTGTTTGTGGGAGTGAGGCCAACAAATTATTGGGATTTGTCTACTATTTTTAGTGTGATCGTAGAAGTAAAAATTGACATGCAAAATTATTTTATATGTTTTCAATTTTACCAATATTCATATGAATTTTTTTATGCTTATAAATTTTTCTCATCATCAAAATATTTCATGACCATGACAATTGAGGAAACATAGTCGATGGTATATTGATTGTGACACACAATTCCAAACACCAAGAGGCTACGGTCTAGATACTAGAAATGAGTAAGAATATCAAACATATGGTAGGACTTATCTTAAACTATTTGTACATGAAAATAAGTCTAAATTCACCATTATATTATTGAATGACAATTTATTAATACTACAAATGAATTCAGAACACATAATCCATTATGAATGTACATAAATAATTGTATGAAAAGATACATATGGACCAATACAAGCCAAATAAAATTGTAAAGTGGTTTGACCATCTAAAAAAGGGAACTCTTACCAAACAAGGAATAAAGTATCTATATGCATTATGTCTATAAAACTCCTATCAAACTACAATTGGTCCTCCAATGACTATTTTGGAATGATTTCCATCTACATATTTCATGGCACATGTGGTAAGATCCCTTATCCGGGTGTGTCTAATCAAACCAATTTTAAATCCCCAAAATCTCCAAATACATTTAATCAATGAGATTTTCATATCTATATCAATAAAAAAGGGGGTCATAAAATGATCATAGATATATTAAAATTAGTAATAAAAGTCTTAGGGTGAGGCATCCCTTACAACCATCCTAGGGACTTCACTCAATTATCAATGATAAAACTCTACGATAGATCTAACAAGGAAACGATATATATAGATTGAATCATTCCTTGGAGTGATGTGGGAAAATTGAAAATGTCTAGAGTAATACACTTGGAATGGGACCACACAAAATATATGTCTGTCACAAGATACCTAACCCAACATAGGGATGAATTAGATTGTGGATATAACACAAGGGTGAGTGAAGGGATACCTGACACTACCTAGTTCTAGGGTTCATCGGGGATCACTCATCCTATAATAATAATTTTATGCCTCAATATACCCTCATAGGAATGAAAATGTAGAACAAACCAATAATACATAATTTTGAGGGAAATCCCCTTAATAAAACAATATATCAATCCAATGAGTCACATGACATATAGAAAAATAATATGGATGTACGATATGTTTCAAATCATGAAAGTATAGTCATCATGAATTGGAGTACGCACAACATATATTCTTCCTAAAAAACTATTTAAGTCGTCATCTCAAAGAATCTATTTATACATAAATTTTCCCCACCTTTTTGTTATCTAAAATTATTCCACTATGATTATCACTCGAAAATACCACAGATTATGTGAACCATTCCCAAGATATCATCATAGACACAATTTAGAAAATCATTTTGATAGAAATGACTTTTCGTATAACCATCATATAAATATCTGCAACATATTACTGGAAAAGCCACTATCCCCAAAGGAGATTATAGATTTATTCGACATATTAATATATTTATCATATCTATTATTCGTACACCTACTAAAATATAAAAAATCCAAAAATACAACGAATCAAATTTACCTATATATAATTTTTTGGATACTTTCAAATGACTAAATAATCAAATGTTGTAGATAAACATAAAATTAATTGAGAATGAAATCAAAAATTTCAATCCACTGACATCCATTCTATATTATACAATTATGACGAAAACCATAAAATGTGGACAATAATAAAATTGTAAAAATGAATTTAAATTATAAATTATCAATCAACAATAAAAATACATTGTTCTAATAGAACAACAATTCACATGGATGAGCTTATCACTACTCAATATAATATAATTAATAATTGTGAAGGGTATTATAAAAACTATTTAATACCACATATTTTATTTTTCATTAGAGTTGAACAAATTTATTAGTTTTTGATCATGATGAACTTTTCATACTCACTTCCAGCTCTAGGGATCCTCAATTGTGATTCTCATCAATTACCATGATCAAGGATCTATCTACATAACATTTTCCTTCTATGTGGGATAACACAACCTTCCTCTTAGTCAACAAGAATATGTAATCATGTTCTCCCTCATTTTCATTTAGATCATCAAGATATATCTATTATAATATTGATTACCAAGAGTATGTGAAAAAATTGATTGATAAAAGTTGGAATAATGTAAAAATACATTAAAACACAACGTTAATAAAGTAATAACATATTTCAATTATGATTTTTAACACCATGTAATACCATTGGAAAAAGTAATCTGCTACAAAATAAAGAATGACCATCACTAGGGACTACAAAATTGTCTCTACTATGGTCAGAGTGATATTGAACACACCGAGATGGCCCCTCAACAAGTTGAACCACCCTGGGAATAAGCCAAAACAAATTCAATAGAGTCCCAAAAATTTCATAAATAAGTATTAAATCCTTATTGATGAATATTAAATACATATTATAGTAATACATTCCAATTTTTTTTAGTTTTAGTGCCTTGGGAATCATTTATAAAAAATAAATAGTTTATATGGAACTATAACATATCCTACTATGTTCTTTAAACTCATCACCCATCCTTGAAAAATAATTAATAATACCTATTTTTATAATCAATAAAAAAAATTAACAATATAAGTTATTAGATTATCAGTAAGGTTAAATAATGGATATTTCATCATAACAGGTGCATAATTTTATGAGACCATGATAATAAAATTGGAAAAAATCATTAAATCAAAATAATATATCATATAAATTTGTATTCACATTATTCATTGATGTTCAAACAACATGAATAATTAAGGAATTAATGAATATAGGTCATGAGATCATAACATTGGAATAATATATAGGGGTTTTCGAAACAAAATAATAAAAAACAATTTTATTTTCATGGAATTTCCATATATATATATTAATTATATGAAATTATTTCGAGATAGTGTAATCTGACAGCATGCGATTCCAAGGCTTAGTGTTCCCAAAATGATCTGTCGAAAATTGTTAAGTTTAAAATAGCTTGCATGAGTGGTTTTCATGAAAAGGTGTAATAATTTTTAGACGGTTTCCCAGATCAAGAACTTGAGGGAACTATTGTGTTCAAGATAGTGGGTTTACCATAGGCATTACTTATGTTTATTCATTGCAGGACTCCAGAGAGAAATACTAAAAATGGCATAACTGAAAATAAAATAATTAATTAAAGTTATTTTATTTCTCATATGATTATAACTCCCGAATGGTGACTCAGATTAAAAATATGAAACCACCACTGAGAATGTGAGGGTATTCGATATTAATTCAGATACAAACATTGGCAGGGGTAGGCCAACAATGGAATTTAGATTTTGGCCGTAAATAAAATAATTAAGTAATGCATATATTATTGTTAAAATCCAAAACAACTAAATGATATTTCAGATTGAAAATCCGAGAGTATCTTTGAATTCATTGGGAAGTGTTTCAATTAGGTTGAGGTTATCCTTGACCGGTGCGTGTCGAGGTTGACTATTAATAATTTTCTAAACTTCTTTTTGTGTCCGTTCAGCAAACGCAAGTGCGTCGATTTCTATCTTTTGACTTGTTGCTCAGATTGAATATCCGAGAGGACCGTTGAATCTGTTGGGCAGGGATTCGATTAAGGGTGGTTTCACATACACTGTAGTATATCTGGAGAAAATGATAGATTTCGTATTATTTTGAATGAATAATAAAATAACGTTGTTATTTTATTTAATTCTTTCTTTTCCCTTAATAAACAAGAATTATTGACAGGCCTGATGACATGTCAAGGAATAAAATGTTTTCACTAATCAAATACTTTATAAAAAATCATTTGGAATTCGGAAGGTTCCTAAAAAATGTACCCCATTAATTCCATGGGCATTACTCACCCTCCCCCTCTCTTATTTTTCTGATGATTGGGGAGAGTTGTTTACAGGAATTCACCAAGCGACAGAGTTCTGATAATTTTTTTGCGACGCCAATCACTTGGAGGACGAAGCCAGTTACAGCGGGCGGTGACAAGTGACACTGAATCATGAATAGAAGAATGATGTTTGAGAAGCAACATTAGCCACTTATTGTGTGGATGACAAACACAAACTCTACCTCAATGACAAGCGTTCTCGTACAATCGTGAGGTAGGGGTTTAAGTCTATATAATTATTGATTCCCTTCTTCTTCACTTCTAAATGAAGAATGCAGATCAAATTACTAACTAGATGATCCGCAGATGATTTCATCTTGTGGGATGGGGAATAAATATTGATGCATTATGTAGGGTTTATTTCATTTCTAAATTATAGAGTTATTGTATCATTAATATATTTTCATGCTATCAAGATAACACGAAGGGTGCGGGAAAAACGGACAAGGCATAGTCCCTCTGCCACTTGTCTTACCCATGAGTTCTCCACGGAAGATAGTTAGAACGGCAACGGTGTGGTTGAACTAGTGACCAGTGCCGCCAAATGATGGCAGCGGCCGGCCCTACCAGCCGTGATAGAGGTGGATTGCAGTCACACTCCACCGGAGGAGGACATGACACATTTCTGCATTGGTCAGTAGAGCGGACGGCTGCGGCCAACCACATAGGTGATGGTGGGAGGCCGAAAATGGCCGACCATAGGAGGCTGAGCAGCGCACAACGGTGCACCACGGGTGGATAAGGTCGTAGCTCTGATGCTATGGAAACAGGGACGCACACCTTAAGGGTCCCACTGGGAGACCAGACGATGCCATGGTGCCACCACATCCCATTCCAATCTCCCGCTCAGCCATTTACGATAACCAGGTGGAGCCGCACCCCCCTCCCCTGGTGTCAGCTATGGAAGATCCCACTTCGGGCCAGGCTGCGAGGGCCTTACGGGTCCCACGAGCCCAACTGGCCAGGTCAGACAATGGCCCAGCGGCTAATTCCGTGGCGTCCCAGCCCAGTCGGGTCGGACACAGACCGGGTCGGGCCCGGTTGGCCCGCCGGATCGGACCGGACCCTGTCCCTTCCGAGACATTTTTCACCTAATAGACCATTACTTGACATTTGGGCGTTCGTTTGACAATCTTTTTATGGTGCTAGGACCCTTAGATTAAGACATACCTTTTGGTATACTCCAAATGAGTTGTAGAGAATTTTGGAGTACATCCGGGATGGATCGAATCCAAATCCAATCGGGCCCTTAGAACTAAAATGCTAATAATTCCCAGACTGGTCATTTGGTTGATTCACTATCTATCACATTGGAACCCGAACAACATGTCGGTCCATTGGGATATATTTTCCTAGATATTCATGGAAGTATATGATCGACCATTGGATTTGGAGTAGTTCGACCAAACATACTATGAATGGGAATCCAATGGCTAGTAGTGAGGCGGAGGATGGAGATAGATCATACAGAGGTTAGTACCGACTGATTCGGTGTGGGTCAGCCCCAATCTTGTGTGGGCCAGATCATGTGTGGGTTAGCTCTCTGTGATCCTATGTCGGCCAGCACATACCAATCCTGTGTGGGTCAGATATTGTGTGGGTTAGATCCTATGTGGGTCCGCACTCAGTGATCCTGTGTGGGTTATTACATAATGATCTTGTGTGGGTTAGATCATGTTTGGGTCATTAAGAGGGTTAGTACAAATCAACTCCGAGCATGCTAGATCTTGTGTGAATCATTTTGGGGGTTAGTACCTATCGATCATGTGTGGGCCAGACTCTGTATGGTCAGTAGTAGTTTCTCTTGACAAAATAAGATGATCTATGTTATCGACTAGTGATCAGTTCTTCTGTTCCATACTTATATATCTAGTGTGAGCTGAGTCTTTTATCTTCATGTTGATACCTGAGTGGTACCTTCACCTGTGTGGTGTTATCTTCGTGGTGATAACTATATGGTACGTTTACCTTCATGGTGTTATATTTTGGGTGTTACTTGTGTTACTTTTAACATCATGGTGCAAACTTTGTGGTGTTTCCTATGTTGTATGGTTACCATCATGGTGTAATATTCTTGGTGTTACCACTATGGTACTTTTACCATTCGTGGTATTACCTTGGTGTTGTTTCCTTTATTTTATTCATCCCTTATTTTTGAGATGAGTATATCTTGATACATTAGGTATATGTAAGGTAATATACTTAAGTAGATATCATGACTAAATTTTTCTTTGTAGTTGCGGTTTTTCTTTGTTGTTTTTAAAATATGGAACTCTTAGAAACCTTTGATGGGTCTCGGGGTCCCTACTGAATATTGTTATACTCACCCCTGCCCGGGCAACGCATGCACCGTTTTTGTGTCTTGTGAAGATTGCAGACAATGTTGATGGAGGTTGAGGGAGCCTGGACAGGACGGTTTTTCTAAGGTGGACCTTGACGTGACATGTTGTAGTTACTACTGATTGTGAGCTATAACTACCCTTCTGGTAGGATCCTCAGTTGACGATATGTGGTCTATTTTTATCTTTTTAGTTGTACTTTTACTTTCTATCAGGGCTTGTTTTCCTAACCCATGACTTTCAGGACACTTTTTACTATAGCAGTTTACTTCGTGGTTGCTTCTAGTTGTGATCTTGGATTGTGTGTTTTGTACAGGATTATAGGGAATTCTTTCCCATTGTAGGGATACACCATTCCAGTTCTAGAAGGTATCACATGGACTTTGGAAGGCAGGCTTGGGGAAGTCATGACATGGGGCCTAGGGGACGGCTCGTGACAAAGTGGTATCAGAGGATTCAGTTCTGCCAACGAACTAGGACTCTTCATTTATCAATAGAGAAATATTGTTTAGTGTTTTGAGTGTGTTTTTCAGTTCGGAGAGTCTGTTGATGGTGTGGTGGCTGACGAATCCATACACCCAGACCATGAATTATGATATCTGACTTGGTGCATGAAAACACAGATTGTGTGTGTATTGGAAATGTTTTCCCTTGGTCTCTTTGGTCTTTTTTGTGGTGTCTTGGGCCCTACAATGAGGCCTCACCACATTGTAGACATCAAGCTAGGACTCCTGAGAGAGTACATGATGATGGCCCACTGAGCAGTGAGGCTTCAGTGCAGGGCCCTCTTATGGGGTTAGCCCCTTATGGTGGTTTACCAGAAGATACACTACCCATTGGGAAACCTTTTCCACTAGCCACACCAGTAGAAAATGCACGCTGACTGAGTGTGTTGCATGAGTTTGACCGATAGAGGCCTCCAAGGATCTGAGGTGAGATAGATCCCCAAGAAGCTAAGGACTTGCTGAGGGCTATGGCTAGAGTTTTATTCCATGTTGGGACACCAGCAGATCAGTTAGAGGTCCTTGCAACAAGTCATTATCAGTGTTTGACCATGAGGATTGTACATCGGGTGATGAGGCCTCGGTACATAGACAGTTTCCCAAGATGGTTCCTTTGTGTAGTGTACAAGATATATCAATGCTCGTTGGTCAGAAATTCAATTGTTAACGTTAAAAGAAACATGTAGACATATTGTCGTATACTTTACTAAACATCATATACCCATTAGGTTTTGAGGTGACCCAAATCATAGGAGGCTAATGACTGGCATGAGGAAGTGGCTTATTTTCCATCATTCCAGGGAAAAATTCGATCAGATGACAGTCATGGTAGAGAGTTTTCTATGTTTCTCATCATGACGTTGATAGGGTTTATATTACCCGTTATCTTCTGAGGAGGGGTCTTTTCTGTAGACAATCTTGAGATATTTCTTTAGGAATGGGGTTCTCTAGCTATAAAAATATAATGGGTGAGTGTTCCTTAGAGCTTCTACATCTTCATTAGGATGACATATCGGTAATTGAGTATTCATCAAGTTCTACCGACCATCCCAGCTACTCGAAGAATATATTACAATCAGTGCTTCAGGTCTCGGACCTCCATCGAGTTGTGTTTAGGGACATCTGAGCCAACAATTTTCCTCTACGCATTCATAATTATGTTAGGTTGCTAGAGAGAACATTTTTGGTTGAATGATCTTTGGATGAGTGGATACAACCACTGAATGATAGCTGTGGGAATGCTGGAAACTTATGCCAATCTCACAGACCTGGGTGTGTAAATTGTTTTGAGAAGAGGATGTGATAGGGACATATGAATCTTCAAGGCAGTAGACGTGGATGTGGAGTTAGGAGAGCATCATGGGGTGGTATATATTTCTAAAGGTTACGACCCCCATGAATGTGGTCGCCACCAGGCTCATAGAGCTGGAGGACAGTGAAAGGGAGTAGCTGCAAGAGGTTATGGATTGAGACCCAAGGGCTGGAGGAATTATTCGAGCTATGGTTTGTGTCTACTAATAACATCTGTGTTAATAGACACAGGTACAAATCATTCCTTCTATCCATAAATCATGTTCATTGCCTATACATCCTGTTTCAACTGATGACTTGAACCTTACATCTATATATACCCTTGGGAGGAGAATTTATAATCACACATATGTTGATGGTGTGATCTGCCCCTAGAGGAAAGAGTTTAGGTTTGAACCTATTGGTGGTAGCATCGAGGCCTTATGACGCTAGTTTGGGTATGGACTGGACATCCGCTATTAATACTCAGATTGATTATTTTAGGAAAAAAATAATGTGGTTAATCTATTGTGTTGGAATGATCTTTTCCTTGGTTGGAAAAAATGGTAATCCAAAGAAGCATAGGATAAAATCATTCACAGGAGGGTGTAGCTGATCCCTCTTGAGTCAATCAGACTTACCCCTGTGGCACAAGCAGTTTTGATTTTTTAATTCCCTACAATTTTGGTATTGTTCAGGGACATCTTTTCAAAAGATGTTTCCAGGATTACCTCCCTGAAGGTGAGGGATTTCTCCTTTTGCTGGGTACTACTGGAAATTTGAACCAGACTTCTCCAATGTAAAGGCACCCTTGTCAACATTGACAAAGAAGAGGGAGCCCATATTGTGGTTGGAGAAGTGTCAGCAGAGCTTTCAAGAGCTGAGAGAGATACAGATGAGTTCCCCCATCATGAGGCCACTAGAATATGGCATTGTGTATGATGTATATCGTGGCTCATCAGTGTCTAGACTAGGTTTTTTTGTTGATGATGGAGAAGGCAGTGATTGCCAAAGTCTCATGGTAGTTGAGACAACAAAAGAAGGAATACACTACTCATGACATGGAGATAACAGTAGTGGTCTTTTCATAAAACATGTGGATGCACTACTAGATAGTTGAATTGTTTACTGTTTACTCTGATCCCAAAATTGTCAGATATATCCTATGGATGAAGGACCTGAACATGAGATAGTGAGATTGGAAAGGGTTCCTCCAGGACTACGACTTTGAAATATTATATACTCCTTGGAAGGGGAACGTTGTAGCAGACAAACTCAGTAGGAGGTCTGGTCTACAACTGCTGAGTGAGATATCAGAGTAGCTGGTCGTGATGTCGATATACATTGTGTATAATGATGGAGAATATTACCTCTAGTTTATGACTACCACTCCCCCAATTCCTCAGCATGTTCGGGAGGCACAGGTTAGAGACGTTGACTGCAAGGCCCGACGTGCTCACTCATCCTCAAAACGGTCTCTTGAAGGATTTTCTGATGGTGGGGAGCACATCGTTCTTTTCAAAGGATGCACCATGGTACCAATGATGCTTCCGGATGAGGTATTGAGGGAGTTTGATACATCTTGGAATTGCGAAGATGTACTAGGACATATGGCATCAGTACTGGTGGTTAGGGATGGAGGAAGCAGTGGCAGATGTTGTGTCACGATGCCTCAGTAGTCAACAAGTGAAGACTGCACAGAGCCAACATAACTCTTATGCTGACAATAGACAGAGTCCCTTGGAGTCTGAGGAGGGATACCATGTCTTCTAATGGGTTTCACCCTGATGAGGAATGATGAGGTTTGGATGGGGCGACAAGCTATCTCTAAGGTTCATCAGACCTTTCCAGATTCTTATCATAGTGGGTGATGGGGTGTACCATCTATCATTTCCCTCCACAGATGCAGTAAGTGCATAATGTTTTCCAAGTGTCGCTGCTAAAGATATGCATGCATGATCTATCACACGTTTTTGACAATATTGAGTTGGACATTGACGATCAGGAGACATTTACGGAGTTCCCAGTGGGGATAGAGGTTCATCAATACCTAGTCCTTTGGGTACATTTTATCCCTTTGGTGTGAGTTTGGTGGAAACATGGTAACCACCAGGAGAGAACATGGGAGCGGGAGGCTCAGATTCCTACATATTACAGTCATTTGTTTCAATTTCCTTTGTTTTGTATTTCAGGGATGTAAATCCCAATGGTGGGGAGAATGTAATATCCCGGAATTTGTGTATATTTTTTTAAATTATATGGAATTATTTCGAGGCTGTGAAATCTGATGGGGCCTGAATTCGTGGCCTAGAGTGGCCGAAATGATCTATCGAAAAAGGTTAAGATTAAAATAGCGCACGTGAGTGGTTTTCCAGAAAAAGTGGAATAACACAAAAACGGGTTTGCAGATCAGAAATATGAGGACTCCATTGCATTAAGATGGTGAGTTTACCCTAGGTGTGACTTAAGTTTAGTCGGCCCAGGCCTCCGGTTAGAAAACCAAAAAAGGTTTTAAACATAAACATAATAATTAAATGAAGTTATTTTTTTAGAATTCTTATAACTGAAGAATGGTGACTACGATTAAATATCTAATACCACAATTGAGCTCATGAAGGTATTCTTTATTTATACAGATACTAACATTTTCCAGCATAGGCCAACTATTGAAGTGGGTTTTTGGCCATAAATAAAATAATTAAGTAACACTTATTTTACTATTAAATACATAACATCTAAACAATAACTCAGATTGAAAATCTAAGAGTACTGTTGAGTTCATTAGGACGTGATTCCTTAAGGAAGAGCTCACCCTCGACAGACACGGGTCAAGGGTCACAATTAATAATTTTGGAAAGTTTTTTTGGGTAAATTCAATAAATGCATGGGATACATTTTCTATCATTTTACTCAATGCTCAGATCAAATTTATAAGATCACCATTGAATCTGCATGGCTGGGATTCACATAAGGGAGGCTTCACTTCGACCATATTATGTCTGGAGAAAAAGTTGGATTTTGGATTTTTTTAAATGAATAAAAAAATAACATTGTTATTTAATTTTTTTGTCTCTTTTCCTTCAACGTACAAGCAGAATGGGAGAGACCAATCATATTTCAAGACATTTAATCGCATGACTCCTCAAATAATCTGTACGAACGCCATTGGGAATAAGGATGGTTTCTATTAAATAAACTCCCATTAATTCCACGAGTGTTACTAACCCTCACCCTCTCCTATTTTTACAGAGTTCGGGGAATGGTGTTGCCACTTCTTCACTAAGTGACGAAGTTCTAATAAAGTGACGCGATGCCAATCACCTGGAGGATGGAGCCAGTTCCAGTAGGCCGTGATCAGTGAAACTGAATCATGAACCGAAGGACGACGTTTGAGAATAAACGTTGGCATCTTGTTACAGTGACAATGAACACCAACTCTTTCTAAATCATGGGAATTCTCCAACGATCTTGAGGGTGGGGTTTAAATCTACGTGATTATTGTTTCTCATGTTCTTCCCTTATAGTCAAAGAACATTGATCAAATCACTAACAACTTGATCCATAGATGATTTCTTCTTGCGGGATTCAGAATAAATATTGTGGGTTGATGAACGGTTTATTTCTGGTCTCAATTCACGAGTTGATGTATAATTATTATATACTATTGCTATCAAGATGGCGTGGAGGATGCGGGACAAACGAACAAGTGCTAGTGTCTCTAACACTTGTAATACAGTTGGGTTCTCTGTAGAAGACCGCCGACTTGGCGGAACTGGTGCCCGGCGCCAGAATATGATGGTGGCGGCTAGCCCGACCAGCCCTGATTAATGTGGCGCGTCATCACACACTGCCCGAGGATGCTATATCAATATTTTATGGTGGTCAGTAGAGCAGGTGACACCAACCGACCACAGAGATGATGTGACGTGTCGTTATGCGCTGCTTGCAGAGAAGGGTCGTTGCCTTTCAACTGTGTCGGTCAAGCTGCACGGCTGGCACTGGCCGGTCGTAGAAGGATGTGTGACGCGCAACTGGGCGCTGCTGATGGAGAGGGAAGTGGCTCTAACACTGCGGCAGCAGGGACCCTCACCTTGGGGGTCCCACCACGATACCAGGGGCTCCATGTGGATACGTCGCATCACGAGTTTGGGAAAGCGGGGGGCGAGTCGCACCCCCCCCCCCCCACCCCACCCCCCATGATTTCTAGGGAAGAACCCACTAAAAGCCAGGCTGTGCGAACCCAGTGAGTCAGGCCGCGGCCCAGACAAGACATGTCAGACCAAACCTGGTCCCTTCGAAGCCAATTTTATCCTAATGGACCATAACATAAAATCCAGGAATCTGTTTGATGAACCATCTGCTACACTAGGATCCTTGGAGCGAGTCGGTGCTTTTGGTATAATCCACTTGAGTAGTGGAGAAAGTTGGAGTATGACTGGGGTGGTTCAAATATAAATCATATCGGGCCCTCAGAACTAAAATGATTATAAGTCACAGATCGGGCGTCTGATTGACGCGCCTTCTGTCATGTTGGAACCTTTAAAAAATAGCGGTCCTTTGGGATACTTCTTTGTAGAGATTCTTGGTGGTTGAGGTACGACTGATGGATTGAGGGGAAATTATACCAAAGGTGATATGGGCGGGAATACAGTTGTAGGAAGTGAGGTAGATTTTAGAGAGAGGTCATATAGAGGTTAGTACCGAAGAATACTATGTGGGTCTACACATATCTTGTGTGGGTATGATCCAGTGTGAGTCAGATCCTATGTGGGTTAGCACTTAGTGATCCTGTGAGGGTCAGCACATACCGATCATGTTTAGGTCAGATCCTGTGTGGGTCATTGTGGGGGTTAGTACCTATCGTCTCCGGGTGGGTCGGATCTTGTGTTGTTCATTACGTGGGTCGGTACTTATTGATCCTATGTGGGTAAGACTCTATATGATCAGTAGTAGTTCCTCTTGATAGAATAAGATTATTTAGATTCTCGGATAATCATATGTACTTTGATGCCATAATTTTATACCTCATGTGGGCTGAGTCTTTTGTCTTTGGGGTGATAACTGTGTGGTACCTTCACATTCGGGGTGTTATCTTCATGGTGATACCTCTTTGGTACTTTTTCCTTCGTGTTGGTATCTTCATGGTGTTACATCTGCGGTAATTTTACCTTTATGGTTCTATCTTTGTGGTGTTACCTATGTGGTACATTTACCTTCGTGGTGTTATCTTCATGGTGTTACATGTGTGGTACTTTTACCTTTGTGGTGTTATATTCAATGTGTTACCATTGTGATATTCTTCCATCATGCATTGGAAAAGTATATCATGATAACTTAGGTATATGGATGGGAATATACATAAGTATAGCTGTTGAATACTTCATGCTTCTAGGTTGAGTTATTCTATTGGGGTTTTTCCTTTGTGGAACTCTGGGAGACCTTCGACGGCCTTGGGGTCCTTATTGAGTATTGTTATACTCACCAATACTTGGGATTCTCCTACACCTTGTTGTGTCTTTTTCAGACCACAGACATCATAGATCGAAGTTAGGGGAGACATGAGGGGAAGGTTCTTGATGGTGGTCCTTGACGTGACTTGTTGTAGTGACTACTGATCATGAGTTGTACCTACCCTTCATGTAGGATCCTCAGTGGACAATGTAGGATATGTTTTTCTCTTTTCAGTTGTACTTGTACATTTCAATTGTTCATGTATTCTAGCCCCTTTACTTTAATCCCACTTTTTACTACATCAATTTACTTCATGGTTACTTCTTGTTGTGTTCTTGGATTGTGTGTTTGTATAGGATTAGAAGAAATGCCTTCCCGTTGCAGGGATACTCATTTCTAGAGCTATTAGCCTGCCCCTAGCTTATAGATGGTGGGATTAGGGTAGTCATGATAAAGGCCCCAGAGGACGGGTTGTCAGAAAATTTTCTCATGGGTTTCCATAAATACATTCATAACAAGTTTAGAACGTGCTAACCACCTGTGTAACTATATATGACTATGGAAAAATTCATGTTTACACTCTTTTTGGGAAGGGATATCCTCATATATACACACTATTCACATAGAAAAATAATCACTATATAATGAATTTGAAATATATATATATATATATATATATATATCCTACTTATCAAATAATCCATATATTTTATTCAAAAGATCATAAAACATTAATCATTTCAGAACCCATGAAATGAAATTGGTTTCATAAAAATATCATCATATCATAACCCATCTAATTGAAATGAGTGTCATGAATTTTTTTCAAAATAAACAGAAAAAATTCATTAATGTAATATCAATGGTATCATTGTATCATTTCCCATATAATTAATAATTCATAATATATAATTTCATCATAGATGTAAAAATACTTTGAGAAGACACTAGGAATATTTCATGAAGAAATTAACCTTTCATTGAAAATAAATATCAAAAATTGAAATTTAATAAAACATTTTTGAAACCCTATTTATTATAAAAACATTGAAATATATAATAGAATGTATAAAATATTGATTTTTTGATATAGGGGTATGTAGTAGGCATTATAAAAAATACTACATTAACATATTTGGTTGATTCCAATATGGTCACATATTGAAAAAAACATGAAAATCCACTTCAAGACATACTAAAAAAATTAAACTAATGAAAAATTAATTTTACAATCCCCCTATGAAATTAAAACAAATAATGATTTTTTACAAAAACATGGATATTAATGAAAAAAGGGTTTCAAATGATTTGAGAATAAATTCGTTTATAGTTAAAAACATTCTATTGGATTCAGGAGTACATAAAATTATTAAATTAAAATATTATAATGTATTGAAATTCAATAACAATAGAATAATAAATTTCATTATTTTCTAGAGATATCGATCAAAATACTTAATAATTTAAAGGATAAAACTAAAAAATCCAAATAAATACTGAGATTGTAAAATAAATTCATTTCAAATTTGGTAAAAAAGAATCACAATCCCCATGAAAAATAACATTAAAGAAAATATAAAATAACATAGGGATAAATTAATTCATTATATTATATTTAATAGGGGATGTATTTGAAACATATAAAATTATATAATAGGATAACATGTCTTTCTCTCAAGGATTGTAATTTGAGAAAGAAGTCCCTTACTAATTTTGTAATCATTAGAATCTTATGACCCAATAAAAAAATATAATTAAAAGTAAATTATTAAAAAAATTTGGATATTAATAATATAACATATCAATGTGGTAGTATATATACCACATGAAAGAAATATGTAGATAATATGGCATACGTCTCCCAATGATAGAAGAGATGCTAGAAATCAATAACCATAAGTCTAGAAATACAGTGTACATGTTTGAACAACATGTGTAAAAAATTACATTTTATTATACATATTTTATAGAATAATACATATATATAATACCAATAATGATTTACTTATGGACTTGTATTATGTATTTATTAAAAATTCTATGTTAAAATGACATTTCTAGAATTAACGTCTATGTTATTAGTGTGTATTCACATTAGTTATTTTCAGTCCTTGTAATTTTATCATGGTTGAAATATATCTTGAATTTTAATAACAATATTAATATTATATATATATATATATTTATTTATATATATATATTAATCATTATAATTTATAGATATAAAATGAAATAACCATTCACAAAGACAAAAAACAATGTGTATGCATATACATTGTCTCCATTTTCACAATAGAATAAATGAAATAATGTTAAATAATACATTAACTGTGAATAATAATTTTTTCTTCATATATATCACATATATACATTAAATTTACTCTATTTAAAATACACACAATGTTTTGCTGAAAATGAATCACATCACATCACGAGGTCGTAATACGTCTTATACACGAACAACTTTATCATATCCCTCATAAAATGGATTGTAAGAAGATATATGTGATATAGTAATTGAAAAGGTAGAATTATATTTAAAATATCATATATATTCACAGAATCGTTTCTGATTTTCATCCATGAAAACTGAAATGAAAAAACATATCACATCAACTCATGAGGCAGTAGTCCTCCACACAAATGACTAACAATATTTTTTTACAATTAGTTGGGAGGTAAAAAGGTATATGTTATATCACTACTGGAAATCGGATCTTTCCCAACACTTATATACACCCTTTCCCAACGGTTTGGGAGAACCGTTGGGAAAGACCCCCCCTTTCCCAACGGTTTGGGAGAACCGTTGGGAAAGACCCCCTCAAAACACCCCTTTCCCAACGGTTCTCCCAAACCGTTGGGAAAGACCCCCCCCCCTTTCCCAACGGTTTGGGAGAACCGTTAGGAAAGGCCCCCTCAAAACACCCCTTTCCCAACGGTTTGGGAGAACCGTTGGGAAAGACCCCCCCTTTCCCAACGGTTTGGGAGAAATGTTGGGAAAACTCAGCCCAAAATCCAGCATTCGCCCCTAGAAATTATCACCTATCCCAACGGTTCTCAAAACCGTTGGGATAGATTCTTTGATTTGTTCCAGGTCTACTACCCGAGAAAATTATATAAATATAAATTTTAAATAATTATGATAATACACATATATATTTATGAAGTTATGTTTATAAAAGTTATGTTAGGTTAGTGGTTAAGGCGTTTAATTATAAACGGGGGGTTGTGGGATCAAATCCCACCACATGTATTATTTTGAAATACATATACCAACGGTTTTATAACAGTTGGAATAGATTTTCCTATTACTTATACCAATGGTTTTGAAAACCATTGGGATAGGTCTATACCAACGGTTTTTGGAAAACCGTTGGTATAGACCTATCCCAACGGCTTACTTCGCAACGGTTCTCCAAACCGTTGGTATAGGCTATACCAACGGTTTGGAGGCCTATACCAACGGTTTGGAACCGTTGGTATAGGTTAGTATTCTACTAGTGTATTATAAATATAGAGGTATAATTATTTTATAAATAAAAGTTAAAATAATTAAATATATATTTATATCTATCCAATATAGTTTCTTATGGGAAATGAATAAAATTTGTTTTTGAGATAGTAGTCTATTGCACACATGATTGATGGTTTTGTTTCACATTTGATGTAAGAGGAACTTGATTTAAGTAATTAAATTATATTAAAAAATTCAATATATTTTAAATAATGTTACTATTATATCATTATAATATAATATTATTTGAAATATTTATTGGAAGAATAAAAACAAAAATACATAATTTAAAACATTACCTCATTTTTAGACATCCTAATAGGGTTTAACCTAGAGCATTAAATAACATGATATATTATATAAAAAAGGACTCTAGGATTTAGGTAGGAATATAATGAGGGTATATATGAATTTTTTGTCCATAAATTTTTTTTTGTAAGTGTAAAAGGATAGAATGTGGTTTTTCCTTTTT
Organism: Viscum album; assembly: GCA_963277665.1. NCBI lineage: Eukaryota > Viridiplantae > Streptophyta > Magnoliopsida > Santalales > Viscaceae > Viscum > Viscum album. The sequence goes on along the minus strand of OY728121.1, from coordinate 644,660,760 downwards.
AATGTGGTGGAGACATTAGAAATAAAATTTTTGAAAAGAATAATGTATACTAATATGTTTTACATGAATATAACTCCAAAATTTGACATTATAGATCCTTAAATGTGAAAAGGTTTCGACATGGTTGTAAAAAAAAGTTACTTTTTTATTATTCATTTTACCTATTATATTTATTATTTAACCCACATTAAATCCCTTATAAAAATTTCTACGACAACTTATTTTCACTAGATTAAATTTTTAGATTAAAAAAAATAGGGTCAAAATATTATGTAATAAGATTAATGATGTTTCCAAATTTGGAATCCATTTTTTTAAATTCTATTCAGATTATCGAAAAATTTTAATTCAAAATTAAACCCATAGACATGATGAGAATGTGGGTTTCTAAAGTGTAACATTTTACCATTATTATAAGTTTTAATACTAACATTAAATATGATATTTCATCCAATGACCTGAATTGGATTAATATATATATATATATATATAATTGACTATATTTTAAATATTAATCCATATTAAATTAGGATTTATCATGTAATTTCTTATATTAAAAGTAATTATTAATAAAAATCTATATACATCACTCTTCAATGAAAAATTTGCTTCTTAAACATATTCTGATAAAATATTATATGATAAATTTTACTGTAGGATTTCAAAATTGAAGTAAATTTTTTCAATTAATTTCTATAAAATTGAAAAATGTTAATTTTTAATTATATATCAAAAATTAGGTAAAACATCATTTTTAAACACTAGTGTTTTTTCGAATATATTTTTATTTATTCTATTTTCATTCATATAATATAAATATGTTTAATATTAAGTAATAAATTAAATATATAATTTAAAAATTTCAGCAAATAGTTCTACAACGTTGTTTTTTTTATTTAGATAAAATTAATTTTTTTTCATAAAAATAGTTTTTCCTAAAAAGATATAATTTATATTAAAATATTTTTTATTTACATTCCTAGATAATTTTTTAACAAATAATTACTTTTATATTCATCAGTAAATTATATATTATCAATAATTATTGATTATTTTTTATAGTTACTGTTCCAATATTTGGGTGATAACAAAAATATTATAAAATAATATTTTCGTAGTTATCACCCTTTGTTATGAATTGGTGTTGATAGTGGTACAAAATATAAAGAATAATCCAGTTATTCAAAAAAATAAATTCAATAAAACTTCATGTTGTTATTTTATACTAATCAAAAAATTAATTTCTCTGCCAAAATGATATGAATGTGGTAATAAAAAAAAGGATACTTATTCCTCATTACATCCCCATGATCCTACACAGTATAATCAAACCCATGTTTCTCCACAAAACAGTAACTATGTGACATGTATTGTTTCAAAAAACATTATATGTTCAATCCGTTATTTAGAATTATCATTCCACTTAATCAATATTAGTATCCTATGGTACTACCAGTTATATTAGTACATTTCATGGTTTAGTTATGAACATCCTCAGTAGGTATGCAAGGAACACATAATGGACTTGATTGAGAATTAGTGTATGTTATAAAAATCAAATATCCCAACACTAGAAATAATTTCAAATATATTGATTTACCTAGGCCATAGATTTCCTTTCATTTATCCATGGAAAATTTTAGTGAACCACCATCTCTCCATTTCCAAAATTGATACCCAATCAGTGATTTCCTAATATAATTTCAGTCAACTATGTGCTTATCTTATGTGTTATTGATTGGCTCCAACCTTCCCTTCCGTTTATTTATCTGACTATTGGCCTAATATACTTCATTATCAATATTAATATATTATTGTTAGTGTCATACACATCATTCCATAGAAGTATTCATCTGGATCTATCTAAATACATACGTAAAAAATATTGTTGTATGAAACCTCAAATATATGATGTTATTAATGGAATCCACTATTTAAATCCACTGAAAAGTATCTTAGAATTCATATAGGGATATTATATTTCACATAGACAAAAAATATATCTGATAACTCAATATTGTATTGAAAATCAACTTTATATCATGAGCCTTCTAAAGGCATCACCAGAACATTAAGGTAAACCATGTATCCTGATCAGACAAAATACAATGTGGTACTCTTTGAAACATTACCACTTATATAATGAATATGTAGGAAAATTAATCAAGATATATATATTAACAATTGATATTATGTTCTCTAAATTTTTAAGATGATCTAGTAGATCTTGTATAACATTATTCAATTTTAATGTTTTGGAGAGTCCAAAAATAAAATCAAAGGTGATGTTTTTCAAATTTCCATTATTTTATTGATAATTTTTATAAAATATCCTTAAAAATTATTCTATCATCCATAATTTTCTAACATACCTAATATCAAGATACATACTCAAAAAAATCTATCTTCATGATTTCTCATGTGAAATAATTTTACTTTTAGTTTGATGTTTGGTGTTATACCATTTTACTCATTCGGCTCTGTGTTCAAGCCTTGTGGACTTTCCATATTTGACATATTTAAACTAGGTATATGGGTTATATTTTTTTTGAATGTATAGTATTATAATATCAAAATATAAATGACCCATATTTAACTAAATATCATGTATAATATAAATCCAATGGTTTACCCACTACATAATACGTATTACACCAAAATATGAAGGCTTCCTTCCTATAATAAATATTTCTCAAAATCATTAACAAAATAATAAATGGATTCTTGGAATATAAATAATAATGATAAATTAATGACACATAAAACATATTAATGGGTTTTAAAAATATTTAACTTATTATTATGTTTAATCTCATAAACCAATGATGGTATGCATATCTATTATGCTAGTTATACATGAGGAAATATATTCTTCCAAAACTCAAATGATCATTACATGTATCATGATTCATATATCCAAAATATCAGTGGTCACAATACCTAAGCTACATAATTATTTAATCCATATACCTAAATACTTCAATAATACAACTTTATTATTAAACAGTTAACTGTGATTTGTTATCTTATTCCTTAATTATTCTTTGTTTTTATATGTCATTCATAGTCACTTCATCAGAAACAATATAACCATTAACTAAAAACCATTTTGATTGTCTTTATCAGATTTCAACCCTAGACATCAATGTTGAAAATAGTCACATACCCCAAATTTAAAACATATAATCAGCAATGATACCATATGGAGACATTTATTATCTTCCATTTAAGTAAAAAAGTTCAATTTTTTAAAAAAATTAATTTTTTTTGTATATGTTTACCATAAATAAAACATATTCTTATCCCATTGTGACATTCCATGGTGTTATTATTCCCACTATATTGAAATATTATAAACTGGATCTTCATTTATATATGTTTTCCAATACTCAAACTATTAGAAAACTCACTCTTTGTCTATTTTGGTGATTTGAAATTTCATTTAATGTATAATTAGATGATCACAACTCATGATAACTATATTAGAAGAATAATAACCTATATTTCCTCATCTATAATTTAGTTATGTCCTCATCATGACATTTCATATCACGTTAATTATTAACCCATTTCCATATGGTTTCCTCGATTGACTAAATCCAAAATGCTAGTGTTAGAAACAATAACCATAGTGATAAGACACACAATAAAAAAACTAAAGGATGTCTAAAACATGATACCTTCCATTAACACACGACACCATACACCTAACATATGAAATTGTTAAACATTATTCAAAAATATCATGGTGTCTGATAAATTGTTTTTGAATTGGAAATTAATATCCCCAAGGTTTTTGAAAATATGTATGCAATAAATCCTACTTCCACATAGTATATAAAGCTCAATTAAATCCCAACACACATTTTTTATAGTTATTATAAATATCATTATAGTTCCTTGAACAATATCCAATGTAGTATCTAGACATGGATTTAATTACTCAAAAACCTATATCTCAATATTTTAAAGAAAAATCCAGCACATTTTCATATGGAGAGATTTATCTTTATTGTTCTACTAATATTTTCACATAATTGTTTCATATAGTTGAACAAAAGCATTTTTCGATTCTATCTACTCAGATACTAACTTCTCTTACAAAAATATTTCATATTCATTGGAAAATATTATTTACATATCATTGTGTCCCATGATGAAAAAATTTATCTATTATAAAATTTGAGGAATGGATACATAACTAAATGGTTCCTTAGTGAATTACATCATCTCCCACTAAATTCTTCTTAACTAGAATGTTTCTTAGACCTATCATACATAATAAATTCTTATATATCTTAGGAAAAGGGAACATAATATAGGGTGAGCATAAATTGTTTATAAGTGTAAAAAATGTAGATATCAACATATCAACAGAAAAAGTTCATGAGAACAGGAGAATAAAATCTGAAAAAATTATACCCTGTGTATCATGGATTGTAAACATGAGTGATGGTATAAATCATTGTAGTTCATAAGAAAGGAATAATTATGGAATCAAGGAATATAGTCAAATGGAGTATAAAATTGGAATATTACAATGAAAAACATATGGATAGAAAACCATATATTTAATTAATTTACTATGACATTCATAACATGCGAGTCTTCGGCTAAACAACCTTATACCTACTTCGAGCTTGGGATAAACACCAGTGCACACTAATTTTAAAATGGGGACAACCTCTAATGGACCCTATGATCTATTAAACAATAAATCCTTAAATAATGTTGTGGATGGATATATAGGTCATATTTATAATATAATACATACTTTTATTCACATAAGACCATAAAATCGTCATAATATCTAACCAAGAAAATGAAATAGGTTTAATTAATATTTTATCATATCATATCCCCTGATGAGGAAACAATATTTTTTAAATTTCATCATAAAATTAAACCATAAAGGGAAAATACATAAATCTAATCATTGGATAATATCCATATTTATGAATAATTACAATAAAATTATTTCATATTTTATTAAAATTGATTTTTTTGATGAAACTAGGAATAATTTTGGGGAAAATAACATTTTGTTGAAAATAAAATTTTTAAATTTTAAATTCCTAAAATAATTTGGAATTTATTTTCACTAAAAATAAACTATGAGACCTATAATTGTGTATTTTTTAAAAAAATCGTCATGATGATATGAAATGTTGTACACTTTAAAAAAATTATGTTCAAATTTTTAGAAAAATTTAAATGGAACATGTATTGAAAAAGACATGATAAAAACTTTCTAATTTTTTTAATAAGTAAAAAATGGAAAAAATTAATTCAATAAATCCTAGAGATATTTTGAAATTTTTGTTATTTTATTTTAAACATGGATATAGAAGGAAAATGGTTTTTCGACAAAAGAGATAAATAAATTTTGTTTTGAAAAAAAAAATTAGAATGATCAGTAAAAAAGAAATATTTTTTTAAATAAATCACGTATTCTTAAAAAAAACCATACTACCATAAATTAAATAAAATTATTTATTAATGGAATATAATAATTTATCAATAGAAGAATATAAATACTCAATAATGAAAAACGATTTGATTATACAATAAAACCATTACTATCTTTGTAATTATGAATAATAAGCCTCACAAAATAATAACATTAAAAGAAACCTAAACTATAGATAGTGATAAAATTCACTCCATTACAAGACATATGGGATCTGTATACAAATCATTATTTATTATGGTTTTATAACATTACATATTTATCGATGAATTAATATTACGAAAACAATTCCGTCAATGGTTTTGTGATATTATAAATTGTAAGACCCACTGAATAATAATAAAAAATGGGAAAGTGAATATCTTGAAAATATTTATATTCATAATATAACATGTCTATCTGGGAGTGTATACAACACAGTAGAAAAATGTGTTCAATATAATATATTCCTCCTAAAAATAAAAAAGAGACTATACATCTTGTAACACGTAATACCCAGACCCTAGACTCCTAAAGCTAGTGCATTTATTTATTACATTGGGATGATTATAAGGAATAACATCTGAATGGAATGAAAATATTATAATTTTTGGAAAAACATACTACATACATGTGACCCATAGTACATTAGGAAATGAAAATAATGAATAACATAAGTAAAATCCCAGTATCCTTGAAACACATTAAAAGGATTACTCATTATAAACTGGGGAAAGGAAAACTAATAAGGGTGAGATAAAATTAATAGCAACAATATATAAAGAAAAGTTAATAATTTATAAAAAATAATAAATCAACATGGTAAGGTAAATAATTGAGACACATACCATTTTTTCAATAAACTAATAATGTCATCCTTCCATGTATTAAATCATTTTTAGATCTCATAGATAATAATAATAAGAATAACTAAATATATATGATGTAATTTATTAATTTATTGAAACTACAAATGAGAAATATAAAAACCTATATTGTCCAGACCATTCACAGGTTCATTTATAACTATAGGTAGAAACCCTTTTAATATGGCCAACTATTTTATCTCATGAGATTGTGTTAATAAATCATGGTGATATATAAATTCTGGGACCTACCCATCACATTATATTTGAATCATTAACAATATATATTAATAATTTTAATTAATAAAAAATATAACATTTCAAAAATCTATATTGAATAATGAATAGAAATTTGTCAAAATTTCTACAAAAAATAAAATTACAGTCTTTGTAAACACCGTATGTAAAAATATTTTTTGTTTTAACATATAATAATATCCATCTCCTAAGAAAGTGGATATTTAAGGCCGTGTTTTATTAAAATTGAATACAATGAAGTTATTTTTTTCATGATAATGTTAGTTATAACAAAATAAAGAGATACTGTAAATATAACTATTACCACATAGTAATTTTCTTGCTGGACCCCTTGTGTGAGATAATTCCAAGTAAATAATAAAATAAAATGATTTATGAGTTAATAATTATATTAAAATAAAAATGTGTAGTATATAAACCTAATTAAATCTAATTGATTCATAATAAAAAATAATGTCCAATTGAATGAAAATTTTGACGAAATCACTTACTACTTGGTAAATTTGGAATTATAATACACATCATGGAAATAATTTAAAATGAAAACATAAATATCATAAAGATAAATTTATTCATGATAAAAAATAGAATAGGGTTATTATATACACAACATAAAATAATTAAGTGTTGAAAATGGTGAATGCCTCACTGAAAGAAAAGTGACACATAAATCCTTTACCTTGTATTCTCTTTTTGTTGAACATCCTTTAACGAATAATACAATGTTTTTACGAATGGAATAAATTTATTCCATAACCACTAAAATATTTATAATATCATATTTTAAATTTTTATTATATGTTATTACCCCATTTTTTTCCATAATACATTATTTGCAATATTTTTTGTGTTTATTGCCTAGTTTTTCGATCATGAAACAATTTGTTATTTTGGTTATAATTACCTAAATAATTATTTTTTAATCTGAAAAATGTAGTAAAATATGTAATTATAATATATATTCACTATATATTTATTTATAATAATCCTTAATAGTTGGATATATGAAATGAAATCCATAGTTCAGGGAGATGGTAGGTCGTAGGTACATATGAACAATAATTCCATTTTTTATCATATTAAACAAATGAAAAGTAATTGATGCATATGTATATGATAATTAATGTGTCACATTTATGTACTATATGTCAAATTTGTTAAACAAATCCATTTTAAATACATTCCAAGTAATTTTTGAATGAATCACATCACATTGAGGAGGTGGCAGTTCACACTTCCACATAAGAAATTATCATATTCCAACAAAATGAAAAGTATAAAGGTATAAGTAAAATATGAATTAATGAATAATTAAATAATTATAAATTACATATATATAATATATTTAGAATTAATAAATCATTATATCCAACAATAAATGGTGGTAAATGGATGAAATTGACTTTGGTTCGCGCTGCGGTATTCTACCATACACACGAACGACTATTATGTAGCCCATTTTGATAGATTTGTGTGAATGTTTTGGTAGAACTATTATAATAAAATATATTAGTATATATAAGATATAACCAATATTTTATAATCAATATATAAAAATAATTAATGTGGTGGAGATACATATGAATCCAAAGTGATTACTGAACCAAACTACCTCTTATTTGGGTAACACCTTTTGATTTATACCGAATCACATCATTGGATTTCCTTATATCAAAATTGTGGCTTACAGAATGAAGTAATGGGTTTAAGGGGATTATTTTGGAAGTGTTTGTATTTTCCAATGGTCTTGAGAGCTATGAATAAGTGGGAGGGGTGATAGCCTTTTTACAGTGGATGAGGAGTGGTATTGTTGTAAATTTTTTGAAAATGGAATTCCACCCATATTTTTTCAATTTCAAGAAGATCCAATAATGAAGTAAATTAGATGATATGGACAATAAAATATATATATGTCCATAAAATTTATTTTATATATCTTTCTATGGTATTTCCCATTATTTTTATTGTTTAGTATCATTTTTGCTAAACTTTAACCTAACTATTTTAATTGATATTAATTAATTTTAACAATAAATTTTTTGTCAGAAACAATGTTTTCCATTTTAGAAATTATAAATTACTATGATTCCAAATAATTATCCCATATTACCAAATTCCAATCACATACGAGGAAAAAATGATTTAAAATTAATCCTATAGACGAGATGGAAAATCATGTTTTTAATGTAAAAATGATCAAAATATTTCCCTGTTTCTATATACAATTTCAATGTGAAATTTATTTTCATACAAATAATTGGTTTTTGTAATTAAAAATTTTATGTAAATATAATTTATAAACAATAATTACATAATTTAACTATATAAATAATCTAGATGAATATTCATCTTTCAATTAAAATCCAATCCGTTTAACCGCTAATAAAAAGATGAAACTTCTCAGAAAAATATCAAAAATTAACCCTATCCTAATTTTTATGTGTCTTTAAGAAAAATTAATTTCATATTTTAATAAAAAATTTATAATTGTGTCAAATTTTATATTTAAAATAATATATATATTTAATGGGGATAAATTTACATTTTAACAAATATAGGGTTTTATGTGTGAATATTAGGATTGCTCATATAATATTTATATAAAATATATTGGTTTAATATATACATTAATGAATATAAAATATCTAAATTTCAATATAATAGTCCACTAATAGTAATAAACTAAATCTTATTGAGATAAAATTCCTTCTTCACCTAAAAATAGTTTAAAAAATTTTCATTTAAATTCAATTGGGTTCTATATTCATTTATAACTAATGGGAAGGAAAATTTTTTGTTAATATATTTTAAATAATTAAATAATGTTAACAACATATAATTTAATATATAGGTTATAACATATTATATTAAATATAAAAACCTTAATAATATTATTATGTTTGTTAAAACACTGTCTTGTGTGTAATAAAAATTATCAAAAAACAGTTCTTAGCTGTAATGTAAGATTACATAGTGGGTGAACTACAAGCTATAAAATAATTTTTTTTAAATAATAAATATATATATTTTTAATCAAGTTGTTATATTCCATTTTGACCTTATAGATACATGTAACCCATGTTATTAAATACTGTGTTTATACTTCAAAAATTTAGGGTATGCAATTCTCCCAACATTAATTATATTGTTTCCTCATAATTTGGTATTTATCTCAATCAGAAAGGGATTTATATTTAAAAATAATTATTTTTTTGGAAAACCCAGAAAATATATAGTTTTAATAAACCATATTGATATTAATTCATAAAATAAATACAATGGTAATCATCAAACATTACATAGAATAGGAAATATTTAGTGAAAAATGGATATAAAAGTTAAATATAACTATTAAGATATAATGGAGAGTGATCGAGAACAAGTATAGAAGAATGTTGTTTCATCAAAAACCTGAACCTGATTTGTCACTAAAGGTCACTAATATCATAAAAAAAAATGATAATATGGCATCATTTTTTAAGACCATTTTTCATAGAGTTGAGAAATTCATTCATTGTGATATATTATTAGAAAATACACATACTTGATTTGTTTCTATATTTAAAATATTATATTTTTTTAAATTCATTGAACTATATTTTTTTTTTCTGTGAACATGTTCCATTATATGGTGAATAAATATAATAATCTCCAAATAGTATACCAACCAACACCACTTTATAAATGGTTATCATTTTAAACCTTCTATGTATAATGATCCAAAACATTAGAATCAGTTATATGGTAGTTTGTAGAATCCAATTAATTTTATATATATAAATCATATCATTACCCAGATATAATTTTCTCATCATTAAGAAAATATTAAGGTTTATCCTTCTCTCAACCATATGTTTTCCAAGAGAATTTAAAACATACTACAGAATCAATTTTCATGGTACCATTCAGAAATTACTCTAAATTCCGTAATGAAATTGTAATGAATTACATAAATTATATATTTCGTCATTCATATTATGAAAACATTATCTGTAAAATAATTTTTTAATATATCTCTTAGATACAAATAAAAATGCACATTAATCATTCAACATAACTTGTGTAAATAACATATGATTGGCCATAAACACATATCTTTTTCTAAGTTATATTCCCTTGAGGAATGAGGAATTAGTTTTCCAACCACCCCAACTCCTTTTAGATTTTACCATAGATAACAACCATTTTATCATTCCCATTAAATTTTTTTCATAGTGACCCTTTATCCACATTTATAAAAAACTCTCATACTCATTTACCAAGTACTAGGGTGTTTGTTTTAGTAGTTATCACATTTTAAAAAAATTCCTTCATTCAATTCATCTCATTTTCCATTTTCCCAAATTATTATACTCTTTATTCAAATTTAATTCATATGTAACCATGAATTATTTATCTATCTTCATAAAACATAAAACAACTTCACTATATCATGAAAATTATTGAGAAAATAAAACACTTCATAGATTTTTCTTAAGAACATCAATAAAGTGGTCAATATTTTACTATATGTTATTTATGAAATCAATAAAATAACATGACATCCTTTTAAAGTTATATTCATAATCCAAAACCCATTATTCCTTATATTTATTTAAATTATTGAACATTCTATTCATCAGTGTTTTTTTCAGGTGAAAAATATTTTTCTACAATTGTTTCATTTTGGGATTTCCATATGGTCTGTTATGTTTCATATTCCCCTATAATATTCCTTATCAACAATATCCATTGGTTATTATCACAATTTATACAATACATTTCATGTGTTACGTTTTCATTTTCACTATATCCTAACACTATAAAAATATTTTCCATAGCCATAATACATTCCTCAACATCAATTAGATAATTGTTCCCACTATATGATGAGGTCGTCCATTACATAATGAGATAAAAAATCTGAGAATATCACTATATAATATGTATCTCTATCCATGAATTGTTATGTGTCACAACCTAATTAAGCTGGTATAATATGTTCATAAATTTTTCTTCTCTAATACCAGCTATATAGGCTTTTCCAGTATGGAAACATCAAAAATTGACAACACGTATTACTAATATTCTTCCTTTTATGAAACATTTAAAAACCACGACCTGTACCTAATTATATCAAAAAATTATGTGACATAATTTATATATTAAAAACTAGTGAAATAATCAAAATAAATTGAGGAAATTTTGTGTATCTTGTCTCACAATCATAAACATGTTTTCTTAGGCGACATCCTTACATTCAAATCCCTCATAATGGTTTTTTATAGAAATGGTAAATTATCGAAAGCATATTCTTCGATAGTGGAAACCCAGGTGTGGAGTAAGTCTCATTGTCATGTATGAGGTTATGGTTGAGTTAGGCCTGATACACCTTTTTAGAGATGTTACCCATAGGTAAATTCCTCATAACTATATCCAATTGTAGTGTCTATATAAGGATTTATTTCATGGAACACCCACATAATCTTTACCTTACTAATATTTAATGATGTTCTTCTTTACTTATCCACAAAGTCTACATTAGAGGTTTTTCCCTGATATATGTTTTAATAAATATAAATACCAATGAATACACTAAACGTGATTTTTAGAAAATATAACTCCCAACCATAGATGCCCGAAGATAGTTAATTATGTTATTACATTGGCGTGATTTCATGGAATCAAATCCCAATGGACAAAAACGTTATGTTTTTTTAAAAATTATATTATATATATGATGCCCATAACTCATTGGTAAAAGAAAATAATTCCCAACATCAGTAAAATCTCATCATGCTTGAAATAAATTCATGGGAGTACTCTTTATGACCTAGGGAATGGGAAAATTATAAGGGTGATATCAAATGATCATAAAGTGTATGAAATTTATAATAGATAATAAATCAATAAGAAAAAATAAATAATTAAATGTAAATAACTGAGTCAAATTCCATTCAATCAATAAAATATAAATGAAATTAATCCATAAATGTTATCATTATAAAATTTCCCAGATAATAAAAACAATAACAGATATATCTATTAATTAAAAGATTATTTTGCTGATTTCATGTATGAGGAACTTGAAAAAATATATTCCCAGGACCTTTCACAAAACGGTTTAAAACTACAGGTAGTAACCCATATAAATTGGCCAACTAATTTGTATCATGAGAACCAATAGATGCTTCGATGGGATATATAATATTAGAGCCATAACCTTAAATTCATTTCCAAATAATTCTTTAGGTCTATTTTCCGATTTAATTAATAAATAATATGCCATATCAAATATCTGTATTGAATAAAGTAAAAATATTTGTCAATATTTCCACATAAAATCAATTAAATGTTAAGGAAATCACCATTTAAAAAAATCATATATGGTTTAGTAAATAATAATATACATCCCCAAATAATGTGGATATTTTTGTAAATTTCTATTGAAAAATGATTGCAATAATATCCTTGTGTTATGATAATGTTAACAATTACAGTAGAATGTGGGATCACAATGAAAAACTTTACAAATTTTTTATTTTAATGCTAATCCTCTTTTTTGAGATAATTCAAAGTCAAACATAAAATAAAATAAATATTATTCTATTCATGATATTAATTGATTACAGGGACGGTTATACATCACAATAAAATGCATTAGTTCAGAACAACAAATTACTCTCAATGGAATGAAAATTGAGATGAAATCTCATACTACATGGAAACTTTTGAATTATAATCATAATGAATGATATAATTTCAAATGAAAATACAAATATAATGAAAATATAATTATATATATTATATAGAATATATTAGACAAATTATATAGGCATCTTAAATGAAATTAGCGGTGAAAATGGTATATACAACATGGAAATAAAAGTGATAACAAATCATATACATTCCATTACCTATAGGGTGAAACATAATTTTCCTAATGTATAATTGTTTTAATAATGTTATTAGGTTATAACATATACATATAAATATTTATATGATCAAATATTAACTTCATATAATATATTATTATTCATTTTTTAAAAAATATTTCATTATTTTCACTTTTTTTTGTATGAATTTACTAGTTTTTCATGTATGTTTTGAGTATTTTTTTTTTCTTACTATGTAGATAAAAATTTAATATTATCCTGAATTTAAACAAATATTTAATTATCATAAATAACCATTATATATGTATTTATAATAATTTATAATATTTTAATATGAGAAATAAAATGTGATGTTCATAGAGATGGTCAGTTTTACATACAGATGAACGCTACGACAATTTATTTTTCATATTAAAAAAATGAAAAGAGAATGATATATATTAATATGAAAATTTCTGTGTCATATTTACGCCATATATTTTAAAATGGTTTATTAAAACTATTCTTAAAACAATCAATGTAAATTGTGCTCAAATCACATCGATTTGAGGAGTCGGTGATCTATTCATCCAGAAACGATGTTATCATATTCGTAAATAATTGAAAACATGAAGGTATGAGTTGTAAAAGAATTATAATGAAATAAATGAATTATATATATCATATATATCATATATAAACTATAAATTTAATATTAATTTTAACCATGAAGGGTGATAATTGGAAGAACTAATGACAACATTTTGCGAGACCATTGAACGTTGTACACACAAACGAAGATTGGGTATCAAATTGTGACTTATTTTTTATAAAATTTTGGAATAAATAATTAAATAAAAACATTCCAATATATTTAATATAATTTTTTCATAAAATAATTATATTATAAACCTAATTTATTTGGTGTATATTTATATGAAACAAAAGTGATCGTTGAAGAATGTTACTACTTATTTGGTTAAATCCATTTAATCTTTTACAAATAAGCATTCCTTGGTTTTATTTCACTACCATGATTTTATTCTAGGATGTGGGAATTATTTTTTAGAGATTATATCATAATTTTTTTATGAATAAATTTTTTTGAAATTTATTAATTAGTTGATGGATAGAGTGGGTTTTTAAAGAGGAGTGATATTTTTGTCAATTTTTGAAAAGGAAATTCCACCAATGCTTTTTCTATGTCAGGATGCTCTAATAATTAAATAATTTCTATTTAAGGGAGTATATGGTCTAATTATTTCTATTAATGGAATTTGGGAAATGTTTTTATGTCATTTTTGTCCTTATGATTAATGTATAGTCCCTTTATATGCATAATTTAACCTTAATTATAATAATTAATTGTATTTACTTTCACTAATTTTTTTTAAAGCAATAAGATGATTTTATTAGAAATAATAAATTATTATAATTTAAAATATTTAATCCATATATAAAAATTATAATCAATGAAGTGGAAGAAAATAATTTAATATTAATCCTGAATATTGGATGACAAAACATCTTTTTAAAGAGAATATGTTCAAAACTTTTTCAGGTATTTCTATACAATATCAATGTGAAATTGATTACAATAAGATAAATTGGATTAAATTTGATAAATTATATATAATATTATCTTATATAAAAATCATAAAAAAATTAACTATATATAAAATATTGATGAAAATGCATTTTTCCCTTAAAAGCCAGCATTTTCACTATTCATAAATATAGATTTTCTCATAAAAATACCAAAAATTCATGCATAAATAATTTTTAAATTTAGATTTCATAAAATTATATTTTTTCATATTCAATATATAAAATTTTCATTATTAATTTTTATTATATCTTCTCCATAAAAATTTTGTAACACTATCTTTCTAAAAATATATGGGTTTTTGTGTAAAAATTGGGTATGTTCATATCTTATTCATATCACATACATTGTATAAAAAATAATTGATTGAATATATAATATATAAATTCCATTAATATTATCCAATAATAGTAATTAATATAATTTTATGAAGACAAAATTCCTACTACATATAAAATTTGTTTTCTACAAAAACAATTACATTATATACATTGATCCTCTATATTAAATTATATATAATTTGTAACCGATTAATTCCAAAAAAAATTAATAATTATTTTAATAATATTAATAACTTCCAATTTAATGGAATGGTTATATATTAAAATTCTAAAAAACAATATTCTAATAATATATTGTTGCTCGGTAGTACATGGTCTTGTGTGTTACATGTACTATCAATCAAAGATGTTCTTGCATGTAACGCAAGATAACTCATTTTTTCGTGAATTAAAATATCGATAAATTATTTATACTAATATATTAAATATATCATTATGTATCGAGATGTAATATTCCTTTATACGCTTGGTGTTTCTTGTCACACATGAACTTAAATTCAATGTTCTTGCTTTTAGAATTTCGGGGTGTTATATAACATAAGTCTAATCATCCATGATTCATGTATGAAAATCATTTATAATAATAATAAATATATTATAAATATATAGAATGATAATTATTATATATTTTTCATTCCATGTATGATTTACTTATGACATTTTATTTATTATTTATTAACAATTCCTGGGTAAAATAATGTTTTGGGAAATAACTCTATTTTTCAGTGAATGTTTTTATTTTTTATTATTGGTCCTCATGAATTGAAAATGGTTACAGAATATAGAAAGATATTTCCTAGATATAAATATAATATATATTCAGTATATATATTTTTATCATAATCTATAAATGTTAGTGATAGTAAATGTCACAAACTATTCATGGAGATTGTGGTACATACGTATGGATGAGTGTTATTTTCAATTTCTTCAAATATGAATTGAATGAATGGTAAATAATATATAACATTTATAAAATCCTATTTTATTCTTATATATCACATATAATAATTTCATTGACCTTAATTAAATTAAATGCAGAGTGTTTGTGAAAACTTAATCTCATTACTTTGTGATCTCCTATTCTGTTGTACACAGAGACGATATTAGCATAGCTTCCATAGAATGGATGGTAGGATGTTATATGAGATATAATACTTCTATAATTACATTAATTTTTTTATTAAATATATGTTAAATTAATTTATCTTTATTATCATACATGTAAATATAATGGAAATCCATCGTATATGTCCGTGAGGCGGTAGTTTTCCTTACAGACAACCAATGTTATTATTTTCCAATGTTTTGGTAATTAATAAGATAATTGTGATAATATAATTTAATTAGAATAATAGTAACATAAATAAAATATATTAAATGTCAATCCATCATTATATCCATCAAAGAGAGGTGGTGATGGAAAAGAAATTATATCAGTTTGCAAGGTGGTATTCCTCCGTATATACGATTGACGGATTATTTTAACATTTAATTGATGAGGTTATAGATATATGTTGTTCTATTAATAAAATGTAATATATTTATATAGGTGATAAAAGTTTTATTATATCATAATATTTTAAGAATATATTAATGATTTAAAACTAGTAAAACAAAAAAACTAAATTAAAACGTTATATTTTCTTTGAACAACCTCTTTAGGTTTAACGTCAAAACTTCCTAGTATGGATTTCTATTCATACAATTTTCTATTGGTTATGAGGAGGGATTTATGTAAGATATATTTTTTAGTTATTTACTAAACTAGTGGTTTTTTTCATTTTTTAAGGGGAAAGAGAGGGTTCGGTTCTTTTATAAGTGCGAGAGAGGACAAAATCAGAATTATATAAAACAATATTATGTACACATGTTTTTTACATGACAAAATCTAAATAGTAGGACATTATGAAAACATATCGGTCATAATGTATAAATATTTCTATAGAATTTGTTTATTACCTATTTATTGTCTATTTTACTCCTTATCATTTTTTCTTAACGCATGGTAAATATATTTTAACCGTAACCGTGACATGAAATGTTTTCTTTTTTTATTATACATTGTGAACAAATAAGTTTAACTAATAATTAAATATATATAATTTTTAATCTAAATATTTAATATCTATTTCTAAATTCAATTCTTATAATTGAGAAATTATAATTTTATTTTAAACACACATATATGAGGAGAAACTATTTTTCAAATGTTAAAATCATAAATAGTTGTAAGAAAATTAAAATAAAATATCAACATGAATATGAAAACAATGAAGTATATTTTATTAATAGATATATTATAGTTTTTAAGTGTAATATAGGATTTATTCATATCGTACGCATAAAAAAATTAAATTTTAAAAATTTGATTAAATATATAATATATTCACTAAATTAACAGAATTTACAAAAAAAATATTTTACTTTATTTATTTAGATAAAAAAAATTAATTTTTTTAAGAATGATTCCTTCATTTTCAATGTAATTTTTCATTACATTTATATTTAATTGGTAAAAAAATGTTATTTTAATATACATGTGTAAACCAATTATTATCATAAATAATTTTTTCCTATTCATACATGTGATTCTGTTTGATAGGAGATAAAAATCATATTAAATAATGATATTTTTGTTGTGTGGTCTGTTTCACTGGGACATATTGTTACATATAACACAAGTCATATAAGCATATAAATATATGTAAGATATATAATTAATAAAATATTAATTTGATAGATTATCATTCTCTATCACCATGACAACCCCCATATGCGTGGTAAGGTCGCAATTGGCCATGATCTAGTATAGAAACTCTAGGACTTAATCCTCAAGATAAAACCCTAGCCTTGATATTTTTCCCTCATATACTACATTGTGATCACCATGGTGAAACAAAACATGAACCTGGTTTTGGTGTGGGACATCTTTTATTATAAATCTAAATAGACTTCTAAATCCCCAAAACAATCTTTATTAGAAATATAATTGTACATGTAATCCTTTCATTAGTTTAAAATTTTCTTTTAATATATTACTAATAATTAATTAAGAAAAAAATAATTAGTTATGTCATCGTAAACATTGATATTTTCATCACAAAATGTAAAAACATTATCAACCAAGTGATGGTACTAAGAAGGGATTTGGTTTTACCACTCATTTGTACTCCCTTTGAGATTCTCATACTACTAGTGTTCATGCACCGTGGAAAGATATTACCCCTGAAGGGTATCAAAATTATGATCCATGATCACCAATAGGTACTCTATGATGTTATTTCCTTTCTATGTGGTTAAATATCCCTAATAAATATTATTTAATGGGTCATTCACTTATCTACCCAGCTAAAATGTGTGTAAGATGTATTAAACTCAGAATTTTTATGTTGGTATGTCCAAGAAATACCCTATCTCAACAACTCTAAACACTATCATGTAATGGACAATGATCCATGGTGATTGCTTGAATCCTTGTCCAAATATGTTCATCCTTCACCACAGATAGACCATTAAAAACACACTGAATCCCATTTAAATCTATATAGTCTCCATATTTAGACTTCATATAAATAATATTTGATCTATACAGTGTTGATTTTCATTGAGATGATATGTTCCCTATCTATTGTCATTTTCACCAACACAAGGACTTTATTCACTATCTCCATTATATGTTTTTAGCATTCTTATTAGTGAACCAGACTCCTATAAAATTTTGCAATTTCTTTCTTTCCAATGGTAGGGTGAAAAAAAATATTATATGAAAAATATAAAAATAATAATTCGACCAACTATAGAAGAATTCCACACAAAATCCCAGAAAATACCCTCTATGACAGGAATCATCTTCTCAGATTGATCTTCATTCCAGTATAAGAATATCATTCTTATCCACAAATTCATCTCAGCCAAATCATTTAACCCTCACCCAAAAATATTATGTGAATACATAAAAATTGTTGAAATTAATCATCAAAGATAATATATTATGTCCTAGTATCAGTTGTACATTTAGGAATCCCAAACTATAAATTGAACATCGTACCCATAAGACTATTAAATGTGAAAACAAATTAATATGTTTTCTGATCTCCAAAATATAATTGATACCTCAATATGATATTTAAATTCCTATAAAAAAATTCATTGATTTTACTACACAATTATACTCTAGTACCTAAATGGTTATGTTTTAACCTACTGGTAAGTGATTCATGACGTTTATTTGATGGTATGTTATGAATTAAGTGATAAATTAATATTTTTTAAATTTATACAAGTCGGCCAAAATAGGTTCTAATGTTATTGGAACAACGTCACTGAACCTAGATGTTCTACTAATAATAATTTATGAAAATCCTTAGAACATCATCAAACAACATTCCTAGTATAATAATTAATTTTTAAAAAATTATGACGTTCAACCAAAATTAATAAAATACATCATGAGAACATATTGTGAATATCTGGTCCCAAAATAGATCATAATCAATATCACCAACCTATTATTCTCAGGTTCATAAAAAATTCGTGGGGACATAAACATCAATCAATGTTATGCTAGTCCAATCCACCCACAAGGGTTAACTAATATGAGTCCAATTTCATTTTTTCCACACTCATCAAATGTGAAAGGGTTTTCCTATTTCCCTTATTATGATTATAGATTATCTCAAAATCATATTCCGGATAGAAATCATACCATTTCCTTTAACTCATGTTTATGTTTTTCTATTAGATGATATACCCTAGAAACATAGTGTAATAATGAATGATGAATCATTTTCTCGTATGATAGTTCCACCATGAATTATAGGTGAACACCACTTTATAAATCTATAGATCATGGGTAATATAATTATTCAAATGTGGTCTGATTTTTTGAGACCCATAAGTTGTCATAGACATCCGTTGAATCAAAACACCTCTGATCCCAACTCATGAGGCTTTATAGATCACCATATATTATAGTCCCTCCTCTGGAAGCCTTAGTATGGCTGTACTGCTCCACCACTGGTGCATCTACTAAAAACAACCTAACAGTAATATAATCATATGAATTGATATACCATCTAGAAAAATTCTATTTTAGGTTCCACGGTAAATGAACAATTTGAAACACATATTCAATAATAGTATTCTACAAAAGGATGTTTCAGACCTTGGTCAAACCATTGGGTGGCTCCAAAGCCAGCACACAAGTGGTTTTTGTCAACTCTAGTGGGACTCCATCCATTATGTTGAAATTTCCTAGGCTGTGGACCAATAAAATCCATAACTAAATTATAGAGTGTTTAACATAAGTTTTGATCCATTGAATTCGGTCCAAACAAAATCCTCAAATGTCATGCATGATCCTCAATCCTCAAATGTCTTGTTCACCGTACCTTGGAAATCTTTTGTTTGGGTTAGTGCCCCTTTTTCTTGTTCCCCTAAATGTCAGGCATCATTCCCTCATGCAGGATTATGATCCCTTCCGCACGTCTTTCTGTGATAGAGTCAGGAATCCATCTGAGAGGCCTAGATCGAGATCCTCTATCCTTTCCTGACCCTAGGTAGATTCAGGCATCGACGTGACCAACCTTACTGGGAATTGATCCTCTACCTAGCTGGTGTATCAACTAACTAGTGAATTAGGATGAGTCGCGGTATCCTCCATGGCCCTGGCAGTGATCCTCAAATGTGTATCATGATCATTCCCACTCAGAAGTGTGTCTCCCGTAATGAGTGCTTCTATCTGCCGTTACCTTTCCACTAAGGAGTGTGTCTCCTGTAATGAGGGTAGCTATCTCTCATGACAGTTCCTAAAGAACAGAACTTCTCGGACGGACGTCATCAGAGAGATAAGACTCATGGAGTGTGTTCTCACGGAATGAGTGCATCACGAAATCTTCGAACAGAATCCCAAATGGGGGTATGCGGTTGTGTGACTTGTATCTAGCCCACGGGTCTGGGTTTTGAGTATATATGGTTTATTCTATATGTTCTGTAGACATATACTGTTCATAGTTGGCTATACCTTTACTTTGTGTACTTCATTGTGGTTTCTGGGGTCCTCTACTGAGTATTGTTATACTCACCCAAGCATGGTCTTTGCCTGCACATCTGGTTTCTTGTGTATACGAGCAGCCTTTTGACAGAGTCCAGGGTTGACCAGGAAAAGACAGAGCTTTTTGATTTCCCTAAATTCCAAGGTGTTCCTACGGCTACAGGTGGTAGTCCCAGTACCTTTTGTGCTTACAGGTTGGACTTGGCAGTTTTTAGACTCTTGTTTTTGGTGGGCTTGTATTTTTTTCCGAATTTACTTTTATAGTACTCTACCTTTCATCGTACTCTGTTGGCTGGGTTTAGTTGTATCCATGCATTCTTTTTTCCATTGTGGTTTTTACATTTCATCACTTATGGGCATAGAGATGTGTGCGTGTGTACAGGTACTTAGTCAATGCCTCCCATGTTAGTAATATGCCTACTCGGTCCAAGTCACAAGCCCCTGGCCTATTTGAGGCGGGCTTGGGGAGTCACGGTGCGGGCCCCCCTAGGACAGGTCGTTACAATTAGAAATTCAATGGCATACCCAAATAACTTTTATAAATCACTAATATCATTATATAACCATTATTTTATTCAAATATCCATCATAATAAGGATTTGTATGAAACCAATGAGGTTACATGATGAAGAGGTATTGTTCTTAAATTAACCTTCTAATTTTATTTTTTCCTCCGCCACCATAAATTATTACTATAAAATTATTTAATATATCAATAATTTTTTTTATAAAATGAGACTTCTTTATTTTACTTTCCATACCTAGAACAATATTCTATTCCATAATATATAATATGAAATGATGAATTTTTTGTATGATGGACTACTTCTTGGTGATCCAATGTATTTTATCCTACATCACCACATGTCAAAGCTAGATATAATGATGAATAAAATGGGGAAATTTGATATATGTGATATTGTTGTGTATTTTAATTATTATATGACATATTAATTCTTATTTTTATTATGTTGTAATAATAATACTTCACCCACGTGTATGTCAGACTACCACCTCACGACATGATGTGATTCTTTCAGACAGTTCATGTATGTTAAAAAGGGTGATTTAAATGAAAATATTTTATGTATGTTAATTAAAAATTATTCTTTGAGGGTAATGTATTACATTGATTTAATTCTATCAATCCTTTATGAACATGGAAGCAACATTCATTTGTATGTATGGCCTACCATCTACAAGAATTGTGTTTATCATTTTATATTTGTAACATTTATCAATCACTATAAATAAATATATACTAAATATATATAGTATTTTTGTAACATCACATTACCTTTATTGGGTATGTTTTTCCTCTGTCTAAGTTTCCTTTCAAGCATGGAGTTTTAGAGGTCACTTTTTTGAATTTCTGCAGGCTAGAGGATAAGTTATCACCATCTAACTAAGTTACATGACATATAATGGTTTTTTGGTGCATTCCATGAGAAGGGTTAATTCCATGAAAGGTTACAAGATGTGATGATATTTTACACATATGAGTTAATTAGAAATTAGAATTTAATCTAAGGTGACGATTTTTCAATGTATGTGGACATCGTGGATTGCCAACATGTAAAAGAAATACACATACTTTAATTTCCTGAGCATGGATTTTTAGGTTTCCATTTTTTGTTTTCGGTCTCCATTTGGAAGCTCGTTCTCCTCTTCTCTCTATCCAAGGTTCCTCTAATGTCATTTTTTGAAACATAGTTCCTTCTAGATCAATCCATTCAGTGTTTCAGATTTGATTCGTTTATAGTGTATCTCTCCGAATGAGAGAACATTTTGCTTCTTCGGATCCATTAACCATGGTAGCTCCCTTGTGTTGAGTTATTGGATTCATCAGTTTGAATTGGTGTTTATTCATATTTTCCTCCAAATTCATTGTGAAATAACATTCTCAAGGTTTCTCCATTGATGGTTGTGGTGAAATTTCTATTTTTTCTTGAGTTATGTGGTCCTTCCCCATCTCGGTCAACCATATTTCCCAAAAATGATCAGTTCTGATATATGTGTAAGAGGTTCCAGGGCATTAGTTGACATCTTTGAGTTTTCATAGTTTGTGGATCCCATTACCGGATCTGTGACACATGTTTTGAGGTCACTAATTCCATATCTATCATATGTCGGTGAGATTTATTATGATAATTTGATAAAAAAAATTATAAAAGGAATTGTCATGATTATTTTGTGTGTACTGAAAAAAGTTTTTAAAGAAAAATGTGTTTTCTCTGTATATTGATCAATGTAATGAAAAGGGGTATATTGAAATCATTGAAATTTATTTTTGAAATTGTATTTATAAATTGGAATTAATTCAGAAAACGATAACATGGGTTACCTAGGGTAATTAGGTGGAAGGTTTCGAATGAGGCAATCATCCATTTTTTTTATTATCGGGACGATTTCGCAAGGAAATTTCCTTAGATTCCTAGGACCTATGTTCTAGGGTATAGATATTAGCATTTTCATGGGAGTTTACTCTTGGGATATTCCATAGTGTTCTAGGACCATTTTCTAGGAAATTAATTGTGTGCTAGACTGATCTTGGTATGAGTAATCTTATAGTATGATCTATTGTAATGATTGGTGCAGATACAAGTGCATAATTTTTTTATTGCTTGGATTTGCAGTTTTATCCCTTATATGGAGGTTTATGCTTGTGAAATATGATATGGAAAATGTTATATGAATGTTAAATACATTTATTTTATTTAGAATTGTGAAAAATGAAAAAATTTAACATGTTATTTGTAAATATTATATACTACATTTCATGAAAGGTTTTATTCAAATTAGAATACAAGAATTGTTATACAGAGACATTTTATGGAACAACTGTGGGGGATCCTATTGAAACTTGTATATCAAAAAATGCAGAACTCGTCGGTGGTGTGAATTCCTATATATTTATTTCAATAATGGGAAAAGGAATGGATCCATAGTGAGGTGGCACGGTTTCACGTTAGCTCAATTAGGTAGTTTGTGGTGAGATGGTGGGAGTTTGTCATCGCCATCACATGGAGTAATTTTGGGGTTTTCCCCCTTTGTAGTTAGACTTATCTCTTAGATATTTGGATAATATCATATTGGTATTGTTTCTGATGTTTTCATATATTTATAGAATAATTTTTTTTGAAATTGGTTGTTCATTGCTAGTCTGTGAATATATATTCATTTTTCTTTTTTAGGTGGTGTGAAATTGTTCCCTTTGGTTTTTTCTCCGATGTATGGGATGTTGTTTCCCATCCATGGGGATTAGGAACATCGTTCATGTATGTGGAAGAATTGTCTAGGATCTAGGATGGTGGGTAATTCTGTTCGGGTCATTATAAACTGTTATCAGAAGAAGTGTGCATTAGTTGTGTGAGCGAGGATGATGGTCCATTCTGGGGGGATTATTCTATCAGTCCCACATCGAATGAGGAGACGCATGAAGAACCCATTAATATAGTGTTGTGGATACCTATCCAATCATAAGGCATTTTCACGGTGGATTACAGAGGGCTAGATCCCATGTAAATAAACACCATGAAGGCGAGGCCCAAAGAATAATATATCATACTCATGGGAATAAATGAGCTATCAAAACTGAGATTTATTATATTTTTTTTAATTATTTTTTTTCGGTGTGAACGAGTATGTCTCTCAGACATCACCAAATTGTTCCACTATAGGGTGAAACTGATCCTCCTCAATGGAATCCACCTCTATATTAGAATCTCATAAAGGCTATAGTACATGAATTACATGTTGTTGATCATAGCGTACTAAAATTTCAGAACACGGTTGTTGAGATACAACTAAGAGATGGAGGAGAGAGAGATATTGATCTTGGGACTTCTTGCATTTGAATCAATCATCCTTTTAAAGAACAAATAAATATCCATAGGCATAGTTTTGGATGGATTGGATTAATAAATTCTTAAAAATCATGGAGAGACAA
This sequence comes from Viscum album, assembly GCA_963277665.1. Lineage (NCBI taxonomy): Eukaryota > Viridiplantae > Streptophyta > Magnoliopsida > Santalales > Viscaceae > Viscum > Viscum album. The sequence continues at coordinate 644,635,382 of OY728121.1, read as the reverse complement.
GAGAATATTAAGGCAATGTGTGTTGCATTAAGTCTAGTGGGGCCAATTAAGTAATTGTGGGATTATAATTTCCAGAAAAATAGACACGTGGACATGTATTGGAATGGTCTCAAAATAATACTATTACAGTATTTTTTCCATATTCCATAATAATAGAAATTTATCTAGTTGTCCTATATTTTTTATGGAGTGCATTCAGTTTCGACATAAAGTAATTAGTTTGTTGAGCTTTCCTTTTTTCTTGAGATATGTTCAAGGAGTAGTTAAAGGATTATCTATACTTATATTGTTTGTGACATGATAGAATATCATATAATTTAATGATAAAAATTTATACTTATGACTATATTCTAGAAATATCCATAATTGTAGAGATGAGAAAGGTAGGAAAGGTTAGATTTTCTACCTACTCTCTTTCATCCAATGGCAGCCTTAGTGGAACTCATAGGAAGAAGACAATGTGGAATAATCATAAAAGGAGTGTTCATCGTGGTTATCTACAATGAATCTCCTACAATCCTTCTTCTATTACTATAAATTTTTCTTTTACTTTCTATATTGTTTGAATGGCCAGACACACAATTCATACATTTCCTATGCTTGTGAAGATATTGAAAAGTTTTGGATGAAATGGCCACTTATATAAATTCTCTCAGGATATGACTATGCCTCTTTTTATTAAGGAGCTCCAATGGATGCTATAAGGTATTCAAATGCATCAAGGACTAAATGGATTTAGTCGAAGGCCTCAAGAGTGACACAATTTGATGTTGAAGATGTGTTTCTAGAAGAGGTCGATGTTGGTCCATCAATATTGATTGGTACTATCAATATTTAATTTTTCAAAGAAAAAAATTTATTTGAAACTAGTTTCTCTTGTAGATTTATATATTAAGGTTTTTTGAAATTATTAATCTTTTAATGGAACTTAATTTCATTTTTTAAGTAGTTAGATCCAACTCTTAGTAAGAGGAATAAAGAGGGGTTTCATCATCCATCTTATTTTTTAATGAATTATGACACAGAGTTAGTTTGGGATTTGTTAATTCATTAACTATAAATAATTCTACTCATCACTAGTATGGATTTTATTTCCTCCTATCAAGATGAGGATGATTTTTATCATCAGTGATTCTTGTTTCATTATACTGATTGGAACTCTCGCGGATTTTATAGGGTGTGTGACATGAGGTATGGTCATACATTATATTTCCACCGAGAGCTCATGAATTCTTTATTTCTATTCTGTTTTACCCCCATGAATTTTTTTTCATATTTTTGATCGTCCCATTTTTTTCTGGAATTTTATGACACATTCCTAATTGAATTATCATGTATTACTCCAAAGAGAGAGGTATCATTTATGATTATTCAAGTTCCAGGTATGTAGCCTATATTTATAACCTATTATAGTATGGAACTGGTGGAGATCAAAGAACATATGATTTTGTTTGATGACCTATTGGAATGATGATTAGATATTTCTTGTGTTTCTCCTGGGGAAGCCCATGTGCTCTTTTCCAAAAAGGAAGATGGTTCACATTGATTGTGTCTGGACATTCAGAAGTTCGATCAGGTTATAGTTATGAACGAGTATCATTTTCCTCATGTCGATGATTTATTTTATTAGTTAATGCGGAAAAGTGGTTTTTTGGGGATTGAACTTCGGTTAGGGAACCATCATCTTAGATTTTGGGAGTATAATATATTAAATAGAAATTAAAATAGAATGTATATAAATTATGAATTACATGGGATTCATTTTTATTTGATTAATTCTCCTATAGTTTTTATGGATTTTATAAGTCATATGTTACATAAATATATTGAAACTTATATGGTAATGTTCATTAAAAATATTATGATTTGTTAAAATCTGAGTGTGGGAGCGAGTGCCTTATAAGTTTGGTTCTTTTTTTTTTGGAATTTTCTATTTTATTGAAAAGTATTCACGATGTATTTTTTGGACTTATAAAGTGAATTTATTATGACCCAATATTTTTTAACATGTCTTATGAATTGATCCTAAAAAGGTGAAGGATATTTTTTCAATGAAAGGATCACATAATTTCTTTGAGAATCACAATATCCTTGGTCTATTAGACACAACAAATGGTTTGTTAAGGATTTCTCTAACATGATGTCACCTTGGACTATTATTAATAAGATAAAGGTGAAATTAACATGGGATATGAAGTGTTAGTATTATTTTGATGAAATGAATTGACTTCTGACATCAGTACTTATTATGATCGTACCCAAGTTTGGTAAGGGGTATGTGGTATTTAGTGATTCATCTAGCTCTATATTGGGATGTCTGCTTATTCCATGTGATCAATTGGTAGCATAAGGCTCTCATTTTCTTTATCCTCATGAGAATAATTATGATACTCATGAATTATATCATAATTTTGTTAATAAAGAGAATAAATGGTGAAAAAATAATTATTGGGTGGAAACATTCATATTCATTAATGATCATAAGAGTTCAGATTATAATTTTTCTAAAAAAACACATAAATATCATATAGATATGAATGGTAAAATACCATCATATGTTTCACACTAAAATATCTTACATTACATAGAAGAGGAATATCTTTGTAGATGTTCTCAGTAGGAAATTATTACCCTGGCTATTCTAGAATCAATGTACGAGTAGAACCATATTTGTATTTTTTCTCACCTTCACTTCAATGATCATGAGGATGTTTCGGGTATGGATCTGACTAATATTTAGTTATAATCATTTTCATGGAATCTAATTTTTAGATTCATCAAGGGGATGTAGAGTTTAGTGAATTTCGAGGATGAATTTATAGTGAGGAGACCATTTCTGTTTGGTTCTATCTCTAGGTGGTATAGTCAAATTTTGGTAGTGGGATTCCATTCCTGTATCTATGAGGAATTAATCTTGTTTGATGTCACAAAAATTCATGGTTAGTTCATTAATGCAATATGAAGATATTTAAATACATGATGTAATGATTTCGGTGGACTTGTATAAAGCATGGAACTATAGACTATGTGTCTCACTATTACACCTATATATAGATAATAGAACAACACATGAAACCCTCTGGTTTTATTCATCATATTCATGTTCCAGTCTTGAAATGGTATGAGGTATCCATGTATTTTTTTTTTGATTACCATGGACTCCCAGATGGAGAAATGCTATTTGGGTAGTTTTTCATCTGTTAACAATGTTTGATCATTTAATTCTGATCATTTATAGCACCATTGATAGAGATATGGGTAAGACATATATGCTAGCGATTATTAGGTTTCATGGGTTTCCATATGATGTTGTCTTTGATTGTGATCATAGGTTTTCCTCAAATTTATAGTGTACCTCCAAGATATGATGATATCGTATGTCATTTTTATCACAACTATCATCCATAGACTAGTGGTTGGATGGATTGTGTGAATCAGATCAATGATGATATACTTCATGCATGTGTCTAGTATTTTGGTGCATCATAGGAAAGACATTTAGAACTGTTTGATTTTTTATAACAAAATTTATCATGTGTTGATCATAATAAATCCCTTTGAGTATTTTTATGGCCCCTTATACAGATAACCACATTGTTGGTATCAGGTTAGAGAAGTATCATTAGATAGACTGTGTTATGTCTATAAGACATCAATTAATATTCATGATGTACAATGATGTCTTCTTATAGCCCTTTGTCGAGAGAAATCGTATGAAGATTTGTTTTGTCTTCCTTTGGTATTTTATTCTAGTGATTGGGTTTTTTAAAAGATTCTCCTTGATTGGGTCACATTTGGTTTGGAAAACCATGAATGTTGGATCCAAGATATTTTGGACCATTTAGGTTCATTGAGATACTCAGGAAGGATTCATATTAGTTTTCATATCTAGTTCTGTTGATGGTTATTCATGGGGTCTTTGATATATCTCATCTCAATAAGTATCATCCTTATCCCACTCACGTTTTTTAGTTTGGGAGTAATTGAGTTAGATCCAGATGTGTATGTTTTTTAAAAACAAGTTGATATCTTTTACTAACTTGTGAATGTTGTATTTGGGATGTTTATTTCGTTGGATAGAATTTTATGGAAAATTAGATCATATTCTCATGATACATGGGAATGTGACTTGATTATGAGGGTGTAGTGGCCTCATCTTTTCTTGGGGTTATATCTTCCACAAGGCTTTCCGGGGATGGAGAATTTTTATGATTGGAAATTTCTAACCCGCTATTACCTTGATCATGTTTGTTTTTCACTATCTCCATGTTCCACATTTGGTGGGGTGTTTTAGAGGATGGATTCTTGATTTTCTATAGACTATACAAAATCATCATGCTTTGTAACTATGTTACATGATGTGTAATTATTTCTGGGTGTATTCTATGAGAAGGGAACACACCGTGAAATATTACATGATGTGATGAGCATTCACATGTTGTGAGTAAATTATTCATCTTATACTATTTTGAGGAGATGAATTATTTTTTGAATATTTTGACATGGTGGATTTCATGACTAGTAAAATAATTACACATCAAAAAATCCTTGAGAGAGGATTTGAATGGAATCTTTCATGTTATGTGTGTGCGACTAGCCTCCAGTTCTCCTTTTCTCTCGAGCCATGGTACATATATGGTTATTTCTAGAGACAATATTCTTCCCTAAAATAACCTTTCTACATTCATTATTCATTATAGTTTCGATGTGTATCTATGAGTGAGATACCTTAAATCATATTTTATTCCATTGATTGTAGTAGTTTCGAAGCATTGCAATATTGGATTCATTAGTCTAAAATAGTATTTTTTTTCTATTCTTCTTCTAGATCCTTTGTGTGATATCATTCAAAAGGATGATCCATTATTGGTTTTGGTCTAGTGGGTATTTTTTTTAAATAAGTTTGAGGTGTTTCCAATTCTCTACGGACCCACTTTTTCATTTGGATCAATTATGATGTGTGTAGACTAGGATTTATACCATTCATTTACATCATTGAGTTTACATTGTGAGTGGATCTCTTTTGAGAGAATGTGAGATACTGAGTATCAAGGTATTTTGTTCCCTCTCAAAAAATTAATTTTGAAACTTATTGTTCCTATTTTATAAACTAACATAAAAAATTGTTTGGCATGATTTTATTGTGTTGGATAAAAAAAGTTTTTATTGAAGAACATGTTTTCCCTAGTTGGTTATAAATTGAAATAGATGGTGTATTTTGAATACATTGAAATGGATTTGGGAAATGGGGTTGAAATGGTATTTTCAAATAATTGGAATTAATTTTAAAAATTCGAACATGATTTACTATAGGTAATAAGTTAGAAGGATTATCTTGAAGCCATCATCCATTTTTTTGATTATAATAACGATTTATCATTGGGATTTATTCTATTTCCAATGCCCATTTTGCAAGGGGAATGATACAAACATTGTTAGAGAGGATTAATCATTGGGTATTCCTCTTCTTCTTTTGACTGTGTTCTGGGAACCGAATTGTGCACTTGATAAATTGTGGAATGAGTATGCTTCGTGTTGGACCTACATTGATCCTTTGTGCAGATACCTATGAATATTTTTTTTTAATTCATGTATTTGTTTTTTATCATTGATATACATGTTTATTCATATGAAAAGGAAAATGTTCTCTATGTTATCTATAATATTTCATTACATCTTTTCATTCCATGTTTTATTGAAAAAACCATAAACGTAATTTTATTCCTAGACGTGGCGTGGATCATCTAGGGGGATCCAATTAACCATATTAGTTCACACCATTTTACCACTTTGGAGGTGTGCAGACCTATGTTTGTATTCCATTGCTGGGAAAGTCAATGTGCCATGGGGATGCAGAAATGTTTCATGTTACTATAGTAGGGTTGCTAGTGGTGAGATGGTGGGAGTTCAACCATGCCATAACATCGAGTAGCTATTCAGTTTTTTCCTTTGTAGATGCACTTGTCTCCAATATATTTTAGCTCCTTTTATAGTTTTTTCCTCTATTTTATTAATGTTATCGAATATATTTATTAGTATTTTGTTGTTCCTTTCTTCCCTATTTATATTTATTCCCTATGTTTCTTTAGGTTAGGAATAATATTTTCATTTGGTTTGTTGTTCGATGCTTGGGTGCTTGTCGCCAGCCCATGCAGATCGAGAATTCCCATTGATTATGTAATAAAATAGATCATGTGCTATTTTTATGGGTAACTTAGGTAGATTTGTTAACAAAAATTAATGTTTAACATTCTGGAGATTATATGACTTTGATCAATTTATGAAGTCAAAAAATAAAAAATCAAAATATTCAAGAAAATGAAGATATTGGGAAAAACACAACTTTAATAAGAAATTTTCAATAAATGTGTAATAGAATATGATAATTAAATCATATAAAATATGAGAAAATATTTTTATTCTATTATAATTTATAATAATTATATATTTTTTGTACGAGATTTTTTAATGTGTATGATTGATGTCAAGACTTACATTCAATTATTTTTTGTCTCAAATTTTACCCCTAGAAGGCACATGATATATTCAACAAAAATTTATTTTTCGGGGTGTATATACATCCCTTAATATATTTTTTAATGTTTATAATTAAAATAATGGAGAATTAAATATCTATTTTTTTCATTTTCCCAAAGTGTTTATATTTCAATATTTACCAAAATGTTAAAGTAATTTTGTCTCAATTTTCTTCATTGATATGTATATTCTATTAAATACCAATAAAAATTTACAAAGTGTATCTAGAAACCAAATAAAATATATTATCATGAATATATATAATATCGTGATAATTTTATTTTCATTTAATGTTTACATTCATGGGGCTTGGGATTTAATATTACCATAGAGGTTAGGGATTTATGATACAATCTCATCATTTATCAGAATTGTTTATATATATGATTCTGGTTATGAAATATTATTATCCATATTTAAATATAAGAATGAAATTACATATCATCTATTTATGTGAAGAGAAAAAAATTCCCCTCATTTTCCTCATATTTTTACACTAATGATTTCAAAATTATTTTTTTAAAGAAAACTTTCTTTATATCCATATTCATTCAAAAACACATTCTCTTATATCTATATGTTTAATAGAAATGTTTTAAATTTTTTTAGTCACCCTCTACGATATTTTTATTTCATTTTTATCATGGTTTTAATTTTTTAATATATTTTAAAATTCATCGTTATATCCTTTACTAAACACGGTCTGTTTGGATTTTGCCGAAAATCTGTAAGCACTCATTATTTTAAAATCTATGACATTGATAAAAATTTATAAATATCATGAATATTATTTTAATTTAATATTAAATTTTATTTTATCAATAATAATTCTAAATTAAAATAATTTGAAAATAATTTGTCAATTATTAGTTATAAAATATTTGTTTCCAAGGAAAGAATATTTTCATAATGGATTAATCATGTAGTTTTTAGAACAATATAATATTCCCTTTATGATGACATATTTTGATGTAACATATTCTGTATTAGGTATATGATCTATGAATACAATTATTATTTGTTATATATATGGTTTGTGATTATGATAATAATATGTTTATGAAATATTTTTCTCTTATATGGGTTATACCATAATAAGATGATTCTGATACTTTCTTATTTTCCAACATGATATGCTATGAAAAAATGGTGAGATGATTATTAAATACATTTTTATTCTTGGGTGGTGATATGTGGAATTTATAAGATCATATAGAATAGATATGTGTGATTTTCATAATTTTTGAGGTGGGACATATATCTTCTTCTAATTCATTGGGTAATGATTAATGTTATATGATCTCAAATGATACACAAGCGGTTATCCAAATCTTGACATTATTTACATGGGAAGTTTTCCCATTACTAATAGAGTGACACATGTGATTATCTGATGCTTTAATTTCGTTACATGTGAGGTTATCCGAAGCCCAAATTAGATATATGTGTGATTAGCAGATGAATAACATGTTATTAATGTCTTGGTGGGGAGCATTGACATTTTTTATGATTATATATATTCATCAAATTTATGTATTATAACGGTGTAATTCTATCATGGATCATGTAAATTGATTATATTAATATTCAAGTCTTATTAACATCCTTGATTTATTCCTGGACTCATTTTTCTTATATCTGTTATGTATTTTATGATTTTCATATATTATTCTAATGTGTTCATAACCATATTCACATATTATAACGATACATCCCTTGATTATCCTTACAAATCATCTATGATCACCCATTATTATGAAAGATATTGTCATGAAGGGTGAAAAATATTATGAAATTAGTGGGTTACTACATAGTTCACATATAGACTAGTTATAAATATATAAATGATTCTAATGGAACTATAGGAAACCAATTATTTTGTCAATTTTTATGTAATTTAATTAATATTCATAAATTTTGATTTATTATTTATGTATAATAATATTGGGTTTTATAGTTCGTAACATAATAAACATTTTCTTAACCATTGGGAACTAGTGTGAGATTTTTTTAATCCATAAGGATATTTTTACGGATATATTTATGAATATTTATAAGGATAAGTATGAGGAAGGGTTGATGTATAGGAAAATTTCATTGAATTTTTTAAAAGAAGTTAATGAGTGGTTTCCATTAAAATAAATCTGTTTCTAGTGAGTAAAAGTGAATGTGGCGCAGGTAGAGAGATACCTTGGGGTAATAACTCAAAAAGAAGGCATTAAACTATCCACGATTGTCACCAATTGATGGAAAAATTTATTTCCAACTCACCATGTTTGAAACTAATGGGTAATCTTCAAAAGTAATTCAAAAATTTATTATGTACCAACATAAATTATTTTAATAATTACCTAGTATAATCTTATGTTTTCATTGATAGTTACATGATTTAGACATCCTAAAATATATTTTCAATAATTATATTGTGTACTAGTATGATTATTATTGTCGACACAATTTTTTTGGTTTTAGTCAATACTGGGATGACAAAAGAATTAGATTATCATTGAATGTGGAAAATACTATTTTTGTAACAAACCAAATGGGATGATTATAGGGGTAAAGGATATTGTTATTATTCATAAATATTTATCATTATACAAGATTTACAAAATGTATTTTCACCAACTATTGGATACACCAATGATGGTAAGTAAAAAACTTCTTCGAGAGCTCATGTGGTGGATTCCTTAGACGAATGAAGAATCAAGTCCGAATATATCAATAATGATGGATGATAATATCAAGGTAATGGATTAATGGAAAGGGAGTTTTTTTTTGTGCGGAAATGAATCACTCAGACTATGTATTATTTTGTGAAAAAAATTAGTTAATTAAGTGGATACGAATAATGGTTTTTCTTTTGCGTGATCAATAGTTGATTGATATAAATGTGAAAAGTAAGGTAATTAAAACAATTTACCACCCAATGTGATATCTTGTGAATAGAATAATCAAGGTGGTATGATTGACGGTTACACTACTAATGACGATGATATTATGAACTAAATATAATAGTTATGGGTTATTCTAATTGAATTATTTATTATAAATCTCATAAAAAATATTAAATTGAGGTTTATGAATACTAAAGAATGATTCATATTAAATATTTTACAAATAAGGTAAGATGGAATAATACAATGAATCTTATTTAATGATTTAATTATGATTTCGAATGATTGAAGTGTCTATATGTAGGAATTAAAAAATTATTTTAAATGAATCATGAAATATATAGGAATTTTTCATATAAGTTATCCATGAATGAGTTAAAAAATATTTATAATGGTACAAATCTTTAGATATTTAATTTAATATAAAGTTAATATTTTATATTAATCACAATATTATATGATGAATAACCATTAATATTTTACTAATGTAGGGAAAATAGTGTTTAATTTGGACAAGTTGATTTCTTATATCAATAAGTTAAATTGGATAGTATTCCTGAACTCAATACAAATAAATGATTTTTTAAAAATTTGTTTTATTATATCATAGATTATGTTTATAAAAAGTTTTGGATATATGTAATATGTTTAGTAATATAATATTTTATTCAAGAAATGTTAAGGAATGCAAGATTTTTATACGATTTAAAGTACTCCTAGTAATTACCATGATTTAGGAGAATCTATTACAATGTTATTCACATATTATTCATGTCATCATTAATATCTATTATTTATATTTTTATTATTAATGTAATGTTAATTTCTAGAAATTCAGTGATGTTATTTATAAATTTTGAATTTTTATGGTTTTATAGGATAACAATGAATGTAATTTTTTATGTTGAACTATGGATTATGTTTTAATGATTAATGTATTATATTCATAGAAGGAATGATAACCATTAATGTAATTATTTATTCATATTGATAACCTATTATACATTTTTTATTTTAGTTATTACAAGTGATGGAAGGAATAAATTATCATTATATTGTGGATCATGAGATTTGTTAGTGCATTAGGGAGAAAAAATAATCTTTATATATTATAGTAAGACATGATGATAAAATTGATTGATGAAAAAACAAATGACGAAATTTTTATATGATATAATGGAATTAAAAACCCTTGTTATATGGGTCCCCTTGAAATTATTGATCATATAGGGATGGAAGCGTATCGATGGGAACATAAAAAATTCTCTCTAAGGGTCAAGATGTAATGATAAAAATATCATTGGAATTTGGATTCTTATAATAATAAAAAACATATATAAAATAGATAAAAATTCAACATTTTTGATCTAATATAAAAATAATGATAAATTAGTCATAAAACAAACCAATAATTATTCCAAATATTTTTATAGGACAACCAATAAAAATATGTTTAACAGAGTAAGAAATGTTTTGATTTAATCAATCCACTAGAAAGACCATTGTAAAAATAAAACATAATTTTAATAATATAATATTGATCATGAATATGAAATTATATATTTCAAAAAGTGAAAATAAAAGTGAATTAAGAATGATTGAAATAATATGTATTTAAGAATCAAGGAACCAAAACATTTGAAATATTAAGATGACTGTTGGAATAGAAACCTAAAAAATAAGAATAGTAATCCCAAATTTTATAATTGATACAACACTTATTAATTTAAAAAAATATTAGGAATTTTAAAAATAAAACAATGACATACGTATACAATGAATTAAGAAAATATATTTTTTAAAAAGGATAAATTTAGTGATGATATTTTTGAGAAATGAAAATGTTTTATTAGAGTTTTATAATTAACATATCGATTTAAAAGAAAATATATTTGCAAATTTTTTTAAAAAAATTGATATCTTGTTATATAATAATTATAAGATAATTTTATTGGTCATTTTTTATTTTTTAAATGGTAATAAAATCATTCGTAGTATTAAAATTTTTATTTGTATTTAATAAATGACGATTTCAATTAATTATTAAATTTCTGACATATAGAATATTATTTTTTTAAAATTGACTCTATTTTTAAAATTTACATGGTGAAATATGGATAGGTTGAATGTTTGTCATTTTTCTAAAATAGTTTACTTTTTGTGAATAATAAAATACTGTAATTTATTATTCTTATTATTATAAGTTATTTAAATGAATTTATGAGTCATTGATGTTGTAATAATAAATTGTATTGAACAATCCTGAACCATTTAATATGTTTATAGATTATAATAAACACTACTGTTATTCTTGAGACTAAATAATAAAGTATTGATATATAATCCAAAAAACCCTTATCCTCCCATATAAATACCACCCTCACCACCCCTTAACCTCAATGATTATATTCTTTCTACCAAGATAATAATTTGTGCAATTTACATCAAAATCACCAACCAAGCATCCATATACTATTGGTCTCAATAAAATAACAATTAAATGTTTCATAATGAGTCATTCAAGGAGGTGACATTCCATAGGTATCATTCACTACACATTAGTTTTAATTCCATTTTTATTCAACCTTATCGACACCTATTTCATCAATAAATTCATAAAAACCTCAGTAAAATGTATATTTTGGAATTTTATATTCCAAAAGGAATATATTATATCCATATTTTCAACTCTTATTCAATGAATGAAAATCATTTTCCAAAATAATGCGATTTATTGTGTCCATGGATAATGATTTTTTGATTTCAGTAACAACCTCAATGAATGGTCATAAAATAAATATTACATTCAAATAAGCTTTTAATATTTATATTATAAATTATTTTATGTACATTCAGTAATTTATATACATAATATTAAATAAAATAATTTTAGATTGTGAAGGATGTAAAAACTTCCCAAATAAACTAAAAAAGTCTAATTGACATTTTATGAAACTAAAAAGTCACAAATTAAGAAAAAAATTAAAACATTTGACAAATTATATATATGAAATTCCATTAATAAGTATTCTTTCTCATTCGAAAAAACCATCCATAATTATATACATGTGAACCGATCATTAATCAATGAAAATAAATGATCCCAAAACAACAAAATAGAACTCTATAACTCATCGAAATGACCATAAATGATCATTAAAAAAGTTAGAATAAAATATAAATATATATGTATAATAGTATTTGAATTAATTAATTAATAAACTTTTAATATTTTTGATACCATGTGAATGTACAGAACACATTCAGATACATGTCTTGGGGATTACTGAACCCGACTTCTTTTGTTTGGGGTTATCACTCATTCACCAAATCATTCGAATGAATGTAATTTAATTTTTTTCAAATTTATTTTTATTATTTTAGATTTTTATTTTCTATAATGTACATTTTCCCAACATGATATTATAAAATATATTATGATTTTCCAAAATAACCATTCCATCAACAATATAGCTTCACAACTTTGGAGTTGTGTCTTCATTATAAATAATGCTTCATATTCCAAATATGTTTCTTATTTTCCATTTAAGAACCCCATGTTTATTTCTGAAATAATAATTGATTACATCCATAGAAATACCATTACATTATTTGGTTTATTTATTATATCTATTATTTTTTTAAATTCATTGTGCAAGGAATGATAATGTAAAAATTATGATGTCATGGGTTGGATCAGAATTATATAGACTTCCAAAGCATATTAAAATGCGATATATCTTAATAGATAAGGGTTATAATTATTGAACGTGATTATATAATTTTTAATAGTGATGATGTTATCATTATACACATATTTTATCCATGAAAATGATGTTATCATTGTTCACATTTATGTCTCGTATCTAACTATAATGACATGATGTTTCATTTTTATTCATTTCAACATTACATTTAATTATACAATGTATCCATAATTATGATGATGATGATGATCCTATTATATTTTTATGAAATTATGATCACAGTCATTCATGGTAAAATTATTCATGTCCCTTATTGAGGCTCTTACAGGGATTTTAGATCACCCAACTTTTTGATGTATGTCCTCAGGTGACTACATGTACTAAGGTATAGTTTAGATTTATAATCATAATGAATATGGATTTAAATAAATTTATATATTTTATTATGTATATGTGATTTATGGTCCTTATTTAATCAGGATACTAAACGGTATGGATCATGGATCACAACACTATTATATTCATTAACCTAAAAATGATGTGATTGTCATGAATGAAAAAAATCACTAGAGTTATTATCAATGAACAATTTAGTTATTTTTTGGAACATATATATCACAATGTAGTGAAAATACGTAGAATAAGATAGTCAATATATAAACATCCATGATGTTTTGTTTCATTAATTTTTTTAACATTATTACCCTATAAGATATTCATTAAATTAAATTGTACAGAAGAATAAATTATTTAATAATGAATTGTTGAATTAGTTAATTTTTAAGCAATTTATGTTTTAGAAAATGGTGGGAACTACGAGAATGCATTCTAACAACACATGTGAGGGATAATGAAATGATTTCTTAAATGATATCCCTAAGTACATTGGAGGTGGAATTCATAACATCATGGAAATACATACCCAACAGTTTCATGATATGAGTAATAAACTGCACCATGGGGAACGTCCTCCATCACCCAAGAAGGATCAACTACCTGTTGAGTCCTTTATGTGTAAACACATATTGACATTAAGTGGATCTTCAAATCCACTTATTTCATAAAAGTGGGTAAACTCAATAGGGAAGATATTTTTTCTATGCCACAATTTTGAGAAGGGTAATGAGATTATATCCATAAATAATTTTGAGGATAATTCGATCAATGGAGGTAATTGATAAATAACAGAAAAGAAAAGGATAAAATAGAATTGATTTAGTGGAAATAATTTATGAAAATATTTAATAACATATATTTACATCAATATCATAATTAAAATATAAATATATAAATAATAATTATGAAGAAAAAGGAATGTGAATCTGTCATGAATTATGAAGAAAAAATCACAAAGATTCCAAGATATGACTTGTATTTTGATATAAAAACGATATAAAAATATATTAATTCATTAGTGGTTTATGATCATGACTTCAAATGGTGTAGATATTTTAGACATTGGTAGTTATTAATAATTGCTTACTTTTTCCCACAATGGAGATATGGACTTTGGAGAGTGTTCCAATGGTTTTAGTGATAAGAAGGGTAAAATAAAGTTTCATGTTGGTGGGTCGAATAAAAAATGGGAAAAGATGATATAACCACCCAATATTGAAAATTTTCATAAATACTCATGGAAATTACCTCAATAGATTTTTGACATACATTATGCGTGTAAGAGAAACCCCACTCCCATTTTATTAATGTTGAGGATACAAGAAGAATATAACATACATGATGGAGAAAATAAATGATCCTTTTAATCCTCCACCTATGGTTAAATGCTCCAATAATAGGGAGCATGGTACATATGAATGACAATGCAGTAAACCTTATTCCATGAGTTTAATCGACATTATTATCCCCAAAATCCAAATGGTAAAGTGTAATATTATTCCATCCTTAAGGTAGTGATGGAACTAGAAATTTAAGTCATACAAGGTACACTTTACAATCACTGAGGAATGGAAAAATATTATGTGATTATGGTTCTACTCATTAATTTATATTATACATGTTTGTAAGAACAATTAATTCAAATAAATAATACCTTTAATTTGAAACATCCCTAAAAAACTACTAGATATGCAATCATTTCCACCCATGTGTTGTAATCTCCATTTTTCATATGTGGTATGTTTCATCCAATAAATATAGTAATACTACCCTTTATGGAATTCAAAACATTACTACTAATTTTTTAGATCTAGTAATATTCAATAAAAATCACATGCATATAAATATAAATAATTTTTCATATTTCTAACAATATCATTATCGAATACAAATGAAAGGAAGATCCAGATTATCCTTTGTTAAATACATACAAAACATGGGTTTTGATACCCTGTACTAAAAAATTCTCACCCGTGATGGTTTCATCAAAGGAAATAATCCATCTTGAGGAAATTTCCTTTTTTAGAGAATATAAAAATGTATTTCTTGACATGTTACATATTCATCCCCATTATCATGAGGTATAATTCTCAATTGAAGATATACTCTAATCCACTCTTATTTCTAAATTTCCCATATTGATAGCCTCTGTTAAACTATATGAGTTAAGAAGTATCTGTAAGGGAACTTGAAAAAAATGGTTTATAAGCCATAGTGCATCAACTTATGGTGCACTGGTGCACCTCATTAGAAATATGATTGATAAATGTAGTTTTTATCTCATATCGAGAGCTCGATAGGATCACCATAACAAATAAGTATTCACCTCAAAGTATTGATGACTTATTTGAACAACTATTAGGAAGTCATTAGAGTTTAAAATTTTAATTCTCATACAATATTCAATGATTTGATTTATATACTCTCTATAAAACACCTCAACTAATTGTATATATTGCTTATTAATAAAATTATCATTTACGGCATGATTGTAAAGGAACATTAAGAATATATTAGGGTTTTCTTGGGGACATTAAAGAAGGATAAATTGTACGCCAGTTTCAATAATTGTAACTTTTGGATATCATAAGTCAAATTATTTGGTAACATGATCAAAACATTTGAAATCTCTTGGGAAACATTAAAAATGATATTGAGAAATGGATCATATCCCCGAATTTCATATAAATCAAAAATTTTCTTAATGTAGAAGGGTAATACAAATGATTTGTCTGTAATTCCTCATGATTTTCTAGTCCGTAAACTATTTTAACATATAAAAGAGTATATTTTGTATATATGGAAGATAGTGGGGAAATATTTAAGGATTTCATGAAAAAGATAAACACTATATTTTTATTCTAATGACCAATAAGATGATAATTTTTATTATAAATAATGATGTTTCAATGAAAGGATTTTTCTTCTGTACTCATGATGAATGATAATTTGATATACTATGCCTTACGACAGTCAACAATACATGAGAAAAAATACTTGATGAATGATCTGGAGCTAGCAGCTATGATTTTACCATTATATTCTTCCGTCTCCACCTCTATGGTTTGAAAGGTGTCATTTATAATGACCAAAAAGTTCTTATATATATTCTCTCATAGTAAGAGATGAACATTCATCAAAGAAGATAATTAGAGATAATCATTGTATGTGATTCCACAATTCATTACCATCCAGGGAATTCCAAAAAGGGAGTATATGCTTCTAGATGAAAATATCAAGATACCATGTCTAGGATGCGTATTGTGAAAGTCCATATCTTTAGGGTAATGAAATGCATGGATTTTGAAATCATAACATCATGGAAGTACTCCTATCTCTCCCAAATAATTACCCAACCACCTATCAAATAAAGGATCATTATGCATGTAGTGGTGATCTGGAGATTTATATGAATGTGAACCCAATACGGAAAGGAATTTAACATGAGATCTACATTGATGAATATGGGGTCATCTGAAAAGGAACTATGAATTTAATACCATCTTCACTTGATATAAGTAATGATATATTGAATAATAAAAATAGTTAAAGACTCTCCATGCATCCTAGATTTAATGGGATTAACCATGATTTTTGAGATAAGTTAATGTTCGATAACAAGAAGAAGAAAATTGAGGAATATATCTATAAATGTTTAGAAATATAGAAACTTAAATATGAGATACATAATCCCAAAGGGAAGATGAAAACATTACATATATATAGGTGGAAATGGGAGAATGTAACTATGGTATTTTCTAATAATTTTATAAATACATCCAAATGATATAATTCTATGTTTGTTAGGGTGGGTTGACTCACTATGACTGCCCAATTCATTTCAATTTTTGATGATTTCTCACATGAAAAAATTCTTTGATATATGTGAAGGAAGTGGTGTGGTTTTATGAGACTCAAATTTTGAATATATTTGATCAGGATCCATGGTTCAAATGTAATTTCATTAGATGTATTCTATATAATTGGAGTAATGAATTAATATTTACACAACCTATCACAAACAAACTGATTTCCAGTCTGGAAGTATTATTTCGGAACCTGAGGACATGGAAAGCGCATGCTCGATGGAATTCAAAGGAGGATGGTAACTGCATATTACATTATTTTAGTTCTCATATATCAATATTTTCCACTCTATAACTCAAATAGATCCATGTGAACCAATATATGAGAAACATATTAAATATATATATTGTTAGGATGATATTCCTGAATGAATTCTATATGGATCTGATCATGTGAAAGAGGCGAACGACTAGGTTCATGAAATTAGAAAACATATATATGATGCTTAGAATCAAAAGAAGTTATTTTATTACAATAATTTTTGGTACATCGAGTTCGAAGTGGGAGAAAATATTTCCTTCGTATATCTCCATGGAATAGATTCATCCATTTTTTATAGAAATGGATGTTCATCAAATTATACATTATCCACTTTTAGATTCTTAATCTCATTTGATATGTAGCCTATCAACATGAAATTCCCCCAAACATGTATCAAGTACATGGAATATTCCATATAAACCTCTGGGGAATGTACATACCCCACCCATCAAATATACATAACTCATAGGTTGTAGAACTAGAAAATTACCTACTATATGAGGACAAAGAATTGATGATTTTACACCACAGAGACAAGGTTCTATGTAACAAGACCAATCACATTATCAAGGTACTATAAATAAATGATAATTTTGAAGAGGAGAAATTTTAACATCAGGAATCAATGATGGAGGAATATTGAATCTTGTTTTCATCGTAGTATGTAAAACGAAATATCAAGGATGAAACATTAAAAAAGGAGGGAAGGATTTAATGACTTATAATTTAACCAATGTAATTTTATTTATAATAATTAGTAAACACATAAATCACATATAGAAACGAAAAAAATATAAAAATTAAAGAATGATACTTTATTAAAAGAAAAACCAATATAAATTCAATATATTACAGAGAGAGAACAAATAGAATATAAGAAAATTTAATATGAAAATTTGGATCCACACAATCAACTAAAAATACCTTAGTATGAATAAATTATAATAGTAATAATATAATATTCATTTTGGTTATAAAATTATATATAAAATTTAGATTAAATAGAGTTTAATGTTGACTGAATGAAATATGAGGTATTTAGGAATTTGGGAACCTATACCGCTGGAATAGTAAGTTCTCCATTGGAATAATAATCGGATCATTCGGAATAGTAATACAACCATTATAATATTAACCTCACCTAAAAAAGTAAAAATAAAATTTGGGTATTTTTTATATGGAAATGTGATGAAATTATATCATTTAATATGTAAATAAATGTTTCAAAAATCGAATATTAAATGTTGTTATTTTTCTTAAAAGTAAATATTTTTTACAATATTTTTATTAATATGACGAACAAAAACAAAATATATTTTCATACAAGATAATAATAAAAAATATTATGTTCTATTATAATTATAAAAAAATTATGAGGCCATAATTAATTTTTTTACAGGTCATAAAACTGATTATAATTTTATAATCTTAATTTACAGAATAAATGATTTTTTTATTTAAAAATTAAATGTCACATTTTTATAAAAAAATTATAATATTGGGTCTTATATTGAAATATACAAATCATAAAATTGTTGGGGTGAAATTTTGGGATTTTTCTAAAATATTTGATTTTTTTGTGAATAATTAAATGGAGTAATTTACATAATTTAATATTGTATGTTTAATTAACAAATTTGGGGAATGGATTTGGTAATATCCTATTAGATCGGACTATCCGAGACCATTATATATATTTTGTGATTTGAAACAACACTATTTTCATTCTTGACAAATTATAATAAACTAAGGAATACAATATTAATAAAATACCACTCTCCTCCTCCTATAAATACCATCGCTTCTCCTTACAACTTCAAAGACTTGTATTTTTTAAATATTATTCAAAATTACCCTCCCAATCATTTACCCCACATACAAGTTCATCTAGTCCCAAAACATACATATTACAGGTTCATTAAAGATTCTTTTATAGAGGTGACATTCATGTGGTAACTTTCATTACATTTGTTTTTTATTATCATATCTTCTTCAACCATATCCTCATCCAATTTATACATAAATCACAATTTAAAAAAATAATGTATATACAAGAATTTAAGATTTCTAATAGAATTTTATATGTTCATATCTTTTTTCATGTCATCTTATTCAATGAAATGAAAGAATTATCCAAATTAAGATGATTTTCTATCTCTAAGGATTGTGATTTTTTTCCATTTCCACAAAAAATGTTGGTCATAAAACCATTATTTCAGTAATATAATACTTGAAAATGTAGGTTATAAATTTTTCCATGTTATAAAACTAATTTATAAACACAATATTAATTTTTTTGAAACTATTTCTTGACTGTGGGTAAACCGCTAAAAACTACACATATATAATTATTGTTCTATCAAATTAGTTATCCTCCTACTAGAAAAAAATATGGTCAAAAATTATCATTTTGAGGTAATTTAATACCACTTCATTCTCATTTTATAGTAATATACATAATTATATATATGTGGACCTTTAATGAAACCATGAAAACAACCATTGTGATAAAAATAAAATTGAATTGTATAACTCCTCAAAATAACCATAAATAAACAATATTAAATTATTATAATTAAAAATAATTTTTAATAGGTTTTGACCAAAAAAATTAATTAATGTAATTTTATTATTTATAAAATATAGCGCAAAGGTAGAATAAAATCAGACA
Organism: Viscum album; assembly: GCA_963277665.1. Classification (NCBI taxonomy): domain Eukaryota; kingdom Viridiplantae; phylum Streptophyta; class Magnoliopsida; order Santalales; family Viscaceae; genus Viscum; species Viscum album. The sequence goes on along the minus strand of OY728121.1, from coordinate 644,615,046 downwards.
TAGGGTAAGGGGATTCTCGAACACAACTCCTTTTATTTGGATTATCGTTCTATAAGGAAGTATTTGGTATGAATATTATAATAATATTCCTTAAACATCATTCAAATATTAATCCCTTTTAATTTCAATATATTAATGTTTCCAATTTTTTTAAAAATAATTGTTAATTAATTTTGAAAAAACATTACAAAAAATAACCTGACTCTTGTTGAGATTGTTCATCTTGAAAAATAATGATTCACGTACCAAATATTTCATTCCATTTTCAATTTAAAATTCCCAATTTTATTCATTAACAATTCTTTGAGTAAAACCTAATAAAACTAATTACATTATATTGATAATTCCTAGACTATTACGGTTATATTTCTTATATGGCATGAATGGTTGTATTAATATTATTATTTTATGAGTGGGATATGAATTATATAGCCCTCAACTATATTGGGTAATGGGTTACATCTCACTAGATAACATTCAACACTCATGAAATTGATGCTATATTTTTTCTTAATTTATATGCTATTAATATTAAAATATGTTATAAGTTTTATTTTTACAAAACTATATATGGAATATGACAACTATGACTTGATATTTAATTGGTATTCATTGCCGAATTCGACACCATTATCCAATTCCTCACTCATGAAGTTGATGATGATCTAATTATGAAATGTTTTTAATTATGATTATGTTCATACTTGTTATATTGATTCATGTGACTTATTAATCTCCCTATTATGCTTTTATGTCAACTCTTTCTTGTATGTATTTCCCCAACTGACTACATGTATAGGGTAAAATGTGATCTTTAGAAGGACAAATGGTAATGATATAAATAATTTTTTATGTTTTTTAGGAATATGTGATGTATGGTCATAATTTTATAAGATATAAAACCTTTGGTACCTGGATCATAACTCTATCGAGTAGTTTTTCTTAAAAATGATGTAATATATCAGTTAGAAAATTTAGTTTCTCTATATATGATGTGTTATATGAATATCTAATGATAAAATAAATACATGATATCCAACATGTACTAAAATATGAGGTCATATCGCTTGAGCATGACATTTATTATGAGGAACAACCTATGTAGATTCTATATCAGGGAAATATATATGAAACAAGACCTCTCACCAAGTAAATTATTTTTGTTGAAATAACCATCTCGATGAAGATATTCTGTGACAATAGGATTTAATTTGGTATAATTATTTTTGATTGTTGGAACCGAAGTGATTAATTTTTTAGGATAAATTAACATTAAGAGGAGCACGTTGTAACACAATGAGATCATGTGAAATATTTTTTTAAAATATATTTAATTTTCAGATATTTTTATTACAAAGAACACTAATTTTTTTCTTCTCTTATTTGCAGTAGTGAGTTTTTTTTTATTCCACACAACATCAATTTTCTCTTGTGTAACACATGAAGTTGAGATTTAAAAAACAATAATATATTATTAATATTTCTATTTAATTTTATTGTTATCTTGTGGCTGATATAGTTGAGTGTATGAATAGTATAAACTAAACTATAATGGAATATGAGTAAAAAATGTATATATAATTTATTAATTTGAGACCAATTAATTAAAAATGAAATGAAAACCATTTGATAATAATGGAAATATTTTTTATGAAATTTGTTTTCCACACAAACGCGTTTTACCTAAATAAATCAATTAAGTTACATTTAGTGGATGATTTTAACGATATATATATATATATATATATATTATATAAATAATAAATTTTTAAACAGTAAACATTTTATTTTTCATTAAAATATATAAGAATAAATCAAATCTCGTGCATCAAAAAATATATTTTTCTTAAAATAGTTTTGTCAAATTATGTACCCAAGTTTGAAAATTAATTTAAAAAGAGTAAAAAAAATGTAAAAAACATTATTTTTATGATCAGTATTTCATTATTATATTAGTTTAAATTTTTAATATTTTTTATGTATAAATATTCTTCAATGAATAGTTTAAAACAATGGTATTTTTTAAGAATTTTCATCTATTTTAATGAATTTTGAAATGTAAATGTTCTTTTATAATAGTTTTAATATATAATTATAATAAATTTATATATTAGTCAAATTTTAGTGATTTTAATAAATAAAATATTTAATCTAAAAAAATAATTTTAAACATTTCATCAATTTCTCTTTCAAAAATCACTTTATCATGGCTTCTATAAGTTTATATTCCAATTACATTCATCCACATCCATGTGATTAATTTGGAAAAATGGATTACATTTTTTTAATAAGAATAATTTATTATTAATAATAAGGAAAATTATATATTTTACCCAAATGGACTGTAAAAACATAAAATATTATTTGTTACGATTAAGGTAAAAAATTCAGTTACAATGGGGTTTAAATTAATTAAATCGGTTAAAAATGACTTGAAACCTTTCTAAGTCCCATTATATGGTCATATTTATAGAAATATGTCTTCATGAGGTTTTATATGGACCATTTTTATTATTTTTCATGTTAAAAAATATCAGAACAACTTTCTATTTTCAAAAATTATAATTGATGCACTCATCTCACTTATAAATGAAAACCATTATGGTTATAATTTGTACACAATCAAAGAAAATTTTTGGCCAATAAGAAACCCAACGAAATAACTGAATCACTCAAATCATATAAGAATCCTTATTTTAGTCATAAATCTATCTAATAAGGATGTTGGTACAAAACCAAGGAGGTTACCGGAAGAACAAGTAACATTCATCACTGGGTATTTTTATTTTATTTCATCCTCTACATAATTAAATTGTTAATAAACCATGGATATATAAAAAAATTGATATATTAAATATACTGATATATTTTTATATTAAGTAAATTACTTAAAATCAAATTCTCTTATGTCAAGTGAGATACCAAATCATCATTAATTTGTATCACATACTACTTCCTTGAAAACTAATTTCAATTATTTCACCACATCACCTATCAGAGATGTGTATAATGATTTATTAATTTTATATATATTATATATATGATATTATAATATTTATTCCATTATAAAATAACTTATACCTTCTTAAATTCGATTTTTATGGAATATAATAACGTTTCTCCAATGTCTGACAAACAACCACCTTGCGAAGTGATGTGATTCATTCAAATATTACATGGGGGAGAAAATATACAGTTTTAATTAAAATATGTGATATAAGTTACCTAAATATTTTTCTATAATTTATATATATTATTTAAATTTATTCACTTTAATCATCTTTGAAAATAGAAATAGTTTTCTTGTGTGTGTTCGGCTTATGATCTCCATGAATGGAGAATTTCATTTTATATGTCAATATTTATGGATTAATGATAAAACATATATAATATATATTTGTAGTATTTGTAACATTTATAAAATAATGGAAATTATGGAACCATAATCAATTTAAGAGGACCAAAAACAAAAAATTAAACCAAACACAAAAAACAATGAATTTTCTTTTTCTGAAACATGATTTGAACATCGAATTATTAATAAATAGGTAATATATGGTCATAAGTAAATAATATATCGTATTATATATATTAATTCTTTTTAAAACAATTATAATTAATGTTTTTATAGTATAGGTGGTTTGAATTTGTACATTGGAAATCAATAGTTAAGGTAAGGGATTTTATTATCTCTTTTAACTTATGTTAGAAATATTCAATATTGAATACCTATTTATTTTATTTGGTGTATAAAATACACATGAATATATTTTAAAAAAATTACAATAAAAATTTTGGTGAATTATTGTCACGAAACGTCCCCTAGGGACCGCATCGTGACTACCCCAAGCTCGCCTTCCATAGGTCAGGGGCTGGCGACTAGCACCAAAGGCGTAATTCCCTAAAACTGGGAAGGTGGTGCCTTTATAAATCATAAAAAAAACACAAAAAGAGAAAAAGAGGAAGAAAACACTAAGTAAAACGGTTCTATAAGCTTGATGAATGTAAAGGTGGAGGAAATACAAACCCAACAGTAATGTACAAATACAACTGAAAGTAAGTTCAACTAAAAAGAGACATACAACTGAAATGTGAAAGCAGCTCCGGGATCCTCCTCCGGGGTTCCTAAATTAAGGGTAGGTATAGAAAGCCTCCTCAGTGCTCCATGGCCATTCGTATCCTCCAGATACCATCTTGTTGTGAGATCCACCTCCGGGTACCGTCCAGTCCTCATACAATATGCATCGGTCTGCGTTGTCCGTCGTTTGCAACCAACACAACGAGGTAAGGGCATAGCCCGTGCAGGGGTGAGTATAATGATACTCAGTAGGTACCCTGAGATCCTTAAGGTCTCACAAAATCCAACAAGGATAAACCACAATGATTGATTTCAACGGATAACCATTACTTAGGTTTATGCCCATACATATAACTAAGTTATCAAATAACCCATCTCAATCATGAGGAAAAAACAAAGGGTCCTAACTCAGCTGAAACCATGGTTTTCATTAATGAAACTAAGGGTTCTGGAGAACTCCTCCTCTATTGAGTAAAGTGGCCTTGTCGCGACTCTGAGGTGCTACTCACTATCCTTAGACAGGTGAGGTACACCTCCTGTTGAGTAATGCGGGTCTGCTGCAAAACCAGGCGCTCCTCCGCTGTGGGTCTGCTGCCAAACCGGGCACTCCCCCTAATAGCCATCAGAGGAACTCCTCCTGTCGAGTACCGTGGGTCTGATGCCAAACCAGGTGCTTCATCCTCCATGGTTATACCTACAAACAGGGCACTCCGTCCACTGGGCTAATCTAATCACTCCATGTCCAATCGGTCAAGCAGTCGTCAGTTCTACAGCTACAAGGTCTCCGCACTTAGTGTACTCGTGTCCGGGAGGATCTACTCCATGAGCCACTGGTCGATACTCCATGTTTCATGAAGTCTCGGGTGGTAGTATATCAATTAACCACCATGACATAGGGGTCTCAATGTAATAGACGACGCATCAATCAGACGCCCATTCTGAGAGTTATTGGCATTTCCGTTCCAGGGGCCTCGTTTTTTTTATGCTCAATCCAACCCGACCATACTCCAACTATGTCTGAACCTCATTTAGAGTATTCCAAAAGAACCGTATCATTAAAAGAAATCCAACATAGTTGTCATCACGTCAATCGGATGTCCGGTCCTTAAGTTAGAAGTGTTTCCGCTATGAGGGCACGGTTGGTTACGGGATCGAACCAACCTTGCCATACCCAAACTTCACCAAAACCTTGAGTGTGATATACTGAAACGACAGTCTCGATCCAAGTAATCCATAAAAACTAATGGTGCGTTGATCGACGTTCTGTAGCTCATGTTATGGGAGAAAACCCGAAAGTAGCCCGAAGTGGGGGGTCTGGGTCTGGTCCGACATGGCCCAACCCGCCCAAGGTCGGACCGAACCGGGTCGACCCGACCCGGGTCCATCTGCAGCCTGATAGGGCGTGATATGGCCTGGTGGATATGGCCCTGCTCACACGAGGGCGGCCTGGCCCGCACAGTTCATAGTGCAGCCCGCGCGGCTGGCAGCCCAGCCCGCGCGTAGGCAGGCTGGCCCGCACGCTGGCGGCCTGGCCCGTGAGCAGGCAGCCTGGATCTGTGGTCGGTCACGACTCGGCCATATGGCCATGTACAGAGTGGGGTCATAGCCCCATGGTTCTTTGTAACGTTAGCGCCGAGCAGTGCCGCCTCTCCTGCACGGCCCGCCCATGCCGGCCAGTTTCCTCCAGCACGAGCAGCCCACAGAGCAGACTGTTGTCTCCTCCACGCTACGTCACTTGGCGCCGTAGAGTCTTCTGCCTGGCGGGTATGTGGCCACTTGGTTTGCCCGCCGAAGAAGCCTGCCCAGCGTGGGATGCAGTTTCTCCGCAGCACGGCGCCCCAAGGCGTCACGGTCCTCGTGTCTGGCCAACTTTACCCAGCCGGTTCTTCTTCGGCCGAGCGGCCCGCACAGCTGGTCGCTGTCTCCTCCATGCGGAAAGCGCGTGGCTGCTATTCCCTCCATCGCCCCAAGTCGTCGAAGAAGCTCTCGTCTTTTGGTTCCCCACTGGCACGGTGCGACGACACCACACCCTTTCAATTTTCATCCATCATCAATAAAAAAATCAAATGGAGGGACATCATGCCGTGTTTTTTCGGCCCGTGCCCTCCGTGTTATATGATAACAAAAAGCATATTGTTGAACAAGGTATACATCGAAGAGCATGGGAATAATTTAAAGTAAACAAATCCCCCTACCTTTATTCGGATGTTTGTTTGTCGACGAGCAACGGAAGACGGTGTCGCGGAAGTTGGGCATCGATTTCGTTGATGTCGGGAAACATCTAAAGAAGAATCATAGTTGATGTTCATCGCGAATGACATCTTCTCCCTTGATGAGACGGGAGAAGAAGATTGACAAAAATTCCTAATGAGCGTTGCCTCACATTCTTGCCACGGTTTTCAAGAGGATAATGTTTCTCGTGTTCTTTATTGGAGAGGGTGAATTCTCCCAAAGCCTTCTCACAAAAAATATTCCAAGGAAGAAAAATAAGAAAGCTACCCAAATAATAAAATATTGCCATGCATTTCCAAAAATATTCAAATCCTTTCAATTTAATTAATGATGATATTAATTTAGATGTGTTGGAACAATTAAGATAAAAGGGAGGTGGAGAGTTCACCCTGATTAAATGAATGTTGGTGGCCTCATTAATTCAAGGGGAGTCCATGAGTTTAATGGGGGGGGGGGGGGTTATACGGAGTTAAAGGGGGAGTTGAAGGGTTAGGGACTTGTGTGGGACCCACCTCACAATATCCTTCCATTGGATGTTTTGTGGGGGTGGGCCCCACCATCAACATCCCTTTGAAGATAAAAACCACCAACTAAATAAATTATGTAACACAACAATTTATTTAATTTATTATAAATCCCCAAAATATAAATTATACACCCAACCAAACACAACTGCGGTAAAGGTCCTCTGAAGAAAATACCGGCACTTCGAGTTCATCATTGTCCTCAGATTTCAATTCTGGGCACCGGTTCAATAGATAGAAAAGGCCGAATGTATGTTTACTGAACATACCCGAACAAAACTTCAGAAATTGATTTGGGCACACCGTTCCTCGGAATCAGGCGTCGTTAGAAACTGCGGACTTGTAATATTCCAAAGAAATTAGGAAAACATTATCATTGAAATTTCTGGGTCTTTACTTTACCCCCACCTAAGGGATTTATGTCCATGTAAAGATTCAACACACACTAGGGAATCTAAAGGGCATACTGAGCATGCATCTTAGCCTCCTGCTCCCATGTGCTCTCTTGGAGGTTCCCATACTGCCAGCGAATGCGCACCAGAGGAATCAACCGTCCATGCAGGACTCGATCATGTCGATCCTCAATCTCCACAAGAACCTCTTTGAATGTTTCCCTGTCATAGATGTACATCTCCCCGTGGTTGAAGATGTGGGGTGGGTAGTGCATGCCTCTCCCGAGCTAAGATACATTGAAGACGTCTTGCACCTGGTGTAACTGAGGTGGAAGGGCGAGGCGGTAAGCCACCTTGCCTACTCTGCTGAAGAAGAGGAGGAGTGACTATAAGAGACTGTAGATAGGCTGACCATCTCAATCCACAAATGATATATGTAAGGTAACCAGCTGCTCTGTCACCTCTCCTAGCAGCTGAATACCAGTCCTCCTGCTGAGCGCATCCGCAACAACAATCCCCTTCCCAGGACTATATACTATCTCATAGTAAAAGTCCCGGAGGAGCTCAAGCTATCGTCGTTGTCTTAGGATCATATCATTCTGAAAGAAGACACACTTGAGACTATTTTTATTAGTGTAAACCACAAGCCGTTATCTCAAAAAACTATGGGTGAGACTAGCCAATTGTAAGAACTCGACTTCACCCTTCTTCACCTACGTTCTACAAGAGCTGGTAAGATTTATCCTTTGCCGAAAAGTGAAATCCGGTCTCATCCTCTGGATGAACAACATCCATTGCCTAATACAATCAATCCTGACATGAACAATACTAATTCATGCCATGGACGACGTCGTAAGGCCTCGACATTACTAACAAGAGATCCAAATGTTACTCTCGCCTCCAAGGGTTGAGTCACACTATCGGCATCAGTGTGTGGTCACTAGGTCTCCTCCAATTGATATCACAAAAGTGAGGGTCAAGTCAATAGTTTTAACTAGAACCTCATATTATTAACAACACAAAAGGGCTGGAAAGAAAACGTTATACAGACAAGTGTCTTTTATTACCACAACTCAAAGTACAAAGACACAAAGAAACCACAAACAATGACATCAACGAATCTTGAAGCTTCATGAACAAAGGCCTCTAATCCTGGAACTAGTCCCGCTCCAGTTTATCTACTTCTGGAGATCCACGGTCATATGCTTCAGCTTCATGTAGTTTTGCTCTCTCCTATCCACCTGTTCCCTGCGGTCTGGGTGTACCTCCTGGTTGTGGTGGTGGCAATGCCTCGAAGCATCGTCCACTACCAGCTGCACGGCCAGCTCCCCTGCCATGTCCGCCTTCCGCAGAAGGACCGTCTCGATCCAACCTCTACCTATGCCTGGGAGGTCTTTCATCTATCTACTAATCGTCTGCATGGCAGGTCGAATAGTCACATTCCATGTGACCAATCCCACCACAGGATTAACACTGTCCGTTCCTGGTATGCCTGGCTCTATCTCCACTTTGGGTGCCACACACAACAGATCCTGAGTCATGTGGTCGATCACCTGTCGTTCTTGTCCTCATCTGTATAATTATGGCTACAGAAGTCTCCACTGCATGTCAACTAGTGGTGGGTCTCACTGCTAGAGACTTCTCAGAAAGGAAACTCTCCACTAAGAAGCCTCGCTCTAACACCCCAGTCTACGTCGGGATGCTATGAGAGATAACTGAAGCTTTGATTTCAAACCTAAGTCCCTAATCAAATGTTTGGTCCCTAAATAATGGTTCTCGTACCATATTAGTGAAGTAGCGTGAGAGGTCGGTGAACCTCGCTAAGTATGTGCCACTGTCATGCTACCCAGCTGTAAATGCAGTAACTCCTGTATATGCACCGCTCGAAGGGTGGCTAGTAGAAATTCCACCCGGAATAGGCTCTCGAAGTCTTCCAATTGATGTGACAACTCATCATGAATCTGGAGCATCAGGCTCCACCATCTTCCTAATACTTTGTGAAGGAGGCTGGCAGCAAGGATCACTTAGATGTCGGTTGGGTTCCTACCAGTCTGAAGACTCTCACCACAGCCTCCAGCTAATCCTCAGCCGCATGCGGGTCCGTCTCTCCCCTGAACCTAGGTGGCCACTGGCACTGGAACTCGTGCAGTGCACTCATGAAGCGTGCACTCTCTACTGCAGGGGCTGGTGGCATCGGTGGCCCAACGAGAAGTGGTACTGCTAGTGCCTCTACTGGTGCCTCAACTAGAAGGGGGCCTTGTACTTAGGCCTTGTCGCTCAGTGGGCTATTAGTTCACACAACTCTCGGGGATCTAGCTGGTCGTCAGTGGGGAGGCATCTAGAAAGGCACAGATGCGACACGGTCAAAATACTATACATGATGAGCGGACCAGGTTTGAGCATATTTAAAGAAAACTTTTGAAAACACACATGCAATCAATGTTTTCGTGTACCGAGTCAGAAATCAGAAGTTAGGGACCTGGTGTATGGATATGCCGACCACCCACACCAACACTAGACTCCCAAGACTGAAAACCACACATAGTACCATTAACACTATTTCTTCATAGAATAGAAATATCAGAGTCCTATGTTCTACGGTAGAACCGACGTCCTCAAATACCAATTTGTCACGACCTGTACCCCCGGCCCCACATCGTGACTACCCCAAGCCCGCCTTCCATAGGCTAGGGATTGGCGACTAGCACCAAAGCCGTAATTCCCTAAAACTGGGAAGGTGTTTCCTTTATAAGTCATAAACACACACTACCAGAGAACAAGCAGAAGAAAACACATAGTAAAAATAGTGGTACAATCATGCTGAAAGTGAAGGGTCCGTAAATACAAACCCAGCAATAAAAGTACAAATACAACTGAAAGTAAGTACAACTAAAAAGGGGCAAATAGGTGAAAGGTGAAAGCAGCTCCTGGATTGTCATCCGGGGTTCCTACCTGAAGGGTAGGTATAGAAAGCCTCCACAGTGCTCCATGCCTGTCCATCTCCTCCAGATACCATCTCTTCGTGAGGTCCACCACCAGGTACCGTCCAGTCCTCGTACACTCTACCTCGGTCAGCATTGTCTGTCATCTGCAACCAACAAAATGAGGTACAGGTATAACCTGTGTAGGGTTGAGTATAACGATACTTAGTAGGGACCCCAAGACCCTCAAGGCATCACAAAATCCAACAAGGATAAACTGAAATGTAAGATTTCAATGGATAACCATTACATTGGTATATGCCTATACATATATCTAAGTTATCAAGTAACCCATATCAATCATGAGGAAAACACAAAGGTCATTGTCTCAGCTCAAAGAAGGATTTTCATTAATGAAACCATGGCTGCTAGAGAACTCCTCCTTTGTAGTGTACATTGGCCCTATCGCGACTCCGAAGTGCTAATCACTAACCTTAGACCATTGAGGTACTCCTCCTGTCGAGTACAGCGGGTCTGCTTCCAAACCGAGCACTCCTCCGCTATGGGTCTGCCGCCAAATTGGGTGCTCCCACTAATAGCCATCATAGGTACTCCTCCTTTTGAGTACCATGGGTCTGTTGCCATGCCAGTCGCTCCATCCTCTGTGGGTCTACTGCCAAACCAGGCGCTCCGTCCACTGGGCTAATCGAATCACTTTGAGTCGAATCGTTCAAGCAGTCATCAGGTTTACAGATACATGTTCTATGCACTCTATTTTCTCGTCTCCGGGAGGATCTACTACACGAGATACTATTCGATACTCCATGTGTGACGAATCCTCATCTGGTTTTATATCAATTAACTACCACGTCATAGGGGTCTCAACACAACAGACGGCGCGTCAATCGGACGCCCGGTCTGAGAGTTATTGGCATTTCCGTTCCAGGGGACCGGTTGGTTTTTAGGCTCAAACCAACCCGACCATACTCCAGCTACGTCTGAACCTCAAGTAGAGTATGCCAAAAGAACCATCTCATTAAATTTAATCCAACGTAGTTGTGAGAACGTCAATCGGACGCCTGATCCTTAAGTTATAATCGTTTCTGCTTCGAGGGCCCGGTTGGTTGCTGGATCGAACCAACCCGGTCATACACAAACTTCACCAAAACCGTGTGTGTGATATAATGAAACAACCGTCTCGATTCAAGGAATCCAACACAACTAACGGCGCATCGATCGAATGTCCGTAGCTCATGTCATGGGCAAAAAACCGAAAGTAGACAGTATTGGGGGGTCTCAGTCTCGTAGGGCCCGACCTGGCCAGGCATCTGTGATCTAGCCCATGTGAGGGCATCCCAGCCCATGCGAGGGCGGCTAGCGACCCAGCCCATGCGTAGGTTGCCTAGCCTACATGGCAGGTGGCCCAGCTCGCACATAGGCGGCCCGACTCGGTGGCTGGCCACGGCTCGACCATCTGGCCGAGCGTGGAGCGGGGGGCGCTTCACCCCAGTTCATTGTAATGGCGGCGCCACCTCTCCTTCCCGGCTAGCCGATGCTAGATGGTTTCATCCGGCACAAGCGGCCCGCACTACGGGCCGGTGTCTCCTCCATGTGGCACCGCTTGGCATCGTGGTTTCTACTACCCGTCCGACAGTTGGTCGGTAGGTTCGCACGCCGAAGCGGCCCACCCAGCACCGGCCACCATTGTTCCACAGCGCAGCGCCACAAGGTGCCGCTATCCTCATGTTCAGCCGGCTTTAGCCAGCCAGTTCTTCCTCAGCTGACTGGCCCACATAGGGGGCCTCTGTCTCCTGCACGTAGACGGAACTCGACTGTCGTTGCCACCGCCGCCCCTAGTTGTCACTGCCACTTTCGTATCGTGGTTCCCCATCGGTGCGGTGCGACGGCACTGCACCCTTTCAATTCTCCTCCGTCGTCAATCACTAATAATTAAATGGAGGGACGTTGGGCCGTGTTTTTTTAGCCCGTACCCTCCACGTTATATGATAACAAAAAGGCTACAGTCGAACAAGGAATGTGTTTAAGATCATGGGAATAATTTAACGTAAACAAAACCCCCAACTTTGATTCTGATGTTCACTTGTCGACGAGCCGCGGAAGACAGTGTCGCGGAAGTCGGGCGTCGATTTTGATGACATCGGGAAACATCTGAAGAAGAAGCATAGTCGATGTTCCTCACAGAAGGCGTATTATACCTTGATGTGGAAGAAGAAGAATAATGACATGCGTTCCTTATTAGCGTCTCCTCATGTTCTTGCCTCAGTCATTGAGAGGATATTGTTCCTCGTGTTCTTCGTTGGAGAGGGTGAATTCTCCCAAAGCACTCTCACAACAAATTATCCAAGGAAAATAAAATAAGAAGGCTGACCCAAAAATAAAATATTTCCATGCATTTCGAAAAATTTTCAAATCCATTCAATTTAATTAATAAAGATATTAATTTATATGTGTTGGCACAATTAAGAGAAAATGGAGGGAGAGATTTCACCCCAATAAAATGAATGGTGGTGGCCTCCTTAATTCAAGGGGAGTCCCTGAGTTTAATGGGGGTTCAAGGAGTTAAAGGGGGATTTGAAGGGTTAGGGAATCATGTGGGCCCCACGACACAATATCCTCTCATGGGAGGTTATGTGGGGGTGGGCCCCACCATCAACCTCCCTTTGGAGATAATAATCACCAACTAAATAAATTGTGTAACGCAACAATTTATTTAATTTTTTATAAATACCCAAAATATAACTTCTACACACAAACAAACACCACCATGGTAAATGTCCTCTTATGAGAATACCAGTGCTAGGAGTTCATCAGTGTTCTTGGATTTCAATTCCGAGCACCGGTTCAAAAGATATAAAAACCTGCACATACGTTTACTGATCGTACCCGAACAGAACTTCTGAAATGGATTCGGGGCACACCGGACCTCTGAATTAGGCGACGTTAGAAACCGAGGACTCGTAAAATTCCAATGAAATTAAGAAAAAAATTCCCTTGAAATTTTTGGGTCATTACAATTATATTCGTAGGTTATTATGTCTCATTCACGTGTTTTACAGTTCAAAATATAACATAGTGATAATGATTATTTGTCTCATTTTTCCTTCATTGAGAGATATGTTATGTTCTCTACCAGTATACATTTATGATTTTAATATGGAACTACATTTTAATTTATTTATATGAATTTATTTACCCAAATGATAATATATGAATCTTTTAATGTTAAGCATTCATGGTCCATAAGATTCAATATTACAAATGTGTTAATGGATTTATGATATCATATCACTGCTTATTTGGATAGTTTCTATTTAAGCTTCTAATGGGGAAATATTATGATCCATCTCCCATGATACCCATTAATATTATTCTTCTATATTTATATATTGAGAATAAATTTTCCCACTAACTTGCATCTCTTTATAAAATCGTGATTTCAAATTAATTATATTTCAATTAATATTTTATTTATCTATCTCTTCAGTTAAAAACCCATTATCTTATATGTAAATACATTATTTTTTATGAATATTTTATTTTTAATATTTTATTGTTTCAATTAAATTGACCCTTTTTTAAATTTTAAATTTTTTTAAAAATCAGTATTTATGTGGATATCCAAACATGGAATGTTTATATTTGACTGAAAATGTAATAAGGAATCCTTGTTTTAACGTTCCATAGATGAATGTAAATTTCATGATGTCATGAATATTATTTAATTTTATGATTACATTATAATTTTTTAGGATTATTATCAATGAAAATTATTTCAAATATTATTGATTAGTTGTTTATTATTTATGTGTGATTATCAAGGAAATGATAATTACCTCAAGTAATTTTCCAAATGAATTTTTATTCCAAAACAAATTCCATATAAGATGACACACTTTGATTTTCCTCATGGTTTATAAGCATTATGATCCATTTATACCATATCTATTCTTTCTTGAGATGTTTTTAGTTTTTTATGACATTATTTTAATGAAACACATTTCTCTTCCATGGGTTATACCATGATAACATTATTTGAAGACCGAATTTTTTTTCTATTGGTCATTCATAGTGAAAATAATTAAGTGATATGAAAAATCATCGGTTATTATATTATTAATGTTGTATCAACTTTTGTCACACATATCTATTATTTTCATTATATTACTGGTGTGACCTATAAATTCTATCAACAAGTTGGGTAAAGATTAATGTTTTATGAGGTCAAAGGATACATTGGAGGTTATCCAATACCCAATGTGGGTACACAAGAGTTTATCCCAATTCCAAAAGAGGGTCCACTAGTGGTTATACTATTCTCCATGAATGATAATGGGAGGTCACCAATATAATTAAATGTTATGAAGGTCTCGATTTGTAGACTTCAAATAAGCTTTTCTTGGGTTATGTATATGCCCCAAATATATGTATTATAATAATATTATTTTCTAATGGATTATGTTTTTTGATTCCATTATGATCCACGTATTATGGATGACCATGGTTTATGGTATGACTCATGTTTATGATCTATGATACATGGGTTTTTTTGATTCATTATTCTCAGGTTTCCATGATCACATGATCATGTTATTTTGATATCTTCCATGTTTACCCTTAGAAAGCATCTAATATCACCATTTTTTATTTTTCCATTGCCTAGGATATTACAAATTTTATTATTTATGATGTATCTATAAAGTTTTATATATATGAAGAATGTTTTGGTGGATGATGAAGCTCACTTATAAAACTGTTGTTCTTGTGCCCATGTATCAAATGTCATTATACCAAAATTGATTATAGAATAGACTATAATGTTACAGACTGAATATTTATCATTTAAGATATGCTATTTATTTTTGATATGTTATGGTATTTATTGATTCATTGAGAATAATAAAAAATAAAATTAATTCATAAGGTAATTTGAATTTATGTTGGTGTTATAGATTAAGGCATTATAGAATGATGAGAAATGGTAATGCCACAATGAGGATATATCATGAATAATAATGAGATCTCCTTCACGATCACCTATATTTCACCTCATGTTAATATTATTCAATATTTTATTGTTATAAAATAGAGGAACGATCACTCCACAATGAAAAAGACATTGACACAACAATAACCTAAATTTAAGAACACCCAAATATAAAAATTTAGGATTAACACCATTATATAGGTATCCAAAAAAGTATAGTCACTCATTAAAGAATTAAAAAAACTCCCAGGGAACATTATCTATCCATTCATTATATAAAACCCATTCCCATCTCATGAAAAACTCTTCTACGTGAAGAATTTTACTATGAATGCTTCTTTCTCTCTCAATTCTCTCCAAACCATAGCCTAACCAAAAATAATGAATGTAATGTTATATTGATTTTTAAAACATTACATTAGATACCTCTAAAATAATTCCTATCCTAGATAATCAAATTCATTCCCAATGAAGAGACTAATAACTGCTAATCCCACCACACCATATGAGATACCTCTAAAATAGAATAAATCCATTACTAATGCATATATTCACATTTAAAAATATTAATTGATATCAAAATACCAAAAAATAATAACATCATTCATCATAATAAAAAGGTTCAAAAAAATTGGTATTTTGATTGGGCATATGCAACTCATATTCTAAAACTCAATCCACAGATTATAATACCTCAATAACTCATAATCCAATGCATTGGATCACCCATGAAAAAAAAATTATGCTAATGATCCCAAATATCTATCAACATCTCTTTGAATATTGATTCCCCCTTTGCATCAAAATCACCCCAAAAAATTAAATAGGACTAATGGAAATGATTTTGATGATTCTATTAAAAAAGTTAATTTACATGGATCTTGTTTATTAATTGTGATAGTGTGAACTATCATTCCACACCTGTGATGTACCCTAACACCTCAAAATAATTGATGAACTGATAATACATCACACATTTATGACAAGATATATACAATCATTGATAATAGGTATCTCTCTATGACATATTATACATAATCTCAAAATAGAGATGTATCCTCCTCTAATCCACATAAGTATTCTAATGGAATTTAATCGCATTTTTTCTCTCAAATAATCACTACATTGTTATTCATGCTCTGCTAAAAATTTTGTTTATAGACTATCAAAATCACTACCTTAGAAATGTACAATATGTTTTTTATGGAATACCATATAATTATTCAATTAAATCTATGCCAATCTAATAATGTAATATGATATTATAGGAAAACACCACCCATGATCGGTGTTTCACCCATGATTATAAACAGTTGAAGACAGATGCACAATATGCATCATCTATTGTCTATATGGTCAACTATATCTTACTAATAATCTAGATATTTAAAATAATACAAAGGTATATATGAGAAATAAGATCACTTAAGTTCGTCCCCAGAACCATGTTGTAAATTATGTACCTTAGTTAAAAATAATTATTGTTTTAATCACATGAATCCAAACTATCTCTCCTATATACAACATTAAAAAAACCTATGGAAAAATCAACACCTTCCATATTAAAAATAGTATGATATCAATATTATTTATATAATCACCCAAATACTGCAACTTATTCTTTGGGATCCAAGTGAACTAAACACCAAGTCCCTCAAAATGTCCTCCCACTTCTATCGGGGAACATTGATGGGATAATTCTTTACACCATGATAAAAATTATATAACCTCTCTTATTGATATACAATGTATCATGAATGATATTTCACCACAAAAAACATCATAACATTCCACATAAACAATTAATTCAAGGAAATATATGTCATTCAGATTTCTTGATAAACTACCAGGGGTGATCTATGAAACTCTTTACCAGCCTTGTCATACATCACCATCCGAACAAAAAAAATTCATTGAAATTATAAAAAAATGATCATCCTCCAACCACAACATAATGACATCGCAATTAAATTCATTATCATTCATTATATATACATCTGATCCTCCCACCTAAGATTCATTTACCTTCTACAAAAATGAGGATTTCATTTTAATATATGGTATGAAAACTCTACAACCAGTATCCTTATCGTCATGATGAATCATTGAATCCTCCTCCATAACTCCCCATCAATCCTTATAGACCAAAATATTGTCTCCCCCTTGACTTCCTTTTCATTTAATTAATAACCATATTGTAAAGACTCCGAAATTCCATACAATTTTTTATAAATTATTTAGATTTAGTAAGAGTTTGTAAAGATCGACAGCCTGTGTTTCTGAGGCCCGGAGCACCCAGAATAGAATTTTGAACATTTTTTAGGTATGTTCAGTAAATGTGAATGTGTCATTTTCAGTCTATTGAACTAGTGCTCAGATTAAAAATATGAGCTCACTAATGAATATTCAATGTCGGGATTCACTTAATAGAAGAATAACTTCGACTAGAAAGGGTGACACAAAAGGTTAATTTCATGGACTTTACAAAAAAAATAATAAAAGAACTGAAGATTATTTTTTTATTTTTTTTTCAACCATTGGACCAAATGTGGTGGGACCATGATGTGACCTCAATCCATTTAATGTCTTGGTTCTCTTTTTGTGTAACCTCACCGTTGGGGGAAAATAAATGAATGTGTAACCAAACCATTGTGATAATTAAAGAGGTTCATTAATTAAATTCATTAATCAATCTCATTAATTGTGCGGTGTGTTGATCCTATCCTCCCCACTATTTAATCTAAGATCAGGATTTAGTTTTGGGAGATATATGAGAGGAATCTCTGAAGAAGCGCCAAGGTCTTTCCCTCCAACGAAAAACAGAGGCTTAAATGATGAAATTAGATGAATCAATCTGGAAATTATGAATGCCAATGGCTTCAATGAATGTGGATTATTCTCCCACAACCGCGACATCTCTTATGAATCCGAGGTATGGTTTTTTTTAAATTCAAGTGATTTTTTTTCAATATATAATCCTAGAAAAACATGACAAACTCAGATTAACCAAAATATTTTAATCCTCAATTCGTACGAAATTTAGGGTGGTTGTTGCCTAGTTTTGAATGGTGTTATGTCTTTAGTATATGATTTTTAATCTCTCACCCTTGTTACATAGATAATGTGGTGGTCTCGGGCCAACCAAACAATTCCCATACCCTCCTCCATTGTTTCTTTGATTGCGTTGTTCATGGGAAACTAGAAAATATGGTGGAAAGGTGAATCCTGGAGCCACACGGTGTTGGAAGCATCCCAAGAGGCTAGTAGGCTAAATCTGAAGGGAAAAAAAGACCCCTTGAGATCACCAGGTTTCCCAAAGAAGTCTCATTGGTGCGACAGCGCTGATAACCATCAAGGAAGGCAGTGCTTGAAGACACCGTGGTGGACAGAAGGGGCCATCGTCCCTTTTCATGTCACATTGGTAGTGGGGGAGTAGCATCGTGCACCGCAGAGGGAGGTCGCGGCTTAGAGCAGTGCTGAGGGGGACCTACACCCCACCAGTCATGCTGATAGAGGGGGCAGCGCCACATGGTACAGTCGTTGAAAACATAATGGAAGAATGTCGGTTCATGAGGGGAGTCGACCCGTGTGAGACCTAGTGGGGTGCGCCAAAGCATGGAGGGCAGGGCTGGTTCGTGGCCCAGTGGGCCCAGCTCGATGAGGCCCAGCTCCCTCAGGTTGGGTCAGATGTGGTTCAAACCTATACCGGTTTTGGGTGACCCGAACAAGGTTGGTTCAGCTTAGGTCAAGGTGGGTCAGGTTGGGCCGAATGGGTGGGACCGGACCCAGACCCTTCTTTGACCTATACGCGCTTAAAATATCGTATCTCAAAAAATATAGTATTCTTGGATGAAACATTTGTGGCATTGGAATATGTGGAACAAGAAGGTCCTTTTGAGATACTCCAACTATGTTTTGGAGAATGTGGAAGTATGAACGAGTTGGATCGAACCCGAATCCAAATAGGATCTATGTACTAAATTTCATATATCTCACACCCCATGTGTTCGATTGACACGTCATCTATCTCTTTGGAACCCATATGACATGGTGGTGATTTGGGTTACTCCAATGTGGAACTTCATGTAATTTGATGTATGATTGATATCTTGTGCGGAAGAATCAACAGAGCTCAGGTGAACCGAGTGTGGGGAATCTTGTGTCTAAATGTCAATTGAAGAGCGACCCTGTGTGGATCAACATCATAGTGACCCTATGCAGATAGTTATCATAAAGAACCTATGGGGATCAGAATAATAGATACCCTATATGAATAACCATAATATAAACCATGTGTGGATTTTCAACATTGAAAATTTGTGTGAATCAGCATCATAGATACCCTGTGTGGATCAGTGTCCTACGACCCTATGTGGATCAGTAGTGTGTGATCATACATGGACCAGCCTTAGATAGGTTCATCGTGGATCATCAAATTGCGACCCTATGTTGATCAATAATGGAAAACCTTATTCTTGGTTCAGATGTAGAACATCCTAATAGAATACAATGATATAGCGTAAGACTAATCATCTTTATTCCTGATCACTGATTTGTATACCTAGTGTATGGAGACTTCTTTATGCTTTGTGTCTGAGGTCATTCATTTTGATTTTTCCATTGTGGAATTCTGGGAGACCTTTCTGATTTTCAGGGCCCCTACGATGTATTTTTATACACACCCCTGCATGGGCTTCGCCCTCACCTTATCTTGTCTTTTTGAGACTATGAGCAACATGGTTGTGAATTTAAGGAGCCAGGGTCAGGTGGTACACAAAGGTGATTGGCTGACATGGAGAGCTACAGAGACGAGTTGTACTTCCCCTTTAGGTAGGATCCTTGGTGGATGATCTAATGAGTTGTTTTCTATTGTAGTTGTATCTTTCATATCATCTTTTATTTTTACCACCATTACTTTCATTACACACTTTTACTAATGCAGTTTTACTACATTGATTGCATCTTGTCTTGTTCATGGATTGTGTGTTTGAAAGAATAATGGAATTTCCATTCAAATTTTATGGAAATTCCATTCTACTGGTATTCGCCAACCCCTGGCCTATGGAAGGCAGGCTTGATGTAGTCACATCTTGGGCCTCAAGGGACGAGTCATGACAATGTGGTATTAGAGGAGTGAGTTCTACCAAATAAATAATTATATAGTCTTTCCAATGGGGCAATAGTGTTATGTGTTTTGAGTGTGGTTTTCAATTTGGGGAGTCTAGTGTTGGTGTGGAGGTCAATATATCCATACACAAATACTCTAAATTCTTATTTCCATCTCGGTGCTCGAAAACACTGATTGCGTATGTTTTGGAAATGTTTTACTTTTGATATAATTTGATTTAGATTACCAGGTATAACTTATTGATCGTGGAGCACCTATTTATTTTTATGATTCCTCCGTATAGACATTATTCAAGGATTCTAGAGGTACTTCACGATGACATCCCACCGAGCAATGAGGCTTCGATGCAGGTCCCTCTTATAGAGATAACACCTCAAGGGGGTGCACCAGCAGCCCCACAACCCATTGGGTGGTACTTCCCACCAGCCCCTCAAGATGACATTGCACACTAACTGAACATGTTTTACATGTCACAGAGGTATAGGCCTTCAAGATTTCAGGAAAGGTGGATCCAAAATCATGCGAGGACTGGCCCGAGGCTATGGATAGAGTTTTTCGCCTAGTTGGGACACCAGAAGAGAAAATTGTGATCTTAGCTGCAAGTCTTTCCATGGAATTATAGGGAGATGGTGGAGCCTTATTCTCCATTTACATGACGAGGAGACCCTCACCTAGATGGACTTCGAGAGCCTCTTCATGGAAGAGTCCATTCCGGTGAGACTACGCTATGTGAATATCATGTAGCTCCAAAACATACATCAGGGCGACATAACAGTGGACCAGTACCTAGCGAGATTCACTAACCTCTCTCGCTACTCAACTAACATGGTACGAGACCCTCTCTTCAGGGCTCAGACCATTGAGAAGGGTCTCTGGTGGTTGATCATCGTGTCAATAATATAACTCAATCTCCCAATGTAGGCTTGAGTACTCGAGAGAGCATTGTTAGTGGAGTGTTTCTTAACTGAGTAGGAACCGACGGTGAGAGCCACCACCAAACGACAAGTTGCTGAATTATATGTGGAAGGTAGTAGGCCAATGACACAGTGGTCCATGTAGGCCAGAACTTCTGAATGATGACCAAATGATGCAGGGACAGAGGTGTGAAGCTCATGAGGTAGGGTAGGCCAGCAGAGGAGCAGATTGTGCTTCATGTGCAGTGGGCAGTGCCACATGGCTTGCTACTACCTGACATACCATACCAACAATCCACAAAAAGTCGAGGGACCTCTAAGGAAGTGGAATATATTCAACCGAGGAGGTCTATAAGGTTGTGGATGTCTCAAAGGAGCATGTCCTATAGCATGAAGTGGGCATTAATTTGAGGTTCTACCGCCACCACCTCTAGGGTGTCAACCCCTACTCCAGGGAGCATGCAGACAGGGAAGAGCTCAGCTTTTGGCTACTACAGCCTATGACCACAGTGCCCTTGAGATGATTAGAGATATGATCTATGTCTACTACAACCTATCTAAAATACTTATAGATACAGGTTATAGTAAATCTTTCAATGCCACAACTCTCATTCGGAGCTCGATGATTATGGTAGAGCCATTGGCATTATCCTTAGGAGTAGAGACTCCTACGGGAGGGGATCCGATGATTACACACATGTGTCAGCAGTGTTATTGTACTCTATGAATCTAGATCATCATACAGAATCTACTAGTAGTAGTGGCGAGGCCTTACGATTTCATAAGGGGTATGTACTAGTTTTCCATGGTCCGTGATTTGATTGACTATTTTAGGTGTGAGGTGCGGTGTGTCTGTGAGGATTGGACTAGATTTTCCTTCACCGGTGGGAAGGGAACCTTTTATGCTCAAGATGGACATTCCCAGAGGAAGTTGCAGTTAATCAATCATCATTTGGAAATCTTTACTCATGGTGCAGTTGACTATTGGAGTCTGAGATATCCTATACTGGTGGACCAGTATGATGATTTATTCTTTAATGATTTTTTGGACTACCTCCTCTTAAAGAGGTCAAATTTTTCATCAACCTATAAACTAGGACAACACCAATATCTACACCACCATATCAGATGGACCCTGTATGGATTTTTGAGATGTGGGTATAGTTGGAATACATACAGAGTAAGGGGTTTGTAATTCCTAGTGTTCCTCCTTGGGAAACCCAAATTTTGTTCGCCATGAAGTGAATGGGAGTCTGAGGCTTTGTGTAGATTATAGGCACCTAAACAAGGTGACCATGAAGAAATATCATCCTCTATGAAGGACTGATGATCTATTTTTCTAGATGATGGGGGCTCAGTGGTTTTCTATGATGGGCCACAGATCAGGCTATCATTAGCTCAGGGTACGAGATGAGGACATACTGAAGATGGCCTTCAGATGCCGGTATATCCACTTTGAGTTCTAGGAAATACCATTTTTCTGGACCAATGCTCTTATAATGTTCATGTGGTTCATGAACAATAAATTCTTTCCTTACCTTGATTGCATCATGGAAGTATTCATTAACGACATCTAGGTTTACTTATCAATGGAGGAGAAGCATGCCACTGACCTGTAGAAAGATATCGATACACTAAGAGAGCACCAACATTATGTTAATCTATCGATGTTATATTCCTAGATACTAGAGGTCCACTTTTTGGGACACATTATCTCAGGGACTAGAGCCGTAGTGGATCTGACAAAGAGAAATCCATTACTTGCTTGGGAGCAATCCTAGAGTGTGACCGAGGTGCGAAGTTTCTTGGGGTTGGAAGGGTACTACCGGAGGTTCATACCTGACATTTCTAGTGTTGCGACACCTTTTTCAGACTTGAATTAGAAGTGACATCCCTTCATGTGGATGGAGAGTTGCCAGCAGAGTTTTCCAGGAGTTGAGGTGGAGACTAACGTGTACCCCCAACTTGAGGCTACCTGAAGACGACATTGGGTATACAGTATACTACGACACACCAGTGATCAGACAAGGATGCGTACTGATCCAAGTGAGAGTGGTGATAAACTATAGCTCCTATATGTTGAGACAACACGAGCATAACTACGCTACCCATTAACTAGAGTTAGCAGTAGCGGTCTTCACATTGACGATTAGGTGACACTACCTGATGGGCGAACCGTTATATTTTCAACTCTGATCACAATCGTCTTAGGCGTATCTTCTCACAGAATGACCTAAAACTGAGATAGAGACAGTGGATAGAGTTCCTCCAAGACTATGACTTTGAGATAGTATACACTCTAGGGATGGAGAACGTGGTGGATGATTCACATAGCAAGAGGTTGGGTCATTAGATACTAAGTGAGGAAACTGAGTAGCTACCCGCGTTGCAGATATCCTTCGTGGATAGTGATTGAACAGCTCACCTATAGTCGATGAAAATTGATCCCCCACTTTTTCAGCGATTCATGGAGGCACAACTTGGGGACGTAGACTATGAGGCCCGACGTTCACAGATAACCACATGATAGGCTCCTGATGGATTTCTTGAATGTGGGGAGAATGTTTTCCACTTTTGAGGATTCACCATGGTACCAATGATGCTACGGGAGGTGGGGTTGAGGGATTTCAAAACATCCCATTTGGAAGAACATCCTTGAGTTGTGATGACGTAACAGGACCTCTAACATCAGTATTGGTGGTCAGGGATGAAGAAAGTGGTGGCAGGGTTCATATCATGATGCCTCAATAGTGAAAAATTGAAGGCCAGGCATCATTTACTAGTAGGCTATCCTCATTCACATGTGGTGATAGAATGGAAGAGGGATGGTATATCCATAAACATCATGATGGGGGTACCACGTACTTTTAGGGGCCACGATTCCATCTGGGTGATCATTGACCGACTCAACAAATCATTCCACTTCCAATCCTTTTGAGATCATGGATCTGTAGAGGTCAAGGGATGCCTATACGTATAGTTGATTGTATGAATTCATGGGGTGCCATTGAAGATCATCATTGATCATGATGCATGTTTTAAATCCCTATTTTTAAAGGGATTGCAGGAGTCATTCAGGACTCAACTTCTCTTGTGCACTACCTTTCAGCCTCGGACAGATGGTCAGATGGAGTGGACTATACAGACACTTGAGGACATGCTTCATGCTTTGTACATGATTTTGGACACATTTGGGAGGAAAAAATTCCACTGGTGGAGTTTTCATATAATAAAATTTATCTTTCCAACATTGGCATGGATCCGTTTGAGGCTATGTATGAGAGACCCTGCAGATCACCTCTATGTTGGACAGACCCAGTGGAGTCAGCAATTATGGGTCCAAAGTAGGTAAAAGCTACCAAAAAGAAGGTGAAGATCATTCAAGAGCATGTGAATACTGCACAGAGTGGACAGAAGTCTTATTCCAATAGGATACAGGGACCCTTGGAGTTTTAGGATGGAGACCGTGGCTTCCAACATGTCTCACCCCAACAAGGATTACAGAGGTTTGGCCGGGGTGGAAAGTTATATCTGAGTTTCATCAGACCTTTCTAGATCCATAGTATTGTAGGCGAGGTGGCATACTATGTGGCTATTTCCACTCAGATGCAATGAAAACATAACGTTTTCCATGTGTCCCAGATGAGGAGTTACATTCATGATTCATCTCACGTTATCGACATGAGTGGGTCATTCCTGGGTTGTCAATTCATTGGTGCGAGTTTGTTGGAATCACAAGAATGTGTAGGGTAGAACATGGGATGGGGAGGGTCAGATACATGTTCAGTACCCCATTTTTCCCATGTTTTGATGTATATTTTGGTGACAAATATCCCTAGGGTGGGGAGAATGTAAGAACCTAGAAATCCCCCCCCCCACACACACACACATATATATATATATATATATATAATTTGGGATTAGTATGTGTCTGTGATAATTGAAAAAACTTGTTTCCAAGCTCGGAGTGTTCGGAATTGAATTTTTAAGTTTTTTAGTTGGTGTAATTTTCTATCTTATGAACCAGTACTCAGATGAAACCTCCAAGGGCACCATCGAATCTGTATAGCTGAGATTATTTTTAGGGAATCATAAATTTGACCAGAAAGGGTCAGACAAAAAATTTAATTTACCAGACATTACAAAAAAATAATAAAATATCTAAATATTATATCATATTATTTTATTTCAACCATTGGACAAACAGTGGTGGGATGACAGTGCAATGCCCAACCATTTAATGTCTTGAATCGGTTTTTGTGTAACCACACTGTTTGGGGAAATTAAAAGAATGTGTAACCGCACCATGGAGAGAGTTAAAGAGGTTCATTAATTATACTCATTAATGAACCACATTAATTATGTGGTGCATTAATCCTATACTCCCCTCTATTTATTCTGAGCTCAGGCTTGGGTTTTTAGTGAGCTACGAGTGGAAGCTCTGGTGAAGCATTGATGTCTTAACCTTCAATGAAGAATACATACCTAAATTATGACGTTGGAGGAAACAATGTAGAAACGATGAATCCCGATGGATTCCACAAATTTATATTCTTCTCCCAGATCCGTGACATATCATATGAATCTACGGTAGTGGTTTTGTTTAACTTTAATTTATTTTCATTCAATCAATCATCCTTGAAAAACATGATGAATTTGGATTAACCAAAATAATTTAATCCATAATTCTTATGAAATTGAAGAAGGATGTAACAATATTTTTTAATGGGGTTTAGATTAATCTCTAGGATGTATGAACCATCACACTAGTTATATGGCTAATGTGGACGACGTGGGACAACTGATCAATTCCCGAACCATCCACCTTTGTTTCTTAGATTTTTTTCCTCATGGGAAACTAGAAAATATCTTAGCATGATGAATCTGGGAGTCATACAATGTTGGAAGCATCATGGGAGGCCCATAGCCGTAATTAGAAGGGAAAATGGACCATCGAAGCTCACCTGATGGCCTGTAGAATCCATATCGATGCTGCACCAGTGACTGGAAGCGGTGGCCGATGGCGGTGGGAGGCTCTCACTAGCCGCAGAGGAAGGAATTTCCTAAAGGTTCCATGACGGACATCAGGGGTAGCCCTCCCTTGCCCGACCACATTTTCAGCGGGCGGTGCACCGTCGTGCGTCGCGGAGGGAGGGCGTGACATCAAGCCACGATGAAGGGGGACCAGTGCCCTTGGTGTCACACTGATAGATTGGGTCGTGCCACATGGAACCACTATTAAAAACAGAACAAAATAATGTCCATTTGGGAGGGGATCCGACCCTCACGTGGCTCGGTGGGTCACACCCTACGAAGGTGACTGGGGACTGTCTATGGCCAAGTGGGCAGAGCCTACAGCCTCGTGGGCCAAGCCCGATGCGCCCCAGCTCGCTCGGGCAGACCCAGAAGTTTCGTTTGGGGTATGGCCGGAATAGGGTGGGACCCAGATCAGGTCTGGGTGACCAAAACCCAGTGGGTTCGGCGTAGGTTGGGGTGGGTCGGGTCTGTCTGACCGGGTCGAACCTGACCCAGACCCTTTTTCGATCAAGATTCATTTAAAAGGGAATATCTCGCAAACTAAATGTTCGTTTGAATAACCATCAATGGTACAAAAATTAATGGAACAATAAATTCTTTTTATATAACTCTACTTCAGTTTTAGAGAATGTTAAATTATGGCCGGGTTGGATTAAACTTGAATCCAACCGAGCCCTCAGTACTAAAACACATATAACTCACAAACCAGGCATCTGATTGACACGTCGTCTGTCACATTGGAACCCTTACGACATGGCAGTCCATTGGGATACTCCTCAGTGGGACTTTGAGGTAGGATATTCACAACCAATAGCTTGTGGATCAGATTCTACATAACTTAGGCGCACCAAGTGCATGGAATCCTGTGGCTGGAAGTCAATTATAGGGGAACCCTATGTGGATCAGCATCATAGTGACCCTGTGTAGATCAGAATCATTGCAACCATGTGTGGTTCAGCATCATAGAGACTCTGTGTGGATCAGCATCATAGCAACCATGTGTGGATCAGTATCATAGAGACTGTGTGTGGATCAACATCATTGTGACCCTGTGTGGATCATCATAATAGTGACATTGTGTGAATGTGCATCCTAGAAACTCTGTATGGATCAATTGTGAATGACCTAAAGAGAACCAGAATTATTGTGACCCATCATGGATTAGTGACATTTAACCCTATCTAGATCCACAATGGAACATCTTCTTCATTGTTCAGATGTGGAACATCCTACCAGAATAAAACGATATATCTTTTGACTAACAATCGTTCTTCCTGATCTTCGAGTTATATACCTGGTGTATGCTTACATTTTATCATGGTTTTGGTTTTAGTTCATGCTATGTGGTTTTTCCTTCGTGGAATTCTGGGAGACCTTCAAGGGTCTTAGTGTCCCTACTAGGTATAGTTATACTCACCCCTAAATGGGGTTTTCCCACACCTTGTCATCTCTTGTCCAGATGATGAGTACCTTGGCTGAGACATTAGGGTGCCAGGACCAGAAGGTACACGGAGGTGACAAGTTGATGTGGAGTGTTACAGATCCATGTCGTACCTACCCTTCAGGTGGTAAACTTAGTGGATGATCTCAAGAGGTATTTTCTATTGTAGTTGTATCTTTCAGTTGGGCTTGTATTTCCTCTCCCTTTACTTTCAGTACACAACTTTATAACTGCAGTTTTTCTATGTGGGTTTTCATCTTGTCATTTTATTGGGTTTTTAGGCATAAAGAAAATGATTTCCTAATTTCAGGGAAATTACTTTCCGTTGCTAGTCTCCAACCCACGGTATATGGAAGGAGAACAGGGGATAGTCAAGGCACGGGCCCCGGGGGACGGGTCATGACATACATAACGATTTCAAAGGATGTATGTGATCTCAATGACATAGTACGACCAAGTTAAAATATAATACATGTTATTGTGAGATGTAAAGACTATAAACCAATCAATAATGTGGTAATTGCTTCACAATATTAGGGGAAAACCCATTTTAGGAAGCATATAATCATAGGCTTTATTGTTAATCTCATTATAACATAAATTCCAAGAACTATATGAGATCATTTCTAACTATTTCCACAAGACCCAAACTATACCATGAACAAAATCTTAATGGAATACCAACAATTAATATTCCATTCTATGGAAACCTAACAATGGGGCACTGATAATCATATACTTTAGGTAGTAAAAATCCTCTTAAGAACAAATGGTCCACTCAAAATCCTTATCATTCTAGGCCAATGCTATCAATAGTTCCATAATTCAAGAGAATTATAATCAAACCACATATAATATCTAATGAAACCATGGAATCTAAAAACCACTATAAAATTATTATGTGTAATATTAGAAAATATTTCATCAATATTCAAGGTATTTATGTCATGTTCTTACTAAGATACATCAAAAAAGCCCACTAGAAATGTATGAAATCTACACAAGGATATCATCTTGATAGTGTTGAAGGTGTCAGAGGACTTTTATAAAATCCATATAATGCCTAAAATTATATACTTCATTAAAAGATATATTGAGGATGTCCTCAACGAACACAACCAAAATATAATACAATAACTCAATAAATATAGACTTTATGAATCCCATGTATGAATTTTGGGCATTTTTTATAGAAATCAACATAACCATGAACTTTATGATCCTATAATGAAAAATGATCTTAATATTTGTGATATGCTTCACATTCACCTTCATATGATGAAATCACGAAAATATATTTATCATTAGAACCCATATAAATCTATTTAATCTATATAAAAAGTTAATTGCACTATGAAGGGGAAAATTTCATTTAATAGTCACACAATTCAAAAATTTATAGTTAATATACATTGTAATACTACCATCTTCCATATTTCATAGAACCATATGTGTTGTAAATATAGATGATGTAACAACATAATGGATAATTTGGAGAATCAGAAACTCTAAAATTATTTCTATATAATCTTCAATTTGAAAAATATATAATGAAAATAAAATAATATTGAAAAATTTATTTTATGATCATGAATTATAATTCTGCACTACTATAATAATAATAAATCATACCACTTCCTTCCTTAATAATTGATGAATTTTAATCTATAATATATTGATTCTGAAAATCAACACATGCAACCACTACATTTCTGTTATCAAAAATATATTAAGTCAACCAATATAAAATCAGTCCTCACATATGAATAAAAACCAATAAATTGTGATACTATTGATTATTACAAATCAAGATAACAAAGATCTGTTTGTCCTTTGACATGTTCTCCATCTATATATCAATGTATAAACAACGATACATTTCCATGAGGACTCAAAAAAATTCATTCTCTATAACCGATCATCCACATTCTAGTTAGATATATAGTGATCAGCCAGATCATCCTACATCACCTATACAACCTAAAAAACCCACTTACAGTGAAAAATTACTATCTTTATAATCATTGTGAAAAATATACAATCATGGTAGAATAAAAATACTTTGAGTATCAAAAAATTAGATTTATTTTAATTTCCCCAAAATCACCACAATTCATATAGTGGGATAATGAAAAATGATCTATTTACCCTTTCAAGGTATGTATCATCAAAATAAGTACTATATAATCATGAGTGTTTAGTAATCACAGGGTCCTTATGTGAAATCGCACAGGCCCCAAATCACACATGTCATTCAAAATATCCCTTTCTACTTCCTACACAATGTTTTAAAAATATTCTTCCTTACCCAAACTAATGGTATCCTCAAACTCACTAAATTATAATCATATTTCAAACTATAATACATAGATTTGGTATAAATCTAGTATAAACCACCCCCATAGGGAACCTCTCGAGATATTTTAGGGAATAATATAGTGATCTTCATGACTTATCTCTGATTATACATGGTTTGTAGACTAGAACAGAGAGTATAAAATATGAATTAATGTGGCATTTCCATTATAAATAAGTGGAAAATATATATAAGTATTCCACATATCAAGACCATAATATTCAATGATAATCATATCCCTTAATACATGAATGTCAGATAGAAGGCATATTCACCAAAATAAATTACCAAAATATATTCATACCACTGTATCACCAACCACATGTCAATAATTTGATATAGTAGTATTTATACAGATCTCCAAACTTTCATAGGAAACATGTAAAATATTATTCTTGGGGTCAGAATACATGTATACTCATTTTTATCCTCTAAAAATCCGCTTATCGTAATATGGATGAATGATAATACTTATTCAGTGATCAAACAATAGAACCAACACACATATGAAAGGATATTTTATCACATGACCACATTAGAAATAACACTTTCTATATTAAATAAGTGTATAATAACATAATATATTATGAATATATCATATAAGAAGCTTATATCAACTTCCCCATTATTTTTTGTTTCTCATGCTCCAACAGAAAACATTTTGATGCTACAAATATATTCCACATTCGTCCTATATAAGATCATATCTTACACAATAACCATTTCACACACCACAAGAATATTATCATTATTACACAGCCACCACCACCTATAATGTCCCAATCACTTATCATTTTTCTACAATTATTGGTTATCATGATCATGAAATAAATTAAACTCATTCTCTAATCATTTCATGTATAACCACCCCAAAGTTCATCATCCCAATAACACAAATAAGACATTGTGTATATCATATATAATAACTAAAATCTAACTAAACATATATTCTTATACCAAATATGAGATATCATAAAACATTATTAAATTAATAGAATGGATATTAGATAATTAAATCATACATTCCCTCACCATTCATGATGTTTGGATAGAAAACCTAGAACATAATTATTCCTAGGGTTGGTGAGGTTATCCCAATAATGTGGGATACATGATAAATTTAATGTAAAATACATCATATATATATATATATCCCCATAAAACATTATAGACTATGGTTCATTCAAAAATAGAAATACTAAACCCATCACAACCACCACCCAACTACTTCCATAAACTACCAATAATTTTTTATTAACAAAAATCACAAAATATCCCCAATTCTCACACAAAAAGCCACAATAACCATTCATAATTTGTCAATTAATATCACCATTTATTCTTTTATTTATTTTCCATTCACCAG
Source organism: Viscum album (assembly GCA_963277665.1). Classification (NCBI taxonomy): domain Eukaryota; kingdom Viridiplantae; phylum Streptophyta; class Magnoliopsida; order Santalales; family Viscaceae; genus Viscum; species Viscum album. Next base: position 644,583,652 of record OY728121.1, on the reverse strand, counting down.
AAATATGAAATTAATTTTTTCATTCATTTTCATATTTATTCCAACTGTTACCCATCATCGTGTCCATCATTCAATATTTCATGAAAATCCAAAGATTTTACATTTTGGAATAACAATCAATATAATATTAATCTTTTTTTATGTATATTCCAATTCCATTCTACATCTTAATCACATCATCTCATTATACAACCAGCCACCAAATCAACTTCAACACATCCCACTCTAATAACCACTATGATGCTTTTTTTCACCCAAAAATTTTCCTCTATCAATTTCATCCTATGAAACAACATCCTCTCTTCCAAAAATAGCAACAAACCATGACACATACTCCATAACACATTATATATTTATAGTTCGCTATAAATAAAGACATAATCCATCTCATTTCAATCATATTAATGACACAAGGAAATGACGTTTCTAATGACTCAAAAACATATTAACCAAAAATCCTCTATAATTGAATTTTTTATTCATGCTTATATTTTGATTTAAAATATCTGTCAAAAGAAATATTACATCATTTTTCGAATCCACGCAACAAGTTTTTTATTATCATTACATAATTTACCTATATTAAATAATTTTCCATCAATTAAATCATCAAATGGCCTATGTTTCAAAAAAGCATCCAAACTCATGTGAATGGGAAAAATCATCCATAAATCAATTAATTAATATCCTAAAGACATCAATTCATATTTTAATTACACTATACCATAATTTTAATTTCAATATTATTAAATGTATTTAACTGTTTAATGCTTATTATCCTCTCAATGAAAACAATATCCTGAAATATCCATAATTTATAAACAAATTTAAAGTATAATTATAAAATTCCCTCCCTTAATTAAATCATTCAAACATATGTACATAAACATGGTGATGAAAATGATCAATGATTAAGGTCGTATCATAAAATCATCAAAGACATTTAACATAATGATCTTCTCATTAAATATGTGTACCAATGACAACTAACATGAAAACTAGAAGTTGTCACAATTCTAGTAGGGAGAAATCTATATCAATATCGAAGATAAATAAGGATAAAATCCCATCAGATCATGTGTGACTAATCAATTAATTATATTAGTCAAAATGTAGAGAATTTGGGTCATGATTATCTTTGAAGTAAAATTGAATTACTACATTATGGGGAGGGAATGAAGGAAAAACTGATTCAATGGGGATATACAATTTATATGGATATGGGAAATATAACATAAACATAATTATGAGTAATTGAAAATTCACATTGTCTATCTCAGTTAAAGTACTATGGTTTATTAAACATCAATATATATCTCTACTAATTCAAATATTAGTAAATATTTTAATCTGATAAAACCATGGATGGTTAACACCATGACTAAACACCCATGTGAACAATGATATTCAAAAATACAGAACCCCCAAATACAGACCATCAAGTCATACATAGTAAGTGGTATATCCACACCATGATATTCACTCATCATAATTAATAAACATCCTCACTCCCATAGTCATCCCATTAGGTTGTAAAACTAATGTTAATGTCATTACACCCACGTCCACACCATGGTACAATTCTTCCATTGAATTATACTTTTCCTTCATATGGTATATACTCCCATGTTATTTTATTGTTTAATGGGTAACCATTACATTAACCATAGTTCCATATACTATAGGACATAGTGGTCGTATGGTTTGAAGAATATAGTACGTGTTTCCTTCCATTACAACATTGTGGCCCATAATAGTTTGGTGTGTGGTAAAAACCAAAGAATATAATATCCTAGACAACATACCTAAAACAACCTCCTATTTTGTGTATACCCTACCACCACCATTTCTCATTACATGTATGCCTAATATATCGATCTTCTTGAAGAGGTGTCCTAACTAGAATCTATATTCTTATTGTTATTCCATGGTGCGCATATTCAATTGATTCTGTATGAAGTAATTGTGTTATGGACCTTCTCCTACTAGTTTATTATCATCTTGTATCATAGACAACCCACTTGAATATTAATAATGCCACACCTTATAAATCCACTAAATTGGGAGAACCCTTGATTTGAACCCTTCTATGATTCCTAATTGTGGGTTTAATTTACCACAAAGGTAATCCCCACAACTACCCATGAGAATCTCATACTACATAAGGAATTAACAAAAAACATTGTAAATTCTCAACAATCCTCTCACAATATACTATAAAACCAAATTAGATAATCTAATGGGAAATACTTAGTCAGTTTGTTACATATTTTTTTGTGATTATTTTCATCAATAGTTATTTACCATGATACTAAGAAAAATAAATTCAATTCCAAACAAAATTATAAATTCAAAAAATAAATAAATGTTTTATATTATATTTTCATTTATAATTTATATTTATAGTGATCATTATAACAAAAATTTATAACCAATTACATAATAACAGTTATTAAACATTGTTTTTAGTTAAGATAAACTTTATAATAACTTCATCTACTCAAACATTTAATTTCCATTCGAGATATATTATGATGATATTCTTGATATATTCAAAGTTATTTCAATTTGATTTCATCTTTAATTATATAATATAAATTATATTTTCTCAATTATTATATATAATTAATAATTAATGATAACATTTTCTTGTGACTAATTCAAATTATTTACTTTTTCATGTGTTTATAATAATTGTGATCAAATTATTGACCCATATTGTTATCATGTTTTGTTATGATAAAAAGTATTTTATAAAAAAATAGATACCATGGTTGATAAAAGTGAGTTCTCTAGAATTATTTTCATAGCCCACTCATAATAGATATTTTTTCAATATCACACTCTATGGAATAATGAAGTTTCTACGAAAAACAATCCTATCGTGTAATGCATTTAAATACAATTGGAATTTTATAATAACATTACCATTATTACCTTTAGATTTTTTAAATTATTATATATATTAACCAAACCATTAATTGATTTTAGTAAATTATATCATCTCATTAATAAAGAGAGTGAATATAAATGTGTTATAAAAAAATATTTATTTAACTCTTGCAAATCAATCATTTTAATATCATCATTTTTATTATTTCTGGTCAATAGTATTTTGTGTTGATTAGATACCTAATCACTGATATTGAAATATAATAAAACTATTAATTTTTAGGAACATCCGAGACTATAAATATTCATTTTATGGAGTTTTTCTATTTCTCACTATTTAACGGATTTGTAGTTCAAAAAAATTAATTAATTTAATTTACGATTATAGATTTATGGTTGGGTTATTTTATCATCGGAGAAGTTATACCTATATATGGTTTATTATATTTCTCTTTTCATCAGGTAGCTTATTTAATTAAAACAAAATGGTTTGGAATTTTTATGCCATCAAATTAGATATGTTATTTGAAAAATCATTTCTTTTCAAATTAGATATATTATTTTCATGATTATACCTATTTAAAACCATTTTAATGAACATTAAATTGTTATTTAGAAAAATAAATCATATCTATATTATAAATAATATAAATTAATAGGAACATATAATTAATAGTGTCAACAAGAAATATATAATATTCAACAACATAATATACAATAAAATATAGGATCCATCATCTACATTTTTTTAATTATAAATTTTATATTATACAATGAATATTAATAATCATAAAATAACTAAACCACATATTGAAACTAATATCATAAAATTTAAATCATAAATAAAATTTTAAAACATTTCCATAAGAAAAAAACATCAATTCATATAAGTTCTGAGAACCCAAAATTAAATGGTTTAGTGTCTAAAGAGATTAGATACATGTATATAATTTTCAAAATAATTACATCTAACTATTTAATCATTAATTATAATATTTTTATAAAGACGTTAATAATGATCTATCAGGTCATGAACCCTAATGAATAAAAATAAAAATAAAATGTGTTATAAAACCGATCTTGGGGAAAATAACAGGAAAATAATAATAACATAATAAATATGTGATATGACTAGATAAGATATTATATCTTCTGATCACAAACATTGTACTAACATGGAACATTTATTAGGAATAATATTGATAAATTTACTAAAAATCCAATAACATGTCATTATAAGTGTATGTTAATGCACACTTCTAATACATCATGACGTTATACGTTAAGGATCACTACCCATTCCAAAAACATTACATCTACTTAAATATACATATAAACTATTTATTTATACGAGAATAAATAAAGATACACTAATAATGTCATAATAAGGCTCTGAATATGTGATTCAAAAAATAAATATATGATTAAAATTATTTTATATAAAATATAAATAAAAATTTTGGTAACCCAAAAATGAAATCTTGCTGCACATATAGTTTAAGATCAATAATATAATAATCATAAAAATTGAGTGGTTGGTATGAAATATGTATTTATAAAAAATATTGTGAAATTTTTATAATAAGACATCAAAATATGTTTTATATAAAACATAAGAGAGTCAAAAAAATAAGATATACTAATTAAAGAAAGAGATAAAACTGTAAAAAAATTCATAAAAAGTTTAAAAAGAATCAAAATACCTTATTTTACAACATTAACTCAAGTAAAATATAAATTCATCAATATACAAATATTATTGATTAATTAAGCAATCTGGAAAAAAAATTATGTTGATATAAATTATAAATAATAATTTATATTTACTTATTGTTTATCATGCCAAAAAATATATATAAAATTCCTTGATTAATGTATGTTATTATGGTTATAATGCTATTTCAATATATTATATTGAATATTTATTATTAATTTATCAGTTCAATAATATTAGATAATGTAATATAAAATTTAATAAAAAATTAGTTAAATTCAGACATTATATGGTTGGTCCATTAATAGAAAAATCTCAATTAATGAATGTGGTGTTACAAAGTATTATCAGTAGAGGTGATTTTTATTATCCTTAAAGAGTTGTTTTAATAAATAAATTTTAAAATATTTACATAGATAAATAAAATATAAATTAATAAAAAATCATCATTAATAATATTTGTTCATAATTTAATATATCCATAAATATCCATGAAGGTGGTGAACTCTTTAAAATAACATCGCCAAACTAGTCAATTATACGAAACTATAAATTTTTTATCTAAATGAAATAGTGAATAAATTATATGTTAAGATAATCTATTCTGAAAAAAAATACTTTTAAAAAATATTTTACTTTATTTAAATTCTTTATCACATTAAGAAAGCATTAGAAAATAAATTACCATTAAAATGAATAATAAGAATTATTTCCTCTTATTTGTTATTTAATATTTTTTATAAATCATAAGACTCGATGTCTTGTGTTTCATGAGAAAAAATATATATAATATTGATAAGATGTTCAAAAAAATTAATTTTTGTTACCTTTTGGGTAAGTTATTATTTTTAAATTGATAAAGAATGAACACTGGATGGGGTTATTTATAAGTGAGGGGATTATTCATTTTTAATATAAACAATTATATAAAAATAGAATAATGAAAAAACCTCAATTCCAACTACCAATAGACGATGGTTATATATATATACTAATATATAATATATAAGATCTAGTTTAGATGTCTTATGAGAGTATTCAAAAAAATATCATTAAATATTGTTGTAAACATAAATTAAATCATATTAATACATGGAATATGTTTTATTCCACTTTAATAAAATATTCCTCACATTGGAATCATAGTGAATTATTGTGAAATGGGAAAGAATATATTGTGGTGTGAGTAGACTCTCAATTTTGGGTGGCATATAATGAAAGATAAGACATCCAGAAAATGTTATTTATAATATTGTATAAATAAATAATGAAGTGAAATCCATATGAATGTTTACATGGGAATAATATATCCATTGGTAACATAATTATATAAAAAATTACTTTTATGGATATCAATAACGACTCTCATAGTGATTGAATGAAAAGTTTTAAGAATTATTAAGATGTTGTAAAGGACCCATTCCAAGATATCAAGCAAAAAAGGGTATGGATAAAACCAAATACATAAAATAGTTTATCTCATTAGAAATTATAGTACATAAAGGGGTTATATAATTAATGTCCTCATCCATCATATTTTAAGTACAATGCATCCCTGAAATGAAGAGAATTTATCAATAAAATATATTATAGTTTTCCTGAAATAATATCATACAATGTGAAGAATATATAATCCATAGTTATTTTATACAAGTAATAGATATTAAAATATTCAATATATCACAATTAAATGGTGTAAAATAGTATTTTAGATGAATATACACTAATAATTTAATATAGTATTTTATAATCACAATGTAATGGAATATACCCTTATCAAAGGAATTAAATGAAAGAAACAGTGTAAGTTATTCGGATATAACATTTTTATTAGTAGGAAATTGGTGTTTAATAAAATATTTTTTCACATAATAAGACAAAAAAAGTGATAGATAATCAACATAATTTTTTTGAATGTTTCAAACATATTTTATTTTTATTGGTATAATATAATATTAATCAGGAAATACATCTAGGTTCTCATGGATTGTTGGAAAAGTGAGCACAATCCAGAATACTGTTTAGTCTATATAAGACCCAATATAGGCACAACCATCTATATCTTCCACATCCTTATTTAGAAAAATCTGACCTCTTCAAAAAAACACATCCAAAATAAAAAAAATACAATGAATGCATTTGTATTTAATTAATGAATATTTTTAAAACATAAATGTTTATAAAATATAAATTCATATAAAGATAGTATAATGATTGGGTATGGTGATATATTATTCATATTAAAATATGAAATTTATAACATTGAAGCATGTTAATATTTCATAGTTACATGAAATATAATTGAATGGATTAAAAAATAAAAGCATATATGGGAAAAATAACATTTACCATGAATGATAGTTACATGTAAACGTGATAAAAATATCGTTGAATGTTAAAAACAGATAACATTAATTCTTTAGTGAGAGAAATAGTAGCAACCCTGCTCATTTATTTATGAGTGAAGTTGAATAGGAGGATAGTTGGGTATTTATAGCTAATAAGGTATATTTGTATTATTAATTTCAAGTGATATTCATGGGAAATGAATGTAATTGAAAATGAAAACCTGTTGGATTTACCATGGTTAAATAATTGTATTTGAAATAAATTCTTGGTTAATATTAATATTAATATGTTCATGAACATAAATAAGTTATTTTATCTTACTATTCCACGCAAAATTTATTTATTCCCAAAGGCATGTCTTTAAAAATAATTTTCTATCGTATTCAATGCATGTTCTACCACAGGGTTATAAATTAATTAAAATATTATTAAATAACATATATTTAGAAATTAATAATTTTTCCAAGGATTCAATAATATTATTTATTAAATCATTTTAATATCATAATGACGTCATAAAATCTATTGTATACTCATAAAATCTTTTACTACAAATTTAAAAAATTTATGACCAATTAAATTTATTAAATATTCATTAATGGATAATTTCAATTTAGTGATTCCAAATTTAATTACATTTTTTAGAAAATGATTATATATATATGCGAATATAAATAATTAAATAATAATCTTGGTGTATTTCAAAATCATATAATTGATGAAAAAAATTATAAACAAATAACTAATACATCGTATTTTTACTTGAAAACGTATGTGTATATATATTTTTATTTATTCACAAAACGAACATTATAATATAGTGGAAAATGGAATGGGGCTATAAATTTTTTTTTTCTAGTAAATATATTTATATAAATGTAATAAACCACAAATAAGACCAAAAAACAAGTTATGTTATTTTCTCTTGTAAGGAAAAGACTCTAACTAATAGTTAATAATACAGCAAGGATCTCCTCAAAAATATTTCATGGTGGATTATCATCTCTATGATGTATTTAATTACCATAGTTTATAATAACATAGAATATAAATTCATGACCCATATCAAATATCTAGAGGAGTTTAAGAATTTTGTCATACCCATCAAAAAATATGATTTTCTACAAATATTTGATTACCAATATTTTCATCAAATAATTATTGGTTAATATAAAAGGAGTAATTAAATGAATAATTCATATATACTTTAATTATTGATATATTCCAATAGAATAAAATTCATATAAATTTATTTCATGTATAATAATTTTTCAAATTACTCTGTGAATCAGTAAATACCAATTGCAATTTTTCATAATATATAATAGATTCTATGAAATAAAAATTCCAATAAGATATCTTGGGCCACTAAAAATGTGGATTCTATAAAATAGTATTGAATCATCAATGGAAATAATTATTTAGGAGTAATATAAAACAACATTGTAATGTATCAATTTTCATAATAATCCCAAAAAAAATATGAGGATTTCCCCATAATCTTGTTGACACAATGTAATTTGATAAAATAAATTTAATATTTATTTTAGATGATATAACATGATTTTTATTTAATTTTGTTTATATATTTTCGGTCAATACGATTTTTGAATCAGTCAACATACCGGTTTTTGTCAAATAAACATCATAATTATACTTCTATTACTCCATTAATTAGGTTAAGGGGATCTTATATCATAAATAATATATAATATAATGGATTATTAACATAGTAGGTCATTACATAATAATTTTTATATTTGTATGTTAAATCTCGTATAGGCTAGAAGAGGATTGAATAATCATACTCACGACATCAATACTAATAACCTAATTATTTTAACCTAGGGTAATATGAGAAAAATATATTCTATCAAATAATATTTTAATAATTGTTGTTACATCTCATTTCAATGTATTAGATTTTCTACAATCAGTATCCCTTTAAATAGGAACTTCATAGAACAAGAAAATTTTGTCATATAATGGAAATTAAATGTCAATGTATGTAGTTTCCTTATCACATTCCATTGTAAACTAATGTTTTTAGTAATTCATAAGTTTTATATAATTTATATCACTTTTAACATTATTATTTATAAATTTAATGGATGAAAGAGTATGTAGATTTCCATTTTTTGTAGAATATTCCCCGTCAAATATATCAATATTCAAAAAATATTACCACTATCATGGTTTATAAATGGACCCTTTCTCTCATAACGATAATGAAAATGATAATCAAAAATATTATTTTAACCCATTTCATCCATGAAAGGAAGTTGATTGTTTTTATATATGAAATCAATTTTATGTATTTCCTCAGTTGAGGAATGGGAAAAAAATTTTGAGGCTCTTAAACGAAGAACTCCACGATTTTTTTCATTAGAGGATATTTTTTTTGGAAAACTCTAACTCTAAAAAATTCATAAATTATAGATTAATTGGATGAATAGTGTCATGAAGTCTCAATATAATTAATTATTCCATATTTTTCAGGTTGAAGTGAATATTATTTTATGTAATAAGTAACACTATATGTATTTACTATATGAACATAGATCTCTCACACTAGCATGAAAATTCATTTAGGTTCCCTTTGTCATCCTAATCACATATTGAGATTTCAAATTCGAAAATAACGATAAAAAATAAAAGAAATTCATCCCATTGGCCTTCATAAATCTTATAGGGAGGATATATACATATATAATATAAGTATTAAGGGTTTTCTTATCAGGACACTATTAATGCACGAATCACTCACTTATATAATTTATCACATTCATTCCTTGGGAAATCCAACTGATTTCGCATTGTGAACCTATAATGTTAATCACTATTGACTTTACCATTATAACTATTATTATACCAGGATGGATTCTTTTTCTAATCTTCCTGCAAATATTTATCTAAGGCTAGTATGTGTCCTTATCTAGTATATTTTTAGCTTCTGTATAGGATGGATAGACTACATCATGAATATCATAATTTATTGTTCATTTTATAAAACTATTTACACTTTCATATTTACTTTTTTTAATTTCTACAGCTCCAATATATCTAAGCTATTGTGTGTTTTTATTTTTTATTTGTTTGATATTATTATCCAACTCAATAATTTATATTAATCATTGTTTTTTAAATCTATTTTACTATATCACAATATATTTATTAAATATTTCGTTATTCATATTGAAATTTTATAAGACTAATTTCATAAGAAATAAAAAAATATTATCTATATTTATTTCAACTATAATGGTTTATCAAAAAGTCTCTAAATATTTTCCCTTTTGATATAATCAAGTTTTATGTAATTAGTAAAATATAATTGATTTCATTCTTATAGTTTTCTTTAGTTATTTTATAATTATATGAGAATTAAATCATGGATTTATGAAATATATATATATACTTGATGTTTTTATTTCATTCATCAATGATAATGTACAAAATCGTAGATTAATTTCTATAAACATTCCAAATTTATCCATAGTAGTTCTAGAATTATACAATTCTATGAGTATAATATCCTTATTGTTCACTGATAACAGTATCTAGTGGAAAATTAATATCTTTCCTTTTATATTGATTGTATTACAATATATTAATATTGATTTCATTGGACTACATGAAATAATAAAAATTACCTTTGGATACCCTCAATATTATAAATATATATATATATATTTATATTTATATTGTCTAGTTAATTTCTCAATAGTTTTACACAAATTTTTCAATGTATTTGGACTATATATCTTGATACATAATAATTATTGGGTTTTTATGAAATAATGGAATGATAATTGATATGTATAAATTTATTTCCGTTGAACCAATTGATGATTTAGATTTTTATGTGGTCTAAAAATCACTGAATCATATGTTTTCAACCAACGAAATGAACTAGGGTTGTTGAAATTATCAAATTAAGTGAGTTCGGTGAAATTAAAACATGATTCTATTTTAAAGGGATGAAATTTAAGATATTAAATTGATATATGTTTATTTGTATATGAATATATTTAAACATTAAGTGAATGTATGAGGAGTTTTTCCCCACTGTAGAGGCACACTCCAACAAGCCATTACTATTTTGAAGTTAAGATAGTATAAGTTCCTTCCATTTTTATGTGACCACAAGAACAGGAATCCATCTATTTGTTTCTTATAAAAAAGTTAAAGTGTGGCACCATCGATATTTTCACTCTGCATTCTAATTTCCATATTAAGGACAATGTAACATTTTCAATAAAATGTTAACACTGCCTTACCATACCAATGTATTTTTTTCTCTGTAAATTACATAATATAATAAACAAATATCCTATACATGTTGAAAATGGAGGAAACTAAGAGAAATTTTAATTTAGTTTACATGTTACTATTTCCAACTCCATATGTGGATATTCGTATTACTAGTTTGAGGGATTTTTTTTGGGAGTGATCCAAATATACCATTAATAGATGCTCACATTCAAGAAAGTTGTATTTTTAAGGTATACTATATTCAGTATTCATAACCTACCACATGAGTATTAAATACACAACATATAACACTAGGAATGTCATATTTGATCACATTATCATTAAAGGTTATTTTAAAAGGTGAACGCATATTATGTTGATAGGGTATTTAATGCTAATACAGGTTAAACATTCATCAATAATTGAATCATGGTAACTTAACTTGCCACATTCTATTTTCACAAAATTATTTTAGTGATCACATGTTACATAAAATTAAAACATGTTATCTTTTGACCATGCATTATAATATTTTTTGGATAGTATATTAACTAAAATTCAACATTAAACTACTACACAATATGAAATCCTGATACATTAACTGATCAAATGTAGTATACCACATTATTACTCATCACTGACACTCTGTTGAATAAATTATTATTGTTTATTAAAATCTAAAATTTTTAGCATTGTTAATATCTAGTTTTAAACAAAACATTTATTAATTTCATATATATTGTAAATATTTTATGTAATTTATTTATTTCATAAATTTGATACCCGGGAAGCTCAGTTAGAGGCAAGCCTCAGACCATTTATTAAAAAAAGAAAAATCCAACAAGCAAGTACAACAAAATAAAAGTACAATTACAAATCATAGTAGTCAGACCCATCACCATTCCCATGATAGAGTTCATACTCCATAGTCGCTGATTCCCACACTGAGTTGTCGTGGTGCCTCAAAATATTAGCGTACTTCTTTCTACGATTTAACTTCTCTAAAGAGAGAAATTCCTTAGAAGACTGAATTTCCCAACCTTCCCTCCCCACGGAACACCTAGTGGTCATTGGCATTGGCAGATGACAATAATCCCTCCTCAGCCTTCTTTGTGGATGGGCAGTCATCTCTTCTTCGATGAGGTCAACCATCCTAGTACTACACTCACCCAAGCACTCTTAACTACAAAGTTCTATGAGATGTGGTTTTGGAAAATTTTAATGAGATTGAAAATTTAATTTAATTTAATCTTTATTCAGGTGTTTAAATAATATTTTCAATACATAAAATATTATATTAGGATTTTTATTTTTGTTATTATTTAATATATTGATATTTATTTATGGTAAAATTATTAAAACATATTTTTATATATTTAATGTGGTATGATAATATTTTAAAAAATTACTGTATACCTAAAAGTAGAAAATAAATTTAAATTTAAATAATCAAATATCCTGAAGGTATTTATCAATATTCTATTAACTATAATTTTAGAAATTATTTATATTATTTAAACATTATTTAAATTAGTTTTAATATGTTTTTATATTTTAAATTATGATGAGCATTTTTATGATTTTTCTCAAATGATTATTTTCTTTCTCTTAGAAAACTTTATAGTTTTAAATTGACTTTGATTAAATTGTTTGAGATTGGATTTTTAGTAAATAAAGAACTTATTTAAATTCAATGGAACGAATTTAAAGGATAAAAGTTATTGGAACATTATATTTTGAAAAAAAAATCTCGTTTACTAAATCCTTAAAGAATTGGTCAAACGTGATTATATGTGAAATATTTTTTCTATATTTGAGATACTTTTAAAATATGGTTTGAAAAGCTATATGAATTCTCATATAGTCATGATATTAAAATATTTTACATTACCAAAGAATTAGTAATTTGTATACCTTTCTGTATTTATCTACATTATCTTCATTTCTTTTTTCTATAACTCTACTTCGCTTATCTCACATGTGTTATCAACATCTTCATTATGAATTTATATCAAAATGAATTGATCATTTTCATTCATGGGTTGAGACTCTAATAATATAAATTATAGAGATTTTAGGTTCTGAATTATATAGTCCCAATGTTCTTTTATAAAAAAGAATTTACCCCAATTAATTTCTAGGTGTCATTTTTATTCGCCAACAAGAAAAATTAGTTTGTAATAAGATTTGTATTCCCCTTCTAATATAAGATTATTGTACAATGTATCTTTCACTATGTGGAGAGGAATATGAGTAGACTAACTCCACATGGGACTAAACTAATATAAAAAATTAATTGCGATCATTTATTTCATTCATTTATATTCAAAAATTAATTATATATATTAGTTAATTTTGATAGTTAATTTAGATAAATAATCTTTTTATTTTATATTTTAGTATGGTATATTAACATTCTCTATACTATATTCTATTATATTTTTTACCTAACATAATATTTTATTCTTCATAACATGAATCATCAACATTACAAATTTTAGGTATTTTGATATCTATTTTTTGTACCATGTTTATATCATATTATTTGTCAAAATAATAAAAAATAATGGTTCTGTGAAAAAATTATCATGTTATAACATTACATTGTTATTTTTTTGGAATATAATGTTCTCTAACTCTAATAATTTTGGATTAGAATTCCACAAAATTAAAGAAAAATATGTTTTTGGAACATGTGGAATCACCATAAAATTACGGAATTATGTGGGACTTATGCACGTTATTTGGAATCAAACATTTGTATATTAGGTATATATCAACTCATATGGAGATTCTAATTGATTTTCTATTCTGAAAAGATGTGGTCGTTTATTTAGAGATTCCAATAAAAGGTCCATTTAATTATTTTACTAGGATTACAGGGAGGAATTTTCCTTAATGAAGAGATTGAAGGGGTGTTTCATACAATTCATATTTATAGATTTAATAAATATAATAAAATTAGGTTGGATATGTATTCCTGATTAATTTTGTAGGTAATAAATCTTAACATGATTTCTCACTCAAGGATGTAGATTGTGAATTTTAAAGATTTACTCAAATAATATAACCCAATTGTGTTCTTGGTATTAAAATCACATCATGAGGGTAATTGGTCAGATAAAATATATTCAAACATGGGGGTTGGGCTATGTAGTAAAATTTGGTCCCCTTCGTCATATAGTATATTGAAAAATATATTTATTTTGATATTTTTAAAAACCATTTATACTATTATTTGCAATTTTATTTTACTAGGATCTAATGTATTACCGTCGAGTGATATATTTTCAATAATTATATTACTCATTAACAATAAATTAAAATTAATAGTAATAATAATAATTAATTATATATTTATTTTTTTGTATTATATTAGACACTTATGTGTATAACATTTACATTACTATTACAATGATCATATTTGGTTTTTTATATTTTAATGGTCTCCTTTCCTTTGTAATGGTCATAATAACCCTTTTAAATACACTTCATTATATCGTCACACGTCATTATCCTATTTACTAAATCGTATATATTCAGTTGAATTTAATTTCATTATATCAAAAATATATATTATATATTTTTCATTATTTATTTTGCATTATGATCATCTAGAGTTCAAGAATTTTTTTGGTTATGTGTCTTTTTATATTTACTACCGATTTTTGTCATTATTATTAATGTAAGGTTCTAATAGATACTAAGATTTATTATGTAATCAAAGGAAATCTGTTTCTAGTAATATAAGTATATATTATAGTATTTTCTTAGGTATTACATTAAAACGTCTCCACAATATAATACAAACAATTAATATTCTATTCCCTTAATGATCTATGTTGATAATTATTCTACATTACTTCATCATGAACCTATATTTATTCATAAATATTTTGATTCCTCCCATTACATTCACCACAATCATTATTTTTTTTTAAAACAATTTCTCAGTAGTTTCATAAATCATGATAGCCAATATATTATAGGATTATAGAATATCAAACTCTATTTACTCAATAGTTATTTTTTTATATTGTTCTATAATGTATGTTCATAACATTGAGATATATAATAAGTTGATAAATTTATAGTGGTTATGTTTGAAAGAAAAATGGAAATCATACATATATAAAATACTACTTTTATTTTTTTTCTAGATAATCCATCATTTTAATTAGGTTAAGAGGGTATCTATAATGACATAATTATAAATAATATATAGATTGGTGTGATATATGATCAAATAAAAATTAAATAAACCAAATAACCAAAATATAATATCTCATTCCCGATATCATGTCTTACATCCATGTATTGATAGTTAATGTATATATTACTTCAATTCAATCCCTTGACTATTTCATTCTTAGTTATCGATTAATATTTTTAAGTGATCTAACACCTGATCCCTTCATCTATAACGATCTCCCTATACCTATTTAACCTCTCTATCTACCTCCATCATATCACCCTTTATTCCATGGTGATGCATTCGTGAAGTCCTCATCCCCTTCTTGAAATACCAAATCCTTCCTCCACCAATCAGTATAGATTTTATACCTTATTTTAACTATATTGATAAGATTCAGGAGAACATATACAATCATAGTTGTATCCAAAACATGCTATTTACCTACTAAATTTTCTCACCCACATTATTTATAAGGAATCTGAAATTTTCAATGATATTTGTTTTCTCAAAAAATGTGTGTAATATTATATAATATTATACCCATAAAAAATATATAGGCACCAACATAATCTTATATCATTAATAAATATCATAACATTAGCCATTTATTAATCCAATGAAATTGAAAAACATTACAATTGGGAAAAAACTGAATCAAAAAACTAAAATTGGAATGTATGGATCACCCTAATATTCTAGAATCATTTCCACGATGACCAATTCTATAGAAATGATATAAAATGTTATTAATCTGAAAACATCTTAAAAAATAAAATATATCATTATGAGGAATTGTAAATAATATTTAGTGAAATAATAAAGTGGTATTTATGTGAAAAAATGTGACTATTGGAATAATAAATTTATCATTAGTCAATAAAAACATTGGTCTTTAGACTATTGAGAACTATACCGATTTTGTAACAGTTTTAAAATTATTATTACTATTTATTATTAGTAATAATCAATTTTCATTCATTTAGAAAGGAAAAATGACTTCTTCATCTAGTAGGGTCATTCCATCTAAAGTCTATTTTTCAGAACTAGTATCGGAGGTAGCATTATTGGGGTTCTCCCTTGTTAGGTCACATATTGTGCTTCAAAAATGAGGCATGAATGAATTTTCATATGGTTGAAGTTCTATTTAGTGGATATTACCATATGGTATGTTATCCAAGTCACCCCATGAAACTACCACCATCATAAATCTTTCCATTTGGGCTTACATTGGTGTTACATTGCATTACATAACCAGGCCGATATTAAATAATGTAATTTTTTGTATAAATAAAAAGGCTATTCCATCAATCCCATTTTGAAAATAATTTTTTTTAAAATTTTTTCCCTTATGTAAGTATTATTTGATAAACTAATTTTAGAATGAATATAATACATAAATTTATTCATTGAAAATATATAATGTTTTAGAATAAACTAGTGTAACTAAATAATTTTTTTCAGGAATTTTTTTCTTAAAACACAATAAATTTAATAGAATTGTAAACAAATTTTATAACATCCTAGGAAATATTATAATGTGTTTGAAACATAACCATATCTTAAATACTAATATTTATTAGTAAATAAGAATTTTTATATTTAAAAGTTAAAATTATCATATTTAGAAAATTATTTTGATAAAATAAATATTATATTTGAAATCATCATGTTGAAATATGTTTATGGTGAATTTTGGATAATTTTTTTAAATGCTTTATTTTTCATAGTATTGTAAAAATATCTACTTGGGAATTATATTTGATATATGAATTTATTTTAGGTCAATGTTATCTAAAAATTAAAGAACATTAATTTAGTAAACCTATGTTATTTTATTAATATTTTTTATTTTAAAATATTTTAATCAATTTACAATCATATAACATTCATTAAAATTTATTAAATAGAATATTGATTTATTAAATCCTTTTATGTTAGAAATCTATTTTTCCATGTCCAATGAGTTATTGAATAGTGGTTCCCATTTTAATGGTTTAAAATATCAAAAAATTGGTCTTGGATTTTCAAATTCATGAAAAGAAACCGGGTTAAGATAATGATTTATCATTTTATAAAAAATTGATTACAAACACTTATATAGTGAAATTATTAATGTATTCCTTTACTTTTACTATAAATACCCACCAGTTTCAACTTTCCCCTTCACTAAAAATCAACAATCCCTGATTTTCTGGTCACATCGTCTTAATGAGTACCCCTATGGAGCCCATAATATCCAAATGATCCATCCTCGAATTTTAAAAACAATACATCAACTAAGTAAATTCTCATCAGATTCATTTCCATTCAAGTATTTATTTTTTTGTGCTTCTTCAAAACGTTATGTCACATATTATTTTATTTTTTTTCATACAGTTAATTATAAAATAATTTTTATCCATTGTAAACCATTGGTCTCTCAAATTGTACCATTATCTAAATCAATAGTTTATACAAGTCCTATTGTTGAAATTGTGTCTCAAATTTTCCCCCTTTAGATAAAAATTACTATCTTGTTAATAATCAAAACTTTTTATTATCCATGTGTACTTACCTACATGTATGTCTAATTTATTAATAAGGTTATTTATATATAAGTCACTCACATTCACATATCACGTTTTAAATATGTTGTTATGTTCAATCCACTAATAGCTTACATACACATTACTTTTATATGATGCCCATAAATTATTATTTTCAGGGTGATGAAAAAAATATCTATTATTATTCATGTGATTCACATGAAATTATATCATATGAAGGTTGTTCGGTGATAGTGATATAAATTATTGGGTGATGAATTTAATCTCTATCGATGATATTTTTATACTTCCATAGTGAATAAAAATGGTAATTTTCATTTATGACACCTTGGTTATAAACCATAGTGATATTCCGATGAATGGTTTTATTTTTCATATGTTGGCACATTTCCATGTTATGGTGCATGTTATTTATCTATGATATAACTAACAATATATTATTTATATTTCAACTTCACTGATCATAATCAAATTTATTGTGTCTCGTGATCTCATAGGAAATGTCTCCCATTATTATTCCATTACATGGATTCAAGCTGGCACCAGAGTTTTTTGATTGTCCATAGGATATGAGATGTTATAAATGTAACTTACGATGAATCCATGGATAATCATGTCCATATTATTGGAAGAAATTTTTACACGTTCTTTTATAATTATCTTAATTTTCATGAAAATAAAATTTAATGATCCCATGTTTTGTTCAATGTAAATAATAATTAATTTAAAAAGAATGAGGGATGTCTTATATCTATTTAGGGAAATTTTTAGTAATTTTATGAAATTGGGAGTGAAATACATTATTACGAACATTAGGTATAATTCCAAATATAGGAAAAAACCTAAATTCTAGGTTATGTATTAAGAAAGTGAAATCTATGAAATTTAATCCTCTTATGGCTACTAAGCATTGATGTGCATCTGATACATTTGTACTAGCTATAACAAACCTTAATACACCATATTGAGATTTACTTGATCTAGAAATGGGGCATGAAAATGGGCCTTACTATACACATATTTTGACACTCTCGATATAAATGAATGGATAATAAATTTTTTTGTCAACAATGATGAATGATATATATAAAATATTTATCTGTTATTATTGGATATTAATAAATATCATATTTAATCATGATCATTTAAGACATAAAATAAATTTATAATTATAAATTCTTTAAGAAAACATTATTCTCCCTAAAGGTTTTTTATTTTTTATAACAATAATAAATAAGAGGAACCATATAAATGATGATTTAAATGGATGTTCCAGTGATGACCTTAGTAAAATAAAAGAAGATAGAATACAGAACATCATCAGGATGATGAATCAAATCTAATGATTACTAAATTCAGATATGAAACATGTTGTTTGACTAGAGTCACCTCAAAGGGTGAAACAAGGTATTGAGTCGTTCATGTGCCAATGACAACCTTTTTATCGATCAACTTACCATATGATTAATTAAAAATGGATTACCTAACAAATATCCCTTTTTTACTCATCTATTTAGATCTAGAGAATTTTTCCCTCTATATATATAGATTTGAAGTAGATTTTGATCTATTGTGGACACTAATTTGAAAATTAAATCCATGAAGGGAGACCGATACTATGTACAAGGATGATTTTATGGGAATTTTTTAATAAAAATATTCAACATTAAATTTAAACAGAAATAGAAATAGAATCTCATGAAATGGATAAATTTGAAAATAAATCATCATGAATCTATTAAATTAATTTTACTTAATTTTCATTATATATGTCTGACATTTTTGTGGATCCTAATAGAATGGTTGATATGTTAATGATGGATAGAGGCCCCATAAATAGAGGAAATTAGTGAATGGATCCTATGAAATATATTAGAATATTTTGTGGATTTATATGAAGGTTTAAATGAAGTTTGGTGAGATGTAGTGGTCATAAAGTTCGAATGAAAATAGTGAATTTTATTGAGAATCTAGGAGAAATATTGATCATAGATGAGGGGAGATGAATGTTAAGATTTCCATATGAAAAAATTGTCGGATGAATCATTCATGGGAATAATTTGTTATTGTATAATGTTGAACATTTTCAGAAGAGAAAATAATATATCAGGGAACAATCATGGTGAGGTTTAGTATCATCATATCAACACTAATGACAAAGGGTAGTAGGTTTATACCAATCTTGAAGATTAATTCATTGCGTGTTGAATTCATAGGAACATATCCAATAAATTCCCAAATCATAAATTAATGAGGGGAACCCTTATAAAATTCATAATAGTAAAATGTTGAAATATTGAGTATTTATTATCGCAACATGTAAATTAATGTCTATAAATTATGTAGTGGTAGGTATAATTGTTCTTCCCTCAATGCTAGAAAGTACATTGTTTGATTCTTTTTCTACACATTACATCATTTCATTCATTATTGCATGTAATATAGAATAAATAACCAAGTATATAGATGAAGATTTATCAATCAATACACTTTGATTGAATATCCTAGCAACTAAAAGTGTGTAAAATCTCATGTATTTAACATCAGAGATTGAAATATCCTCACAAATCTTTTATTCATTATCATCGTAGAATCTGAAACTATTTTATGGACGGACTAGATATCAAAGTATAATTATAATAACAAATTTATCAAAAAAAATTAGATGTCATGAATAAACAACCCTTAGTTTTTTTTAAGGCGAAATAGTATGTCCCATGCATGATCCAGAAACCCCTCTCATAGCCATATTTATATAGATGATCGAGGATGAGGGAGATGGATATGAATGAATAAGGATTTAAAATGTTGCCGCCATTATTGAATACATTATTCTGTTTTATTATGAGGGACATAAACCTCCACTATAAATATAGGAAGAGTTATCTATTGAACTAATACAGGGATCCATGTTAATATTGAAGACCTTGTATATAATAAAAAATGTGGAGTTATTATAATTAAAGTAAAAACATATTTTTCTTATAGATAATGGATTTATTTGACCATGAATACTCCATGGGTAGAGATTTTTCACATTGTAAAGATTAAGGATGTATCAATTTTTCTATTAATGGATTAAAATTAATGTAATGGGATAACAAAGAAGTACATGTACCTTCCCATAATGATTGATGATTTAATTGTCCATAATTTTGGGGTTAATTCTTATAAAATATTGACGTATGACCAAGGGATCATCAATTGAGTCTAAAGAAAATATATTTCAAAATCATCCTTCTAAATAACATTTTAGAATTATGAGTATGATATTATTCCCTAACTAATGTAATATTATCCTAATGTATTCAAAGATATTATAGATATATTAATTAAGCACTACATTGATATATTTATGGTATTTTTTATAAATTATAACGTTATACATTTCATATGTTTCAAGGAGAGTGAGGATTATATATGGGATATATTAAATACACTGATTAAGGATACACTATTTGAAAAATACCTAAAATTTGAATTCTTTTTAAAACATGATGCATTCGTGAGGCACATTATAATAAATGAAGTATTATCAGCTTATCCTACCATCAAAAAGGATGTATATGAGTGGAATATTCATAAAATAATACATAATATTCATAGTTTCCTTGTTTTATAAATATAATATAGGATCATCATGTAAAATAATTCATGACATCCTAACCCACTATCCATGTTATCTCAAAAGGAAATATGTTTTCCTAGATGAAGGAGTGGGAATAATGTTTCCTTATACTGAATATGAGATTCGTTACTGAATCTATGTTAACTCTTCCTATACCATATAACAATTTTGTATTTATATCATTATGTCCATAAATTATCTTAAGTGTTTCCTAATGTAAAATTATTGTGTGATAACATATTCATATCAACAGTAAATGCCTCATGTGATGATTTAGACAACTCATTACCTAGATTTAGCTATATTTATTTCATCAATGTAGACATAGATATACTATCTTTATATAGAGAAGTGTTACATATACATCGACCCCAAACTTTTGAGATATATATTCATGAAAAATGATTTGAACAAGACTCAAAGGATATTGTTTGTGTATTTTGATTTCTACAAGTATTAAATTCATTATAACCCCAAAAGAGAAAAACAATTCTCTAATGCATTAAGTTGAAAATATCATACTGTTTTGGAAATTAGTAGGATTCAAGGAAATCCATTGTTCAATTACTTTGTAAGTTTGGACAAGGGAATAATAACGAAATGGACATTATCAATCCTGTAACAAATTATTTATATACCATTATTTATATAAATGATAAAGAGAGTTCCAT
This sequence comes from Viscum album, assembly GCA_963277665.1. NCBI lineage: Eukaryota > Viridiplantae > Streptophyta > Magnoliopsida > Santalales > Viscaceae > Viscum > Viscum album. Next base: position 644,561,403 of record OY728121.1, on the reverse strand, counting down.
GATAATATTAGTAGAAAAAATGATAAGAGAGGTTATATATAATGGGATTTTATCTATTTCAATATTAATAAAGAATATATACTCAAATTTCATGCAGGCAAATTTTTTCCATATGTGATTGAGATTAATAAGGAGATGATGGAAAAATCACATAGATCAACATTATCTATACATCTTAGAGGCAATAAAATGTATAGGGTCCATAATTATCATTATTTGTGGGATAATATGAAATATGGGAAATTATGAGAACACTTTAAGATTCTGTGTGGGTAAATAAGTGAAGGCTGAGTGACAACTTGTTAAATAGGTAATGAAACCACTAGCCAGACCAACATTTATGTGGGTCAATATCACTATGTTATTTTTAGTGTATCCTCAAGAAAATACAAATAAACCAATTTCATATGGGTTATCTTGGACCAACATGACAAAACTACACATTTAATCTATATTTTGGAATATTTCACTCTTGAAAAAATTCAATGATATACATAACGAATGTGGTGAGATTTTTTGGGGATACACTTTCTATCATTTATGATTACTATCTATGGATCACAAATGAATTTTAGAGATTTTATCATAATGATTTGAACAGTTAATTTAATTTTAATACAATATATCTCCCCCAAACAAATGTACATTTTGAATGGAATCTTCTGAAACACGAAGATGTGAGGAAAACACACTCAATGAATTTTATAGAATGAAAACAATCAAATCCTCTCATTAGATGATTTCATATAAAAATAAATATTCCTCTAGATTATTTAAATGGTATTAAATTATACACTATATGGTAAGTGATATAGAACATATACATGTTGGGATGATGTTTGGGTGGAAAATATACATGGTCCCAATCTTGGGAAAGAGATGATTGAAATTCATCATGGAATAAAATAACATATAAAATATTCTCAGTGTTAGAGAAAGATATATACTAATAAATGTCAAAGGTACTTAATGATTGACATTGGAGACAATTTATTACTTCAAAAATTAACATGGATGATATTCATGTGATTTGTAATGAAAGGGAAGCATCATTTGAGGAACATTATCCCACATTGAAATGCATGATCACATCGGAGCGTAGGACTATCACAAAGAACTCCCAACATGTATTGGTCGCCTTCGTGATGTATACCCCATATATCTCTTAATGATGTAAAAACATGGTCAATCACATGTATTGAATTCAAAAGTGGTACAACTGGAATTTGAATTCTCTTATATAGAGGAGTTGGTAATGATATTAAATCACAGAAATAATGCTCAACACGACAGGACAATTCAACCTATAAATTTTTAATGGATGAAAAATATATATTAAGAGGTAAAATAAGAACTAGAAGAAACATTTAAACAGATGTACGCTCTCCTATTATGAAATTATAATATGAGTTGATGTTTTGAAAACAAAATTTATAAATGGTGGAATAATATAACCACCCATGATTTTTAATGGTATTTTTTGTGAACAAATAACTTTTATAAATTATAATAGTAAAATGTAAAAAATATATATGAAAAAAAAATTATATCGTTAATAAAAATTATTATATTTATTAACTGTGATTCCAATGAAATTTACAAACCTTATATTTTTAAAAAAGTGTAATCTAAAAATTCTTAATTGGAAAATATGGATTAAAATGATCTATATTAATAATCACCCTCATGGAAATGACTATGGTTATTAATATTGTATTATTAAACCAATTAATATTATAGAAAAGTAAAATATAACCATAAGAGTAATTGTAGTGAATATTGAGTGATGAATGAAGAAGTATGTAAAGGGAGAAATGTTGATGTTTGAACAGAAATATGATCATTGGTCAATATAAAAGTTAGTCAATTTTAACATTAATAACTATACACAATTTTTATAAAATTTCCATTATAATTATTTCTTATAATTATTAATTAATATTATTAATTTATTCATAAGTAATAAATGATGGTCTCAACATATAGAGACATTCCATTTGAAGTGCATTTTCCTGATCTGGGGAGGGAGATATCATTACTGAGGTTCACCTTTGTCAAATCCCATGATGAGAATCAACATGTGAGGATTGAACAAGATGACCAATGTGAGAACTTCATTTATGTATCCTTTACCACTCGGTCAAGGTTTCACGAGACACCATAGGAAACTACCACAATTTCTAACATTTCTCATAGGGAATATATAAATATTATAAGGTGTTACATGTTCAATCCTTAGATAAATAATGTGTAATATAATATATGAAAATAATTTGGGAATTAAATTTATGTTATTTTGATAATAATAATGTTTACTATATTATACTTTTTTATGACTAATATGATAAATTTATTATTGGAGGAATATAACTCATAATTATATTTTTTGAAAATGTATACACATCTATAATATACTATAGTACACAGAATAATATTTATTTTAATGTTCTATTATTCAAAAACACAATTATTTTAATATAAATGACAAAATATTTTTATAATTTTAGGGAAATATTTATAAATATTATAAAGCAGATTATGTCTTACCATCTAATATTAACATTAAATGTGGATCTCTGGTATATAAAAATTAAAATTAAAATTTTTAGATAAATATTTTTATAGAAAAATTATTAAATTATAATTCAAAATTATGAAATTAGGTTAGGTTCAATTTTTTATAATTCTCTAAAATATATTATTTTTCAATGGGGGTCAATTGTTCTCTCCAATTTTTGTTGTTTCAAATTCCTCATTTAATAATCATTATTATACCATATTTATCTACCAAATTTCAAAATATTTTAAAATAAATTATACTACTATGAATAACTATATCATTTTTCCTCTGGGTATTAAAATATTTGTTAATGTAATTTAATTATTTGGGGATTTTTATATATGAAGAAAACATTCCCATTTTAATGGGATAGTAATTTTTTTATTGTTAATACCTTAAGTACTTATGTACTCAGTGATTGTAAAAGAATCACTTACTCTGTACTACTTAATTTTTTTTAAAATGATTTAATATGATCATTTTTTATCAGATAAGGCTAATAAATGTTAAGGGTCCACTATAATGGAACTTCAAATCATTTGGTGAAGTATTTTATCTCTATTTAAGACATGTTTAATGTCCCCTTTAAAATATCCTTACAAAATTTCATTTATGAATCATTGGTCATGAAATAAGTTGATATGATTATAAAATTGTAATTTTATATTGTATCCAAATTATCATGTTATGATACATGTTTTGTTATTATAATATTCTATAATTTATTTATTTATGATATTTTTTATTCCTTATATTCATAATTTTATGCCACATTATCACATGTGAAATGTCTCCAATTATTATTTCCTTATTAGGGTTAATTTTCACAACATTGCTTTTACGTTTGACCTTGGGATATGAGAAATTTTTTAATGTAACAATGGTTCAACCTGTGGGGAATCCTTTTAGGGGGATTAGAATAATATTTTATGTATCCTATTATTATGTTCGAAATTTCAAAGAAACTAATATATAGAAGATTAAATGTTTCATTTTATGTAATTAATTGATTCAATAAATAATTGAATTCTTTCCATATCATCCATATAGGTTGTATTATGATTATTTTCCAATAAAATAACATATATAATTAAATATTTATACTTAATGAATTATATTTCCATATTATAATTCTATAAGTGGGAGATACTAGTCTCATCATCATTGTAATATGAAGTAACATAAAATAAATTTTTTTTCTAATTTTTGGATAAAAATAGTATATTACATATCAAAATAATGATAATAAAAATTTATCATTTATAACTCAGGGAATTTAAATTTCTAATAATTCATTAAAAAGGATTTGAATCAATGTTAATGTGTATATTTAACTGATAAATGTGTATCTTGAAGGCACATAAATTCCTTGTTATAGTATCGTTTAAGATGATCATGTAGTATATACTCCATTATTATAGTAAATGATATCTTGGTTTTGTTACTTACAGTGACATATATAACAATTTTCTTCATAGATTACTTAGGAAATAGAGTGAGAATTTCCCTTTCTATATCGTACCACATTCCAATTGGTATCACGATAGGTTGCATGCTACCATTTAGAAGTTGTCTCTTAATCAATACTAAATGAATAAAATGTTTTTATACCTATATTGAACAATTTTCAGGATCATGGTGTCCCACTAGAGGTGTTATCATAAATCCTTAATCATTTTTGGGCTATTAGGATTCATATTAATATTTTAGGAATGAGCTTAATTATAAAATTTCATATTTTACCCATACATAAATGGTGAAAATACCCTAATTTCAAATTTCAATACACCGTATTCATAGATGAAACTTATAAATTTCACATATTATACAAAATTAATATTATTTTTTGACCATTTTAATTGTGGGGATGTTATTTATCTCAAATAGTAAAAATATAGAATAAAATACATGATAAATTAATTTTTTCTAGTAAATAGTAATTTGAATGTCTAAATTTTAAAAATCCATCAAAGTTGGATCCAATATAGACATCATCATGTTAAGGTCATAATTATAATTCCAAATAAATGCATTTATGATCACGTTTTTCTTCCTATGGTGGTAATATATTACTTTGCTAAAGTCTATGTGTAGTTTTTTCCAACACATTTTTCTCATGATGAACTATTTCAACATGAAAATAAAATTAATAATATTTTAATCAATGTATAAGTTACATCATTTTCAATAGTTATAATTTCTATCTAAATTTATATGAATGTATACTTAAATTATCCCAATGTATTGTTTCTAATAACTTTATTCATTTGTCATTATTTTCCTAAATTAATAAAAAATGCGTTTATTTTGAAAAATGGTACACCATAGTCCATTCATTGATTCATAATTATATATGAAAAAATCATTATTCCATGAAGGTAATTTTAGAATCATTGAATTTTTAAATATCTGGTTTAGTTCATAAAATATTTCTTCAAATTCATTTAATAATGTGATTTTTACCCATTTACAAGTAAACTTGATGACTCAAACACATGATAATAAAATATTTTCAATAAATCACAAATTATAACCTTTATAATCTTGGAAACAATGTATATAATTCATATAAAATTGTGCTAAATTTTTTTGAAAACATATCTATCAGGTTGACATATATTCCATCGTTGTTGATTATATGGCCAAAAATGTTACATGTTTATGCCAAACTCAAACACTCGAAAATTTTATTTATAAATCATTTTGTTTATTAGAGTCTAAATTAATTTACATATTTTTTTTAATAATCATCATTGATTATATATAATATAAAAATTTCGTCCATAAACACCAGCAAAATAATTTAAATATAATCACTGGATAAACATGTCATATAATATTAAATCATATAGGGTGCATCTATTAACATAAAATGAATTACAGTAAAATAATAATTAATAATATTTTTGTAAATAATATTCGTTTATATATCAACTATCAAAAATTTTAAATTATAATAATGAAAACAGAGATCGGTAATTCTTTTATGGTTTTAAAAATATTTTGTTTCATATTTGTCTACACATTATATTTTATTATTATGGCCAATAATATTTTATTCATTTATTTTTATTAAATTCATGAATTGAAATTACATTTAATTCTATTATTATAATGTTAAATACTTCTCAAGGAAAATTACTTTATAATAATTTAACGCCAGGTTTTCTATCTTTTCCCTCATTGTGTTTTGATTAATATAATACAACTAATCAATTTATCTGGTAAAAATATTTAAGACAATGATAACAATATTTATTTTACTTATTTATTATGTGGGGAACATATTCTATAAATAATTTAATATCTAAACCCCCTAAAATGAATTAATATTTTCATTAAAATATGGTTATTGACCCCACATTAACCAATTCAACATTCTCAAATCATTTTTTACTGGTAAAATTATTTTCTATGTGGTAATTTTTAATAATGAAAACCAAAGTCTATTTTCTAATTTTATTACAATCCTCAAAAATCCAACACAAACATCATTAAAATTCAATATTAAAAAATTATACATTTATCATGGGTGGTGGCCTAATTTCCATTTCATCCATTTTTAATTGTTTAAAAAATTACTGCATATACATTATTGGGTCATAAAAAAAACTATAAAATATGAGTCATAGAATATAGTTATTATGATTTTATTATAAATTAATGTTAGTAATTCTATATATTTATGGAAATTTTCATGAATTTATGTATGGGTGTTCATAGGATTTTATTCTATATATACGTTCTTCTCAACATTATTCCAAATTATTTTATTACAAAACCTCTTAAAAATTATAAAAACACCAAATCCTACAACCTGAAGAAAATTGTCATTGTAATAAATTGGTGAAGAATAAATTAAAAATAAATTCATAAGGTCAAAAAAGATAGTATTCCTGGAATAATATATACAAACAACATCTCTATAATACATGGGAGGCATAAAATACATCATATTAAAACAATACAAATATTATTATTTTACTATCAAAATTAGTATGTTACAATAAAATTATATATTGTGTCCTAGGTAAATGGGAAACAATATTAATTGGTGATATTAGAGGCCCTGTAAGAGGTATTATATAATTGATTCTATCATATAATTAGTATGATATATAAAATATAGAAGGAATTATGTGTCGAATGAAATCCATTTAAATGATAGAATGAGAAAAATATATCAAATGATAATATAATAATGTAAATAAATAAATTTGAAGGAATAAAATAAAAGATTTATTTAAGATGGAATGTGTTATGTTAAATATAAAAAATGTATAATCAAGGATTCATGATAATGAATTTGACATAAACACGTATGTAAAATACCAAATAATGAAATTTTTTTAATGAGGCATACTGATGCATCGAGGGGTTACCTAAATATGGGCACAACCTATCACATAGTAATTTCGATGCATCTATTATATGAATGTAATGGATAAATAATATATTTGATATTTTTCATTAATGAACATCATAAAAAAATATGTCTATGTAATTAATATATTTCACAATGAAATATTATATTAACACAATGTTAGTATATTCCCCTTTAATAATATAATATTGTTATCTTGGTGAACGTTCATTAATCAAAATAAAAAATATATAATATTCAAAATTAATTACAAATTTAACCTTATATATAAATGAAAATAATGAAATATTGTATGTTATTTTGATGGTATAAGGTTATTAATATTAAATAGTCAATTCATAAAGTAGTTATCAATCATATGTGACCAAATAAGTGAGAGAAATACACTCTAAAAATTAGTATTATTTGTCGTGCATATTTCAAAAAAAAAAGTATATTAAATAACATCATGAATGTAATTTCATATTAGAATTCCTTAATGGAAAAGGTGATGATGTAAGAAAAAAACTATTGGATCACACAGTACCCAATAGAGTCTCCCCCAATGATGTCATAGTTATCCTTCCACACACAAATACCACCAATATGAAAAATTAAAATCATAATGAAACAAATACATTGTACCAATAGGGATTTACATAATAGTGTTTATGGATATGACACTTTCTAAAAATTATAATGAATTTTGATAGTAGGATAATGAGATGGAATAGTAATATTAAATTCAAATGAAAAAAATCAAATTCATAAGAATTAAAAATATTAATATTTAATATTTAAATAAAAATGAAATTTTAATTATTAAAAAAATTTAAGAAGAGATGATACTAAGAAAAGTTTCCATTAATATTAGTTTCATACTACTTAATAATGACACATAAAACCATAAAAAGATATTATAATGAATCTTTTGATGTAAAATGAATGGATATCTATGATAACTTAATTTGGAGTGATGATTATGGGTGGATTAGATTATATTTAGAGAATACGAGGGATAAACAGATTTTAGTTTTTAAATATTTACTTTTAAACTCTAGGATTTGGAAAATAAAAACCAATTAGATTACATAATGATTAAAACTATAGCTTTTTAAAATAATTTATAAGATTTTAGATATTTAATAATATGGACCTAAATATATCATTTTTTATTAATATGACCCTGGAAAATAATTTTCCTCAATTAAATTTTATTTATAAACAATTTCATTATTTTTGAATATGTACAGTACATCATAGGTCTACAAATAAATGAAAAAATAATAAAATAATTATTTAAATAAATTAAAATGTATTTGGTCAATGATTCAGCACTATAAATTGTTAAATCATTTTCAAATAAATGTTATCTAATAAATATTATAATACTTTCTCAATATATATTTCTATTTTCTGAAACATTTAGTATGAAAATTATAAAATATTCTTCATAGTGTAATTTCAAAACACAGATTCCAAATTTAATGTCCTTTCTGTGAAAATAATTTTCTAAAATATAATTTTATTTATTGAAAAAATATTATTTTGTTTTATATAGATTTTTTTTTTGAAAATAATTTTAAAAATATATTTAATTAAATATTATGATCATTCTATGACACATGTTTATAATTGTGTTAATATTCATGTAACTATATATATTATTTAAAAATTAATGATTTTTAAAAAAAATGATTATAATTTTATAGGAATCTTTTTTTTTGTGAAGTTTAAATTAGTATTATGATTGACATGTATAGTTTTTACTTGTCTAACTACCACACTATATCTGATATGATAATTTTATTTCTTATTAATACACCTCATTTTAACTTCTAAGATCATTCTGTCATTTTACCTATCATGTTTATTATATTTTTTAATTTTTCACATAATAGAAGTGTATCTTATATATTTGTTATTATTTTTATTATATGATTCTCTAATGATCAGGATTATTGTGGTGCATTATATTCTATCTTCTTGGTAATTCTAGGAATGTATACTATTGTCAATGTGATTTTACACTATGTATTCTACATGATGAATTAATAAAGGGATTATGTTGTCTAGAAATTTAATTATTATTTTTCAAGGACATAGGTCTTATAAATAAAATATTATTTTGTATCAAGTAATGTAATTGTATTGATTTATGTTTAAATGAATTATATTTAACTTATATGATACTGAAAAAATTCTATTAATATTATACATGATATTTTTAATCCAATATTTACCCCATAATATCATATAATACATTTTTCTGTATTTAATATTCTGTAACGTATTTTGTAATTTATAAAAAATCATGAAAACATATTACATTAATATTAAGGGACTGGATTCCATCCTTTAAAATTATAAAAAATATAGTGTCTCAATGCAGAAATTAAACAACATTTTAATAAATTTAAACACTTATTTTTCCAATGTTTTATATTTGTCTAATATTTACAGTAAATATTTTTATATTAATTAATTACACATTGATACTAGTGTTTTTGTATTATATAATTGGTATAAAATTACTTCATTAACATCTCATTGGATACCTCATTGATTAAACCTGATTGGTACATTACCTTTAATAATTTTATGGCATCAAAGAATACATTACCACTTTAAAATATTCATATAATAGTCAGATTTTTTATTACCATCCCCTCCCACTCACCCACTCTCTCTATCTCTTTATATATAGTGATAGCGTGTGTTTAGATCCTTGTACATAGGATAGTACCTAACTGTAAATTTTAATTTAATTTGTTCCCTCAATTATTTAAAATGTTAATGTACTATAGTATGAAAACAAAGAAAAATAAAAATGATTCAAACCACATGTCTGGGATATAAAAAATTCAATAACAGAAGCTCATAACATATAGAAAGAAGTTCATCAAATATGTCGTTAAAAAACTGAAAAACATAACAATGTTATTTCTGATCAAATAATGAACACATATGACTATAGGGAAGAAACTATTCAACTAAAAATATTGTTCCAAACCAGTATTGATTGGTATTATAAACCATATAACTTCATAATAAGATGAATACCAAATATCCAAATTAAGGGGTACATGAATAATCCCTCCATCAAACATCCAATATTGAAATCAAATAAATTTAATACACTTAAAACCTAAAGTTAAAGAAAAAAAATACCCAAGTGGGGAGACCATAATCCATGAGTAAAACATATGCTTCATACAACAACTAAAACCCAACTTAGAAAAGGACAAAATAAATGATTTTGAAAAATAAGAAAATTTTAGATAAATTGAATCAATGTTCTAATAAATTTTCAATGACATATCTTATAAATATAATACACTATAATGAAGATCATTTCTAAAATCGGATCATAAAAAGTTAATAAAAGTTTCTAAAACATATAAATATTCATCTATATTTTATTTATCATTCTTTCAACATTTAAAAATATATATATTCTTATATTCATATATATAAATATACTCCACATTAATCTCAACCAAAAAATTGTTACTATCTATTAGTGTTCATTGAGAATTAAAATTTTTATTAAAAAAATATAGAGAGGAATCGTTAGAGTACTGACCATTATCATATCCAACCACCACTAAATTTTAAATAACATATATACTATTTTTTCATGATTTCAGTTTCTTCAGACCACCCAAAGACAAATGAGTATTATATTTTCTTATTTTATAATATTAAAATTGAAAACTAATATGTTATTTATAAAGATAACTTGTATTCCTAGAAAAATGGAATTATTCATTAATCATTCCATTTTATTTATAAGAATAAAAGGGTTTATTTTAGGCATAATAAAATTGATTTTATGGAAATTTTTATTACTAATATGAATGTAAATAAAATTTCACTAAATAATGTAAATAGATATTATAATTAATAATATAGAACACTTAAAAAGTAAAAAAGTTAAAATTTATTTGAATACTATACAATAAATATTCCTTGAATATAACTATTTGTAATCTTAATCATTTTTAATATAATCATTTTAAGTGGTCGTTAATTTTCAAATACATTAAGGGTGATAATGAGTGGTAATTGAAGTAAATGGAACGATTGTTAGCCTCAATTTATATTATTTTTTATTTATAGTAAATTTATATTAACATGGGAGGGAGGAAGAATCAATAGAGTTCACCCATGACTAATCCAATAAAGAATTACAACAAGAGTGGCTCATAATGATTCACATATGCAAGAATTTTAAGTTATTTTAAATCACCAACTTATTAATTTTGATCGAATAGCCCCAATATATCAGTACCACCACACACCACAACCTATGAGATCATTGATGAAGCTCACATTTTCATATATTTTATACTGTAAAACATTGTTTATAATCCCACAAATGTGTTATTGAATGGGTAATTATCATGTTTTTAGGTTTTAGTGCTATTTTGAACCCAAATGTGAAAAACGACTAATTCTGGATTTTTGACAGAATTTTACGTCAGGGGTATTTTGGTCATTTGAGGAAAAATAAAATTTAAAATTTTTTGCTTAAAATTTTGTTAGAATCCTTATTTTATTTCCTTCATTTTCGTCTTCTGGACCAGGAGCTGATTCGGTCATATAAAGGGTCTAAAAAATCATTGAATATTGGAATTTTTCCGGGTGGACAGCATGCACCCACCCAAGGTAACGGACATCAAACGCGGCCTACACATATCCAAATTATGTGTTTCCACCTGTTATACCTTGAGGACAGATAGGTCCGTCTCTACAATAAATTTGGAGGATTTTTGAGATCCATAACGAGGCTATTGAACGACATTATTTTTGAAGAACCTTCCTGGATGCTTCGTCCAGAAACAGCAACCGAGAATGAAAAATTAATAACTCCTACATACGGTTTCCAAATCAGATGAAATGTTGAGAGACGACGGCCAAGACATTTATGAACAACATTTATGAAGGGTGGAAAGCGTGAATATGTCATTAAAGGGGTATACAATGCGTCTACATTTGAGGGACAAATTCTGCCTATAAAAGGAGGCCCTCACCTCCTCCTCAAAGCATCTCATTCACCATTCATTCCTTCAAGGCACCAAGGAGGAGATCTCCACCGAGGGAGGCCGACCAGAAATCTTCCCCATTTCATTTATTTTCTTTATTTTAGTTTTAGTTTGTAATTCATATTTCTAATAAAATTCATGCATTGTTTTTATTTTTGTGTCCACCCTTCCTCCCTGTTTTCTTCTTCATCTTTTCTCCTTCTTTTCTTCTTTTATTATTCTCATATTATCCACCGTGACCTCTTACCCTAAAATATGAGGGGTTAACCCGAGACTTGGCCTGGGGGAGGTATGTGGAAATTTCATTAATTCGGTGCTTAAATTCATATGTTTTATTAAGTTTGTGATGAGTAAGAGTGATGTGCACGGGTGTGGCGATCGTCCACCACGACACTGATCTCAAACTCATTTCTATTCTTTTATTAAATATTTTCCCTCCCTTCTACTGGATACAAGCTCTTCATATGATGGAGTTGAGCCATTCAGTGGTTGAAATGGCATACGATGGAGCCAGGTCTTGGAAGATGACACACTCTCGATCGAAGTTTTCCATCAACCTTGATTATAGGAGGAGGTGAAGTTAAGATTGAAAAATGCATTCAAGATTTCACACCAATAAATAAAAGAATAGTAATTCATGAATGAGATCTCATAATTGAATTATCAAACATAATTTAAATATCAAGAAGGAGAATGATGAAACCCGCATGCCAACCCATAAAGGCCAAGTTCTTTCTCAATTAATTGCATTTTGTCATTGCATGTTAGTTTTATCTTTTATTAAATTGCATTACATTCATAAAATATTAAACAACAAAAAAAGAATTAGATTAGGTGGAATAGAAGTAGTGATTTATTAACCACAAAATCTCCTCAAGAGAACGACCTAGGTCAGCCCCTGTGCTGCACTTAGCTATAAATATTTTTTGAGAGCGTGCACGACAACGCTTCGTCAAATTGGCGCCGTTGTCGGGGAGCCAGGTGGTTTTAATTCACTATTTTTATTCACATTGTGTAAATAATTTTCCTTTCATTTAAAAAACAACAAAAAAATCATAAATTTCTAAAACTAAAAAAAACTTTTTGTTCATGATGTATTTCAATGGTGATTATTCTACATGCACTGACCAATCTCAGGTGCCAAAAAATGTTTGCAATGAAATTGATGCTCAATTTCATAGGATTAGTGATAAAGTTCAAAAACTGGCGAGCCAAATTGAATGGATTGCTGAATATGTACGCACATCCCAAGAGCAATCCAAACCTGAGCCTGAACCTGAACCAGAACGAGTGGTGGAAGAGATTTCACCGATCACATTTTATGTTAATGAACCTGAGACGGGTGAGAAAGAACTTCTAAAAGAACTTATCACATCATCCCGCACTCAACCATTGCTCAAGGAGGTCCCAGAAGTACACATTCCAACTGATGCACTGATGGGAGGTCAACATTTTTTCAAAAAATCTTGGAATAACATTGTCGAAGATAACTTGAAACACGATCTTCCCATTCTTGATATTGAACAATCAGTACCTTTTGACCTCACTCTTGCTTTGGAAGATGAAGAAGAAGATGCACCTACTGAGATGGAGTTTCCAATGGTCATGCCTGAAGAGATCAATTACCAAGCTGAATTACATGAAAGGGAAGATTTCTTTATTGATTCGTCATGTTTTAATTTTATTCAAAATGAATTGTTTTCTGACATCTCCTTTCCTGAAATTTCAGATACAACACAAATGGATCAGGCCTTGGATTTTGATGATGATACCACCAAAGTGGTGGTAATCGAGGAAGAAGATCCGAAGAAGCTGGAGGTGGTGCGACTACCTCCTCAACAAAAATTTTCATACCATATGGAGGAGGAAACCACCGAAGTTAACATGGAGCACCCTTATCTTTTATTCCCTCCCACTTCAAACCTCAAATTTCTTCTTTATTCTTTCTCAGGGGTTGGAAACATTCTTATCTTATTTGGGGTTCTCTACTTTCAGTGTTTAATCATGGACATCGGGAAAACTCACATGTGGTGGTTCATCTCAAAGAAACCACATCCACCTTCTGATCGGGGATAATCCACTGAAACTGCCTGACTAGGGGCAGTAAAAACCTAGCACCCGCTTGGGGGTCTAAACCAAGCATTATCTCTTTTCTTTTCCTTTTCTCATTCTTTTTATTTATTTTTATTATTTATTTTTATTACATTCTTGTAGTATTAAAGTGGTTGCTTCTAGGAGCTTAACTCAAGGCATCCACTTATAAAATAATATCAGGTTGTATCTTTCCTTCCCTTTGATTTTCTACCTTTATTTATATTTTGTTGAGTTGAAATGAGGGGTAGTTAAATTTAAGTGTGGGGGAGAGTCAACCTTCTTATTTCTTCTCATGTGATTTTCATTTTTTTATTGTTATATGTTTAGTATTTTTGATCTTTAATGAATATTCTTATCACTTTTCACACAACAATTTATTTTGAAAGAGTTGAAATGATTTTTGAAATAATGGATTTTAAATGATTGTTGATGTGAAAACATTTTCTTGAATTGGATTATCAATCATTTGTATGAGTTTAACTGATTTTTGAAATCCATGACCATGAAACAACTAACTCAAAATATTTTTTGTCCAATCCTGTGAGGTATTCTGAACCACTTTTACATATTCTTCCTAATACCCACACTTTCTTGAGGGAAACTTGAATTTTGTGTGAGAACCAGAATTTGTGAATATTATCTTTCGATGCTTTTGATTTCATGGAATGTATTTAAAATGATTGAGGCATCTCATTGACTAGCCACATTTTATCCTAAGACCCACCTTTACATTTATCCTTCGTAATCCCTTAGATGGCATGAATTGCCTTATAGGTTTAAGCCACATTACAAGCCAATTTTTCCATACCTAGCCGCACTTTTAGTATTTTTGCATGGATATTTCAAGTTTGAGTGTGGGGGAAGGGCCTTTCGTGTGCGTTCATTGGTATGTGTATCATTTTTCGGTAGTGTGAAGTGTGTGTCAATATTTTGGGCAGTGGATAACAAGAGAATTGGGCATGTGTCATCATTTCATTGTGCTTTATTTGGTTCATCCATTTCTCCTAAAAAAAGAAGAAAAAATTGAGATGAACTTGAATATTCATTGTAAATTTTTTTATGACTCATGTCCCTCCCAAAAATCAAGGGCATGAATTGTCATTCATTCATTGTATTCAATTTTTCAGCTCATCCTCTATGAAAAAAAAAGAGAAAAAAAAAGAAAATAAAGTTGTGCCTTTCTGGAGCATTAAAAAAAAGAGGAGAAATTAGATGATATCATTCATTATAATCACTTATTGGCTCATGTACCATGTCATAAAGAGGGGTGGGGTTGTTTTTCACATTTAAAAGTAGTATTGAGTGAGGAATTTCCTGTGTTTTCACTTGATTTAATCATTTATTGTACTTGAAAGCTCAACCTCCTCTTTCTAACTTGGAACATTTTTCAATCATTTTACCACCGACCCTAAGCCACAGAATCATTTGAACCATTAATTAAAGCCCTCATGATTAAATTCATTTTCATGTTTCACGCTGTGGATAAATGATAATTTTCACAAACCTATGGTGATACATGTGATTTTCAAGTATGAGCATAACTCTAGAATCAATTTCTATTGAGTGAAGAGTGACATAAAATTAAATGTGAGGTAGGTTGTGATTGGGCCGTGGATTGATTTATGAGTTTGAACAAATTTTAATGATTGAAATTAAAATGAGAGAATTATTATTCATAAATGAGACATGATGGAATTCTTTTTTGGATAAAATCATTGATATTTTCTCATTTTTGATTGTTGTGTGGATTTTGATTTGGATGTAAGATGATTGCCCATGAGTGCAATGTTTAAGTGTGGGGGAGTGATGAATCTCACATTTTAATATATTTTATACTGTAAAACATTTTTTATAATCCCACAAAAGTGTTATTGAATGGGTAATTATCATGTTTTTAGGTTTTAGTGCTATTTTGAACCCAAATGTGAAAAACGACTAATTCTGGATTTTTTACAGAATTTTACGTCAGGGGTATTTCGTTCATTTCAGGAAAAATAAAATTCCAAATATTCTGCTTAAAATTTTTTTAGAATCCTTATTTTATTTCCTTCATTTTTTTCTACTGTACCAGGAGCTGATTCGGTCATCTAAAGGGTCTAAAAAATCATTGAAGATTGGAATTTTTTCGGGCGGACAGCATGGACCCACCCAAGGGAACAGACATCAAACGCGGCCTACACATATCCAAATGATGTGTTTCCACCTGTTATACCTTGAGGACAGATAGGGCCGTCTCTACAATAAATGTGGAGGATTTTTGAAATCCTTAACGAGGCTATTGAACGACATTATTTTGGAAGAACCTTCCTGGATGCTTCGTTCCGAAATAGCAACCGAGAATGAAAAATTAATAACCCCTACATACAGTTTCCAAATCAGCTGAAATTTTGAGAGGAGACGGACAAGGCATTTGTGAACAACATTTATGAAGGGTGGAATGCGTGAATATGTTATTAAAGAGGTATACAATGCGTCGACATTTGAGGGAAAAATTCTGCCTATAAAAGGAGGCCCTCACCTCCTCCTCAAAGCATCCCATTCTCCATTCATTACTTCAAGGCACCAAGGAGGAGATCTCCACCGAGGGAGGCTGACCAGAAATCTTCCCCATTTCATTTATTTTCTTTATTTTAGTTTTAGTTTGTAATTCATATTTCTAATAAAATTCATGCATTGTTTTTATTTTTGTGTCCACCCTTCCTCCCTGTTTTCTTCTTCATCTGTTCTCCTTCTTTTCTTCTTTTATTAATCTCATATTATCCACTGTGACCTCTTACCCTCAAATATGAGGGGTTAACCCGAGACTTGGCCCGGGGGAGGTATGTGGAAATTTCATTAATTCGGTGCGTAAATTCCTATGTTTTATTATGTTTGTGATGAGTAAGAGTGATGTGCACGGGTGTGGCGATCGTCCACCACGACACTGATCTCAAACTCATTTCTATTATTTTATTAAATATTTTCCCTCCCTTCTACTGGATACAAGCTCTTCATACGATGGAGTTGAGCCATTCAGTGGTTGAAATGGCATACGATGGAGCCAGGTCTTGGAAGATGACACACTCTCGATCGAGGTGTGCCATCAACCTTGATTATAGGAGGATGTGAAGTAAAGATTGCAAAATGCATTCAAGATTTCACACCAATAAATAAAAGAATAGTAATTCATGAATGAGATCTCGTAATTGAATTATCAAACTTAATTTAAATATCAATAAGGAGAATGATGAAACCCACATACCAACCCATAAAGGCCAAGTTCTTTCTCAATTAATTACATTTTGTCATTGCATGTTAGTTTTATCTTTTATTAAATTGCATTACATTCATAAAATATTAAACAACAAAAAAAGAATTAGATTAGGTGGAATAGAAGTAGTGATTTATTAACCACAAAAGATCCTCAAGAGAACGACCTAGGTCAGCCCCTGTGTTGCACTTAGCTATAAATATTTTTTGAGAACGTGCACGACTACGCTTCGTCAAATTGGCGCCGTTGCCGGGGAGCCAAGTGGTTTTAATTCACTATTTTTATTCACATTGTGTAAATAATTTTCCTTTAATTTAAAAAAAACAAAAAAATCATAAATTTCAAAAACTAAAAAAAAAAAATTTTGTTCATGATGTATTTCAATGGTGATTATTCTGCATGGATTGACCAATCTCAGGTGCCAAAAAATGTTTGCAATGAAATTGATGCTCAATTTCATAGGATTAGTGATATTGTTCAAAAACTGGAGAGCCAAATTGAATGGATTTCTGAATATGTATGCACATCCCAAGAGCAATCCAAACCTGAGCCTGAACCTGAACCAGAACGAGTGGTGGAAGAGATTTCACCGATCAAATTTTATGTTAATGAACCTGAGGCGGGTGAGAAATAACTTCTAAAGGAACTTATCACATCATCCTGCACTCAACCATTGCTCAAGGAGGTCCCAGAAGTACACATTCCAACTGATGCACTGATGGGAGTTCAACATTTTTTCAAAGAATCTTGGAATAACATTGTCGAAGATAACATGAAACAAGATCTTCCCATGCTTGATATTGAACAATCAGTACCTTTTGACCTCACTCTTGCTTTGGAAGATGAAGAAGAATATGAACCTGCTGAGATGGAGTTTCCAATGGTCATGCCTGAAGAGATCAATTACCAAGGTGAATTACTTGAAAGGGAAGATTTTTTTATTGATTCGTCATGTTTTAATTTTATTCAAACTGAATTGTTTTCTGACTTCTCCTTTCCTGAAATTTCAGATACAGCACAAATGGATCAGGCCTTGGATTTTGATGATGATACCACCAAAGTGGTGGTAATCGAGGAAGATGATCCGAAGAAGCTGGTGGTGGTGCGACTACCTCCTCAACAAAAATTTTCATACCATATGGAGGAGGAAACCACTGAAGTTAACAGGGAGCACCCTTATCTTTTATTCCCTCCCACTTCAAACCTCAAATTTCTTCTTTATTCTTTCTCGGGGGTTGGCAACATTCTTATCTTATTTGGGGTTCTCTACTTTCAGTGTTTAATCATGGACATTGGGAAAACTCACATGTGGTGGTTCATCTCAAAGAAACCACATCCACCTTCTGATCGGGGATAATCCACAGAAACTTCCTGACTAGGGGCAGTAAAAACCTAGCACCCACTTGGGGGTCTAAACCAAGCATTATCTCTTTTCTTTTCCTTTTCTCATTATTTTTATTTATTTTTATTATTTATTTTTATTACTTTCTTGTAGTATTAAAGTGGCTTCTTCTAGGAGCTTAACTCAAGGAATCCACTTCTAAAATAATGTCAGGTTGTATCTTTCCTTCCCTTTGGTTTTCTACCTTTATTTATATTTTGTTGAGTTGAAATAAGGGGTAGTTAAATTTAAGTGTGGGGGAGAGTCAACCTTCTTATTTCTTCTCATGTGATTTTCATTTTTTTTATTATTATATTTTTAGGATTTTTGAGCTTTAATGAATATTCTTGTCACTTTTCACACAACAATTTAATTTGAAAGAGTTGAAATGATTTTTGAAATAATGGATTTTAAATGATTGTTGATGTGAAAACATTTTCTTGAATTGGATTATCAATCATTTGTATGAGTTTAACTGATTTTTGAAATCCATGACCATGAAACAACTGACTCAAAATATTTTTTGTCCAATCCTGTGAGGTATTCTGAACCACTTTTACATATTCTTCCTAATACCCACACTTTCTTGAGGGAAACTTGAATTTTGTGTGAGAACCATAATTTGTGAATATTCTCTTTCAAAGCTTTGGATTTAATGGAATGAATTTAAAATGATTGAGTCATCTCATTGACTAGCCACATTTTATCCTAAGACCCACCTTTACATTTATCCTTCGTAATCCCTTAGATGGCATGAATTGCCTTATAGGTTTAAGCCACATTACAAGCCAATTTTTCCATACCTACCCGCACTTTTAGTATTTTTGCATGGATATTTCAAGTTTGAGTGTGGGGGAAGGGCCTTTCGTGTGCGTTCATTGGGATGTGTATCATTTTTCGGTAGTGTGAAGTGTGCGTCAATATTTTGGGCAGTGGATAACAAGAGAATTGAGAATGTGTCATCATTTCACTATGCTTTATTTGGTTCATCCATTTCTCCTAAAAAAAGAATAAAAAAAATGGAGATGAGCTTGAATATTCATTGTAAATTCTTTTATGACTCATGTCCCTCCAATAAATCAAGGGAATGAATTGTCATTCATTCATTGTATTCAATTTTTCAGCTCATCCTCTATGAAAAAAAAGAGAAAAAAAATAAAATAAAGTTGTGCCTTTCTGGAGCATTAAAAAAAGAGAGGAGAAATTAGATGATATCATTCATTATAATCACTTATTGGCTCATGTACCATGTAATAAAGAGGGGTGGGGTTGTTTTTCTCATTTACAATTAGTATTGAGTGAGGAATTTCCTGTGTTTTCACTTGATTTAATCATGCATTGTACTTAAAAGTTCAACCTCCTCTTTCTAGCTTGGAACATTTTTCAATCATTTTACCACCGACCCTAAGCCACAGAATCATTTGAACCATTAATTAAATCCCTCATGATTAAATTCATTTTCATGTTTCACGCTGTGGATAAATGATAATTTTCACAAACCTATGGTGATACATGTGATTTTAATGTATGATCATAACTCTAGAATCAATTTCTATTGAGTGAAGAGTGACATAAAATTCAATGTGAGGTAGGTTGTGATTGGGCTGTGGATTGATTTATGAGTTTGAACAAATTTTAATGATTGAAATGAAAATGAGAGAATTATTATTCATAAATGACACATGATGGAATTCTATTTTGGATAAAATCATTGATATTTTCTCATTTTTGATTGTTGTGTGGATTTTGATTTGGATGTAAGATGATTGCCCGGGAGTGCAATGTTTAAGTGTGGGGGAGTGATGAACCTCACATTTTCATATATTTTATACTGTAAAACATTGTTTATAATCCCACAAAAGTGTTATTGAATGGGTAATTATCTTGTTTTTAGGTTTTAGTGCTATTTTGAACCCAAATGTGAAAAATGACTAATTCTGGATTTTTGACAGAATTTTACGTCAGGGGTATTTTGGTCATTTCAGGAAAAATAAAATTCCAAATTTTCTGCTTAAATTTTTTTTAGAATCTTTATTTTATTTCCTTCATTTTGGTCTTCTGGACCAGGAGCTGATTCGGTCATCTAAAGGGTCTAAATAATCATTGAAGATTGGAATTTTTCCGTGCGGACAGCATGGACCCACCCAAGGTAACGGACATCAAACGCGGCCTACACATATCCAAATGATGTGTTTCCACCAGTTATACCTTTAGGACAGATAGGGCCGTCTATACAATAAATTTGGAGGATTTTGGAGATCCTTAACGAGGCTATTGAACGACATTATTTTGGAGGAACCATCCTGGATGCTTCGTCCAGAAACAACAACCGAGGATGAAAAATTAATAACTCCTACATACGGTTTCCAAATCAGCTTAAGTTTTGAGAGGAGACGGCCAAGTTATTTATGAACAACATTTATGAAGGGTGGAACGCGTGAATATGTAATTAAAGGGGTATACAATGCGTCGACATTTGAGGGACAAATTCTGCATATAAAAGGAGGCCCTCACCTCCTCCTCAAAGCATCCCATTCTCCATTCATTCTTTCAAGGCACCAAGGAGGAGATCTCCACCGAGGGAGGCCGACCAGAAATCTTCCCCATTTCATTTATTTTCTTTATTTTAGTTTTAGTTTGTAATTCATATTTCTAATAAAATTCATGCATTGTTTTTATTTTTGTGTCCACCCTTCCTCCTTGTTTTCTTCTTCATCTTTTCTCCTTCTTTTCTTCTTTTATTATTCACATATTATCCAGCGTGACCTCTTACCCTCAAATATGAGGGGTTAACCCGAGACTTGGCCCAGGGGAGGTATGTGGAAATTTCATTAATTTGGTGCTTAAATTTCTATGTTTTATTAAGTTTGTGATGAGTAAGAGTGATGTGCACGGGTGTGGTGATCGTCCACCACGACACTGTTCTCAAACTCATTTCTATTATTTTATTAAATATTTTACCTCCCTACTACTGGATACAAGCTCTTCATACGATGGAGTTGATCCATTCAGTGGTTGAAATGGCATACGATGGAGCTAGGTCTGGGAAGATGACACACTCTCGATCGAGGTGTGCCATCAACCTTGATTATAGGAGGAGGTGAAGTTAAGATTGCAAAATGCATTCAAGATTTCACACCAATAAATAAAAGAATAGTAATTAATTAATGAGATCTCATAATTGAATTATCAAACTTAATTTAAATATCAATAAGCAGAATGATGAAACCCACATACCAACCCATAAAGGCCAAGTTCATTCTCAATTAATTGCATTTTTTCATTGCATGTTAGTTTTATCTTTTATTAAATTGCATTACATTCATAAAATATTAAACAACAAAAAAAGAATTAGATTAGGTGGAATAGAAGTAGTGATTTATTATCCAAAAAATCTCCTCAAGAGAACGACCTAGGTTTTCCCCTGTGCTGCACTTAGCTATAAATATTTTTTGAGAGCGTGCACGACAACGCTTCGTCAAATTTGCGCCGTTTTCGGGGAGCCAAGTGGTTTTAATTCACTATTTTTATTCACATTGTGTAAATAATTTTCCTTTCATTTAAAAAAAACAACAAAAAATCATAAATTTCAAAAACTAAAAAAAAACTTTTTGTTCATGATGTATTTCAATGGTGATTATTCTGCATGGACTGCCCAATCTCAGGTGCCAAAAAATGTTTGCAATGAAATTGATTCTCAATTTCATAACATTAGTGATAAAGTTCAAAAACTGGAGAGCCAAATTGAATGGATTGCTGAATATGTACGCCCATCCCAAGAGCAATCCAAACCTGAGCCTGAACCTGAACCAGAACGAGTGGTGGAAGAGATTTCACCGATCACATTTTATGTTAATGAACCGGAGGCGGGTGAGAAAGAACTTCTAAAGGAACTTATCACATCATCCCGCACTCAACCATTGCTCAAGGAGGTCCCAGAAGTACACATTCCAACTGATGCACTGATGGGAGGTCAACATTTTTTCAAAGAATCTTGGAATAACATTGTCGAAGATAACTTGAAACCTGATCTTCCCATGATTGATATTGAACAATCAGTACCTTTTGACCTCAATCTTGCTTTGGAAGATGAAGAAGAAGATGAACCTGCTGAGATGGAGTTTCCAATGGTCATGCCTGGAGAGATCAATTACCAAGCTGAATTACTTGAAAGGGAAGATTTCTTTATTGATTCGTCATGTTTTAATTTTATTCAAACTGAATTGTTTTCTGACTTCTCCGTTCCTGAAATTTCAGATACAACACAAATGGATCAGGCCTTGGATTTTGATGATGATACCACCAAAGTGGTGTTAATCGAGGAAGAAGATTCGAAGAAGCTGGCGGTGGTGCGACTACCTCCTCAACAAAAAATTTCATACCATATGGAGGAGGAAACCACCGAAGTTAACAGGGAGCACCCTTATCTTTTATTCCCTCCCACTTCAAACCTAAAATTTCTTCTTTATTCTTTCTCGGGGGTTGGGAACATTCTTATCTTATTTGGGGTTCTCTACTTTCAGTGTTTAATCATGGACATCGGGAAAACTCACATGTGGTGCTTCATCTCAAAGAAACCACATCCACCATCTGATCGGGGATAATCCCCTAAAACTGCCTATCTAGGGGCAGTAAAAACCTAGCACCCGCTTGGGGGTCTAAACCAAGCATTATCTCTTTTCTTTTAATTTTCTAATTCTTTTTATTTATTTTTATTATTTATTTTTATTACTTTCTTGTAGTATTAAAGTGGCTGCTTCTATGAGCTTAACTCAAGGCATCCACTTCTAAAATAATGCCAGGTTGTATCTTTCCTTCCCTTTGATTTTCTACCATTATTTATATTTTGTTGAGTTGAAATAAGGGGTAGTTAAATTTAATTGTGGGGGAGAGTCAACCTTCTTATTTCTTCTCGTGTGATTTTCATTTTTTTATTATTATATTTTTAGGATTTTTGGGCTTTAATGAATATTCATATCACTTTTCACACAACAATTTATTTTGAAAGAGTTGAAATGATTTTTGAAATAATGGATTTTAAATGATTGTTGATGTGAAAACATTTTCTTGAATTGTATTATCAATCATTTGTATGAGTTTAACTGATTTTTGAAATACATGACCATGAAACAACTGACTCAAAATATTTTTTGTCCAATCCTGTGAGGTATTCTGAACCACTTTTACATATTCTTCCTAATACCAAAACTTTCTTGAGGGAAACTTGAATTTTGTGTGAGAACCAGAATTTGTGAATATTCTCTTTCGAAGATTTGGATTTCATGGAATGTATTTAAAATGATTGAGGCATCTCATTGACTAGCCACATTTTATCCTAAGACCCACCATTACATTTATCCTTTGTAATCCCTTAGATGCCATGAATTGCCTTATAGGATTAAGCCACATTACAAGCCAATTTTTCCATACCTACCCGCACTTTTAGTATTTTTGCATGGATATTACAAGTTTGAGTGTGGGGGAAGGGCCTTTCGTGTGCGTTCATTGGGATGTGTATCATTTTTCAGTAGTGTGAAGTGTGTGTCAATATTTTGGGCAGTGGATAACAAGAGAATTGGGCATGTGTCATCATTTCATTGTGCTTTATTTGGTTCATCCATTTCTCCTAAAAAAAAGAAGAAAAAAATGGAGATGAGCTTGAATATTCATTATAAATTCTTTTATGACTCATGTCCCTCCCAAAAATCAAGGGCATGAACTGTCATTCATTCATTGTATTCAATTTTTCAGCTCATCCTCTATGAAAAAAAAGAGAAAAAAAGAAAATAAAGTTGTGCCTTTCTGGAGCTTTAAAAAAAAGAGGACAAATTAGATGATATCATTCATTATAATCACTTATTGGCTCATGTACCATGTCATAAAGAGGTGTGGGGTTGTTTTTCACATTTACAAGTAGTATTGAGTGAGGAATTTCTTGTGTTTTCACTTGATTTAATCATGCATTGTACTTAAAAGTTCAACCTCCTCTTTCTAGCTTGGAACATTTTTCAATCATTTTACCACTGACCCTAAGCCACAGAATCATTTGAACCATTAATTAAATCCCTCATGATTAAATTCTTTTTCATGTTTCACGCTTTGGATAAATGATAATTTTCACAAACCTATGGTGATACATGTGATTTTCAAGTATGAGCATAACTCCAGAATCAATTTCTATTGAGTGAAGAGTGACATAAAATTCAATGTGAGGTAGGTTGTGATTGGGTCGTGGATTGATTTATGAGGTTGAACAAATTTTAATGATTGAAATGAAAATTAGATAATTATTATTCATAAATGAGAGATGATGGAATTCTATTTTGGATAAAATCATTGATATTTTCTCATTTTTGATTGTTGTGTGGATTTTGATTTGGATGTAAGATGATTGCCCAGGAGTGCAATGTTTAAGTGTGGGGGAGTGATGAAGCTCACATTTTCATATATTTTATACTGTAAAACATTTTTTATAATCCCACAAAAGTGTTATTGAATGGGTAATTATCATGTTTTTAGGTTTTAGTGCTATTTTGAACCCAAATGTGAAAAATGACTAATTCTGGTTTTTTGACAGAATATTACGTCAGGGGTATTTCGGTCATTTCAGGAAAAATAAAATTCCAAATTTTCTGCTTAAATTTTATTTTAGAATCCTTATTTTATTTCTTTCATTGTTGTCTTCTGGACCAGGAGCTGATTCAGTCATCTAAAGGGTCTAAAAAATCATTGAAGATTGTAATTGTTCTGGGTGGACAGCATGGACCCACCCAAAGTAACGGACATCACACGCGGCCTACACATATCCAAATGATGTGTTTCCACCTGTTATACCTTGAGGACAGATAGGGCCGTCTCTACAATAAATTTGGAGGATTTTGGAGATCCTTAACGAGGATATTGAACGACATTATTTTGGAGGAACCTTCATGGATGCTTCGTCCAGAAACAACAACTGAGAATGAAAAATTAATAACTCCTACATACGGTTTCCAAATCAGCTTAAAGTTTTAGAGGAGACGTCCAAGACATTTATGAACAACATTTATGAAGTGTGGAACGCGTGAATATGTCATTAAAGGGGTATACAATGCGTCGACATTTGAGGGACAAATTCTGCCTATAAAAGGAGGCCCTCGCCTCCTCCTCAAAGCATCCCATTCTCCATTCATTCCTTCAAGGCACCAAGGAGGAGATCTCCACCGAGGGAGGCCGACCAGAAATCTTCCCCATTTCATTTATTTTCTATATTTTAGTTTTAGTTTGTAATTCATATTTCTAATAAAATTCATGCATTGTTTTTATTTTTGTGTCCACCCTTCCTCCCTGTTTTCTTCTTCATCTTTTCTCCTTCTTTTCTTCTTTTATTATTCTCATATTATCCACCGTGACCTCTTACCCTCAAATATGAGGGGTTAACCCAAGACCTGGCCCGGGGGAGGTATGTGGAAATTTCATTAATTCGGTGCTTAAATTCCTATGTTTTATTAAGTTTGTGATGAGTAAGAGTGATGTGCACGGGTGTGGCGATCGTCCACCACGACACTGATCTCAAACTCATTTCTATTATTTTATTAAATATTTTCCCTCCCTTCTACTGGATACAAGATCTTCATACGATGGAGTTGAGCCATTCAGTGGTTGAAATGGCATACGATGGAGCCAGGTCTTGGAAGATGACACACTCTCGATCGAGGTGTGCCATCAACCTTGATTATAGGAGGAGGTGAAGTTAAGATTGCAAAATGCATTCAAGATTTCACACCAATAAATAAAAGAATAGTAATTCATGAATGAGATCTCATAATTGAATTATCATACTTAATTTAAATATCAATAAGGAGAATGATGAAACCCACATACCAACCCATAAAGGCCATGTTCTTTCTCAATTAATTGCATTTTTTCATTGATTGTTAGTTTTATCTTTTATTAAATTGCATTACATTCATAAAATATTAAACAACAAAAAAAGAATTAGATTATGTGGAATAGAAGTAGTGATTTATTAACCAAAAAATCTCTTCAAGAGAACGACCTAGGTTAGCCCCTGTGCTGCACTTAGCTATAAATATTTGTTGAGAGCGTGCACGACAACGCTTCGTCAAATTGGCGTCGTTTTCGGCGAGACAAGTGGTTTTAAATCACTATTTTTATTCACATTGTTTAAATAATTTTCCTTTAATTTAAAAAAACTACAAAAAAATCATAAATTTCAAAAACTAAAAAAATAACTTTTTGTTCATGATGTATTTCAATGGTGATTATTCTGCATGGACTGACCAATCTCAGGTGCCAAAAAAATGTTTGCAATGAAATTGATGCTCAATTTCATAGGATTAGTGATAAAGTTCAAAAACTGGAGAGCCAAATTGAATGGATTGCTGAATATGTACGCACATCCCAAGAGCAATCCAAACCTGAGCCTGAACCTGAACCAGAACGAGTGGTGGAAGAGATTTCCCCGATCACATTTTATGTTAATAAACCTGAGGTGGGCGAGAAAGAACTTCTAAAGGAACTTATCACATCATCCCGCACTCAACCATTGCTCAAGGAGTTCCCAGAAGTACACATTCCAACTGATTCACTGATGGGAGGTCAACATTTTTTCATAGAATCTTGGAATAACATTGTCGAAGATAACTTGAAACATGATCTTCCCATGCTTGATATTGAACAATAGGTACCTTTTGACCTCACTCTTGCTTTGGAAGATGAAGAAGAAGATGCACCTGCTGAGATGGAGTTTCCAATGGTCATGCCTGAAGAGATCAATTACCAAGCTGAATTACTTGAAAGGAAAGATTTCTTTATTGATTCATCATGTTTTAATTTTATTCACACTGAATTGTTTTATGACTTCTCCTTTCCTGAAATTTCAGATACAACACAAATGGATCAGGCCTTGGATTTTGATGATGATACCACCAAAGTGGTGGTAATCGAGGAAGAAGATCCGAAGAAGCTGGCGGTGGTGCGACTACCTCCTCAACAAAAATTTTCATACCATATGGAGGAGGAAACCACCGAAGTTAACAGGGAGCACCCTTATCTTTTATTCCCACCCACTTCAAACCTCAAATTTCTTCTTTATTCTTTCTCAGGGGTTGGGAACATTCTTATCTTATTTGGGGTTCTCTACTTTCAGTGTTTAATCATGGACATCGGGAAAACTCACATGTGGTGGTTCATCTCAAAGAAACCACATCCACCTTCTGATCGGGGATAATCCACTGAAACTGCCTGACTAGGGGCAGTAAAAACCTAGCACCCGCTTGGAGTTCTAAACAAAGAATTATCTCTTTTCTTTTCCTTTTCTCATTCTTTTTATTTATTTTTATTATTTATTTTTATTAATTTCTTGTAGTATTAAAGTGGCTGCTTCTAGGAGCATAACTCAAGGCATCCACTTCTAAAATAATGTGAGGTTGTATCTTTCCTTCCCTTTGATTTTCTACCATTATTTATATTTTGTTGAGTTGAAATAAGGGGTAGTTAAATTTAAGTGTGGGGGAGAGTCAACCTTCTTATTTCTTCTCGTGTGATTTTCATTTTTTTTATTATTATATTTTTAGGATTTTTGAGCTTTAATGAATATTCTTATCACTTTTCACACAACAATTTATTTTGAAAGAGTTGAAATGATTTTTGAAATAATGGATTTTAAATGATTGTTGATGTGAAAACATTTTCTTGAATTGGATTATCAATCATTTGTATGAGTTTAATTGATTTTTGAAATCCATGACCATGAAACAACTGACTCAAAATATTTTTTGTCCAATCCTGTGAGGTATTCTGAACCACTTTTACATATTCTTCCTAATACCCACACTTTATTGAGGGAAACTTAAATTTTGTGTGAGAACCAGAATTTGTGAATATTCTCTTTCGAAGCTTTGGATTTAATGGAATGTATTTAAAATGATTGAGGCATCTCATTGACTAGCCACATTTTATCCTAAGACCCACCTTTACATTTATCCTTCGTAATCCCTTAGATTCCATGAATTGCCTTATAGGTTTAAGCCACATTACAAGCCAATTTTTCCATACCTACCCACACTTTTAGTATTTTTTCATGGATATTTAAAGTTTGAGTGTGGGGGAAGGGCCTTTCGTGTGCGTTCATTGGGATGTGTATCATTTTTTGGTAGTGTGAAGTGTGTGTCAATATTTTGGGCAGTGGATAACAAGAGAATTGGGCATGTGTCATCATTTCATTATGCTTTATTTGGTTCATCCATTTCTCCTAAAAAAAAGAATAAAAAATGGAGATGAGCTTGAATATTCATTGTAAATTCTTTTATGACTCATGTCCATCCCAAAAATCAAGGGCATCAATTGTCATTCATTCATTGTATTCAATTTTTCAGCTCATCCTCTATGAAAAAAAAGAGAAAAAAAAGAAATTAAAGCTGTGCCTTTCTAGAGCTTTAAAAAAAAGAAGAGAAATTAGATGATATCATTCATTATAATCACTTATTGGCTCATGTACCATGTCATAAAGAGGGGTGGGGTTGTTTTTCACATTTAAAAGTAGTATTGAGTGATGAATTTCCTGTGATTTCACTTGATTTAATCATGCATTGTACTTAAAAGTTCAACCTCCTCTTTCTAGCTTGGAACATTTTTCATTCATTTTACCACCGACCCTAAGCCACAGAATCATTTGAACCATTAATTAAAGCCCTCATGATTAAATTCATTTTCATGTTTCACGCTGTGGATAAATGATAATTTTTACAAACCTATGGTGATAGATGTGATTTTCAAGTATTAGCATAACTCCAGAAACAATTTCTATTGAGTGAAGAGTGATATAAAATTCAATGTGAGGGAGGTTGTGATTGGGCCGTGGATTGATTTATGAGGTTGAACAAATTTTAATGATTTAAATGAAAATGAGATAATTATTATTCATAAATGAGACATGATGGAATTCTATTTTGGATAAAATCATTGATATTTTCTCATTTTTGATTGTTGTGTGGATATTGATTTGGATGTAAGATGATTGCCCAGGAGTGCAATGTTTAAGTGTGGGGGAGTGATGAAGCTCACATTTTCATATATTTTGTACTGTAAAACATTGTTTATAATCCCACTAAAGTGTTATTGAATGGGTAATTATCATGTTTTTAGGTTTTAGTGCTATTTTGAACACAAATGTGAAAAACGACTAATTCTGGATTTTTGACAGAATTTTACGTCAGGGGTATTTTGGTCATTTCAGGAAAACTTAAATTCCACATTATCTGATTAAATGTTTTTTAGAATATTTATCTTATTTCCTTCATTTTTGTCTTCTGGACCAGGAGCTGATTCGGTTGTCTAAAAGATCTAAAAAATCATTGAAGATTGGAATTTTTCGGGGTGGACAGCATTGACCCACCCAAGGTAACGGACATCAAACGCGGCCTACACATATCGAAATTATGTGTTTCCACCTGGTATACCTTGAGGACAGATAGGGTCGTCTCTACAATAAAGTTGGAGGATTTTGGAGATCTTTAACGAGGATATTCAACGACATTATTTTGGAGAAACCTTCCTGGATGATTCGTCCAGAAACAGAAACCGAGAATGAAAAATTAATAACTCCTACATAAGGTTTCCAAATCAGCTTAAATGTTGAGAGGATACGGCCAAGACATTTATGAACAACATTTATGAAGGGTGTAACGCGTTAATATGTCATTAATGGGATATACAATGCGTCGACATTTGAGGGACAAATTCTGCCTATAAAAGGAGGCCCTCACCTCCTCCTCAAAGCATCCCATTCTCCATTCATTCCTTCAAGGCACCAAGGAGGAGATCTCTACCGAGGGAGGCCGACCAGAAATCTTCCACATTTCATTTATTTTCTTTATTTTAGTTTTAGTTTGTAATTCATATTTCTAATAAAATTCATGCATTGTTTTTATTTTTGTGTCCACCCTTCCTCCCTGTTTTTCTTCTTCATCTTTTCTCTTTCTTTTCTTCTTTTATTATTCTCATATTATCCACCGTGACCTCTTACCCTCAAATATGAGGGGTTAACCCGAGACTTGGCCCGGGGGAGTTATGTGGAAATTTCATTAATTCGGTGCTTAAATTTCTATGTTTTATTACGTTTGTGATGAGTAAGAGTGATGTGCACGGGTGTGGCAATCGTCCACCACGACACTGATCTCAAACTCATTTCTATTCTTTTATTAAATATTTTCCCTCCCTTCAACTGGATACAATCTTTTCATACGATGGAGTTGAGCCATTCAGTGGTTGAAATAGCATACGATGGAGCCAGGTCTTGGAAGACGACACACTCTCGATCGAGGTGTGCCATCAACCTTGATTATAGGAGGAGGTGAAGTTAAGATTTCAAAATGCATTCATGATTTCACACCAATAAATAAAAGAATAGTAATTCATGAATGAGATCTCATAATTGAATTATCAAACTTAATTTAAATATCAATAAGGTGAATGATGAAACCCACATACCAACCCATAAAGGCCAAGTTCTTTCTCAATTAATTGCATTTTTTCATTGCATGTTTGTTTTATCTTTTATTAAATAGCATTACATTAATAAAATATTAAACAAAAAAAAAAGAATTAGATTAGGTGGAATAGAAGTAGTAATTTATTAACCAAAAAAGCTGCTCAAGAGAACAACCTAGGTCAGCCCCTGTGCTGCACTTAGCTATAAATATTTTTTGAGAGCGTGCACGACAACGCTTCGTCAGTCATACTGGTGTGACAATGGGTTCCGTATTAAGTGTATAAGTATTAATATATTATTAATTAATTTAAAATTTGATTTTTGTTTACTCAAGATGAATTTTTTTAAAATGAATTTGTTTTTATATTTTCATCCAATAGGTCAGAATTTTCTCAAGGTGATATTTTGTATATGTGGTAAACAATTAAAATAATTTTTTATAAATCATGAAGTAAAATAAAATAGAATTTATGAAATTAATTTTTAAAATGTGACAAAATATATTTTAATACAAATAAAACATATAATTATTACTTGAAAATCATATATGATTAATTTTAATAAAAATATATAATAAAAATATATATATAAATAAACGAAATATTATTTAAATAAAAATATTTAATTAAAAAATAGATTTTTGTTATATTAATGTTAATAATTTTTTATAATAATAAAAAAAAATTATGTGTTAGAAAAATAATCATATCACAAAAATCTATACATTAAAATAAATAAATGTTTTATATTAAAATTAGAATTATATCAAGTATACAATTTTTCTAATAAAATGGTTTTTTTATTCATCATATTGAGATTATCATATGGTGTCTCGTTATGTTTTTTAGAAAATATGGAATTTTTAGGTCGATGTCAATGAAGTGTATAAGTAATATATAAATTTGAATTTTTTAATATTATATTTCAATTAAATTATGGGTATTATATAACATAGAGTATTATTTTAATATACACTTAATTTGAGTCTCCCGCTCCCATTACAATTGTGTCATAGGATGAGTCATTACTTGAAGATATAATAATTTTTAAAAATACTCACATCTCCACCCATTAAAAATGCCACACGCCACCCCAAAATTAATTCACTAATTCTAAGAATTATTCAACCAAACTCATCCAGAAATGTCCCTATAATTCTCCAACATGTCCTAGAATATTCTCCCTCATCAATTTATGATTTAGTGGTGCGTTGTTGTGTTCCCAAAGAGTAAACATCCATTGAATGAGGTAATGATCCCATCCTAACTCTCTTAAATCATTTCCAGTTACATTCTAATAAAATATATTCTATAAATTATTGAATGATAACATAAATATTATTCAGATTATAAAATTTTATTATACTAATGGAATATATATTATCATTTATCCTCTTATTTTTAATGTGAGATAATAGTGTTTTTCATATAATGGTCATTTCATCACCTCTATGGAAAGTAAATTTTATTTTTTATCTCCACCTTCAGGATTGAATGAAATTGAAATATTATAATTTAAAAGGTGATAAATATTAATATTTATTATTGTTCTGCATTTTGTAACGGATAATCATCCAGTAGGTTAAATAAAACAAAATATGGTCATCAATGTTAGAAAAACAACCAAAATGAACTAAACATATAATTATATCATTTAAAAAAAATTCATTCGAATGACATATAAAATATTAAAATTTGGGACTATATAATCTTCTAGAATTATATTTGTATAATTATAATATTTTTATGATGTTACAACTAAATTTAAAACTGAAATTTATAATTATTGATGAAATAGTGCGACATGTAATCCATGTAATAAATATTTATGGGATGGTTAACATTTTCAAAATAAAATAATAATATGAATATAAATTAAAATAAAATTAGGTGAAATATATATGTTTTTTAATAAATTTTGTATTTAATAATCATATTTTTATTATTCATGATTTTTAACAAACATACCGATTGAGTTAAGGATCTATGATTTGGGAGATTATGACTGACATCATTATTTTGTGGGGACCCAATATCATTGTTTCTTTCAATTCACCAAATCCTCTTAAAATGTATATATTTAATATTCAATATATATATATACACATAATCCTTATATTTATATATATTATTTAATTTTTATATTTTATATAGGATAATAAAATTTATTCATGTTCTCGTCTCAATTCCGTATTTTTTACGAACTCAATTAATTGTAATTTTTTAACCATCATAACTATTTTCCTAAAGAACTCGATAAAATTATTATAATCATATATGGTTGATAAAAAATTTATTTTTTTAGAATATAATTTCCTTTAATTTATTGACACATGTAAATTATTAATCTCTTATCATTTTTTGACTCTATACCTCATTCCTAATATCCATCATAAGTTGTTAATTTGTAAACATAAATCTCTAAATTAATTATTTGTTCAATTCAAATGAACAAAATTCCCATGATCTAGAATTCTTTATTATTTTATGGGAATATAATAAATCATTATTATCTAATATTATGGGTTTATTTATGATATTCTATTTTATTATGCCCAAAAACATGATTATGTTATTCTATTATATTTTACGGTGATTTTGTATTGATATTCCATAATTTTTATTTTTTTATAAGTAAAACATATGAATCTACTTATTATAAATGTGTGTGGTGGTCATGAAACTATATTGTCCCCAAATATATTGAGTAATTATTTAATCAAATGATATACCTTGTATAGGGCATGAGTAGTTTGAATAGTTCACCATGTATTATTTTAGTAGAAGCGAGCCTGGACATATTCATAGATTATTTTTTCTTTTTTTATAAATTTTACTGATTCCATAGTCCTATGACATCATCTTCTTAATTCCATTATTTTATGTCATCTATTAAGAACAATTTATTATAATATATATTGATATTTCCCATGAATATTATGTTTTAATTATCATCATGGTCTTCATTGATTATTAACTTATGTGGAATGATATCTCACACTATTCAGTTAAGTATTTCCCCATAGTATCTCATTTACAAAAACAATTAAATGGGATAATGGAAAAAAAATTATATAATTACATAAAAATGTCATTCTTTTTGTTTAAGATAATGTACTATGTATATATTCTACTATAGAATCTATGGATATAGATTATTGAGATTTATTCTATTGAATTATATGTTAAAATCATGAAATGAAATGCGAATGAAAATTTTATTTTGATATATTTTATAATATTTTTTGTTATTTTTGTGGATTATTATAAAAATTACTATATAAAAACAAAGGGTAAATATTAACAGGGAATCTGATTATTTTTATAATTCATAAATAATGTTTATTTTTATCAATATCATTCCTATATCGATATTTAAATCAGGATGCGGGATATTTTATATATAATAATATGTGTACTAAACCTAAAAGTGTTTTTTCTCACAAACTCCCTCTTCAATCATATTTTAAAAAATTTCGCTAAACATACTTATTTTATGACACTCCTAGGTGGTATGATTTTTCTGATTTTCATTATCATTAAGAATAATTATAATGTATTTAATATTATGTCATAGAATTTGATGATATAGTTTATAACATAATTGGATAGATATAATTTTATGTTAATTTCATGGGATTACCAAAATTGAAACCCTTGGGTTCATATGTTTTTTATACATGTCATTAATGAGTTATTCCTTTAACGTTCATAGTTTCTCTTCCTATTATATTTAGCATTTTCATATTATCATCACTAAATTTTTTTTTAATTTAGTAAATCCTATGAACATGATTAAAATGCGGATATTTATTATTATTATATGATCACTAAAAATAAATGTCTTATATGATTATAATTCTACATGTTTTTAGAACCATTAATGTTTTATATAGGTATTAAAATACCACCATAAAACATTTATTTTGAGTAATCAGTGAAATGAAAAATGATAATAAAATTGGATTTCAAGAATAGTACTCCTCACCAATCAATATTTATAGGATCATTCTCTTAAAAAACATATCATATTCCATTAAATTGTACTAAATTTAATACTAGAAATATATTTTAGTTAGAAATATGCAATTACAAAATCAACTATTGGTAGATGTAAATCACATTCAATGTACTAAATAAACTATTAATTATAAACCATTGAAAATGGGAGTATGGATATCATCTATATTGTTTTTTGATGAATGGATATTATTTCCTTATATGTAATTATATCACAGGTAAATAATAAATAAAATATATTAGGTCAGACTTATTGAAATTCAAATTTTGAGAGAATATGTCGAGGTATTCCCTGAAGAGTTTCCTAGTCTCCCTCATGTCTAAGGGGTTGTGTTCTCAATATAACTTATACATGGATATCAACAGATAACTAATAACCCATTTATAACAACCCCCACTAAACTTGGAGAATAACATAAGAAAATAAAATGGATAATAGAGGGGTTTTTTCATACCACAATGTGCTTCAACATGGGGTATTCCTATCCACCTTTTCAAGATGAAGAATGGTTAAATGATCATATTAAGTTATTTTCCTGAAATAAAACAAATCATAATAGTTAAAAAGAATCCAAGACAATGGATTGATTACTTTTTTATATCTAGGTGGGGAATAATAATTCTAAAATGTGGTTCATTAATTGGTATATCACCAAATAGGGTGAATAAGGATTATATACCAAAGTATCTTTTTTACATGCTATAAACACTATGAATTAAATGTAATTACTTTCAGAATATCCAATTATTCAAAAATATTCCTGTACATGATGAATAAAATCCTTATAGTTTATGATGAAAAATTATGTAGTCCTTATAAACTATATTCCCATATACTCTAAGATAAAGTAGGAACATGTGATGTTTTTGAGTAGTATTATTTACAATTTGAGAAATTTGAGGTTACATGAAAATAACCATAAATGTGAGTTTTTTATGAATCTAGAATCATTCTAAGGGAAATTTATCAGTGGTAATGGGATTTTTATAGCCCTTATAAATAAAACAGTGGTTAGGTAATGTCCATAATTTTTAATTTAATGTAGATATGTAGATTCCATGAATTATGTGAGTACTACCACCAATATTTTAGAATCATGTTACTAATGTGAAACCCCATAACCTAGATAAATTGAATAGTTTTTATATACTTGTAGGTTAATGAATGTAAAGATATATTAAAGGAATTTTAAATGTGGATAATAACTACACCCGAACCCACACTAACCAATTTTCAGAAATGATTTGTGATCTATATTGCATAATTATAAAAATATTAGGTTGCATCTCCAAGAAATGTGAAAATGGGATGTCTTATTCCTCAAAAAAATTTATGTTCCAGGAGAAGGGATATCTGCCATATTTTAATGATTAAGTTGTAGTAATCATCTTGTTGACTATTTAGAGGAATTATATCTCTAGGGGAGAAGAGTAACATATAATGTAACCAAATATTCATGAATTATATATTCATATATAATGATATCAACATGTTCCAATGAATACGGTTAGGGTAAAATAATGAATATGAATACTCATTCCACAACCGCATGACGGGAGGTGAATAAAGTGGTCTATCCTTTATAAAAAAATATTATCTAAACATATTCAAAAATTAAATTATGTTGTATCCAATATTTTTTAAACATGAAAATGATAGAAATTGGGATTATATTACAAGGAAACACATCCTACCATTCTCATATTATATCTCAACCATCCATTTTTTTAAATATAAAACATATAAAAGGGATAATAATGTGATGTAAAATAAAGTTGACTCTATAATAAATGGGAATCCCAAAAGTTCAATATTGACAAAGATGGAGAAGTGTGATTTTGTTCTTGAATATATGCAACATAATAAATTTGGATAAATACAGATATATTGAATGGACACATAGGTAGATAATATCTATTATCCTTAGGAAGAGAATGTTGTTTAGAGATTTCTACGAAAAATATTCATGGTATAGTAATAAAAATGATATTGCAGAATATAAATTATAATTCCATGTAGGTTTTAAAGTTAATGCAGAAAAAAAAAATTACATGGGGGTGATAAAAACATAACCGTACCTGTTATATATTTATTTAAAATAAACCCAATTTTGTTTGGTTCTTCCGAATATATTCGATGAAAAAAATTCTATATTGTGGGTATTGGACAATCTCATTAAACCAACATTCATAATCATTATTTGAGAAGACTCATTAATTAACTATATTTTAATAATATTCATCCTAGAATTTGTAAGGGTACAAGAAACACAAATGTCAATTTTATTTGAAAGAGATCCATGATTCACATTAATGTTTTTGTAAATCCTCCAACATGATCTTAACAGAAAATATAAATTTAGAATGATCTATCACCCCATACTGATGACCAATATTAACATCCCATCCAAATAAATTATTATATTTTCAGAGCCTTCTCTATAGACATTAATATTTATTTGGACTAAAATTATTATCTTTTATAGTTTTCATAAAACAATATCATATATTCATGAATTCATATGATGAATTATGAAAACCTCTATGGGGAGAGATGTATAAGTCCCATAAATTTATATTGAGTTGGTGAACACAATCAATTATAACCAATTTTTGTTGGAGAAATGGAAGATAATTCAAAAACCATCCAAAAATAGATCTATATAACACCATTTTGATAAAATATATATGCTGAGAATGATGATATCTATAGTGATAGGTCATTTATAAAGTTTTTTTTTCATATTTATCCATTTAAGTGAGTCATGAGATTTGGGATGAAGTTATAGATAACACTGAGATACATTTTCCATATTTGATATAATCAATTAAGTCATAGTTGTGGCATATCGACTGACACTCCCTCTAAACTAGTCTCATCTTTATGAAATGTTAATCATATCCCTCTTAATGAGATATTTATATGATCTATCACATGTACTAAACCTAGATATTTTACATCTATAGACTTCTCTCTATTATGTGGAATAGATGTTGAACATCTATGACCATGTAAACAAAGTTTTACACAAAAATACTAATTACATGGTCTATGATCATTGGTGGAACCAAAATTAGAAAGATCCCATAGTTGAATAAGAAAAATCAATTTAATTGAATTACCCCATCATATTTCCAATTTTTTGATGAAATTAAATTTTGTGGCTAAAATTTAATAATGGTTGTATAATTCCATGATCCATATATTAAGTAATTAAAATTCCATTATTAATATATGTTTATGATAGATATAAATATATAAAACCCATAATAAAACACCACCCACATTATATAGGAACATTATATTATAAATCAATACATAAAATGACTTTTGGGAATTATGATAGTATGTAATATAGTTTTTATAAAATAAAAAATTCTATTAGATTATATTATGTTTAAAATTGAGAGTCCATTGATGTATAAGTGAGGAAATACGGACTCAAATAGTAGGATTCTCCCCCATTGAATCTAATTTATATGAGATATAGATTGAGGAATCAGCCCTAAGGTTCCCTTAGATAATGCCCAAAAAAACGAAAAAGTGATGATTTAATTGAATCATCTATAAGAAAAACTTATGTTAGTGGAAATCACCAGTAGAGAAATAACATTGTATCCACCATATGAAAGCACCATCAATTCACATCATTCCATTAGGGATTATTCTAGTGGGGTAATGTGTTATGTTTTTAGTGGATATAAATTAATAAAATATAATTTCTTTTATAAATTATGTGGTGTTCATAGTAGTACAACATTTCATTTATATAGATTTGACTACATATATCAAACATAGTGGGAAAATTTAACTAAGTTTAAAATATTGTATTTTTGGGTAAAATGATAAAATTATATTCCGGTAATTTTTAAACTAAAAAAATATTAATTTATTAACTAATACTTCTAAATATAAAAAAATCAATGTTTGATATAATGAAAACATAATTGTATTTCTTCCAAAAAAATATTTGTTTTATTTGTGGTAAAATATAATTTTATAATAAAATAAAGACAAAAAAATATTTTTATTTATAAAAATTCTTTTATATAAATTATAATAGAAATGTATTCATTCATAAAATTTCTTCCTAATATTATGATCATGAAATATAAATCTATACTTTTCTTTATTAAATTTTTTTTTGAAATGAAACATCCCATTTTTAAAAAATTATTTCTAATAAAACAAGTTTCATTTTTTGAATAATCAGATAGAAATTGCACTAGTGTTATTTTTGGTACTTAATGAAGTAATTTATTTTTTCTATGAATATTAAAATACAATATAAATACTATATTTATAAGTTCAACATATGACTAATTATTTAATGATTATTGGTGTCATAGAAATATTTTATTGACACATTGTTATATAATCCCAATACCATTAATATTGAGTCACATGATTTATTAATTTTTTAGGAAATAATATTTTAAAGTAATTTTTTATTTTAAAATCCCATGTCCTCCAATTATAAATTTCACCCATCACCACCCCATTTCATCAATAAATATTTGGCATAGTTTTTCAAAAAAATGTCCCAATCACATGTAATGTAACTGATTTTCAATGAGGTATGGACATTAATAATACTATTTAAAACCTCCCCATAAATTCTATTAATTTCCTCGAGAGTATATGAAGTAGTTTGAGTGAATTCAATATTTGTTCAGATACCGGAGGCCAATTATTTTGAGAGGTCAACTAAGCTACATGTTTGGTGAATAGTTAGTGCTATCCATTGGAATCAACTATGTGGGTGACGACGTAAACTATATATGGGAACATGTTTAGTTTTAAGGATTCACCTTAGGCCACATGACCATGTGGGGGTACACTAGTGGGATGGAAGGGGTCATACAATTAATCCAAACTGTGCACCTAGGGTCACACCCATTGTACCACATATTCATTATATCATCACTGTTAGGATTAAAGTTTAGATAATTATTTTTTCATAACTTTTAACCCATAAAAAATAGGGTAAACAAAATTTATTTCCGCTTTCATCCTTTTTCTCTATGATTCAATTATGTGGAGGTTTCATCCTTCTCCAATCCTTAGGCTTTGAGACTCCATCTCTATCAAATCCTATATTTCATCATTTCCTATCATGCTGGAAGCATACTCTTACGATCATTAATATGTCACATTATATACCTTTTTTATCTCATTATATAAGAAAATATTTTGGAGTGGGGTAATATGACTGATTTAAGGGAAGTTGTCTATTTTTATGATTCCCCCCATTCTATAAAGAAAATGAAGTAAATAAACAATGAGTTTCATTTACCATCCAATGGATGGTGGTCCAGTAATTTTTCCCCAATGTATTGTTGATTTTTGTGGTGCGTCCTTGTGCTAAGAACTTGAACATTTTGGAGACGAATCTAAAATTATTAACTAACTAAATAAAATGAACATCTATCTTTTAGTGTAGTCCCCTCAACATACGACTCGAAATCAGAGGTGAACACCATGATATGAGCCACCCCTAGGGGTTACCTTCCTTAGAGGACTATGATCCTTAATAATTATAATTAAATTTATCCACATATTGAGGGGTGATTAATTTACCATGTGAATGTAATGGATTTATAATTGAACTGATGGAAAATGGTATTCCATGTTCATTGAATCTAATATTTCTTAATGTCGAATGGATTAATCATATTAAATGAATTGGAAAATGTGACTAAAATATATTATATGATTTTTTTTTAAATTAATTCAAGCGATTACATTATGATTAATCATAACAAGTTTGATACAAGCCTAATTAAGGATGCTATAGATTGGCTCATCTATCATAATAACTAAAACTTATAATTAAATTAAATCACACTATGGGAAATAAATGGTTTCTTTCATAGAATACCGAGGATGTGATCACTAGGTATATTCCTTTACTTTACACATGAGAGATACCCATTTCCATCTTGGGAGGGAGATATCATTACTGAGATTCACCTTTGTCAAATCCCATGATGAGAATCAACAAGTGATGATTGAACAAAATGACCAATATGAGAAGTTCATTTTTGTATCCTTTACCACTCAGTCATGGTTTCACGAGACACCATAGGAAACTACCACAATTTCTTACATTTCTCATAGGGAATATATAAATATGATAAGGTGTTACATGTTTAATCCCTAGATAAATATTGTGTAATATAATTTATGAAAATAATTTGGTAATTACATTTATGTTATTTTGATAATAATTATGTTTACTATATTTTTTTATGTCTGATATGGTAAATTGATTATTGGTGGAATATAACTCATGATTATATTTTTTGAAAATGTATACACCTTTATAATAAACTATAGTACACAGAATAATATTTATTTTAATGTTCTATTATTCAAAAACACTATCATTTTAATATAAATGATAAAATAATTTTATAATTTTTAGGGAAATATTTATAAATATTACAAAGCCGATTATGTCTTACCAACTAATATTAGAATTAATTATGGATCACTGGTATATAAAAATTAAAATTAAAATTGTTAGAATTATATTTTTATAAAACAATTATTAAATTATAATCCAAAAATATGAAATGAGGTTAGGTTCAATTTTTTATAATTCTCTAAATTATATTATTTTTCAGTGAATAGTAAAAATATAGTTATGGGGTTTTTATATGTTCTTTAACATTATATTTATGATATAATTATATTGTAATTAAATAACTATAGTAAAAACCTAATATATGAAAATTAATAAATATTTCATTTTTCAATATCTCTTTAATGATTTCCTATCCAATAAGTGGCATTCCCAGATAATAAAAAGAAAAATTTGTTTTTGAAAA
The DNA here is from genome assembly GCA_963277665.1 of Viscum album. Taxonomy (NCBI): domain Eukaryota; kingdom Viridiplantae; phylum Streptophyta; class Magnoliopsida; order Santalales; family Viscaceae; genus Viscum; species Viscum album. Next base: position 644,519,361 of record OY728121.1, on the reverse strand, counting down.
CAATGCTTCATAGATTATATTATTTCCCATGTCAAAAAAGTAATAAAAATGTAATTTGGTTATAATTTATTTAATAATTATCATATTTTACTCAAAATAATAAAAGCATGAGAAAAAAACCAATTGTTTAAAAACAGGTTTTCATCATAGACAACCTAGATTTTGAAGACATATATATTTAAATTAATAAAAAATTCCTCCATTTTTTTATAAATTCCAACCCACTTAACATTTCCCCTTCACTCATACTATATTCTCAAATATTTTGTTATCAGTTTTCTTCCCAATGAGCCCACCATTTTGTCCTTAAGCTATAAAGATTCAGTCAACATTATTTAGGAGAAAATATTTATGGTCGGGAAATTCCCATCATCATTTTATCCATTAAATTATTTCCTTTTGTGTAAATATTCTATATGGTATTTTACATTTTTTCTTATGGTATTTATCCGGAAATTATTACTACTTATTTTTCAATGGGGGTCAATTGTTCTCTCCAATTTGTTTTGTTTCAAATTCCACATTTAATAATAATTATTCTACCATATTTCACTACCAAATTTCACAATAATTTAAAATAAATTATATTACTATGAATAACTATATCATTTTTTCTATGGGTATTAAAATATTTGTTAATGTAATTTAATTATTTGGGGATTTATATATATGATGAAAACATTCCCATTTTAATGGGATATTAATTTTTTATTGTCAATACATTAAGTACTTATGTACTCAGTTCCTGTAAATGAATCTCTTACTTTGTACTACTTTATTTTTTTTAAATGATTTAATATGATCATTTTTATCACATAATGCTAATAAATTTTAAGGGTTCACCATAATGTAACTTCAATTCATTTGGTGAATTATTTTATTTCTAGAGAATACATGTTTAATGTCCCATTTTAAATATCCTTATTAAATTTCTTTTATGAATCACGTGTCATGAAACAAGTTGATATGATTATAAAATTGTAATTTTATATTGTATCCAAATTTTCATGTTATGATACATGTGTTGTTATTATAATATTCTTTAATTTATTTTATTTATGAAATGTTTTATTCTTTATATTCATAATTTTATACCACATTATCACATGTGAAATGTCTCCAATTATTATTTCCTTATTAGGGTAAATTTTCACAACATTACTTTTATGTTTGACCTTGGGATATGAGAATTTTTTTAAAGTAACAATGGTTCAACCTGTGGGGAATAATTTTAGGGGGATTAGAATAATATTTTATATATTCTATTATTATATTTGAAATTTCAAAGAAACTAATATATAGAAGATTAAATGTTTGGTTTTATGTAATTAATTGATTCAATAAATAATTAAATACTTTCCATATCATCCATATAGGTTGTATTATGATATATTTCCCAATAAAATAACATATATAATTAAATGTGTATACATCATGAATTCTATTTCCATATTATAATTCTATAATTGGGAGATACTAGTCTCATCTTCATTGTAATATGAAGTAACATAAAATAAAAATTTCCACTAATGCACGGATAAAAATACTATACTACATATCAAAATAATGATAATAATAATTTATCATTTAAAACTCAGGGATTTTAAATTTATAAAAATTCATTAAAAAAATATTTGAATCAATGTTAATGTGTATATTTAATTGATAAATGTGTATCGCGAAGGCACATAAATTATTTTTTATTGTATCTTTTAAGATGATCATGTAGTATATACTCCATTATTTTAGTAAATGATATCTTGGTTTTTATATCAATAGTGACATATATAAAAAATGTTTTCATATATTACTTAGGAAATAGAGGGACAATTTCCCTTTCTATATAGTACCACTTTCCTATTGGTATCACAAGAGGTTGTATGATACCATTTAGAAGTTGTCTCTTAATCAATACTAAATGAATGAAATGTCTATATACCCATATTCAATAATTTTAAGGATCATGGTGTCCCACCAAAGGTTTTATCTTAAATACTTAATCATTTTTGGGCTATTAGGGTTCATATTAATATTTTAGGAAGGAGCTTAATTATAAAATTTCATATTTTACCCACACAGAAATTCTGAAAATACCCCATTTTCAAATTTCAATACACCGTTTTCATTGATGAAACTTATAAATTTCAAATATTATACAAAATTAATATTATTTTTTGACCATTTTTATTCTGATGCTATTATTTATCTTAAATAGTAAAAATATAGAATAAAATACATGATAAATTAAATTTTTTTCTAGTAAATAGTTATTTCAATGTCCAAATTTAAAAAATCCATCAAAATTGTATCCAATGTAGACCATATCATGGTAAGGTCATAATTATACATCCAACTCAATGCATTTATGATCAATTTATTCTTCTTATGGTGGTAATATATTACTTTTATAAAGTCTATGTGTAGTTTTTTCCAACACATTTTTCTCATGATGAACTATTTCAACATGAAAATAAAATTAATAATATTTTAATCAATGTATAAGTTACATCATTTTCAATAGTTATAATTTCTATGTAATTTTATATGAATGTATACTTCAATTATCCCAATGTATTGTTTCTAATAACTTTATTCATTTTCCATTATTTTCACAAATTAATAAAAAATATGTTTATTTTGAGTACATCGTAGTCCATTCATTGATTCATAATTATATATGGAAAAATCATTTTTCCATGAAGGTAATTTCAGAATCATTGAATTTTTAAATATCTTGTTTAGTTCATTAAATATTTCATCAAATTCATTTAATAATTTGATTTTTACCCATTTACAAGTAAACGTGTTGACTCAAACACATAATAATAATATATTTTCAATAAATCACAAATAATAACCTATAAAATCATGGAAACAATGTATATAATTCATATTCAATGGTGCTAATTTTTTTTGAAAACATATCTATTAGGTTGAAATATATTCAATCATTGTTGATTATATGGCCAAAAATGTTACATGTTTGTGCCAAACTCAAACACTCCAAAATTTTAATTATAAATCCTTGAATCTTAGCGTCTAAATAAAGTTACATATTTTTTTGTCATATTCATCATTGACGATATATAATAAAAATTTCGTCAATAAATACCTACATAATAATTTCAATATAATCATTGGATAAACATGTCATATAATATTTAATCATATAGGGTGCATCTATTAACATAAAATGAATTACATTAAACTCATAAATAATATTATTTTTGTAAATAATATTCGTTTATATATCAACTATCATAAATTTTAAATGATAATAATGAAAACAGAGATCGGTAATTCTTTTATGGTTTAAAAAATATTTTGTGTCATATTTTTCTACACATTTTATTTTATTATTATGCCCAATAATATTTTCTTCATTAATATTTATTAAATTCATGAATTTAAATTCCATTTAATCTTATTAATATAATGGTAAATACTTCTCAAGGAAAATTACATTATTATCATTTAACGCCAGGTTTTATATCTTTTCCCTCATTGTGTTTTGATTAATATAATACAATTAATCAATTTATTCTATAAAAATATTTAAGGCAATGATAACAGTCGTTATTTTACGTCTTTATTATGTGGGGAACATATTCTATAAATTTTTTAAAATCTAAAACCCCTAAAATTAATTAATATTATCATTAAAATATGGTTATTGACCCCACATTAACCAATATAACATTCTCAAATCATTTTTTACTAGTAAAATAATTTTCTATTCAGTAATTTTTAATCAAGATAACCAAAGTCTATTTACTAATTTTATTATAATCCTCAAAAATCCAACACAAAAATCATTAAAATTCAATATTGAAAAATAATACATTTATCATAGGTGGTGGCCTGATTTCTGTTTCATCCATTTTTAATTGTTTAAAAAATTACTGCATTTACATTATTGGCTCATAAAAAACTATAAAATACGAGTCATAGAATATAGTTATTATGTTTTTATTATAAATGAATTTTAGTTATTCTATATATTTATGGAAGTTTTCATGAATTTCTGTATGGGTGTTCATAGGGTTTTATTCTATATATATGTTCTTCTCAACATTATTCCAAATGATTTTATAACAAAACCATTTAAAAATTTTAAAAACACCAAATCCTACTACCTGAAGAAAATTTTCAGTGTAATAAATTGGAAAAGAATAAATTAAATATAAATACATAAGGTCAAAAAAGATAGTATTCCTGGAATAATATATTCAAATATCATCCATATATTACATAAGAGATATAAAATACATCATATTAAAACATTACAATTATTATTATTTTACTATCAACATTAGTATGTTAAAATAAAATTATATATTGTTTCCTAGGTAAATGGGAAACATTATTAATTGGTGATCATAGAGGCCCTGTAAGAGGTACCATATAATTGATTCTATCATATAATTAGTATGATATATAAAATATAGAAGGAATTATGTGTCGAATGAAATCCATTTAAATGATAGAATGAGAAAAATATATCGAATTATAATATAAAAATGTAAATACATAATTGTATAGAATAAAATAAATTAATTATTTAAAATGGAATGTGTTATGTTAAATATAAAAAAATTCATAATCAGGGATTCATGATAATGAATTTGAACTAAACACGTATGTAATATACCAAATAATGAAATTTTTTTAATGAGGCATACTGATGCATCAAGGGGTTACCTAAATATGGGCCTAACCTATCACATAGTTATTTTGATGCATCTATTATATGAATTTAATGGATAAATAATATATTTAATATTTTTCTTTAATGAACCTCATAAAAAATTATGTCTATGTAATTAATATATTTCCCAATGAAATATTATATTAACACAGTGTTAGTATACTCCCCTTTAATAATATAATATTGTTATCTTGGTGAAAGTTCATTAATCAAAATAAAAAATATTGAATATTCAAAATTAATTACAAATATAACATTATATATAAATTAAAATAATGAAATATTGTATGTTATTTTGATGGTATAAGGTTATTAATATTAAACATTCAATTAATATACTAGTTATCTATCATATGTGACCAAATAAGTGATAGAAATACACTCTAAAAATTAGTATTATTTGTCACGCATATTTCAAAAAAATTATTAATATTAAATAAAGTCATGGATGTAATTTCATATTATCATTCCTTAATGGAAAAGGGGATGATGCAAGAAAAAAATATTGGATCACACAGTACCCAATAGAGTCTCCCCTAATGATGTCATAGTTATCCTTCCACACATAAATACCACCAATATGAAATATTAAAATCATAATGAAACAAATACATTATACCGATAGAGATTTTAATTATAGTGTTTATGGATATGACACTTTCTAACAATTATAATGAATTTTGATGGTAAGATAATGAGATGGAATAGTAATCTTACATTCAAATTAAAAAATCAAATTCCTAAGAATTAAGAATATTAATAATTAATATTTAAATAAAAATGAAATTGTAATTATTACAAAATTTAAGAAGAGATGATACTAAGAAAATTTTCCATTAATATTAGATTCATACTACTTAATAATCACAGATAAAACCATAAAAAGATATTATAATGAATCTTTTGAGGTAAAATGAATTGATATATATGATAACATATTTTGTAGTGAATATGATGGGTGGATGAGTTTATATTTAGAGAATACGGGGGATAAATGGATTTTAGTTTTTAAATATGTACTTTCGAACTCTAGGATTTGGAAATTGATAACCAATTAGATTACATAATGTTTAAAACTATTGCTTTTTAAAATAAGTTATAATTTTTTACATATTTAATATTATGGACCTAAATATATCATTTTTTATTAATATGACCCTCGAAAATAATTTTCCTCAGTTAAATTTTATTTATAAACAATTTCAGTATTTTTGAATATGTATAGTACATCATAGGTCTACAAATATATGAAAAAAATATTAAAATAATTATTTAAATAAATTAAAATGTATTTGGTCAAGGATTCAGCACTATAAATTATTAAATCATTTTAAAATAAATGTTATCAAATAAATATTATAATACATTTCAATATATATTTCTATTTTCTGAAACATTTCGTAAGAAAATTATAAAATATTCATCATAGTGTAATTTCAAAAAACATATTCAAAATTTAATGTTCTTTATGTGAAAATAATTTTCTAAAATATAATTTTATTTATTAAAAAATTATAATATTTTTTTATAAATATTTTTAGTGAAAAGAAATTTAAAACTGTATTTAATTATATATTATGATCATTCTATGACACATGTGTATAATTGTGTTAATATTCATGTAACTATATATATTATTTAAAAAATTATAATTTTTTAAAAAAGATGATTAGAATTTTATAGGAATCTTTTTTGTGTAATGTTTAAATTAGTATTTTGATTGACATGTATAGTTGTTACTTCTCTAACTATCACCCTATATTTTACATGATCATTTTATTTCTTATTAATACACCTCATTTTAACTTCTAAATTCATTCTTTTATTTTACCTATCATGTTTATTATATTTTTTAATGTTTCACATAATAGAAGTGTATCTTATATATTTGTTATTATTTTTATTGTATGATTCTATAATGATCAGGATTATTGTGGTGCATTATAATCTATCTGCTCGGTAGTGCTAGCCATATCTATTATTGTCAATGTGATTTTATACTATGTATTCTACATGATGAATTAATAAAGGGATTATGTTGTGTAAAATATTAATTATTATTTTATAAAGACATATGTCTTATAAATAAAATATTATTTTGGATCTCGTAATGTAATTGTATTGATTTATGTTTAAATGAATAATATTTCAGTTATATGATACTAAAAAAATTCTATTAATATTATACATGATATTTATAATCCATTATTTACCCCATAATATCATATAATATATTTTTCTGTATTTAATATTTTGCAACATATTTTGTAATTTCGAAAAAAACAAGAAAACATAAAACATTAATTTTAAGGGATTGGATTCCATCCTTTAAAATTATCAAAAATACAGTGTTTCAATGCGGAAATTAAACAACATTTTAATAAATTTATACACGTATTTTTCCAATCTTTTATATTTGTCTAATATCTCCACTAACTATTTTTATATTAATTAATTATGCATTGATACTAGTGTTTTTTTATTTTATATTAGGTATAAAATTACTTCATTAGCTTCTCATAGGATACCTCAATGAGTAAACCTGATTGGTACATTACCTTTAATAATTTTATGACAGCAAAGAATACATTACCACTTTAAAATATTCATATAATAGTCAGATTTCTTGTTATCATCCCCTCCCACTCACCCACTCTCTCTATCTATTTATATATAGTGATAGCGTGTGTTTAGATCCTTAAACATAGGATAGTACCTAACTGTAAATATTAATTTAATTTGTGCCCTCAATTATTTAAAATGTTAATGTACTATCGTAGGAAAACAAAGAAGAATAAAAATGATTCATACCACATGTCTGGGATATCCAAAATTCAATAATAGAAGGTCAGAACATATAGAAAGCAGTTCATCAAATATGTCGTTAAAAAACTGAAAAACATAACATTGTTATTTCCGATCAAATTATGATCACATATGACTATAGGGAAGAAACTATTCAACTAAAACTATTGATCCAAACTAGTCTTGATAGGTATTATAAACCCATATAACTTCATAATAAGTAGAATACCAAATATCCAAATGAAGGGGTACATGAATAATCCCTCTCTAGACCATCCCATATTGAAATCAAATAAATTTAAAACATTTAAAACATAAATTAAAAGGAAAAGAAATACACAAGTGGGTAGACCATAATCCATGAGTAAAACATATGCTTCATACAATAACTAAAACCAATTTTAGAAAAGGCCAAAATAAATGATTTTGCAGAATAAGAAAATTTTAGATAAAGAGAATCAACATTCTAATAAATTTTCGATGAAATATCTTATAAATCTAATAAACTATAATGAAGATCATTTTTAAAATTAGTTTATAAAAAGTGAACAAAATTTTCTAAAACATTTAAATATTCATCTTTATTTTATTTATCATTCTTTCAACATTTCAAAAAAATATATTCTTATAATCATATATATAAACATACTCTACATTAATCTCAACCAAAAAATTGTTACTATATATTATAGTTCATTGAGAATTATAATTTGAATTTAAAAAATATAGAGAGGAATCATTATAGTGCTGACCATTAGCATATCCAACCCCAACTAAATATTTAATAACATATTTAATATTTTATCATGATTTGAGTTTCTTCAAACCACCAAAAGACAAATTTACATTATATTTTCTTATTTTATAATATTAAAATTGAAAAATAATATGTTATTTATAAAGGTAACATGCATTCCTAGAAAAATCGAATTATTCATTAATCATTCCATTTTATTTATAAGAATAAAAGGATTTATTTTAGGCATAATCAAATGTATTTTGGGGAAATTTTTAATACTAATATGCATGGAAATAAAATTTCACTAAATAATGTAAATAGATATTTTATTTAATAATATAGAACACTTAATAACAAAAAAAGTTTAAATTTATTGGAATATTATAAAATAAATATTCCATGAATATAACTATTTGTAATATTAAACATTTTAAGTGGTATTTATTTTTCAAATACATTAAGGGTGATAATGGTGTGACAATGGATTTCGTATTAAGTGTATAAGTATTAATATAATATTAATTCATTTAAAAATTGAATTTTGTTTACTCAAGATGAAATTTATTTCAAATGAATTTGGTTTCATATATTCAACCTATAGGTCAGAATTTTCTCAAGGTGAAATTTTGTATATTTGCAAACAATTAAAATAATTTTTTTTAAATCATGAACTAAAATAAAATAGAATTTATGATTTTAATTTTTAAAATGTGAAAAAATATATTTTCATACAAATAAAACATATTATTATTACTTGAAAAACATATATGATTAATTTTAATAAAAATATATTATAATAATATATATATAAATAAGAGGAATATTATTTAAAAAAAATATTTCAGTAGAAATAGATTTTTGTTATATTAATGTTAATAATTTTTTATAATAATAATAATATTTTATATGTGTTAGAAAACTAATCATATCAAAAAAATATATACATTAAAATAAATAAATTTTTTTTATTAAAATTACAATTATCTCAAGTATTCAATTTTTCTAATAAGAAGGTTTTTTATTCATCATATTGAGATTATCATATGGTGACTCATTATGTTTTTGTGAAAATATTGAATTTTTAGGTCGATGCCAACGAAGTGTATAAGTAACATATAATTGGAATTTTTTAATATTATATTTCAATTAAATTATGTGTATTATATAACATAGAGAATTATTTTAATTTACCCTGAATTTGGGTCTCCCGTTCCCATTATAATTGTGTCATAATATGAGTCATTATTTGATGATATAATAATTTTTAAAAATACTCACATCCCCACCCATTAAAAATGCCACACGCCACCCAAAAATTAATACAAAAATTCTAAGAATTATTCACCCAAACACATCCTTAATGTCCCTATAATTCTCTCACATGTCCTAGAATATTCTCCCTCATCAATTTATGATTCAGTGGTGCGTTATTGTGTTCCCAATGAGTAAACATCCATTGAACGAGGTAATGATCCCATCCTAAGTCTCTTAAATCCATTCCAGTGACATTATAATAAAATATATTCTCTAAATTATTTAATGATCACATAAATATTATTAAGATTAAAAAATTTTATTATAATAATGGAATATATATTATCATTTATATTCTTATTTTTAATGTGAAATGATAGTGTTTTCATATTATGGTTATTTCATCACCTCCATGGAAAGTAAATTTTATTTTTTATCTCCACCTTCAGGATTGAATGAAATTGAAATAGTATATTTTAAATGGGGATAAATATTCATATTTTGTAGTTTTCTGCATTTTGGAAAGGATAATCATCCATTAGGTTATGTAAAACCAAATATTGTCATCATTGTTAGAAAAACAACCAAAATGAACTAAACATATAATTATATCATTTAAAAAAAATTCATTCAAATGAAATATAAAATATTAAAATTTGGGACTATATAATCCTCTAGAATTATATGAATAAAGTTATAATATTTTTATGATGTTACAACAAAATTTGAAATTGGAATTTAGAATTATCACTGAAATAGTGCGACATGTAATCCGTGTAATAAATATTTATGGGATGGTGACCATTTTCAAAATAAAATTATAAAATGAATAGAAATTATAATAAAATTAGGTGAAATATAATTTTTTTAATAAATTTTGTATTTAATAATCATAATTTAATTATTCATGATTTTTAAAAAACATACAGATTGAGTTAAGGATCTATGATTTGTGAGATTATGAATGACATCAGTATTTTGTGGGGACCCAAAATCATTGTTTTTTTCAATTCACCAAATCCTCTTAAAATGTACATATTTAATATTCAATATATATATATATACACATAATCCTTATATTTATATATATTATTTAATTTTTCTATTTTTTATAGGATAATAAAATCTATTCATGTTCTCATCTCAATTCTGTATTTTTTACGAACTCAATTAATTGTAATTTTTTAACCTTCATAACTATTTTCCTGAACCACTCGATCAAATTATTATAATCATATATTTTTGATAAAAAAATTATTTTTTTAGAATATAATTTTTTTTAATTTATTGACACATGGAAATTATTAAAATCTTATACTTTTTTACTATATACCTCATTCTTAATATCCTTCATAAGTGGTTAATTTTTTAACATAATTATCCATATTAATTATTTGTTCAATTCAAATGAACATAATTCCCATGAGCTAGAATTCTTTTTTATTTTATGGGAATATAATAATTAATTATTATGTACTATTATGGGTGTATTTATGATATTCTATTTTATTATTCCTAAAAACATCATTATGTTATTCTGTTATATTTTACGGGGATTTTGTATTGATATTCCATATTTTGGATTTTTTTATAAGTAAAACATATGAATGTACTTATTATAAATGTGATGGGTGGTCATGAAATTATATTATCCCCATATATATTGAGTAATGATTTAATCAAATGATATTCCTTGTATAAGGAATGCGTAGTTTGAATAGTTTACCATGTATTATTTTCGTAGAAGCAAGCCTTGACATATTCATAGATTATTTTTTTCATTTTTTTACATTTTTCTGATTCCATGGTCCTATGACATCATCTTCTTAATTCCATTATTTTAGGTGATCTATTAAGAGAAATTTATTTTAATATCTATTGATATTTCCCTTTAATATTATTTTTTAATTATAATCATGGTCATTATTGATTATTCACTTATGTGGAATGATATCTCACACTATTCTGTTAAGTATTTCCCCATAGTATCGCATTTACTAAAACAAATAAATGGGATTATAGAAAAAAAATAATATAATTACATAAAAATGTCATTGTTTATGTTTAAGTTAACGTACTATGTATATATTCTTCTATAGACTCTATAGATATAGATTTTGGAGATTTATTCTATTGAAGTATATGTTAAAAATCATGAAATGAAATGCGAATGAAAAATTTATTTTGATATATTTTATATTATTTTTTGTTATTTTTGTGGTTTATTATAAATATTCCTATATAAAAACAAATGGTAAATATTAAGAGGGAATCTGAATATTTTTATAATTCATAAATAGTGTTGATTATTATCAATAGCATTCCTATATAGATATTGAAATCCGGATGCAGGTTGTTTTATATATAAAAATAGGGGTACTAAACCTAAAAGTGTTTTTTCTCACAAACTCCCTCTTTAATCATATTTTAAAAAATGTCGCTAAACATATTTATTTTATGAAACTCTTGGGTGATATGATTTTGTTTATTTTCATTATCATTAAGAATAATTATAATGTATTGAATATATTGTCATAGAATTTGATGATATAGTGTATAACATTCTATGATAGATAAAATTTTATGTTAATTTCACGGGATTTGCAAAATTGAAACCCTTGGGTTCATATGTTTTTTATACGTGTCATTAATGAGTTATTCCTTTAATGTTCATAGTTTTTATTCCCATTATATTTAGAATTTGTATATTATCATCACAAACGTTTTTATTAATTTAGTAAATCCTAAGAACATGATTAAAATACAGATATTTATTATTATTATATGATCACTAAAATTAAATGTCTTATATGATTATAATTCTACATATTTTTAATACCATTCATGTTTTATAGATGTATTCAAATACCACCATAAAACATTTATTTTTAGTAATCAGTAAAATGAAAAATGTTAATATAATTGGATTTCAACAATATTACTCCTCCACAATCAATATTTATAGGATTAATCTCTTAAAAACCATATCATATTCCATTAAATTGGACTAAATTTATTACTAGACATATATTTTGGTTAGAAATACGCAATTACAAAATCCACTATTGGTAGATGGAAATCACATTCAATGTACTAAATCATCCATTATTTATAAACTATTGAAAAGGGGAGTATGGATATTATCTAGATTGTTTTTTTGATGAATGGATATTATTTTGTTATAAGTAATTATATCAAACATAAATAATAAATAAAATATATTGGGTCAGACATATTGAAATTCAAATTTTGAGGGAATATATGGAGGTATTCCCTGAATAGTTTCATAGTCTCCCTCATGTATAAGGGGTTGTGTTCTCAATATAACTTATACATGGATATCAACAGATAACTAATAACCCATTTATAACAACCCCCACTAAACTGAGAGAATAAAATAAGAAAATAAAATGGATCCTAGAGGTTTTTTTCATATCACAATGTGCTTCAACATGGGGTATGCCTATCCACATTTTCAAGATGAAGAATGGTTAAATGATCATATTAAGTGATTTTCCAGAAATAAAACAAATCATAATAATTAAAAAGAAACCAAGACAATGTATTGATTACATTTTTATATCTTGGTGGGGACTAGTAATTCTACAATGTGGTTCTCTAATTGGTATATCACCAAATAGGGTGAATAAGGAATATATACCAAAGTATATTTTTACATGGTATAAACACTATGAATTAAATATAATTACTTTTAGAATCTCCAATTATTCCAAAATATTCCTATACATGATGAATAAAATCCTTATAGTTTATGATGAAAAAATTGTGTTGTCCTTATATACTATATTCCCATATACTCTAAAATACAGTATGAACATGTGTTGTTTTTGAGTAGTATTATTTACAATTTGAGAATTTTGAGGTTACATGAAAATAAACATAAATGTGAGTTTTTTATGAATCTAGAATCATTCTAAGGGAAATTTATCTGTGGTAATGGGATTTTTATAGCCCTTATAAATAAAATAGTGGTTAGGGAATGTCCATAATTTTTAATAAAATGTATACATATAGATTCCATGAATTATGTGAGTACTACCACCAATATTTGAGAAGCATGTTACTAATGTGAAACCCACTAACCTATCTAACTTGAAAAGGTGTTATATACTTATAGGATAATGAATGTAAAGAGATATTAAAGGAATTATAAATGTGGATAATAACTACACCTGAACCCACACTAACCACTTTTCGAAATTATTTGTGATCTATATTGAAGAATTATAAAAATATTAGGTTGCGTCCCCATGAAATGTGAAAATGGTATGTCTTATTCCTCACAAAAATTGATGTTCCGGGAGAAGGGATATGTGACATATTTTAAAGATTAAGTTGTGGTAATCATCTTGTTGACGATTTGGAAAAATTATGACTATTTGGGAGAAGAGTAACATAGAAATTGAACAAATATTCATGAATTATATTTTCATATATAATTATCTCAACATGTTCCAATGAATATGGTTACGGTATAATATAGAATATGAATACTCAATCCACTACCGCATAACGTGAGGTGAATAAAGTGGTATATCCTTTAAAACAAATATTATCTAAACATATTCAAAAGTAAAATTAAGATGTATCCAATATTTTTTATAAAGGAAAATGATAGAAATTGGAATTATATTATAATGAAACACATCCTACCATTCTCAAATTATATCTCAACCATCCATTTTTTTAGATATATAACATATAAAATGGATAATAATGTGATGTAAAATAAGTTTGACTCTATAATAAATGGGAATCCCAAAAGATCAATATTGAAAAAGATGGAGCAGTGATATTTTGTTCTTGAATATACGCAACACAAAAAATTTGGATAAATACGGATATATTGAATGGACACATAGGTAGATAATATCTATTCTCCTTAGGAAAAGAATGTTGTTTAGAGATCTCTAAGAAAAATATTGGTGGTATATTAATAAAAATGATATTTCAAAATATAAATTATAATTCCATGTAGGTTTTAAAGTTAATGTAGAATGAAAAAATTACATGGGGGTGATAAAAACATAACCATACCTCTTAGAAATTTAGTTAATATAAACCCAATTTTGTTTGGTTCTTCTAAATATATTCTATGAAAAAAAATTATATATGGTGGGTATTGGACTATCTCATTAAACCAACATACTTAATCATTATTTGAGAGGACTCATTAATTAACTATATTTTAATAATATACATCCTATAAGTTTTAAGGATATAAGAAACACTACAGTCAATTGTATTTGATAGAGATCCATGATTCACATTAATGTATTTGTAAATCCTCCAACATGCTCTTAACAGAATATATAAATTTAGAATGAGCTATCACCCCATACTGATGACCAATATTAACATCCCATCCAAATAAATTATTATATTTTCATTTCCTTCTCTATGGAAATTAATATTTATTTGGAATGCAATTATTATCTTTTATAGTTTTCATTTAACAATATATTATATTCATGAATTCATTTGATGAATTATGAACATATCTATGGGGAGAGATGTATAAGTCCCATAAATAGAGATTGAGTTTGTGAACACAATCAATTAAAACCTATATTGATTAGAGAAATGGAATATAATTCAAAAACCATCCAACAAAAGATCTATATAACACCATTTTTATAAAATATATATGGTGAAAATGATGATATCTATAGTGATAGGTCATTTATAAAGTGTTTATTTATATTAATCCATTTAAGAGAGTCATGAGATTTGGGATGAAGTTATAGATAACACTGAGATACATTTTCCATATTGATATACTCAATTATGTCATAGTTGTGGCTTATCGACTGACACTCCCTCCAAACTAGTCTCGTCTTTATGAAATGTTAATAATATCCCTCTTAATGAGATATGTACAAGATCTATCACATGTACTAATCCTAGACATGGTACATGTATATACTTCTCTCTACTATTTGGAACAGATGGTGAACATCTAAGACCATGGAGACAATGTTTTACACAAATATACTAATTACATGGTCTTTGATCTTTGGTGGAACCAAAATCAAGAAGTTCCCACAGTTGAATAAGAAAAATCAATGTAATTGAATTACACCATCATATTACCTATTTTTTTATGAAACTAAATTTTGTGGCTAAAATTTCATAATTGGTGTATAATTCCATGATCCATATAGTAAGTAATTAAAATTCCATTATTAATATATGTTTATGATAGATATAAATATATAAAACCAATAATAAAACTCCACCCACGTTATATTGTAACATTATATTATAAATCATGACATAAATTGACTTTTGGGAATTATGATTGTAAGTAATATAGTTTTTATAAAATAAATAATTCAATTATATTATATTATGTTTAAAATTGGGAGTCCATTGATGTATAAGTGAGGAAATATGGACTCAAATAGTAGGATCCTCCCCCATTGAATCTCATTTATATGAGATATAGATAGAGGTGTCAGCCCTGAGCTTCCCTTATACAAAGCCCAAAAAAACAAAAAAGTGATGATTTAATTGATTCATCTATAAGAAAATTTTAAGTTAGTGGAAATCACCAGCAGAGAAATGTCATTGGGTCCACCATATAAAAGCACCACCGTTTCACATCATTCCATTAGGGATTATTCTAGTGTGGTCATGTGTTATGTTTGTAGTGGATATGAATTAATAAAATATAATTTCTTTTATAAATTACGTGGTTTTCATAGTAGTCCAACATTTCATTTAGATATATTTGACAACATATATCAAACATAGTGGGAAAATTTAACTAAGGTTAAAATATTTTATTTCTGGGTAAAATGATAAAATTATATTCCGATAATGTTTAAACTAAAATATATTAATTTATTAAATAATACTTTTAAATATAAAAAAATCAATGTTTGATATAAAGAAAACATAACTGTATTGCTTCCAAGAAAATATTTGTTTTATTTGTGGTAAAATATAATTTTATAATAATTTAATGACAAATTTTTTTTATTTATAAAAATTATTTTATATAAATTATAATATAAATGTATTCAATTATAAAATATAAATCTATACTTTTTGTTATTAAATTTATTATGAAATGAAACATCCCATATTTAAAAAATTATTTCTAATAAAACAAGTTTCATTTTTTGAATAATCACATTGAAATTACACTAGTGTTATTTTTGGTACTTAATTAAATTATTTATTTTTTCTATGAAAATTAAAATACTATATAAATACTATATTTATTAGTTCAACATATGAATAATTATTTAATGATTATTGATGTCATAAAAATATTTTAATGACACGTTGTTATATAATCCCAATACCATTAATATTGAGTCACATAATTTATTACTTTTTGAAGAAATAATATTTTAAAGTAAATTTTTATTCTAAAATTCCCATTCCTCCAATTATAAATTTCACCCATCACCGCCCCATTTAATCAATAAATATTTGGCATTGTTTTTCAAAAAAAATGTCCCAATCACATGTAATGTAATTTATTTTCAATGAGGTATGGACACTAATAATACTATTTAAAACCTCCCCATAAATTCTATTAATTTATTTGAGAGTATATGAAGTAATTTGAGAGAATTCAATATTTGGTCAGATTCCAGAGGCCAAATTTTTTGAGATTTCGACTAAGATACATGTTTGGAGAATAGTTAGTGCTATCCATTGGAATCAACTGTGTGGGTGATGGCGTAAACTATATTTGGGAACATGATTAGTTTGAATGATTCTCCTTATGCCACACGACCTTGTGGGTGTACACCAGTGGGATGAAAGGGGCCACACAATTAATCCAAACTGTGCACCTAGGGTCACACCCATTATACCACATATTCATTATATCTACACTATTAGGATTACAGTTTAGAAAATTATTTTTTCAAAATTTTTACCGATAAAAAATAGGGTAAACAATATTTATTTCCCCTTTAATCCTTTTTCTCTATGATTAAACTATGTGGAGGTTTCATAATTCTCCAATCCTTAGGCTTTGAGACGCCATATCTATCAAATCCTATATCTCATCATTTCAAATCATGATGGAAGCATAATCATATGATCATTAATATGTTACATTCTATACTTTCTTTATCTCATCATATAAGAAACTATTTTGGAGTGGGATAATATTACTGATTTAAGGGAAGTTGTCTATTTTTATAATTCCCCCCATTCTATAACGAAAATGAAGAAAATAAATGACGAGTTTCATTTACCATACTATGGATGGTGGTCCAGTTCTTTTTCAACAATGTATTGTTGATTTTTATGGTGCATCCTTGTGCTAAGAACTTGAACATTTTGGAGATGCATCCAAAATTATAAATTAACTAAATAAAACGAACTTCAATCTTTCAGTGTAGTCCCCTCTACATAAGACTTGAAATCGGAGGTGAACACCATGATGTGAGCCACCCCTAGGGGTTACCTTCCTTAGATGCCTATTATCCTTAATACTTATAATTAAATTTATCCACATATTGAGGGGTGAAGAATTTACGATGTGAATGTAATGGATTTATAATTGAACTGAAGGAAAATGGTATTCCATGTTTATTGAATCTAATATTTCTTAATGTCGAATGAATTAATCATATTAAATGAATTGGCCAATGTGACTAAAATTTATTATATGATTTTTTTAATTAATTCAAGTGATTACTGTATGATTAATAATAACAAGTGTAATAAAATCCTAATTAAGGATGCCATAGATTTTCTCATCGATCATAATAACTAATACTTATAATTAAATTTAATCACACTATGGGAAATAAATGGTTTATTTCATAGAATACCTTGGATGGGATCACTAGGTGGATTCCTTTACATTACACATGAGAGATACCTAGTTCCATGTTGGATTACATTCGACAAGATTTATGAGAAATGATTTTATTGAAATACATGAGCGATACGTGGTCCCATATGTGGTATTAAATGTGGGTTATAGAAGGTTTTTACCTACATACACTACCAAGACTGATTCATATGTTCCTTATACGATATATATTTTATAATCTCCTTTCATGATACGTTTTGTAGATCTGCTGGTGTGATACTGGGGTTAATTATTACCAAAGTCCTTAGAATGGCACACTATGCTAATTAATTATTAATAAGGATGCATATTCCATGATAAAGAACAAATTAATTTTTGTTCCACATTTCATACATTACTTTTAATATTGACCAATTATATCTCCATTCCCATATTGCATAGTGTTATGAAACCCCATATATGTATTAATGGATTCCTTGGGAATACTCCTCAATTCCCCACAATTACAACATATATATATATACGAACATATATTTTAACATGTATATTAGGAATTTATATATTTATATATATATACACACAATCATGGCCACATATTATCAAAGACATCTAATTTAGGTTGAAGTAGGCAGGGTCAGTTGGGTATCCTGTGAGGAACCTTATAAATGAGATTTATTTATTCACTATATAGATTTCATTATTACCTACACACTACTCATCATATATATACAGACTAGATAGTTCCATAAAATGTTGGTGATGTAATACTATGTATATCTCAGTCCCCCCTTCGGGCTACCCGTTGGTACCCGAATAGACCACACAGATCTAGGTATGGAAAAGGGGAATATATTAATTTGTATTACTAATATAATTTTCTCGGATAGACTATGAGAGAAAATGACTAAGTCTTTGATCATGACTCTAGTAGAGATAACATTTTTATTTTTTTATTTTGTATTTCATTTTCTGTGTTTATGTTTCTTTATATCCCTAATAATTCTCATTTTATATAGCATCATCAAATTGTTTTCATTTTTTATATGATAATGTTTTAACATCAACCTAGATATTTTATCGTTATGATTTATTATTCCACATGTTGTTATTTCTTTCTAATTTTTGGGAATATCATTAATGTATATTATTTTTCTATAATTTGGTCATGAAGGTATATTTTACCCTAACCACTATTGACCTTGGCTGGAATTAAACATCCTCTATTCAAATGGGATGCATTCTTGAGGCCATGTCGCTAACCTGGTTTGATTACATATTAGTGATCTTTTTCCGGGATGCTAAAAAGTGGAATTATGGCATATTTTTTCCTTTCAATTATTTTATAGGCTGTAGATAGGAGACTAGAATCATGTCATAATTTTTAAAGGACCCTATTTATATGAGTAGCTAACCCACATTCGAGGTAATTTCAAATTATCTATTTTGGGATATTTCTTTTTTGAGTTTTTATCATTTCAATATTACTGATTTCAATGTTGGGTGATACACATGAGTTATGATTTTTTATTTTATAGTGATTTTCCATTACACTTATAGAAATGGGAAAGTTTTTATCATCTCATATTTAGTGTTAGACCTTTATAATTCACCTAACATTCATATTTAATGTGATTTTTATATTATTTCTTTTATTTTCTACTAAATATTATTTGTTTGTTGAATATTGTAATAAAAATTTTGTTATGTTTCATCTGGGGGCATGTAATTGTATTAATTAATGTTTATGAAATGACTTAAATAATCTTTTTCCATATATCATTATGGTGGAAACTTAATTAAACAATTATTCTATGTTTGAGAAATGAACCACTGGTCACATGGGTAGAAATGTATGATGATATTGATTACATGAATTAAAAATTTATTTCACAAAGAATGTACATCTATAAAATTTGAATGGTAAATCATTAATTAATGTCATTTTGTATGACCTGATACTTCTTGATACTAGATGTAAAGGACATATCGTAGTTTCATGATATTCTAATTGAATCTTATAAAGAATATTCATTTTAAACATGAGAATTGTTACTCATCTATTATGACTATAGTATATAAAAATGTATATGAATGTGTATGAATTTCTGAAAATTTATTATCTTCAATAAAGTGGTTATCATTATATATTGATTCTAATTACAATTTAATGTGTGTTTTCCTAAATAAGATTCAATTATAACTCCATATACGTGGGAATATGTTGTTTAGTGTTAGGTATCGACCCTATGCTGAAAATAGTAGTGTCTTGTTGGTAGTTCCTCTTATGATCTTTATGGACTTTTTATCACATAGACCTCGCTAAATGTGGATTCAATGGGGTTTAAATCAAATTTTGGAAGGCTATGTGCCATTCATATTCTAGTTACTACGTTCAAAATTATATTAAATAATCTATAATCCATGTATTTTGAAAATTTTGAGTTATTCATTCTAGATGTGCTCAACTCATACACTATGATTATAGAGACCATCATGCTCAAGAGGTGGTGGGACCATATAAACTATTATTGAATCCTACGGTTCTAACATAGGCACCTCCAATTACTCATCAACTGTGTATTCATGCTCTGTTCTTAAATAGAATTTTAAAAAACATGTAATTTTTATAGGGTGCATTGTGACCTACCTAGACTATGGAAGAGTAGAAGTGAGAATTCTAGTAGCATCATCCTACTACTTTCCTGGTGAATGAAAGTCATATGACTATTGTGTAAAATCTTGATCTAATTTTATAGATCATTGAGAATTTGGATAATCCTATAAACAGGATGGTAATACATGTAACTTATATTATTTTTGGATCTACTATGCATTTGGGGGATTTTATAACTAAAATTGATCAACATCGGTTCATTGTATGTTCAATATTTTTTATATCCTTCAATGCTTACTTTTACCTCCATCAGTTATGAGAAGACCCCACTATGGGATCTATGCTCATATAGTTGGGTGTTATATCTATATTTCATTATTCATCTTGTTTCATAGAGAATCATTTTTTGATCTGATGATTGATGATGAATATTTGATGACAATGAGATGATTTGATGGTGGGATATTTTATTCCATCTAACCATTGCTAAATATATTATTTTAGAACACCATTTATGAAATTTTAAACCAATACCTCATAACTGAGATGAACCTACTAATGGATATAATTGTTTTCTAGGATTTTTCAACATCGAGTTAGGGAGGTAGTTCGTCTAAAGTGAGGAAACATCTCTTTTTTTCTTGAACATGATTGCAGTGTCTGTCAAATTAAATGTACTAACAACTATGTAAAATGTCACCAATATGGTATAGTGGTTAATAGTAATCCATAGTATCTGGAGGTCACAATTGAGAGGTAATAATTAGTGGATTGGGACTATTCTGAGTTTTTGGTTATCATTCGCCATAATTCAAAATGGGAAGGGATCTTCACCATCTCCCCATTCAGGTATAAAATTAGTACTTCCATGTATACTAGGGGGATATAATACTACCTTCATATCATAACAAGGAGGAGGATGTGTCCAATTTATAATAAATTCATATATATATATCTCCAATAAAGATAAAATCCCCATGTTAGTTGGATTGAATCCCATGGATAATGATCTAGATATATTTATGAAGTGAAGCCTATTCGTAAAGAGAATACAGTACTAGAGAAATGGGATATAGACATGTACCTATAGCCATAGTTTTCCATAAAAGTGTCTATAGGTATTTATACCAAGGCTATATCCACTGATTACATGGGATATAGCCATGTTTTTCCACTATGGATGTAGACCTTGTAAACACGATGGACAACTGTGTGAGCTATTTCTACAGTTTCCAAAACTGGGGATATACCCTCTTATAACCGTGTCTATAAGATCTTTTTCAAGTTTAACAGCCAAATTTTTTCAAAACCATGGCTATAGTGTTTTATTTATTTTCTATATCCATGTTTCATCACAACCATGGCTTTTGGTCTCCCAACCATGCGTGGGGAAAAATTTAACCGATGAAAAATAGTGGGAAGGTGTATAGTCACAGTTTTCAAGCTATATCCATAGTTATTAATAATATATGTAAATATATATATATTTATATACACAATTACATCCTTTGTGTATTGTTAAGGTGATTGTTTCAGATAGCCTAGGTAAGTAGATTGAATCCATCTTGCCACTATTTATTTTAATTCTATAGCCATTTATTAAAAGGGATATGGGAATGGATTTCCATCCTGGTAATAGAACCTATACCCAAGGTTTAAATCATGGACATATGCTCATAAAAATGGTGGAAAACCATTTGATATATTGAGATGGTTAACAAAACAAGGGAAATAGAACCCATATCCACAGTTTCATCCATGTTTATAGCCTCTTAAAAATGTCGGAATAACATTTTTCTATAGCCATGAAAATTGGTTCCACAACTATTAAAATCATGTCAATAACATATAAAATGGTTTTGAATAATGGCTATAGACTAAACATCTACTTGTGATACTCTTGGACCTTATAGGGGTTTGGGTACTATTCTAATAGTATAAACATTATTTTCTACCTTATTTGATATAGGCGATTCAAATTCATTCATATCATCAAAAACATTAGAAATTGTGGGCCTATAGATATCGTATTTCTATGGGGTTATGAATCTCAGCACAAAATTTGAAATTAGAACATATAGCATGCACTGATGTAATGGATTACCACATTAGATAATTGATAATATTTTTTGTATGGGATCTCATTATCCTTGGGATGATGGAAACAAATTTCATACATATGATAAATTGGGTTATAACATTTTAGGATCATGTATATTTTTTTCATTGGAGTATGAATTTCACATCACCAAAGAGAGGAAGCTATATTCACCCAAGTGAATTTTTTGTCAAGGAAATTTGAACTAGACATGAGTATCATGGAGTGGGTGTAGTGGAAACCCATATTGTAATTATTTTTAGGGGTGATTATGTATTTTGGATTAGATATTTACCTATAGTAATAAATATTTCCCAGTATTTCTAAGAATTTTTTTCTAACATCATATAATGGACTTTGAGTTCACTATTGAAATACTACCAAGAGAAGCACTAGTATTCATTCCACCTTAAAGGACGGAAACTTACACAGCGTTAGTAAAATAGGAAGGAGATAGATTATTAAGAATAAAATGGCTTCATTGGGACTAAAACCTCACTATGGGGTCCCCCTATCCTTATTTCTCTGAAGTAAGATGGTACCCATAGGCTTTTGTTGGATTATAAGGGGTTGAACTAGATTGTGGTTATGAACATGTACCACATTAAAAAATAGATGAACTTTTCAATATAAAGGGATAAGAAAAAAATATCTAAAAGATAATTATGAGGTTTTTCTACCATCATGTGTGTGTAAGGTCATCATACATTACACATAGATAATTCTGGAGAAGATAAATCTCATATGAGTATTTATTTTTTTCCATTCTGTCATACCAATATGATACCAGTTTTCATGGATCAAATGAGTTGGGATTTTGACCCATATATGGATTCATTTGGATAGTCATTTTTGAGGATATTTTAGTTTATTCTCATTACTCAAACAACCATAACAGAAATATTTATATCATGTTGAACCGATTGAGATATCACTCACATTCTTCCATGATAACCAATTTTTTTAATGATATACATAACATTTTATTTAACATTACATCTAAGGTTGGAGTATTAGTTTTCCTATAGAATGTGATAGATATTGTTTTTGAAGACCACCCATTTATTTTTAAACCCATATGATGTTTATTTCATAAGTTTGGATATTATAGGAGTTTCATTTAGGACATTTACAACATTATAATGCCTTTCATGTTAATGACAAAAAAGGTTTTTATGTTTTTATGGTAAAAATAATATGTAATATCCATTCATGATTTGAATGGATGATTTCATTTAGCACTGATCCAGATTCTTATAGAGGCAAAAGTAACTATATGGTTTACGTTGATGAATCAGTAATAGGAGTAAGAGGTGTTCTATTGCAGGGGTGTCGAGTTGTAGCATATTGGTCATTCATGATGAGTACACAAGGGTGAAAATACACTAAACCTAAACATGAGCTAGATTAGGGGAATAATGAATTTAACTATTCTAAGAATTCCCATTTTTGGTATGGGATATTCATTTACATAAACCATAAACAATATTCAAATACATCTACAAAGAGTATGATTTCAATCACAGGTAATTCAGATGGGTATTGTTCCTTAGGTCATTCGACTATAAGATCACTTATACACCCAAAATGGGAAATGCAGTAGCTAAATCCCAAAGAACGATGACTCAGAAATAGACTATCGATGTGGCTATTGGTGAGTGATATTTGACGGTCATGTTTTCTGAGATTCCCCTAGAAGTTTATAAATATGGAGGGAGTCCTTTTTTCGGATCTTTGGTAGTGATATACAACCATATAGTATGTGTATGAAAAAGACAACTTCTAGAACCTATGATCTTAGTACAAATGTATAGTGTATTTAGTGGGGAACAGGAACATGGTTTTGTTATTAATGAAGATGGGATATTTCACATCTATGTAGGAATTCAGGTACCATCCAAAACACATGATGGATTGATATGCGAATTAGATGACTATATTTTGGATGTTCACCTTGTATATGCCTAAATGTACACTGATGTAAATCGGTAGTATTAGTGGGAAGTTTTGATGAGGTGGATTACTTTTTTTATCACCTGTTATTCAACCTATTAGTATGTAATGGTTGAGAACTAGTGTCCTACTAGATCTTATACAACCTTTACCCATTCTAGATTTGAAATGACAGGACATCACCATGTATTTCAGAATGGGATTAATGAAATACCGTAAAAGAAAAAAATTGGTATGGGTGGTCATCTATACTTTGACCAATGGAGAATAGTTTTAACCCATCATGGAGATATTTTCACTGGATGAGCATGGAAGGATTTACATATGGTATATTTTAGACATCCATGATGTTACCCATTCTATTGTATCAGACAAGGATGATCAGTTTTCATCATTCTTATTTAAGGGATCATATAAGTAATGGGTTTTCAAGTGAATATGAGTACGTATTACCATGATCAGATCTCTGGTCAGTCCAGTCATGTGATATGGGGTTTGGATTTCATTATCTAGTAATGTGTCCTTGATTTTGGACCATCTTCATAAAAACACCAACTACTTGTCTCGTGCTCCTAAAAAATCATTTATTAGACTAACCTTATGGATACCTATTACATCCTATATGTTAGGATATTCTATCTACCCCATTTCTAGTGACAGTCATATGAGGTTGTGATATGGGGACCTCATCTCATTCAAGAGTCTTCAGAGAAGTAAAATATGATTCATTGGAATATTAATATAATTGCCTAGGAATAATACATATAATTATCATCAATACCGACCATAGGTGTTAAAATTGAGACACTAGGCATTTCTATGAGTTTCTCCTAGATTGTTTCATAGACATATTTTGATATAGGTCACGGTAAAGACTTGTTACATTGGGCCTTTTGAGATTTTAGAGATATTCACAGCTATATCACATCATTTATCATTACCTCAGAGGAATCAATTCTTGCATGAAATCATCCATTTCTCCATGCATCCCCATTATTATTATCCCATATTTGTCATTTGATCTAGAGGATATTGTTCTGGTGGTAGATAAATTATTTGGTGGGGGAATATTTTACATATTAATATTTAGAGCATGAAGGTTATTTGAGGATGGAAGGTTCCTATTATAATTGTGATATGGAAGCACATCCATGTAAGGGATAATATATGGGAGTGAGAGGCCGCTGTTTGTGATCAATGTCATGAATTTTTCATAGATTATGTTGTACCACACTCATTTTGGAAACTCAGGTATAAGTTATTTTTTTTAAAATGAGATAACATCCCATAGATTTGGATGAGCAATGGATATAAAAATAATTTTTAAAAATAACTTATTTAATGAAATTAATTTTATTAAGATGTTAAGTAAGGGTTAAATTGTGTCCCAGGATAATTCATATCCCATATATCTAAAAACCAAAGATGAATAATGAGCCACAATGACAACACATTGTTAGTGCAAACCATGATACTCAACTATGGGGTGCTATTTTAAACTATATAAAGGTGCACAATCACTTTTAAACATGAACCTCATTACATAAAACCATGATGGAATCACATGTGGGGTAGAAGTGAAGGAAAAATATTTCCAATTGAGTGTCCAATTCTGAAAAAAATATTGAACATTAACTTTATTGGCACATAGTTAGGAGTATTATTTAGAAAATGGTTAAGACAAATCATGAAGCCCCTTAAAATGGGGTTAAAATAAAATTTTCCCATTTTATCGTAAAACAAAAACACTCATCTGCTTCCTTATTTTTAAATAGTACTAGACCGCATGGGATATTCATCCTTCCCCTATCCTTAGGCATTGATCATTCATCCTCATCCAAGATCTGATTTTATCTCCACCTATCACATTAGAAGCATGTCTGTATCAAATTTAATTTCCTCTTTTATATATTAATTTATCTCACCATCATCAACATTATTATGATTTGATATAATAATTTATTTATTTTACATAAATTTTTCTAACAAATGTTTTATTATGACCTTGTATTTTCATACACGGATATTACAACTTTTTAGATGAATATTTCATAAATTACTAAAACAGATGTCTGGGTACCATAATAGTTATATGATATTGTAAACATGAAATACAATCTTATAATATGGTGAAAATATCACCCATAATGATCATTACCTTTAGTAAAAATAATTAAAATCATTCTTTATAGAATGTTTAAATGATATATTTGAAAGAGGGGGAGCTCAGATGCTCTGTAAGGGTAAACATGTAAGACATCAATTTATTAAATTACTAAAGTATAATATATGAAATATTGGTTTTTGATCATGAGAATAACATACAACATCTATACAAAACCTGTCATGAATCACAAACAGTAGTGGTTGAATAAATCATTATCACGAACCATAGGAGTGATAAATAATCATAATGTATTGTTGAGCCATTTTTTCATGTCATAATTGTTTATGGAATCATCATATATATAGGAATAATTTTCATATGTCATGATTAACTACTAGGAATCTTTGATGGGGCCTTATTAACTGTATTCCTCAATGCATCATGCACATGGACTTGTTTCCATTCACAAATAAACAACATCGACATAATACACCTTATAGATAAATCACATAGACAATATTCATTTATTTACTGCATTAGATATAAATCATTAACCAACGCACTAGATGGAGACATAGGGCCCACCCATAAATTAATGAAAACTATATATAAGTGTGCAACATGACCATAACAAATTCTATATATTAGAATCTATCTAATGAAGAGGTTCACAAACACATCATCATTACATAGAATCTGTAAAATATATAGGTTTCATAATCATCATTCCAATATGAACATAAAACATTCATAGGAAGGAAAAAATTGTTTCCATAGGTCATATCTCCAACAAATAATATGTAACATAAAATAATTTAATCAGATATGGAAAATTATTTCTTAATGATTACATGAAATAATTCTAGAGAATAATATCCTTTACATTATGAAACAATATATTTTTAAAGAGATGACTAATTACAAAAGAGAAAAATTCTTTGAAAACTTATATATATTATTGTATGGGAATATTTAATTCATTAAGTCATAATGATGGTAAAAAAGTATGTTCATGCCAATCTAGAAAAAAAAATTCTTTATTATTATTTTTGAAAAATCCTCAATGTACATAATTTTGAAAAAAGGATTCCATTAAATACATTTTGTAAATAATTAAAACATTGGTAAAAGTAATATTACATATTCATAGGAAAATATGAATTTTTTTTGAATGAATTTATGAAAACATGGACGTAGAAGATAAATATTCCCCAATGGTGAGCACTGGGTGACGTTCTAGTAGTTATTGTTTGCAATGAAATTTTTTTCTATCTCTGAGTCTCTTTTGAGCGTGTTCTTAGTAATTTTGGGAGCCAGTTCATCCAGCGGTTTCATCATATTTTTTCATGGTTTTTTTCAATGAAAACAATTATTTCTTGTGGGGGTGTGTCTCGTCATCATACCAGTTCTAGCGAGCTCCACTATCCTATGTTATTGGTGAATATGAAAGCGATTGAGAGTTTAGTTTCATGGATTATGATTGTCCTTGAAGCACAAGACATGATGGGATGTCTCACTGGTCATAATTTCTATTATGTTATTTTATATTTTGAATTTGGATAATTTTTTTCTGTTTTTTTCGGCAGAATGGAAGCTAATCTTGTATGTTTGAAACATGATGATTGTTTCTTTATTGGAGATGTTTTGACATCTGGCAGAATTTTTCTGGGTTAGAGGATTGGATAAATGGTTTTTGATCCGAGGATTTCTATTCATGTAACCAGTTCCCTCATAGCCTTAGATATTTTTAACTTTGAAATTTAAAAAAAAAGTTATTTGGGGTCTAAGGCTTGTGTCCCATACAAATTAATGTGAGACAAAAAAAAAAGTTTACCTTATGTATTAATATCCATTTTACATGTTGTAATATAATTGATAATAAATATAATTTTATTTTAAATCTACAGAAAACAAAATTAATATATATAATTCCAATATTATTTACATATGGATTTATATTTCTCGCTTAATAACAATAAAAAATTTATGTTATATTTCGGGGAATAACTCATTTATTTCTTCTACGTGTTTGGAAATATCTGTATTGATACTCACACATAAATAATGTTTTCATCATCTCATGAATTATAACCATGATATAAATATCTAATATCATCATTATATTTGTATTTATGGTTATCTATAAATTTTAATGGTATAAAATAAAATACACCGTTCATGGAGTCAGAAGGTTGTACGTACGCCTGAACATTGTATTCATTTTATTTTTGGATTAAAAGAATGAAAATAATATTATATATTATCATTAATGAATTAGTATTATGTTATCTAATGAATATATAATCATAAATATCTTCCTTATTACATCCCATTTATAATATGTATGATAAATTAATCCCATCGCATTGTGGATATGGCATGCCATACGTACGCACGGGCGACGTTATAATTTTACAAAATATTATGTGGTAGAATGGTAGATATTATATTATCATACAATATGGAATATAATTTCATAAAAATCATATATCATGATTATTACCATAATTATTACCACTCATAAAATATGGTTATGAAAAATGAATTGTATCACTTCGTGGAGATTGTAAGTCATACAAATGCACCACTAATGCATTCATTACTTGTTTGGCAGGAAAGGGGTTGTATATTTCTATATTATAAACAATAATAAAACATAAACATTTTTAAATTCCTAATTTATTTATTTTATGATATATATCATGGTTTTGTAGGAGTTATGGAAGAGTAGAAAAAGTGTGTGATCGTTTATAGCGATTATCACTTCTTCGAAACAACTTCTTTAGATCTCCTTTAAAAGACCCTAGTGCTTGTACATTGGGAATACCATATCCTACATAATGTTGATAGGGAAGTGGATATGTTAATTTCAAAGAGTTTGTTCGATCTATAATAGTCAATTTTGTCAAATAAGATGAGATAGGATGTGTCCTTTTATAATAAAGGTGATGGGCACTTTTGGAATTTCAAAAAAAATATTAAATTATAATAAATTAAATATAATAAAAAATGGAAATAAATTGAAAAGAATTTGAATATAATGTGTTATATGGTGATAATCCCATCAACCAATATATTATATATATGGTTTTTTGTAATTTTAAATCATAGCAATATGATTAACCCTTTGTTAAAATATTTTAGTTTTAACTATTGTAAATACTATTTCAATACCCAAAGACTAAGTGTTTTTATTTAAATGGGTAAAATTTAACTTAAATTGTCACAATATGAAATTTTTGGAGATAATTTGTCATATATTTCAATAAATAGGATTTTTATAATTTTTATATAATTTAATAAAATATTCTATTCATAAAATATAATTAGTTTCATGTTTTAAATTATTCATTACATTGAATTTCAAAAACTAAATTGAACATGAAAAATTATAAAATATTAATTTCAGAAAGGAAAAAATCATAGATAGTTATAAATATCATGTATAGCCTTAACTATGTAAAATTATAATTCTTTTAATTTTTTAATATCATTTCACTGATTGATTCATTAACTGAATAACTACTACATCATCACTTTGTCATTATTTATGAAAATTAGTTTTGGAATAAAATTTAAAATTAATATACCATGATGTATTTGAAACATTAATATTTCTGATTGATATATATATTTGATCGTATATTCTACTTAACACCATATTAAAAATTTTATACTTATTAAAAGTAAGAGTGTGACATTTTGTCGCTCTCATTGATATTAATAATATCCAAGTCATTTTCCTAGTAATGAGTCCACTATGAAAATACGTTTCAAACCTTATGTGTTAACAGTCAAACAAAATTCATCCCATACCATTTTGGAAAGTGTTAGTGTATATTTTAAATATTTATAATATTATTTTTACCCTTAATTAGTTTATTTATCTTTAACCGTTGTAATAAAATATTTATATGAAAAATATATTATAGATTAATATTCTGTACTATTTACTATTCTTCAAAACAAGAAATGAATCAGAGAAATACCAATAACACATGCAATGTAAATTTCAATATTTATATTTCAAATAAGTATTTCATTTATTCAAATACAATTTATAAGATATTAAAAAGCTATATTTTTTACAAGAGAATAATCAATAGGAAACAAAACTAAATTTAATAAAATTCTTCTTTTACATTCTTAATTAGATTTGTTCAAAATTACTCTCTAGGAAATACATAAGATTAATGTTGTTAATTATAAAGAATATTATATATATATCATTTATTTAATCCAATAAATTTCTTTTTTTCATTTATTGGTATAAAACACAAATGTACGCATTAAAAATATTTCTGTTCATTTTCAAAAGTGTTGTACAAGTGTAAACCATACTATTTGAATTCATTTATCAGGTTCATACATGATATTATAATGTTGAATTCATATTTTCATATTTCAAATAAGTATAATAATAAAATGATGAATGATATAAAATAATTTTTTCATGTAAATAATGTTAATCAAGTGTTGCATGTAACATAGGTAGAATATGGTGTAGTGTGACTTGCATTAAATCAAGGAAAGATAATTATTTAAAAATATATTTCGTAAAAATGTCAGGGTATTAAATTCTACACCCAAATATAATAATTTCTCCCTTGAAATTCCTATAGGTCGTCAAATATTTAATACATGAATGTTCCTTTTATTGAAACTCAAATCAACAAAATGAAGATAAAGGTATCCATTAAAATTGAAATTTGAGAACATAAATATAACCATGATTAAAGTAAATTTGAACTATATCATTTTTGTGGAACATTTCATACATTACACAAACAAATGCCCAATGTCCATATTAATATACTGCCTTTGGAAACCTGGAATCATAAAAAACTAGTTCATAACATATCTACTTTTTCTCCCACATATTTCAACATAACTAGAACCATTTATTACATATTAGAATTAATACATTTTTCTACATCCTGGGGAAAAGAAACATAATAAATGGTGTGTTGCGGTGCTCATTAATGATAACCAATATAGATATATAAGCATAAAATGATAGTAATGGTATGGAAACATAATTATATAATTTTAAGGATATAACATATATGTGAAACATAAAATAAACAAGTTGTGTAATAAATATTGGAATATCATAAGACATAAATCATAAGTTATTCAAGATCATAATGTACAAAAACTAACATAGAAATGAAACATTGAATACTAGAATACACATAAGCATATAGAATTACAAAAATTGTATACATGGAATCACTACCAATGTCATAGTATATGTATGGGTTCACTCACCATTCAATTTTGGTATCCATGTTTCACTCCCATGTCAATATTAGTATTGATTATTCACTACTAAGAACATCTTATTAGAAAACAAAAAATACTAAACCTACTTCACTCCATATTCCATCCATGTCAATCTAATGACATATAAACCATTACCTAATTCATTATATGGAGATATAGGCTCCACCCATTTCATAATGAAATAATACATTTATCTTCCAATAGATAAAAAATAATTGATTATATCAGAACCCGTGGAATGAAATGGGTTTCATAAAAATCATTATGTCATAACATAACAAATGGAAAAGAAACAGGTTTTAAAAATATCAATATATCATAAACATAAACTCTTCATGGAAAGAATATTATTGCTATAATTGAATCATATCCCTAGTAAAACATTTAAAAAATCAAATAGTGTTATTTTATGTAGAAAATAATTTTGAAAAAACACATCAATATAATTTTTGAGGAAAATATCCTTTTTATTTGAAAACGTTTTCTGTTCATAAAATTCAATAGAATTTTAAAATAAAATTTTCATCAAAAATAACATTTAATATAATAATGTAATAATCATATAATTAATCTTTCCTATTTTCATAAAATTCAATTAATGTTATATATAATAAAAAACATTCCTATCATACATTTTCTAGAATATTCAAAAGGATAAAATTTAAAAAAATGACAAAAAATTTACTTTAAAACCATGTAGTAAAAAGTAAAATATGGTTATAATTTACATTAAACATCCAATGTATAATATTAAAAATAGAAATTGAATTTTTATAAAACATGGAAATGTAATACAAATAATCCACAAAAGATACATAAAACCAAGCAATCCCAAATATTATGCCAATCATGAAACAAGTAGTCATCACTTTATAATTAAAAGAATATTATTCCATATGAATTAAATTATATTACATGTATATCAAAATAAAATAAAATAATATATAATATTCCTTAAAATAAATTCATGTTTACTATATAATCCACATAAATGAAACATTTAGTGTATAAGGCATGTTTCTCATAGAAATAAATGTGAGACATTCATATCATACAATAATTATTGAATTCATTCAAAAAAATTAATACATAATGTATAATAAATATAATTTAATTATACATTTAACATTGATTCATATTTATGAATATATATTCACTATATTTTTTATTTATGACTAAATATTACTGGTTTATTAATAATTTCATGTCACTGTTATGCTTTAGCTAATATTTACCTTGTTTTTCATTAATGTTTTGAATTGTTATAATTGGTCCTCATACAAATATTTTTATTTAATCATATAAACAATGATAATAATGATATAAATATATTATTCATAGCTTTATATGTGTAATAATAGTTAATCATAAAATATGGAGATATAAAATAAAACACACCATTCATTGAGATGGTAGGTTATACTTACACAAGAACGGTGATTTTATTTTATTATCAGGCTAAACAAATGATATAATATGATATATTATCATTAAAAAATATTTTTTTCATATATAACATATATATTCATAATATTAATTATTATTACCATCCTTGTGAAATATAGTGGATTAAAGGGATATCCTTTGTGCAACACCTCTTTTTCTTTTACCCATCCATTAAGTACGCTGACTTTACATCTTACACACAACCCTTCCTATAGGATCCATGGGTCTTCTTCATTCTATAGAACTATTTTTGATCCCCACATAGGCACAACATCCACATGTTTCACACACCTCCTCTATAAAAAAATTTGAGGGCACTATTGCACTTGAAATTTTGACTTTTCTTATGGAAAGACCTACCATCGACCAGAATAGGTTGAGGGAAAAGTAATTTTTTAAAACTATTTTTTAATAATATATTAAAAATTTTTATGGAATGGAAAATATAAATTTTGACTTTTAATATGAATTTAAATTTCATTTCAATATAAAGATATTATGACTTAGCATAACAGAAATGATGAAACACTTTTTCTCTATTTGATGTGTTAACTATTTACAGGATCATTGGAACGATCTAGTATTGCTCTGAACCCTTAGAGATTTAGCATTGGAAAGTGAAAATCATAGAACCTCCAACATTGGAAGATTGAGGAACACCAAATGACAGTGGTGTAAACATCACCTGTTAATGATCCAACCTCAATATAGTGGATTGATTCTAATTGATTTTCATTTTCACTATTCATAGATTTGAGTAATGAATGAGGTTCAACCAATGAACATGTGACAAAAGGATGGATAAATTATGTGGGAGTGTTTTTAGTCTGGGGATTGGAATCAGATTTATCCATGTAAGATTATTATAACTCCACCCAATTTTTTATAAATTCTAATGTGGATGGATCGGGGTGACATGAACAAGGAGAATATCCCTCCATTAGGAGTCTTATTGTGTTATTCATGATCATACGTATAGATAGAAGATGAGACAACATAGAGAGGATAGTAGTGAAAGAGATGAACCTAGGATCTCAAAGGTGCTCCCAGATCAGAAAATGGAGCATTGGATCAGGTTCTGTGGCCCATGGAAGGAAACATTGGTGGCATGCTGTGGTGGTGGATGAGGCCTTCGACAACTACCGCAGCCGGTGTATTGGGGCCACCGACAACGGCATGAGATGAAATAGAATTCCAAGACATGTCACACTACTAGAGGAATGTTGTTTAGTTGGAACATTCTTTTACACTCCTCATCAACCCATATGGTCGAGGGAGACGCGTTAGGCACCGCGTCTCGGGCGGTGCATGCTAGCCTCCTCATGACTGGCTAGGGCAGATCTGTGTCAGGATGGAACCAAGTTGGAAAAGACCCAGGATGGTGGAACTCAGGCCAGTTTGGATTGGGTTGGTCCAAACGGTTCGGTTTAACCCCGTAAGATCTAATGCAAACCACATCTGCTCCATTTTAAGTAAAATGGTCATAACATTAATACCATACGTCCAATTGATGAGCTGTATGCAGAGTTGGTACAATCACGAAGATATGATACTTTTGAAAATTTCAAATTGACTTTTCATGGATGTTGGAATATGGCTCATTACATGAGGATTATATCCTCTCGAAATCAAGCGCACTGTGAGTAGGAATCATGTGGCGGGCATCGACGAGAAGGAAGTCACGAGATAACTTCAGTGTCCCATCAAATCTTAGTAACGGGAGAAGCATTGTAGCCCAGTATGTCATAGTGAGGAGAAGAACTCAATTCCCTAGTAGACAATAGTGATGAGTGAACCATAGTGGCCTAGGAGTCGAGAAAATCTCAGAGACCACGATGATTAGGGGACCTCAGTGGCCCAACAGACGAGCGAACCTCAGTGGCCCAACATAACTCGGTGAAAAATGGATCTCGGTTTCATAAAATACCTCAGTGACGAGTGGACCATAGTGGCCCAACATGGCACAAAAACTCATCAAGGATGTGTCTCTCAATATTAAAATATATTCAGCATTACTACTAATAGTCTGTCTTTCTTGACATTGGGTTATACCTGTGTGATCTGTCCACTACTTCATTTTTACTTTTCATTGTTGTCCTTTCCTTGTAGTTTGTGGTCCCTATTGAGTATTGTTTTACCCACCCATACAGAGGATCTGCTCATATGTATCATGTCTTGTGCAGATGACCATAATTTTTTCAGAAACCAGGGCGGTTCAGGACCATGTAGTTCCTAGTGAGGATTGACAGGTGAGGTGTACTACTACAACTTTATGTGGGTACTCTTTACATACTCTTTAGGTACAGTTTTCTGTGGAAAATTTTGTACAGTCATTTTTACCCTTTTTTATAGATTTTTTTGTTGGGTTTCTATTCTGGCCCCCTTTACATCCAACATTTTAATGATTACTCTCTGTAGCTGTCTTTCTAGGATTCATGTTTTCCCATTTTTATCATTTTGTAATGGGGTTCTAAGTGTGCATTTGTAAAGGTACACATCAAATGCCTCCAAATTGCAAGATAATTCCTTCAGTTATACTCTCTATACCCTGGCATTTTGGATGTAGGTATGGGGTAGGAATGTTATGGGCCACGAGGGAAGGTTCATGAAAACCCCAAACACTCAGATAGGGGACCACTCCTATGGTCCCATAAGAGATTCATGAACCAAACGTGATATCTTAGAGATCTCCCTGATAGGGGATCACTCCCAGAATCTACTGGGGGATTATACAACCCGTTCGGATGCTCCACCGACCACATCACAATGATAGATGATCATAACCTGTGTAAATGTAGTCAGGACGATTCAAAAAAACCCATCTTGTTTTTCTCTTGAAGTAGGTGATTGTACTATCTATACCACAAACCATATCTAAGCCACATGCAGAGTATGGGATCGTATAACTGATGATGCCACAACCCTACTAATTCCACCCACAGTATAGGAGATCATATTTTGAATGATGCCACAAACCCTACAGGGATGTCCTTCAAGAAAGGGGATCTTTTCCCATTATTAGGTGGTCATAGAGATACTAATAAACTGATCTAGTAAAGTTAATACAGAGAATAATTCAATATCCTCAATAGATAGATGATACAACTCTATCGGAACTCATCCAATCATGGTGAACAGAAACCTGTACGGGGGTTGTAATTCCACATGATCCCTCTTATGAAAGAACCAAGTTATTTCACTCAACAACTGCTTGTATAGATGTCACTATACTATGAGACCCACAACATAACCTCAACCAATAACTCCACTTCCTGAATCGAGGACACCATATTTTTTTATAATGAAAAACACACAAGACAAGATATTCACTCACCCAATGTGGACTGTAACACCCCAGGTAAATAAAGAATATGACATTTTCATATTTATCCATATTTGTGAATAAAATATTAATATGAATTTAAAGGGGATGCTATGCTCGATGGCGTACCCAACACTCAACAATGAGTTTCTTGGGAATCTTATGTTACACTCTAATAATAAAATAATATTATTTTAAATGGTAGTTAACATGTAGCCGTTGTATTGGCGGGAATGGATAGAAATAACTATAATATGATTATATTTGTTTTTAAATGTTTTTACATTTATCCAATAAAAGATAATGACTTAAAATAACGAAAGAATTCAATTTTAGGCGTATATGCCCTAGTTTTCACTAAAGGTTCACTTATCACCTTTTAATGGCGATCCGTCATTATATATAGTTTTGTTCACTCTTATACATTCTATTGGAAAAAATAAAACTCTTCTTAAGAATTGGTACATCAAAATTTACTTTGTGTAAATTTTTGGTATATTTCCGATAGAGTTCATTTTTTAATGAATAGTGTAAAATGTTGTATTTTAATTCAAACCCTCTTTTTAATATAATTTATTTATATTATTAGATTATATTTGGAATTGGTTTTAAAGTGAAATTATAATATATTTTTTCCATTAAATCCAATATTGGTCGTTGGAATTAATTTCACTTTGAAATCAGACATAAACTAGAATCAATCTTTTGATACTTATTGTTTCATAAAAACATGCTATTTGCTCTGACAGCGGGAATTAATTATTAAATTAATTAATGTGACTTATATGTTTTCAATTCTGTAAAATAGAATTCATTTTTTAATTCTGAATATCAAATATATCTTTGGTTTAATTTTTTGGATTTTTCTGAAAAACATCAATTTTTGATGAATAGTGAAACCACTAAGTGGTACTTATAAAAACTGATTTTTCCGTTTAAATGAAATTTTTCCATCTTTGTGTTTTGAATTTCAAAAATCCGACATACATGGTTGTCATTAAGAATTAGAATGTGGTTCAATGGGATAAAAATAAATTTTTGGTGAATAGTAACTTATTAAGTTTTTAATCGCGATTAGAGGTAATTAGTGCAGTTTATGGTAATAATAATGTTTTAATAAAATTAAATGACCTAGAAACATGTCCTACCATCATTTTATGTGTCGTGGCCGACCAAGAAAATCCATGGGTCAACTTGGGGACCCCATGGATCCACTTTGGTTGGGAAATGACATAAATATCTTTTTATTTAATGTTAAAGTAAAAATGACACAAACATGAGATCTTTTACTAAATCAATTTTTACATGGGGTTATACAAGTCATATTTTTGACTATAAATAGTCATTGGAAATCTAAAAATATTTCATACATCATAGTGTTTTTTTATAATTTTTAGATATTTAATAAATTAAATTATTTATGACATCATGTTGATGCAGCGATGACCTAATTATTTAAATATTTAAATAAAATGGAAAGATAATGTAATATCTAAGACATAAACATGTCCAAAACCGATTGGATGAGTGGATTTAGAACCCTTATCACCTTATCCTCTAAATACATCAATTTGGGACCTTTAAAATCCAAAATTCTTTTGAAAATAAAGTAACGTTTTGTAACTTTACAAGAGTGCCCCTACTCTCCTCTTATAAAAGGCCCCCACCTCTACCTCTTTACCCACACTCCCAAAGCCTTTTTATCGGCCAAACCCTGCCCATTTTGTCTCTCCACATCCCTATATAACTCCTTGAAGCCTCACTTTGGGCAGAATCCTTTCCAAGGAAGCTTTTGAGCTCAAATCAAAGGAAGTTACCCGATTTTAAGGTAATGTCTTCATTTGAGTCCTTTTGTTTTATTTTATTTCTCCAACCCCATAACTCTTTTTATTATTTTCTTTTGTAAAAAATACAGTATCTAAAATATACTAGGATGTTGTTATAATAAGGATTAGATCTACACTTACAGACACCTACATCTAATGGTTAATGAACATACTGTTTCTGTGGATGGCGAATTTCTGCCTCCCGAAACGATGATTATTCAACATTCTTCTAACACCTTCAAAGGTGGCCATTAAGATGACACAATATTTATATATTATATCTAATATGATTATGTTTTACTTAATCTTATGTATTTTTCATTTATTTCATTCCTTTATGGTTTCCATTATGGCTAAACGTGATATCTTCATTTAAGGAAGTGCAGACTACCGCCCCCTCAAAGTGATTTGATTCGTTAATACCATATATGGTATGTATAAAGGATATATTTAATGATATTATATATGATACCATACTGTAATTTAAATTCTATTATGTATCATTATGTTTTAATTCCAATAAATATGAAATAGAAATGGAAGTAGCGTTCATGCGTACGTACGGCTTAACTTCTCCATGAACGGTGCATTTCATTTATTTAATCTAAATGTTATGTAATATTAAAAATTCATGAATATAATTGATATATATGATATATATGATATCAAAATCATGAATACAATTCTGGATATAATTAACATTTGGCCACACGGAAAACATGTAATTGTAAGAAGTCCACTTTCGACTTAAGAACCAAATATCGGCAAAACAAATATTATTAACTTAAATGATTACATAATGTTTATGACATGGTAATAAGTGTTATAAAAGGAATAATGAACATGAAAAAGGTTCTTAGGGAAGTATAAATTAACTCAAGTTTATTATTCAGTAGATTAAAGAATGATCAAGTCAAGTCAAACCCGAGGTAAGGGATCCTACTCCTCTCTTTCTTTTTAAGTACACTCTTTTATGTCATTCCTTTTAAAGCTCATCTTTCATGTTATTGGGATGTTCTTTTATATTAATCATACATTAATTTTTATGTTCATGTGATGAGAGACCCTATTCTCTCTCAAAATTCCATTTTGGAAGTTTTGAGTGGCGCCGTTAGGCTGCCGAATTTTCGTAAGTGATCTAACCTCTCTCTTTCTTTTTAAGCACTCCACTTTATGTCACTTCTTTTAAGCTCCTATTTGTTATGTTGGGGGAACTTCTTTTATATTCATATTTCTATAAACATTATGTTAATATTATGAGATACCCTATTTGATCTCATCAATCCATTTTTTTATGTTTTATGTGGCGCCGTTAGGCTACCGAGTTTACGTAAGGGATTTTTCATCTCACTTTTATTCCCGTGTGATTTATGATACATTTTCCATAATTTCCTTTGAGTGGTGTATGTACTTCCCATTATTATACTCTTTGTGTAATATACTTTCGTTTATGAGTATTTACATCAATGATGTATTGTCCTTCTTTCATGGGGTGTATGTTTTGAAAGATACCCAAGTCGGTAAGGGAACCATTCACCCACCTCTTTTTAAAAGACTTCTTTTGTTGGGTCTTTTAATTTACATATTGTTATGTTGTGATATGTTATCATATATCCTTATTGATGTAAATTTTCTGTCCAAGTGATGAGATACACCTTTTATCTCTCATCAACTCATTTTGATGTGACGTTGTTAGGCTGTCAAGGGAACTTCTTAACCCAATTTCGATTTCTTTGGGTTCAACATATAGTTATTGAATATGTCATCCTTTGAATATGTGTGAATGACCTTTGATTATTTTACACTTAATATCCACTTATATTTGTTGTATTCATCTGTCATACATAATTATGCAATTGATTTATCCTTAAATCAAGGATACCGTCTTTGTAAGGTACTTCGTCTCAATCTCCTTTCATTAAGGCATATTTTGTTTTATAAACAACCTTCTTTTATACGGTTTATAAACCCCTTTGACTTTTAAATTTATTCCAAAGGAATATTTTTTATATGAAGCATTTACTAAATGAAAAAAGGGAATGTTTTTGTCGTACTTATATGGCGACAACGACTTCTCCGCCGCCGTGACCATTATTTGAGTTTCGGCTTCCTCTACAAGCCATACCTTTTTTTAAAAGAAAAATAAATACCATGTTTTACATTTCTTTTATTTTGGTATTGAAAATGGTGCTCATAATGTTTTTATATCAATGTGTTGTATTGATATCTTGTGATTGAAAGGTGGAAATGTTATGATTCCTTTATGCATGTTTTAATGTGATACGATTATGTTGAGGTTCTTGGGCTTTATTATGAAGACAGGTGGTTCCGTGATAAACTAAGGGCGGGTGAGCCCGAAATAGCTCTCCAATGAATTGGGTAACGCGAAGGAGTGAAATGTTAAGGTTTCTCTGAAGAGATTTAGGGAATATACTGTGATGGGAATTCCAAACGTAACCAACAGGGTTACTCCCTACGTAAGAATGTTATGAATGCCTCAAGTTACCTTTTATGTCTTATGATTTCTATGATTTATTCATGATTTGATGAGGTATGTTAAAGTGCCTATGTTTTATGGGTAAAGTATGATTTCATTCTTAAGTTTATATAAACTCATGTTTCCTTTCCATATTTTTTATAACCCTTACTAAGATTTTTATGCTCATCCCATGTTTTTTTGAAATGTTTTTCACAGGTCAAGGGAAAGGTACATGATATGATGATAGTGTTAAGGAAGTTTCAAGAAAAAATCCATGTTTCATTATAAATATGTTTCCGTTGATGGGAAAAAATTAATACAATCATTTATTTAACCACTTTGTTTAAATGTGGAATGTAATGCAAGTTTTATGATCTAATTCTCTAAAACTCTAAACCTGAACAGATACTCAATGTTTAATCTTGTAATAACTCAAGATTAAGTAAGGTTTACGGCTGGGGCCTTATAGTTGGTATCAAAGGTAGGTTTAGATCACTTTAGAGGATATGGTATTTTCTAGGCATAAGTGACAATACCGTAATGGATAGGATTTCAGAAAGAATCCTAGTTTTAGATAAAGTGAATGAGTAAGTATATCTTGGTGTTTATCTTCCTCATTAGTATATAATGGTTTTGTTGATATAATCACACTGAACTTTTTGGTTTTACTAAATGGATGGATCTAGCAACCACCAAAGTGACAATAGGTTTGAAGGAAACTATGGTGGTTCTCTGATTAAGAGACTGGATGAAATGGGGGATTCAATGAGGAAACTCGTGGTTGTTCTAAACCAACTAGCAAGGAGTCATGATCAACCACTTGAACCTTGGTATGATCTGTAATGCATCATGTACGAGATGACAAATTGATGTGGAAGTTCAGGTAAT
The DNA here is from genome assembly GCA_963277665.1 of Viscum album. NCBI lineage: Eukaryota > Viridiplantae > Streptophyta > Magnoliopsida > Santalales > Viscaceae > Viscum > Viscum album. The sequence continues at coordinate 644,477,027 of OY728121.1, read as the reverse complement.
AATTATAAAGGTAACCATTAGAGTTTATATGATCCTTACTTTTGAGGTAATTATGGGTTATTATATGTTATGATGGAAAATGAAAGGCATGAGATAAACTTGAGGTTAAAATATGTTATGATCATTTTTGAAGATTTTGTCTCGTTTTGGGGAATGTTTTAAGAATTTTATAGTTTTGGAAAAAGGACAACACGCAGACCATGTGACAACCCGTCGCGTCGGACAAAGCTGTAGGAATCGAACCCACAACCAAAGTGCGACTGGTATTTATCTCCTACCACTGGACAAAGTGAAGTCCCTGGTTAGTTTGACTGCTTCTTTTTTAGTTATATGATTTTATGAATTATGAGTAAGTTGATTTTGGGTTATTTATGAAAATGATTAACCTATCATGGAGGATATGTGATTAGGTTAATTACTTTTCAATACGAGACTTTAGGAGAAACTGATGTTGTTTGGAGATAAATGTTACGATTTAACTTGGAAGACTATGTGACTAAATCCTTCAAATATTTGGGTTTCAATCTTAGTTTGGTTTACTTTGAAAAATTTTATGGAAAAATTGATTATAGAATGGTCCTCGTTGAACTTTTGGTTTTGTTGGACAAATTTTGGAGATTAAGAATAGATTTTCTTTTTATAAAGGGTTATCCTTTTCTGGATTATCTGATCTTGTACTAACCTTTTTGGCTTTGGTTTTGGATAAAGTCTAAAGACATGGGAAGTATATAGTTCTCTTTTTTGGATTAGGAGACTCTCTAGAATTTGATTATTGTACTCTTAATGTGAACAAGTCTCCCTAAGTACTCGTATTTTGGAAAAAAAAATGAGTTTGATTAAGGAATCTAGTAAAAGTTGAAAGTCAACATGATAAGTGATTATGTTTCCTTATGAATAAATTCCTCAATAAAAAGTAACATAAAACAAAAATTTTGTCTATTAAAATTTCCTACTGGGGAATTGAATACCGTTTAACCCATCACAAGTTTGTTATTTTCTTATGGTTAACTTTCTCCTAGACATGTTTACTATCACTCTCCCTCAAGAACATGACCCTTTGCTTTTTCTTCCATGTCCATGCTTTTCTACATGAAATCCTAGTCTGGGTTAACTTGGGTGACCTCTGTACTTATCTTCCTTTATTTTAATGCGATTGTTTTACCGACTCTTGTTCTGGTGTGGGACTTTCAAGGATGTTTCCAAGCTCAATTTTAAAAATTGCGAGGACGCAATTCCCAAAAGGGGAGAAGGGTGTAACACCCCAGGTAAATAAAGAATATGAAATTTTCCTATTTATCCATATTTGTGAATAAAATATTAATATAACTTTAAAGGGGACGCTATGCTCGATGGCATACCCAACACGCAACAACAAGTTTCTTGGAAATCTTACATTGCACTCTAATAATAAAATAATATTATTTTAAATGGTAGTTAACATGTAGCCTTTGTATTGGCGGGATTGGATAGAAGTAACTAAAATATGATTATATATGTTTTTAAATGTTTTTACATTTATCCAATAAATGATAAAGGCTTAAAATACGGAAATAATTCAATTTTACGCGTATATGCCCTAGTTTTCACTAAAGGTTCACTTATCGCCTTTTGATGGAAAACCGTCATTAAATATAGTTTTTTTCACTTGTATACATTCTATTGGACCAAATTAAACTCTTATTAAGAATTGGGACATCAAAATTTACTTTGTGTAAATTTTTGGTATCTTTCCGATATAGTTCATTTTTTAATGAATAGTGTAAAATGTTGTATTTTAATTCAAAACCACTTTTTCATATAATTTATTTATATGATTAGATTATCTTTTTAATTGGTTTTAAAGTTAAATTATAATATATTTTTACCATTAAATCCAATAGGGTCATTGGAATTAATTTCACTTTGGAATCATACTTAAACTAGTGTCAATCTTTTGATACTTATTGTTTCATAAAAACACGCTATTTGCTCCGACAGTGGGAATTAATTATTAAATTAATTAATGTGACTTATATGTTTTGAATATTGTAAAATAGACTTCATTTTTGAATTCGGAATATCAAATATAGCTTAGGGTGAATTTTTGGGTTTTTTCTGAAAAACTTCAATTTTTGATGAATTGTGAAACCACTAAGTGGTACTTATAAAAACTGATTTTTCTGTTTAAATGAAATTCTTCCATCTTTGTGTTTTGAATTTTAAAAATCCGACATACATGGTTGTCATTAAGAGGTAAAATGAGGTTCAATGGGATAAAAATACATTTTTGATGAATAGTAACTTATTACGTTTTTAATCGCGATTAGAGGTAATTAGTGTAGTTTATGGTAAGAATAATATTTTAATAAAATTAAATGACCTATACACATGTCCTACCCTCATTTGATGTGTCATGGACGACCAAGACAATCCATGGGTCAACTTGGGGACCCCATGGAGCCACTTTGGTTGGGAAATTACATAAATATCATTTTATTTAATGTTAAAGTAAAAATGACACAAACTTGAGATCTTTTACTAAAACAATTTTTACATACGTTTATACAAGTCATATGTTTGACTATAAATAGTAATTGGAAATATAAAAAGATTTCCTACATCATAGATTTTTTTTATAATTTTTAGACATTAAATAAATTAAATTATTTATGAGATCATGATGATGCAGCGATGACCTCATTATTTAACGATTTAAATAAAATGGAAAAATAATGTAATATATATGACCTAAACTTGTCCAAAACCTATTGGATGAGTGTATTTATAACCCTTATCACCTTATCCCAGAAATACATCAATGTGGGACCTTTAAAATCCGAAACTCATTTGAAAATAAAGTAACATTTTGTAACTTTACAAGAGTTCCCCTCCCCTCCTCTTATAAAAGGCCCCCACCTCTACCTCTTTACCCACACTCCCAAAGCCTTTGGCTCGGTGAAACACGTCCCATTTTGTCTCTCCACATCCCTATATAACTCCTTGAAGCCTCACTTTGGGCAGAATCCTTTCCAAGGAAGCCTTTGAGCTCAAATCAAAGGAAGTTACCCGAATTTAAGGTAATGTCTTCACTTGAGTCCTTTTGTTTTATTTTACTTTTCTGACCCCCTAATCTCATTTTATTCTTTTCATTTGTAACAAATACAGTATCTTAAATATACTAGGATGATTTTATATGAAGGATTCGAACTACACTAACACACACCTACATCTAATGGTTAATGAACATACTGTTTCCGTGGATGGCGAATTTCTGCCTACCAAAACGAAGATTGTTCAACATTCTTCTAACACCTTAAAAGGTGGCCATTAAGATGACACTATATTTATATATGATATCTAATATTTTTATGTTTTACTTAAGCTTATGTATTTTTCATTTATGTCATACCTTTATGGTTTCCATTATGGTTAAACGCGATATCTTCATTTATGGAAGTGCGGACTACCGCCCCCTCAAAGTGATTTGATTCGTTAATACCATATGTGGTACGTATAAAGGACATATTTAATGATATTATATATGATACCATACAATAATTTAAATACTATTATGTATCATTATGATTTAATTCCATTAAATATGAAATAGAAATGGAAGTAGCGTTCATGCATACGTACGGCTTAACGTCTCCATGAACGGTGCATTTCATTTCTTAACTCTAAATGTTATGTAATATTATAAATGCATGAATATACTGGATATATATTATATATATGATATCTACATCATGAATACAATTCTGGATATAATGAACATTTGGCCACACGAACAACATGTAATTGTAAGAAGTCCAATTTTGACTTAAGAACCAAATATCAGCAAAAAAATATATTATTAACTTAAATGATTACATAATGTTTATGACATAGTAATAAGTGATATAAAAGTAATAATGTACTTGAAAAGGGTTCTTAAGGAAGTAGAAATTAACTCAAGTTTATTATTCAGGAGATTAAAGAACGATCTTGTCAAGTCGGACCCGAGGTAAGTGATCCTACTCCTCTCTTTCTTTTTAAGTACACTCTTTTATATCATTCCTTTTAAAGCTCATATTTCTTGTTATTGGGATGTTCTATTATATTAATCTTACTGTAATTTTTATTTTCATGTGATGAGAGACCCTATTCTCTCTCATCAATCCATTTTTGAAGTTTTGAGTGGGGTCGTTAGGCTGCCGAATTTTCGTAAGAGATCTAACCTCTCTCTTTCTTTTTAAGCACTTTCCTTTATGTCACATCTTTTAAGCTCCTCTTTGTTATGTTGGGGGATGTTCTTTTATATTCCTCTTTCTATAAACTTTATGTTAATATTATGAGACACCCTATTTGATCTCATCAATCCATTTTTGTATGTTTTATGTGGCGTCGTTAGGCTGCCGAGTTTTCGTAAGGGATTTTTCATCTCACTTTTATTCTCGTGAGATTTATGCTAAATTTGCCACAATTTTCTTTGAGTGGTGTATGTACTGCCCATTATTCTACTCTTTGTGTAATATAATTTAATTTATGATTATTTACATCAATGATGTATTTTCCTTCTTTCATGGGGTGTATATTTTGAATGATACCGACGTCGGTAAGGGAAACTCTCACCATCCTCTTTTTAAATGACTTCTTTTGTTGGGTCTTTTAATTTTCATATTGTTATGTTGGGATATGTTCTCATATATCCTTATTGATGTAAATTTTATGTCTTCGTGATGAGATACAATTTTTATCTCTCATCAACTCATTTTGATGTGATGCCGTTAGGCTGTCAAGGGAACTTCTTAACCCAATTTCGATTTCTTTGGGTTCAACATGAAGTTATTGAATATTTCATCCTTTGAATATGTGTGAATGACCTTTGATTATTTTACACTTAATATCCACTTATATTTGGTGTATTTGTCTGTCACACATAATTATGTAATTGATTTATCCTTAAATCAAGGATACCGTCTTTGTAAGGGACTTCGTCTCAATCTCATTTCATTGATTCATATTTTGTTTTATACACAACCTTCTTTTATACTGTGTATAAACCCCTTTGACGTTTACGTTTATTCAAAAGGAATATTTTTTATACGAAGCGTCTACTAAACGAAAAAAGGGAATGTCTTTGTCATATGTATACGGCGACAACAACTTCTCCACTACTGTGACCATTATATGAGTTTAGGCTTCCTCTACAAGCCATACCTTTTTTTAAAAGAAAAATAAATACCATGTTTTACTTTTCTTTTCTTTTGGTATTGAAAATGGTTTTCATAATGTTTTTATATCAATGTTTTGTATTGATATCTTGTGATTGAAATGTGGAAATGTTATGTTTCCTTTTTGCATGTTTTAATGTGATATGACTATGTTGAGGTTCGTGGGCATTATTATGAAGACGGGTGGTTCCATGATAAACTAAGGGCGGGTGAGCCCGATATAGCTCTCCAATGCATTGGGTAACGTGATGGAGTGGAAAATTAAGGTTTCTCCGAAGAGATTTAGGGAATATACTGTGATGGGTATTCCAAACGTAACCAAGAGGGTTACTCCCTACGTAAGAATGTTATGAATGCCTCAAGTTACCTTTTATGTCTTATGATTTCTATGATTTATTCATGATTTGATGAGGTATGTTAAAGTGCCTATGTTTTATGGGTAAAGTATGATTTCATTCTTATGTATATATGAACTCATGTTTCCATTCCATATTTTTTATAACCCTTACTGAGCTTTTTATGCTCATCCCAAGTTTTTTTGAAATTTTTTTCACAGGTCAAGGGAAAGGTACATGATATGATGATAGTGTCAAGGAAGTGTCAAGAAAAAATCCATGTTTCATTATAAATATGTTTCCATTGATGGGAAAAAATGAATACTATATTTTATTTAACCACTTTGTTTAAATGTGGAATGTAATGCATGTTTTATGATCTAATTCTCTAAAACTCTAAACCTGAAATGAACATCAATGTGTAATATTGTAATAACTCAAGATTATGTATGGTTTAAGGCTGGGACCTTGTATGGACAACCTGTGAAAAAGGTATTATTCACCACAATGGGTCCTCATGGGGCCCATTCCTTGATCATGGAATACAAATAATGGATTGTGTTATTTCAATGCACTTGGAAACACACACGAGACCAAATACACACTTATCTAAAACAGAGACCCAGCAAAACCAAAGCATTTTGGCAGAAATTCATAGAACATGCCTCATGGGGTCCACACAATGATAATGGATTCAGAATTTGAAATTAATCTTGAAAATATGCCTTACTATTAGAGTCATAATTCCATGTATGGTGAATCAATCTTAATCCCCAGGTAGAAGTTATGGAGGGTCAATGTTCTATAATAATATAATATTATTTTTGTTTCAATGTTTGAAGGCACTGGGCTATAAATACATATAATAGAATTTTTACACCATGCTCAAAGGGTTTGTCTTGACATAAGGGTCATTTATCTAAAGACGAAACATGAAATAGACCCCTTGATAATGAGTTACATGGGTTTAAACAAAAAAACCCAAGGCCCTACTAGATGGACCAGCCATATCTAGACGGTCTGCTCTGCATGGTTCGACCTATTTTGAATGGCATGGTTAGCACCACCAGAATACGGCCCATCTAAGCTGGCCTGCTAGCCTACCACTCCTCCACGCCGCCGCCACGGTGCACCCCGTTGTCACCACTGCTCGCCAGCCATGCTCCGTCGCACCCCAACACCACATAGCCTCGCTCCTCAGTGGAATCCACCACCCCCATTCAGCAACCACCTTACCGCCACAAGATTCAACCATCACCACCACTAGAATCGTCCCTCGCTAACAGAACACCTTCTGCGGACCATCGGGACCACTCTAGTGGTCCAAAAATAAGCAGAGAACATTTCTGGCACCCCCAAGACTGAATCTACACATAATTGATGGAAACAATAGTTCCTAGATAGGCTGTAGGATCAAATCTCAAATATCCTTCCTTGTAAGAGAAATAATAATTCTTTGAGCCTAGATATGTTCCCTACAACGATCTTTGCTCGATCCCGGAGTGATCATAATAAAAATTTGAACTCAATGGTGCTTTATTTTACCAGTTCCACGAGATAATCATTGAAGGATTAAGAGCGGAGTGGGGATGCTTCACCTTCACACACCAACTAGAATAGGAGGAAGATATTTTCATTTTTAATATAAATCTCACATCCTTCAAGTCCTAGATCTCCTTTAACATGACACCCGATGCCGAGAAATTTTATGTCTGGCATAGGGTAAATACGGTGTTCCAGACCCAACTATGGGCTCATAAATTCAATACAAGACTCCATTTGATAGATAAACTTATTCTACAATAGTAATAGTATAAAAATATTCAATATTTTTTAAAAAATATTCTGGGAACACAAGGATTTGTAATCACACACTGTCTCTGCACCAAGCTCAAAAAATATTCATTGGAATATTCCATAGTCTGACTGAGAAAAACCCGAGTCTTTATGGATGGTTCCTCTTGAATCATGACTGGTAAGAGGCCCAATGAACCCCAACTCAATATGGAAGGATTGGGGGAGGTCTTGATCACAACTACATATGCTATATTTTTCTATTCATTTTTATTGTCAAAACGCTGCACCAACAAGGAGGTGGAGTATGATTCTCTTATCAAATTTCCTGAGGAGGATTTCAAGATTTATGTTCCCCACGTACATGTGAAGGGGTAGTATGAGATAGTCATTAAGTTGGATCAAAAGTGATTATATTCTCATTAATATATAGTTCATACCCTTTATCAGGCATGTTAACCAGTTAATGGCCCAATTCCATTCTCAACTAGAGGTCTCACATGTCCCTCAGTCACATAATACTCGAGATGATGCCCAAACCAATTTAGCTGCATCACTTGCAGATCAAGGCCAATTATATACATTCTTGCATGTGGTTCATAAAAGGGTCATCACTCTCTTTCCCTATTTGATGATGAAAACCTACATATATGTTACCCAACTGTCGATGTTTCCACACTAGAACTTTTAGATCTGCCAATTACATTAGAAGAAACATTTGATTAGATAACTCCTTTCATCGAGTATCTCCATCACAACAATATCCTAACAAAAAAACTTAGACAGAGATAATCCATCAGCATGTATTGTAGTTCACCATACGTATTGGTCCATTCCAAAAAAATATTTCCTACAAATTCATATTTATTGAATTATCCTACATTTCATTCAGGGAGACGTGATTCCCCATGTTATGTAGGAGGTTCATGTCGGTTCATGTAGAGCTCATCTAGAAAGTGTGAATCTATCTCACTATATTTGATAGAGGAGCTAATTTTGTCCCACCATTGTTCATCATGGCCTCATCTTCACTAAGAGGTTCTCGACATGTCAGGTTCATTCCAAATTTATGCATTAACCATCTGAGCCTCTCCGTACCACCATGCATTCATGGCCTTTCACAGTCTAGGTACTTGATGTCATGGGATCATATCCGCCTGAGGTAGCATGCCAAAGCATGTTGATTCTCACAATAATTTATTTATTTTCCTAGTGTATAGTGGAAATTTTTCATAAGGGGTACATGGAGCATTCTATTTTTTTTGATATCCAATATCATCCACCGATTTAGAGTCCCTCACACAGTTCTCATCGATAATGACACTAATTTCCATACATCTAACCCGAATAAATTATATGATATGTAATGCATCTGGACCAACCATTCATTTCACTACAATACGTTGGTAAATGGATAGAACAAGGCATTCAACAAGAGCAAGTCTATCATTATGTAGAATATAGTGTCCTAAGATATTAAGGTTTTTCTAGAAAAGCTCTTTAATGTTTTCTCATCTTATTAAATGATGCATATAAACTCCAAACATTTAACCCAATATTACATGGTCTACTGATGAGTGGTTTTCTTGCCCATCTAGATTCAATTTCCATCACTCTTCATAGATTTCTATGATAAGCAGATGTTAGACAAAGTATTATATTTTCTTCTAGTTGAGATGGAATCCCCCGATGAGAATAGGCCCTAGGCCATTCACAATCTGGAGAGGCACTAGAACAAGAATACCAAGACATTAAATAAGAATATTTGTCTCCACTCCATCCTTAATGGTGATATGTTAATGACTTTGAGGAAGCTAATGATACCTTGTAAGAAGACACCAATGTTGTAGCCAAAAAGGGATTCACCATATATCATTCAATAGGAGTACCATAATAATGAAAATTATTTAACAACATTGAGTGGTAAGTGAGTCACAACTCCCACCCATGCCAAATTCACTATGAAGTACTCTTCATCGAAGCGACTTCATCATAGTTTCATTGTGTTAAACTACATAATAGCATGTGCCCACCAGGATGATAAACTGATGATACATCTTGCGGCACATTAAATAATGCATGGTACGATCCCAACGACAATAATCTATGGTCTCTTCCATCACACATGATTGTAAACTATTGTATCCTACCATCAAGGCATTAAATTTCATAGTATTTTTTCTCCTTTATTCATATTCATAAAAGTCTAGTTCCCATTTGTCCCACATGATGTCAAAAAAACCCATCATGCATGACATTAAAACTATTATTACATCCTAATTGTATGATTATAAAATAAACAACACCCTGATGTCCTAATCTAAGAGGGAATTACCCTCGGAATAGGTAAATCATTGTTCCACTTCAAGGACTATATATAGCTAGACTCCCATCCTTATGAGACACATAAGAACACCCAAAATTTTTGTCTTTCGGCTAAGTTATATTAACTTTTTCTTCATCACCATTGATGAGATCTCTATTGGGAAGACATGGTGTGTGGGGGATTTATGTGATCCACATCCATGAGGGGTTTATTTTTCCATGTTATTTGCGGCCCTTGTTATATATTTCCTTAGCTTCTGAGTTGTATGAGGTAAAACTACGTGACAACATTATACATTATCGCATGACATTAAACTGAATAGGATTAAATAAATATTTATGGATTGATTACCATCCTTATGGGATATGTAAGAACACCTTGAAATAGTTTCTATAGACCACCCACAATATTTCATAAAATTATTGGCTTATGTTCTACTTTAGAGTGAGAGGTGTGGAGAGGATTTACAAAATCCTTATTTGTGTTGGGCTATAATAGGTGCATAACGTAACTCACTCAGTAATGAAACTATATTTTTTAGTAGTTACCACATGACATTAATCTATATGCAATTTAAGGACCACTTGTAGCAAAATTTTCATCTTTATCGGATTTGTAGGAAACACATGGAATTTTTTCTTTGGGTAGATACTCTACATAAAAAACCTTCTATGGGAGTTTGTTTTATGGTTACAGACCTACTTTTTTCTCTTTAAATTTGGCTTTGTCACCTTGTTATGCCTCATATATACATTAAAAAGGCTTCATTTCATGGTCTGATATCTACGAATATAAAGAAAAATCCCAGTATCCTTGGCTATAGTTGATAAACTGAGTATCTCCTTCATCCTTATCGGATGATGTTAAACATCTCGATATTTGAGAGCTACGTGTGGATTGATTCCCATATTTTTGTGGTTTATTAGAATGCCTAGAAATTTTGTCTTCATGTCTACCACTGGATTTTCATGTCTTTTGATTGGTCCCATCCCCTTCATTTGGTATTTGTCCATTGCCATGCCAAAAATAGGAGCACTATTGAGGCCTCTCCCTTTACTAAGGGGTTGAAATCCCTCTATCTAGTATTCCTCAATGCCATGCTCAGATATGCAATTGGGTAGGACTTAGAGGGATTGGTTTTGCATTGACATTCCCTCATTCAATATCCATGCGTCATGTTCCCCTCTTTTGGATTTCCATTATCTATCACATTTGACGGGACCCCATAATGGTAGAACGCTTGGTCTCAAGTAACATGTACCATCACAATCCAATTCTCGAAACACTTCTGAACAACATTTTTAGATAGTTACTAGATTTTGAACCCATTTAGTGGTTGATCCTCATTTGTTTGATACATTTCAAGGCTACATGATATGGATGTTGTGTTTCGAAAAAGTTCAGTAGTTATCCTACATCATTACAGCACCCTAATTGCATCACAAGTATTTTACCATGTGATTAAAATGATTTTACACATCCTTTTGTCCAAAAGAAACTTCAACATCCATGTTGTTCCGCCACAATGTGCCCTTCACCATTGTGATGTTCGATCAACATCTTTGGGACATCCTTAACCCAACTTCCTTGTTCCCTTGAAATGTGTCACCATGTGCCTTAAGAATAATCTCAAACACTTTCATCCCTCACCTAGAATGTCCATGTTGGATTAGGGGTCATGGTAGGGCTTTTACATGCATGGAAAAAATCAAACAATCTTATGGTCCAAACTCAATAACCTAAAACATGGAGTTCACATCCTTAGTTCACGATGTTAAAATGAGCATCTATGTTCAAACCTTATGACTTCAAACATTTCATAGGTTTTCTTGGTGATTTTTTGGTGTAGTGAGTATTTCCATTATCCTCATTCACATTTGGTTACATCATGGTGTCATACTACACACTGCCCCATTGGAAGCCACATTTTATGATCCGATCTCTATGACCCGAACAATGATCCTTAACTTCCTTATTGCATGATAGTAAACAGAAAAATAACATTCATTCTTAACATATGATTCTATACTATACGAAGTTACAAAAATACATGTTCCATGATTCCTATATATATGGGATATGTAGTGATGCCCACAATTTTGTTTCTTGGGGCCAACGGTCTAGATAAAAACTCATCCCTTTGACCATTGGACAATATATCATATTGGATCATGTGATGAGTAGTGGTAATCCTTAGTCCTCATTCATGTAAAGTAGCCTCATGGAACCACGCCACACATATCCACTATAAGTGGTACAAATTTTGATGACCTTAAACTAATTTTTTTTGTCCAGTTGCATGACAATAAAACATCCAATAACCAAGGAATTATCTTTTGTGTGATTTCCACCCTTTTATTGAATTTGTAACATATTATTTTATCTTCATTAACTATGAATAGCTTGATTCTTTCCCAAATAGGATACAAAGTGACACTTGGACATCTTGTCCATAAGACCACCCACAAAACATGACCCATTTATCCCCCAATTGTTCATGTTTTCCTCATTGGGAATTCAAGGAATTTATCTACAAGATCTCAATTCACATCATTATATATTACTCACCATTCATTTATCCATAAATTTACTCATTGCATGACATTGAACATTGTGGATACATCCCACAAACATAGTGTTAAACTAGGTACATATGGTCCACACATAAGGACATTAAAATGAGGGAAATCATTCAAAGAAACATTACCATTAAGCTATTTCCAACACCTTCCATCCTTGAATACAGACACAATCCTTCATGTTTATTTTCTAAACGAACATATATGAATGTGTGGTCATGTGTGAAATGGAATGTTGAGTTCCATAGGGATTTTCCCCTATTCCACCTCCATGCTTCACGTGTTCCATTATTAGATTCTCCATCATCATTCATTCATAATGGTTTCCCAAAATGGTAGGATGCCTGGACTCATTGTTAACATACCATCTTTGGCCAACCATCCTAGATTATATTCAATGTAATTGGGAGATAGTTCCCATGTTTTGAACAAGGTCATTAGTTGAACCTCATTTATTTATTCCCATCCCAGGCTACATGATATGAATTATTTTTTTGAACCCAGTCAGAAATTATCCTCCATCATCATGAAATCCTCATTTTTCAACAGTATTAGATTATGTGAGTCAAATATTAGTGGTTCCCTCTTGTTCCTCTAGATCTTCATCCCCCTTGGGTCATCCCTCCATGCACCCTTTCATGTCGAGTTGAAATCTCGAAATGGTTGGGATTTTCCTGCCCGCTCTTTCTCTTCTTTTGTTGTGTGATCATATATTATAGAGGAAGTCTAAAATCACTCCTTTTTAAATGAGTATGAATAAAATGGGATTAGGTGTCTTGGTAGGGTTATAACATCATGGAAAAAAGTGAAACTTCATGGTCCTTGTTCTATCACCATAAGCTATGATATCATTAATCCTAGCCACGTGATGTTAAATTGTGGTTTCCCATACCACCTGAAGTTAAACTGTTCCATCCAAACCACATGATTTTATTCTTGATAGGATTCCATAAATTCATTTTTATTGATTAATTTCCTCATGGGATACATTGTAATACCCAGACACATTGTCTTTGTGGTGTATCCTAAGAATCTATTGTCCATACTCTATGACCATATACTAGGAGCCTCATAGGGATATTTCATGTGGAAGTGGGTTTTCATATCATTCATTCATAATGATTTTTACCCTCACCACATGTATATTCCTCCATTATGTCTAATACGTAGTATTTATATTGTGCAAAAGACTTCTATGGATCATTCACATCACGATTCCTATCCTTTGTTCAAGGAAAGAATTGTAGGAATGTAAATCATGGTTAGATCTCATGACCTTAACCTGGAAGCATGGGTCTTGGAAGTTGGATGTTAAAAAATGTCAAAAAAAGTTGTATTCGCATGAAATTAAATTATAGGTTGTCCTGATCACATGATAAAAATCTATACTATGTGTAGACCCCACTTTCATGACATAAAATGACAAATAATATTAGTCCCTCATCAAAGAGGTCCTCTAATATAATGATGGTTTTCAACCACATTTTTCTCATTTTCAGTCATTACCATCATCTAATATGAAACCCCATAGAATATTGGTTTGATTCTTGTCTATACTAATACACATACACCAATATTCTCCATGCTATGGTGGTGTAATTTCAAGATTGTTGGAATCATTTAGATCATTCCATAAATCATTTTACATGCTTTTTGTACCAATTTTATGGACCCTCATCCCATTTTTAAATATATAGGGAACCCCTAAATGTATGGTACCAGGCCCCTTCAGATCCCCAACCTTCTTAGGACAACTATCCAGAAGTCATCAGACAAAAATTCACTACATGTCCTGGGTTTTGAACACGGTCACCAGTCAACCCTGGATTCTTTGTCCAAATATCAGGCTAGAGATTGTAATAATTCATTTCTAAAATGTTCAGTAGTTTTCCTATATCATGACATTTATCTCATTTTATTCCTATTTTCTAGAATATTGATTCATACTTATCATTTCCCCTTTATTTGGATTGATTCCAACTCCCTTAGTGTTATCCTATTTGGGTGATAAAGTTCATTGGGAAAGGAAATTTGAATATTCGATGATCCCTATTATTCATTCATAGCCTCTCTTATGGGAAATTCATTGCGTGGTCAGTCTGTAATAGAATACCCAGTGTATTTGATGATTATCTGGTGATCTCATACAATGTGAACAACTATGTAGCCATACCTTGTATCTCACATCAGGAATAATCGACGTGAGCTTAGGTATTGATCGTTAATTTCTTCTCATGAATTATTGAAATAAAGTAATTAAAATAGTAAATATGATAATGAAGATTTTTCAAAACAACCAAAAATAAGTTGAAATAATATGTTTCACTTATTTGGAAAAAATATGGCCCATAGAGATCATCGCATTCGATGGAACACTTCAACAATGTTACCTTCTAGAATTTGGATTTTAGAGTCTCCTACCATATATTGAGCTAATTTTCTTTATTGATGGTTATATATAGAAAACAATTTTCTCTGATATGTATGTGATCCAATTCGGATCAGATGTCATCCACTTGATGGATCAACTTCTCTTGTTGTTGTTAGGCTTTTGTCAGGTGTGCCTTCAGTCATTCGGTGAGTTCTGATTAGTTGGTGATGAATATGAAACACTTGTTCATATGATCTTCACCACACTAGATTTACTTCATAGTGTCGAGGAACTTATAGATGTTCTCATATTTCTTTTTTTCCAAAGGTATTATATTGTATTGGACTGATCTCATACATCTTCCAAGTAAGTTAGTCATGGATTGTCCCATGAAGATGTTGGTCATCCACCCCACTAGCACAGAGAACGTCAATCCATGTGTGGAGTGACCACATAAGGCTCCACCAAACTACATCTATTATATCAAGGAAATTATTTATACCATTCAACACCATTTTCCCTGATATAAATATCTCTTCAACTTTGTCTTGATCACAATCATCATGTTCCTCAGGGTCAATTGGTTTATATTCTGGGATGATAGCTAGAAGCCGAGTGCTGGGATCTTCCTCTAGCATCCTTTTTGAGGGGCTTGACTCTATGGAATGAGAGTTATCCTATTCACTCATTTCATATTTGGAAACATCATATATAATATATTTAGGCTCCACCCAAGCATTTGAATCACTTATAGCCATAAATTCCTACTCACCAGGTTCTATAGCTGAATAATCTCAAATGATGAGTTACTCACTGATAGGTACAACCAGCAAAAGATCCCCAATAGATGACTTAGACAATTCATTTTGTCGAGATTGAGGTATTATGAGAACTATGTGGAATGGGAATCTTGGTCAGTTGGGTTCACATATAACAGGTGTTTGTCTGCAAGAAATATATACTTACAAGAGCTATATGCAGCAGGGAAAAGTTCCTGAGTCACGGTGGGAATGTCTACAACTAGATATACCTCAATGTTTATTATATCATTTATTGACACGTGATATTTATAAATATTGGGATATCCTTTGATTCTGAGGCCACCACCCCATCCCCATCCGCTGGCTCACCAACAGCTTCTTCGGCCGCAACTGGTCCACTGCCATGCTTAGCACTAGATGTGGGCTCTAAGAGACATTTTTTCATGTTCTTCAACATACAATAATGACATTTATAGGTACCCCCTTGGTAATCATCAATTTGTTCAAAAAAAGAAATTTTATAATGTTAGTGGATATGAATATTTAATATACAAGGGACCAGTAGAGATACAGGCTATTGTATACTTTGAGAGGTTTCATAGGCTCCATGTTAGAGCCCAAAATTTCCCTGATATCGCATGGGATCCCCTGATGATCCTCTATCATTGGGGGTTCTTCACCTCATTTCCCTTTATCCTTGACTTGTTATTCTTCTTCTTCATCTTCTTCTTCCTCCTCTTCTTCTCTATTTTCTTCTTATTCTTATTTTTTGTCATCTCCATCATCCTCAATATATGGTTCCTCGGAGTTGGGCTCTTCGATAAGCATGAAAATCACCCAATGATGTGTCTCTTAATCTCACCCCTATTGGAATGCATACACTCCCATAACGATCAGATGTGTGTGTCACATATGAAAATCCACCATATCTTCCACTCAGATATGCCTGATTTCTGGTAGTTGAATCCCTTCTCATGTTAGTCTTTTCCACATTTGTTCTAGACTAATTTATTATTGCATTGTTATCACGGTCGACCATAGTGTGGGGATGATTTCATCTACATTAGGTTGAATCGCGTATCTTAATTTCATCTTAGGAGATTCATTGTCTTGTCCACATGTTTGTCGTTAAGGCCACCCATCCTAAGATTGTGTTGGTGTGGCGACACCTTGGGAAGCTTCATCCACTGCTCTCATAGCTTGTGCTACCATAGTCACCAAACATTCTTTTGGTATCTCTTTACCATTTTCAGATCAAATTCTACCTTTTTTCCCATACTATGCAATTTTATTCCTTTGTTTGTGGAATGGTATTTCCTAGAATTTCTTCTATATATGCCACCAACCATTGTTGATAATATTCCTTCCCCAGGTCGGCATCAACATCAGTGTGGGTAGAGTGATAATTCCACCAATGTATGATGTTGTAAAATGAGCCCAAGCATGTAGAGGATAGAGAGATGTTTCTCATCCTTAGCCTATGTATACACATTCTATTTGATTCATTGTAGGATCCCAAATTTTATTGAGAGTCGTGATAGAACATATGGTTCGAGAAATATTTTTCCATTAACTTGAGGCACGAGCCTGTTACCCCTAATACTTTATAAATATTCCCCCTACTACAAAAAACCTCACAGGACATCCACTATCTGGATGATAGGGTTGTGGAATTGGTGTAATTTAATTCTTTAATGATTTTCATTTCAAATAATTATCGCTTACATGATTATAATCAATAAGTAGACCTCATAAATATTAAATAAATATTATTCTAGTTCATCTCTTAGATGAAAAATAGAATTCAAGAATGTATATAGGACAAATTTAGCTTAAACATTCCCATGGAGGATCTATAATGGTCTACAAATCCTTCAAGGAAATACACTCTTCAAATTCACCCCATGATATTGTACAACCTAGCTAGTACATGCACTCCAAGATTTACATTTTTGTGGGCTTCTAGGATCCTGACCATTACCAACGTACCTAGATAGACCCCCATCCTTATGTGACATACCGGTAGCATCCACTCACTTATAAAATCATCATGAATGGTACTGTAGAATATATATTGGTCCAATATCACATTTGTTCCAAATCCCAATTTCTAATATCATCTTGCCTCAAGGACCACCCAATAGGGTCCTTCATTTCCCCTCCATGACACGTTTCAGAACTACTTCCCTTGTCCTAGCTTCCTCAAATTTTTTTCCCTCTTAAGGAAAATAATGAACCTTGTTGTGTTGGAGATTTACTTTGGGATGTAGTCAATATTTATCCCCTTCTTCACAAAGTCCAGAAAATGCCACATGAAAACAAGGCTTCCTATCGTGTCTCCCCAGATATTCTCTATTTGTAGGAACTCATCATACTGAAGTCCCTCTATGGAATAACTATGATGCAGGGGATTCCCAAAAATAGATACTGACCACCCCATGGTGAATGAGGAATCTATTTTTGTTATGGTAACATCGGGTGAAAAATTTCAACACCAAGTCCCAATGATGATAAAAGTGTAATTCTGATGCCTTCACAGATTCAAAAATCCCGATGTTTCACGTCCCTTCCCCAATCTCTTCACCTGTTTTATTCAACCAACATTAACATGCCCATTCACCCATGAACCCCTCATAGAACTCATGTTGTAATCCTATGCCCTTCCTTTTTCTCTTTAGTAATGATGCTCATTAATGTGCTTTCATAGTGAGGGGGAAATTATCAATTCATTGGTTCTCTCCTTGTGACTATCCTAGTTTTTATGTTTAGAACCTAGATGAAAATAACCTGATTCTCCATGGTATAGTGGAATCTGATTATAATGGTGTATTTTGGAAGGCTATCTTCATGTGTGACTCCTGACCACAACGACTCTATCTCGAATCTTGGAAGGGAAGCATCCTCAAAAATTCTAATTTTCCATAGAGGAAGGCTTTTTCTTATGACGTAATCCTTCATAGTCTTTATCAACATGCCTCAAGTCATTAAATTATCATAAAAAACCATTCCTTCATGAATAATATGAGGAAATTTAATAATCTCAGTCCTATGTGCACAAATGGAAGCTTCCCTATCAGCATTTTTCAATTCACCATCCATGTTGGTCGATCATTAAACGTACTAAGGGTTTCATGTGAAAGCTTGAGATTTTGTGAAAATATTGTGGGTTGCATAAAATGTAGGAATATTATCATAGAAAACAAGTTTATGTCCAAGGAAAAGATGATTTGGAAGTCCCATAAAAAACATTAACCAAGTTTGGGTTCATTTTCACAAGAATCTATTGCTTTTGTGCACTAGAGAGAATCATTTATCATATGGAAAGTCAGGGATATGATTTCCCCCCAAAATAATTATAGGTATGGGTGAGAAAAATCATGCAAGGAAGGTGTCTTACATATCATATTTGACATTTTGTGAACACCTCTAGAAAATCATTATTCAATATGGGATTTCCTCAGAACCTAGCCATCGAATCCCTTTTCAGCTCATATTCTGATGGGGGAATTTTTTGTCACCAAATTATAAATGAGGTCACAAATAGACAACTTTATGAATATAATACTTTTAATTCCTATTAGAAAATAATATAAGAACCCAAATAGTGCTTTTCATATGTTTGGAATGTTGTGTGAAATGATTCAATCTATATTAAAGGTTCTTGCATTCATAATTCTATGTTAAAGGCCATATTCCACTCTATCCACCCAAAAATATCATGGTCAGGAGCATGAATGTTTCATCATGAACATGTAAGATAGGACTCCATATTTCAAACCCTTCTAAAAAGGTGATGTCAACCAGACACTCCTATGATGACATACTTACATGATACAATATACATTTTAACTTATAAATAGATGGGACCCTCCATTTTGCAGTTAATTCAATGGAATTTGAACCGCCACTATTGTGCAAGCAAGAAAACACTTTCAATGACCACAAAAAAGTCATGACCTCATGGTACATGATCTTTCATGATTGGTCCCCCATAGGTCCACCTTCAGGTGGACCATCAAGGGCCTAACCCTCACCCATTTCCTTTATTTCTATGTCAAGTGCGTGAAAAAGTATCTTCTTGAATGCATGATATACCCTTTATGAAGAACATATTTTTCTCTTACACCAATATTTTGCATGAAGACTTTATATCATATCTGAATCCCTTGAAATATGCCCCATGGTTTTTCTTCATTCAAAAACACCATGTTTAAGCCCCTACTGTGAAAAACACTCACATCTTTAATGGAGATCCTATGTACGACCCACCAGGATATACACATAGTGATTTCCTTTTACCACATGTGGGGTATCATGTTTCTTTTCCCTACCTAAGGCTTGTCTATATTGATACACTAAATGTTATTTTTTTTTTCTCATATCTACAAAAATGTGGACCCCTTTATTGGTCACTCCTCCACCCTTTTGTTTACTGGAATTTGTGGTGAAATCCATTCGCAACATATTAATGGGATATCATCATATATGAATGAGGAGTGAGTAGTGAGTCTTCATCAGTAGAACTCTAGGTCATTTAAATACCATGAACCATCATCCTCAGCAGATGATGTTAAACTATATCCTTTCCCCATGAAATACACATGGGGTGCCCCACCTTGGGATTTTTCAAGGCCCACTCATCTCAAAGGGAGTGAGATCGACCTCACATGGGATGATATCCTCCACATATGTAAATAAATATTCTTAAAGGGAAGGGAAACCATTATTGTGTAATCCCCCAATATTCCTTATAGGTAGTAGCTCCCATTCTCCCTATTTTACCAATTTCTATCTCCCTAGGGTGCCTCTACGCATAATCCATTCACCATCTCCCATGGACGAACCATTCTCGACACGACCGTAATGTCTACTTCTATGTATTGTTTGTCACAATGATCATGAATCATGTCAGATTAGAGTATTAGTGTCCAAGAAATATTCATTGGGTCGTTAACCATGCATAATCCCAAGCTTGTTTCCAGATCACTTTCCATATGCACACCCCTATCCTATTCCCCCAACTCACTGAACAATTTAGAAGATGATACATTCCTTATAAAAAAGGTACGTTAGAAGTCTCTTTGAGGTTTAAAAACATAACACCCCATAATGTATTTGTTCCGTCTATTTCACATCATTTCATTCTTCATGAATGATGTTAAAATGCCTTCTTAGAACTATATAGGGTTGGATCCCCTTTGGGTATGTAGGATTCTGCTTTGAGGTTTAATCCCAACCAATGATAAATTCTTGTCCCCATCTAAGGGGACTACCTTCCTAATGTGATATCTTCCCATTATGGGTCACATCTCTAAAATCCACCCCTGAGGAGTTTTGATCCATTTTTTGAGGATGATAACCACACATAATCTCCGTAAATTACACATCTATCCAACAAAATGTGATCCTCATATGAAGGGATACAAACCAATCAAAATAACCAGGTTCTACTTCAAGTCGCATTCCAAGAGATTGCCCAGATTTTCTTCCTCCATCCTAAACTACTTAGATTTTATCACTATCTAATTAAAATGGAATATTGGAAGCCTCTCATAGGTGAAATCCCATTATCCATTCTCATATTTTTATTTCTATTGTGTTGCTATTTTTCGTAAGTATCATTCCCCATCTAGAGTTCCCATATCCTTTATGTGCACTTGGAAAACTTGCATTGCGTAAGCCCCAACCAGATAACCCATTATGACAGGGTACCTAGCTAGTATTAATCCCTATTGTTATCATCATTAATATAGGGAATTTTATTCCCAACTAGTTGGGAAACATAGGAAATATCCCCATGTTTTGAACCCAACATTGTTATATTTACGTCGGTTCCATCCCATTCATTCGACTCACTTCATTAATCCATCCATCACCCATACTAATTCATTTCTGTGATGCCACATCCTGGTGGGATCATGCCACTCACTCTGGAAATTGGACATACATAATCCTTTGAAATCTTCTCTATAACCTATCCATTATCACACCGAGGTAACACCATCCACCATGAGTAATTTTAGTGGGTATGTACCAGTCATCCCATTGCATCTCTTTGTGGAACCTAGGAATCCATTCATGCAAAATCCATAAACCATTCCCTCTCAAACTGCGTTTTTTTTATTCCAATCTCCTAAATAGGGTACGTAGGAATCCCCGTTGAGTTTCAATCCCAACCGATGGTAAACCATGATATCCCCTATAAAGTGTCAAACTCTATTATCTTCCACAAATTGTGTCTAGATCCTCTTACACAGTTAAAAATCATCACTTTATGAAATCCACCATCTCTAATCCACTCTCATTGGGTGTTTAAATCCACATCATTAGTATACCCTACAGGTTATCCCTTTGGGGATACACCTAACAGATCAACCATCATCTATGTTATAATCATTCCATTCTGTCCCCAATAAGAATTAAAAAAATGATATACCCCATGTTAAACATTGGAATCCCAGGAAAATGTAAGTGAAATGCTTCTTGAATTAGATAACCTGGGATAAACATTGGATGCATCGGGTATTTGTGCCCTCGAGAATCCCTCTAATGAGTTAGAATACATGTGTTTTAGTGTGTTAGTGAATATACATGCCAATAATTCCAATCATCTCTACTCTCCTGACTGCTGGTTGCTGGCCAAACATAAACCATATAGAATGTCCTTGCAGTTGTATCATAATTAACTGGAGTCCACCGAGAGGTTTCACTAGGAACATGTTTCATGACGAACGTATTAGTCAATAACTAAGACCCATACTAGGTGACAGGTTCTGAGTGGGAATCCACAGAAGGAGATATTGATGTCCCATAATTCGTTGTCAATCATGGAAAACACATATAAAAAAAATGTGATTAATGATCCCATTCTTTGGAAAGTGGGGTACGACATGCCATCAGCAAGCGTCAACATGAATTCTCTGGTGGGTGCGCACCTTCAGAAAGAATCTTAATAAAATTTTGTATTATTTTAATATTATATAATTATTAAAGTATGATGTTATTAATTTATAATATATTTATTATTATATTTCATTTTTTTCATTAGATACACAAAAAGTAATTCATCATAATTTCATTTTTTTCCAAATAAATTCCCTTGTATTACAACTAATGAAATGGTACTTATAGACAAATTGGAAAATTTTATTTCTCTATATTTATTAATAATTTATTAATGAAATCTAGAAGAAGGAAAAATAATAAAATTGAAATTTAATGTTACATAAAATGATAAATATTATCAACTCCTGATAATGAAAATTGATAATAAATAATTAATATTAATGTTGTGATTAATAATAAAAGAACCTTAAAAAGGTTATATATATGAATAACATTTTTAAATATTTGATTAATATTGGTATGTTTGATACAAAGGTTGTTAGTGTGCGTTTGAGTAATTGGGAATATATGGTAAATGTTTTTCTTGAATCAAATCATTTTTTTGATTGATTATTACACCTTTTAAACAATGATTTGAAAATTTGAATTTCTTATATTATGTAATTACACAATAATTCCACCTATCACAATAAAAATTGAAATATTTTAATTTAATTCTTTATGATGAATAGTTTATTTATCTATATTTCATCATTATTGAGAGTAATTCACAAGTACTTTATTAGAAGTTTCTACTCCATTCCTATATTTGAAATCAACTAAATTTTTCTCCCCTTCATGTGGAAACCAAAATATGTGTTATATTATGTTATTTCCATATTTACATTCTCATATTAAAAAAAAATTTCTTACAATTTTTATAATGTGGGTTTTTTGATAAGTGTCCATTCCAAATATTAAAAGTGTTTTCCATTATTTATTATTCAATTTTATTTTATTCCATATTTTCTTATGATAAGATGTATATATTTCCAAGGTTATATTTTTGATGATTAAATTTAACAGAAAATAATCTATTAAAAAAGTCCTCAGCTATAATTTTCATAAATCAATCATTAATTTGATCTTTAAGTACTTAATTTAGGACAATTTCAATAAAATTTTCATGTAAAAAAATATTTGTCATTTTTCATCCATTTTACTCTATATCATAAAAAGATTTATTTTCCTGGATATTATTTTCCATGATTCACCGTCCAAATTTACAGAATTTTTTTTATTTTTAGGCTATTGTGTTTTGGTGATCAATTATTTACATTATTTATACCAATTTTGTGGTATATAATTTTGAAATGCATTGAAACTAGTTTTTTCCTTGGGTTATTATTGATGTGATGAATAATAAACATTTTGTTGTAAAAGGATTTATTGTAACGTTGAACTATTTAAATCTTATGGAACATATATGTATTGACTAATTTGGTTCTATATCACCCTCTAATAAATTTAATATTGTTTTATACGTCCGTAGAATATATAGTAGGAAACTGTGTAGATATTTCCACAAATAAAAGGCATTTTCCTTTATAGATATTCTCACAAACTAAAATATGATACCTCTATGATATTATCAAAAAACTAATGTGTGGGTCTTCAAGGATATAATCACAAAATAAATTTCCCATATTATTTATTTTTTTGACATGATCCATTTTTATTCTATGTATCCAATGAATTATATATTTTAATTATATATTCTTGTGATTGTGCTTAATGGATATTGTTAATTATCTATTGGTTCCACAATATTTTACAATTTAACTTGTTTGATATTATAGGATCTTCTATCACAAAAGGTGACAAATATCAATGATCGTTATTTTTTTAATAAAAAAAGTACCCCAATCTCATTTTTTACAATATTATTATTACCTCACCCAGGATGGCTTGAAGATATGTTTTTTTATAGAATGTTTGAGATAAAAGATTTTTATGATTCGATTCCCAATGTTTTGAAGATTATTATAGCTTATGAAAATTATATAAGTGTGTCTAGATTAGCTCAATAAAGAAAAAATGTTCTGAAGTGTTGTATAATAATTTTATTTTCTAACTAGTCTTGAAAAACAATATTACTTCTATTATTGGTATCAAGAGATTATATTTTGAGATTTAATTTTTTATATTTGAAAATTATGTATAATGTGGTAATAGTTAGATTTGGTTGTTATAGATGGTATTAGAGTAAATTTTAGTTATTTTTAGTATTAATATATAAATTTTTGGAATTGGTATAGAATTATTAAGTGAAAACCTTGGGGAAAGTAAAAGTGATAATTGTAAGTATAGGATAACATCCTAATGTTTTGATATAGTATAAAATGTGTGATTATCCAAGAAATAATGAATATATATTAATATTAAAAGAGGGTCAAGTCTCTATAAAAGATATATCTAGGGTTTATAACCCTAAAAGGGAATATTAAAATTAATGGGAACACTAATAAGTGAAAATAAATATTCCTAACTCCATGATTAGATTAACACTATTATGGAGAATATTTTAATAATTTACTAGCTCTGTGTTAACAATTTTGATGGATTAAAGAAAAAAATTAATGGCATTTTTATAGGATCAATGTGAAGAGATAATGTAAATAAAGTAGATTGAAACGTATAAATTTTCTTCATTTATGATATTAATTTTCATTATTACATTTTGTATTAATTATCATTAAAATTTCACTATTTAAGAAATGGTGGGGAATGAAAAATAGAGTTAACAAATAGTGTTATTGGAAATGTCATGATTGTTCCAATGAGAAACCAACTAGGATGGGGGTGGAGTATAAAATTGTATTTTTTATCTCATTTAGCTATTTTAAGTTATAAATAATATTGGAAACCATATTGATACCTAAAATTCTATATAGAAAGAGGATCATATGATTGAGTATTTACAAAATTCATGAAATTTTCAAAAATTAATATGCACTTATTAACTAGATTGTTTTATAATTTAAATAACTAAAAATAATTTTTTATAATATAACATGTTATTTATTTAAAATTTTATATTAATATTCTTAATATAACTGTTGATATATTAATATATATATATATATGATCAAATAAATTACACATTAATTAAAATTATTTATTTTTCAAATAATATGTTATGTAAAATATTAATTCTATGAAAAAAATATTTTACTATATATTAAAAATTAATATTATAAAGAAATATCATTTTTTTTATTGTGTTATTTTACTGAAAAGAAGATTTTAATATAAAAATCTATATCTGATTAGTTTTTAAAAAATATTTTTGTATAATTATATCATGAATTTATTTGAAAAGAAGATCAAATTATTATAAATAATTATATTGAATTACATGTTATATTTAAAAATAATAATATGTTTTGTTAAAAAAGTTTTTTTTTTCAAATTAAAATCATTATCATTAATCAAGGTTATGTATTATTTAACATATAAATTTATAAAAATATATTTTCGGGAAGAAATTATAATTTTATATAATACAATTTTTTTAATGTAAATAAAGAAAATATGGGAATAATAATTTAAAACTTTAAATAAAAATTTATATATGAATTTTTATATGTATGAAAAAAAATTATAGAAAAATTATTAAAAATTATAAAATTATGTTATATATTTTTTTCATATGAAAATAAATTAATATATGAATGATAATAATTGTGGAAATTATAATTTATTCATATAAAATCACATAATTTTGGTAAAATATTTTATTAAAAATGATACGAGAATATAAATATATTATAATAATTATAATAAATATGTAAAAAATTGTATTAATTGGGTTTTATATAAAATTCAAATTAAAATTATTAGGTAAAATGAATTAATTATTGAATTGTTTATTTATTTTCATCAATAAATCAGGGGATTTAGGGGGTAAAAATGGGATTATGTTTAATTTTTTTGGAGGAGGTCGAATGCATAGGGCTCTTAGGAGGAATCGAGCAATTAATTCGACCATTAGATGTGAATCAAGAGAGATGAAGGAAACAAGAAAAATCCAATGCAAGTCCAAACAAAAAAGGAGGTTCCATTACAGATAAGGCTTTTAGAACAATGAGTCTTCTAAGCCTAGATGGTGGTTTCAACTGGGAAGGGGATTCAAATTTGAATGTGAAGAAATTGAGAATAGAGATCCCATCACATTCCTTCTGAAAAACATTTAATAGATCAATTAGAGGTTATAGTTTGTGTATTTTTAGGTGTTATAATCTAGTTTCTAAGATCATTTGTGGGGTTTTAATTCAATGTTTTGGATCTTCTATATCCATATGTATTTTTCGGCAAATAATTATCTATAATGTTTCTTTTAAATGGAAATTGTTCTTCCACTGATTTCCATCAGCGATCCCTATTTATCATTCTTTATTTTCATAAATTAATAAATTCTATATTGGATATCATATTAATTCATATCAATTCATATATTTCAATTTTTCTTTGTTTCATTTAATGGATCAACTAAAATTTTAGTTATGATGTAGTTAATCCTTGAACTAAACAAGATTTCATTTATTTATTTCAAAATTGTGTCAATGGTTAGGCCAAAATATACTCTCGAATTTACCAATACAACCAATTTAGTTATATATATTATTCCCTCAGAATCTATCAAAATCTATTGTTGACATAGAAATCTGAATTTTTAGATATAAATTCATCTTTTAAAAATTATTTTTGTACATTGATGTTGAGGTTATAAATAAAGTGTTTTGATTGGGGGTATAAAGATGCACCACCACCCGATATAGTTAAGAGGAACTCTATGTGATAATAAGTGAGAGTGATAGTAGAGAAAAACAGAAATAATAGAGAAATGAATCAAATGACTTCATCCATCTCATGTTTCTCTTTTTCAGGCACTGGTAGAGGGCGATTGTGGTTCATCTTTTTCATTTAAATGTATTTGGGTTGATGTTTAAAATTGTAAATTTACAATAGATTTTTTGTTTTCAAGGTATTGTTTTAAAATTTAATTATTTTTTCAGAAATTTAAATATTTATTAACTCTTTATCTATTAGCGTATTATTTATATGTTAAAAATCTATATTAATTATTCTAATTTTAGAAATTAAATGTGATTTTCTTTTTTAAATTTTATCATTTGATGTTTATTTTACTTCAAAATTGTATTCTTTATAAGGGATTTATATTATGAAATTTTATATATCTATTTTGATGAATTTTTTTTTTGAATTTCCAAATTCAGAAAATCATATGTACTTAAATTAATTATTTTAAAATAATTTTTTTTAAATTAGAATTTAGTATTTTCTTTTGAAAGATGAATGGTTCTATTATTATTATTATTAAAATAATATTATTATCCTATTAAAAATCATATTTCAAATTATTTTTTATATTTCATATTTATGATTTATTTTTAAGAGTATATTTAAAATTATTATTATTTTTGAATTGTAATAATGATTTCTAGACATGCATTTTTAAATTGACTTATATTATTCATATGATTAAAATTACAATCATTCGAATAAATAACATTTTATATATCTTAATTTAATGGTGTGTTTAAATTCCCTCATTGAATTTATTTTATTAAAAGAATTCTCTAAACACTACAGTGGTTTAAGAAAAATAATATTTTAACAAATTATTGAGGATGTAATGTTATTTTCAACTGTGAAAATAATTTTTATATATTTAAGAATGATTATTAATGAGTTATTTATGTGAAAAATTAATATTTTTAAAAATGTGTTTCAAAATGAAATTTTGTACTTACATATCAAATGAGATAATGAAGAATGGGGAGTAAACCAATGACCTTGACGAGGCAATTTCGTACAAGTGTTTTTGCTAAGTTTTCACAATGTTTTATATGATATCTTAAATATCATTTTATCTTATAAAATTATTATTATTTTAATATTATATTCCTTTTTGAATGAAATTTCATTCAATTAAAATTTTTGAAATGTATTTTAAAAAATATAAGTATTTTCTGAAATTATATGAAAATAAATTCATATTCCTAATATATATATATGATAAAAAAGATTCAAAAGAGTTATTAAAAATGTATATAAAAAATTATAGTTCATTGGTTTTAAAAACTCTTACTATGAAACTTTAATATCATCACATGTTTTAAAATATATTTCACTGATATATTCGAAATTATAAGGCACATGACTTTGTTTAAGGATACAGTGCATGTGAAGTGAATTAGATATTTTATAATTATTATTTATTATAAAATGTGATATTTTTTTTTGTCAATTCCTAATTTCTCCAAAAATGAGATTGAAAAAGGTCCTTGGATGTATAATATACTATGTATTTTCATTTATATTTTATAATGAAAAACATATCATGTTTTTAGCACTGAATCTAGAGGTGTGGGTTCATGCATCGATAGATGGTATCATATTATCGGTCTAGAAAACAATGATGATTAAATGATTTTGTTTGAGAAAACAATCCAATTGATCAAATTTTCTTTTACACCTTTAGGTAGATATGAACCCTTAAGAGTATATAAGTATGGCCTTTCGATAATTTTCATAATTTTCGTTTTGGAAATTTAGAATTTTCATAAGTTTGACGAACTAATTATTAGGTCATAATTCCATTGTGGGTGGTAGAATATAACATCTATAAAAAATAACAATATTACTATGTTCTTATTAGATGTCTTGTTTTATTATATAAATAAGTCAAAATTAAACATGATTATAATTTATAATAATATTTGATGATATATAATAACACTATTATTATAAGTGATTATATATTGAAATATATATATGTATAAGAACTCACTAATTATTATTTCTTGAAAATTTATAGTGTTGAATTGTTATGTGAAATTACCTGTTTATTTCAAAAAATAATATTTTATATAAAATTAATATTCAAAATTATAAATAAATATGTTCTTCTTTAATTTTTTATTGTTCTGTTTAGAATAATATTTTAATAAAAATAAATTTACTTCATTATTTTTAAAAAATATGTTATGTATCAGAAAATAAAATGATTATATGAAATGACAAGAAAATTATTAAAAATAATTATATTAAATTACATGTCATATTAAAAATATATATATTTTAATATAATAAATCCTTTTAGAAAATAAAATTATTATTTCAACTCAAAGTAAAGTATTGGTTAAAATAAAAAATAAAAAGTTGTCATTTAATGTATTTTTAAACAATAAAAATTTATCTTAATAAAAAATAAAAAATTATTGGAATTATAATTTAATAATTTATATAAAAAAGGTTTTATTTATTTCAACATATAAGAAACTAATTTAATAAAATATATAAATTTAAAATATTTTTATTATCAGATATGTTTAATTATTTATATAAGATAATAAATTAATTGAAAAATTATAATAATTATGGAAATTATATATTTGATTTATATAAAATATTGAAATTAAGGTAATATACTTTATTATAGAATATATGAGACCATAATTTTATTATAATAAATTTAATAACTCAAAAATAAAATATTATTAATTAATTTAATCTTAAATTCAAATTAAAATTATTATATAAAATAATTTAATTTTATTATTTTTTTAATTTTTATAAGTGAATCATGGGATTAAGGGGCTAAAAAAAGGCCATGATTCATTTTTCTAAGTAGGATGAATGTGTAGGGTTATTGGGAGTAACCAATCAAGGGATTCGATCATTAGTTGATGGTCAATTGAGATAAAGGAATTATGAGCGGATCCAACGTGAAATAGATCACTAAGGGTGGATTGATTGTTGGTAAGTCTTTGAACATTGATAATGATTCCGATCATGGATTGGGGTTTTGACCATGAAAGGGTTTCAAATATCAATGGGAATAGATTAACCGTGGAGATCCCATTATTATCCTTGAACAACTAAAATTTCAAAATCTTTTAGTGGTAAGCTTTTGAGTATTTTTTATGTATCTGAATATGGTTTCTAAGATTATTTGTGATTTAATAATTCACTATTTTTGATTTTCATCCTCTGACTATCTTTTTTGAAACAATGTATATAATTAATGATTTTATAAATTGAAATCATTTTTTCACTAATATCTGTTTGTGGCCCCATTTCTTCATATTGGATACTCTTCCTTCAAATAATATTATATTTCTTATCGAGAAATTTTATATCTAAGAATATATTTAATTTTATTGGTGATTCATTCAATGTATAATATCACTATTTTTTTTGGATACGATTGAAGCTCAAACAAACTGATATTTCCTTTATGGATTTCCAAACCATGTCAATGATTTCATTGCAAGAATCTCACAAATTTAAAACTGAAACCTATTTAGACACATGTATTCTTCACTTTGAATATTTCAAAATATAGTGAATATATAAAATTCATAAGTGATAGATATTAATTATTCTTTTAAAATAATTTTTATACAATAAATATGATATAATAAATATGGAGTTTTTTTCTAGAGTCTTACCAAACAATGACACCCGATAAATTTGGGTGGCACTCTATGTGAGAGGGATATATATATATAGTAGAGTAAAAGATATATAAGAATAAATAGAATTATCCCCCATATTTCATATCCTATTTAGCTTGATCATGAACAGTTTTAGGGATATTCTAGTTCATAGTTTAAAATTCGAGCTTTGGGGATTTTTTTTTAAAAATGTATTCTTTTACAATTGATTTAATATATTCATAGAATATATTTTATTTTAAAACATTTATATATGTTTCTTGAAATTTTTATAATTTAATACCTATAATGTTTTGGAATTTGATATATATTTTGTAAATGAATCATTTGAAATAACTAATTTTCAAATTCTAATATGATTTTCAATTTTCAAATTCTTATTTTTGAATTTCTAATTTCCAAAAACATCATATTTATATAATATTTTTATTTTTAATATTTATTAACGGATTTTTATTAATTTTATTCTAATTTATGATATTAAAAAAGTATTATGGTTTTAATTTTAATATCTTAAAAAATATTACGATTCCAAATTTGAATTTAATATTTTATAGATGATGAATAATATTGATATTAATATTTTAAAACATTATATTCTATTTATAATTTGTGTTTAAATTGATTTTTTATATTTCATATATGCGAAGATCATTAAATCAACTATCTAAATTCATCATTGCCTATAAATTGATTGTATGGATGTTCCACATGCATAAATAAATGCACTGGATTTATGAATTTCAATAAAATTAAATTAATTTGAATGAAAAATTGTATTAAAATTTTAATATTAGGTGTTGTTAAATATATTCCATTGAATTTAATAAATTCATATATTTTTCTATACTGTAATGGGTTTTTAAGAAAAATTATGTTTTAACAATTTATTTAGGATATAAAATATAGAAATAATTGAAGAATATATTTGAATTGTTTTCAATGGGTTATTTATGTGAATGATGAATCTATAAGAAACGTTTTCATAAAATGAAATTTGATATTTGTGTATTAAATGAGATAATGATGAATGGTAAAAAAACGCATGACCTAAATAGGACACTATCCTACTAGTAACACTGTTCAGTTTCACCATGTGTCTTATATGATATCTGAAGAATTATTATAATTCTTTAAAGTAAATTTATTATCGAATGATTTTCAAGGATATATTCTATTTTTCAGTAGAATATTTTTGACATGCATTTTTAAATTTTTTCTATTTTTTGAAATTGTTTGAATTGTATTTTATATATCAAATTAATCCATATATGTAAATTCGGTAAAAATATTAAAATAGTTTTCAAATAATTATGTAAAAAATTTCATTATTTTTGGAAACACATATATGGAAATTTTATTCTCAAACCATGTTTTAAAATATTTTTCACTGCAGTTTTAGAAAATATAATTTTAAATTTCAAAAAAAATTATTAAGAATTGTTCATTTGTGATTGGATCACATCCTAAATGGTCTATTGGTAAAAATGGCCTATCTAAAACATTATTTCATGATGGCCCATCATAAAAACATATTTAAAATTTGTTGGTATCATAACAAAAATTAAAATTCTCCTTATATAAAAAATATATTTTTGGATTAGAATATTTTCCCATCATAGATACGTATTTTAGATGTATCAATATTTCCATCACAAGTAATTAATTTTGATGGGTGAATATTTATATCTCAAAAATGTAAGAAAAATATTCAAAATAATATAAAAAGTACAAAATATTAGACTACAAATATATGAATTTTTAAAAATAATACAACAAATATATTAATTAAAATGTAAACAAAACAATATGTGATTAAAAAAATAAATGAATCACTATGGGGAGGTTCATCTAGATGTTTTTATGTAGATAGCTACATACCTAAACCTATAGTAATACATCACATGTAATCCATCGAGTCCTAGTGGTGCTTCTTCTCTCATCGTCACATATCCTCTTTCTATTACTGCCTCTATCAATAGATCTCTTCTTTCTCCCTATAAAAAATCTTTATATGCTATACATGAAATCATTAAATTCTCACCGAATATATGATGCTAAGGATGAATACTCTCTACGACCTCCCCTCGAGCTGGATAAAGAAATTGTATAAATAACATAATAACTCCATGCCTCTAATCGAAAGTTGATACCAACAACGAAGAATTTCTTGAAGGTATACTGAGTCACATTCATACTTTAGTGTCATTAAATCTTGTCGCACTGGTTCTCTGGTCCTTGGTCTCACCATCATTCTCTTTTTATGTCTGAGACATCGCAACCTCAAATGTCTCCTTCATTTAGAATTTAAAACATTAATAGATAACATTTTATTTTAAATTATTTTTAAAACAAAAAATATATACTTACCATAATTTGATCTTGTAGTCATCCTATAATCTATACAGTGAATGGATCTTTGTGTATCCTCTTATAAACATCGAACTACATAATATTAGGATGTTCAACTGACTATATATGTATAAAATAAAAACATTTTAATTAATTTTATATAAATTCATAATAAATTACATTCCATCCACCATTTATGCATACTAAATTTAATACTATAAAGTCAATGTATCTCATCTTACGTACCCCCATTATACTGACATAATGTAAAATTTGGACATTTTTGGAACAAATTGGCCATTTCTAATCACATGACGATTGTAAATTCTATGATTTACATATTTCTTGTGCTTTATAATATATTTTATTACTTAATATTAAATTTTATTATAAATTAGATATAATTATAAATAATTATAAGTAATTTACACTAATTTCTTGTAAATTTTCGAAAATATTAATATAAATTGATAAAATATATTATCAATTACTAAAATGATGTAAATCAATGATTTTACAATATTCTTTGCATGAAAGCAATTTGTGCCTAGAATATAAATTTTTCCATTATTCATTGCTTGAAAATAAATGAATTTGTATATTTTCTGTTTTTTATTAATTTTTACTAAATAATACTATGTATTACTAAGTATCACTAATTACCCCTAATTTTTATTATTTACCACTAATGACCACAATTTATTACAAACTGTCATTAGTTATTATGAGTTGCCCCTAATTATTACTTGTTTCTACTAATTATTATTAATTACCTATATTTTCCATTAATTATTACTTATTACAACTAATTTTCAGTTAAATATAGTGGTTTACAACTTTTTTTTGATATTTTACTAATCACCTGTAATTTTTAATATTTATTGATATTTATCATTATTTTTTAATAATTAAAACTAATTTTCATTAATTACCATTATGTTTTTTATTAATTATTGCGATTTAATGATCATATTTTCTATTATTTACTAATTAATGTTAATATTTTTTTAATTTTGTCTAATTAACAAAAATTATTAACATTTAAAGTGATTTATCATTACTATTTACTAATTAATAATAATTTTCACAAATTATAGTGATTTGAAGTGAATTTTTACAAATTAAATGGTAATTTGATCAAATATTTACTAATTAACATATTTTTTTTATAAATATAGTAATTTAACATTGTGTTTTTCTAATTACTACTAATGTTTACATTTTTTACTGATTAACCACTAATTTATAGTAATGTTTACTACAAAACAATTTTTTTTATAATTATAGTGATTTATCTCTAATGATTAATTAATTATAGTGATTTATAATAATGTTTACTATTTATTAATAATAGTTTCTAATTTTAAATAGTTATAGTGAATTATTGATATTTTTCACTAATTAACACTATTATTGACAAATTATAATAAATTTATACTAAGTACAAAGATTTAATGTTCATTTTTTTGTCTTTACTAGTAACACATAATGTTTAATATTTTTGACATATTACTACTAATTTTTTATAGTTTATGTGAATTAAAAATATTCTTTAACCAATTACTACTATATTTTACAAATTATAGAGATTTAACGATGATAAGCACTATTTATTGCTAATTTTTAAAAATTACACAGATTTACCACTAATTTTTACTAAATATGGTTATTTTTAGTTAATTATCGGGTTCTACGACTATTTGATTTAAATTTTTAATAATTTTTGATGATTTTTAATAATAATTGTGATATAATTTTTGTTTTTAATAATTAATGGTAATTATTACCAATTACTAGAAATTGTTTAGTAATTAGAGATATTTATTGTTAATTTTTAATAATCTTTTCTAATTACCACCAATTATTTGTATTTCATACTAATCAACACTATTGATTAATAATTATAGTGATTGTTCAACAGTTTTTTCTGAATTAATTATAATTTTCACAAATTATAGTGATTTAATGTTAATTTATACTAATTTACTATTAATATTAACTAATTTTTACTAATTACCAATAATTTTTATAAAATATATTGACTTACAACCATTTTATAAAATTTTTAACAATAGAAAATAATTTGTTAAAATTAATGTTATTTACCAATAGTTTTTACAATTTAGTAATTATTTTTAATAACAACTTTTAATATTTACTACGTTTATTTATTTAATATTTATTTTTGATAATCTTTACTAATTAAAACTAATTTTTAATAATTTTTAGTAATTACCAATAATTTTTAATATTTATAGTGATTAACCATTACTTTTTACTAATTAATGCTAAATTTTTCTAATTAGACTCCTATTATGTTATTATTTTCTACTTAATTTTCTATTCCTTTTTTGACTATTTTTTAATAATTTATGATAATTTTTTATAATTATAATGATTTATTATTACTTGGTAAACATTATTGATGATTATTACATAATTATAATTGTTTACAACTAGTCTTTACTAATTTTGACAAATCATTGATAAATTTTTGTAATTATTATTCATTACCAAAAATGTATACTAATTTTTAGTCATTACCACTAGTTGTTAATAATTATTGTAATTTGCTAATAATTTTTGCTAACTACGGCTTTTTTGTCAAACTTTTATCCAATAATTATACATTGAAATAATTATAATAATTTGTCACTAATTGTTACAAATTATTGATATTTATTACTAGCTTTGCTGATTTGATGTTCGTTTTATACAAATGCTCACAAATTACTGGTAATTTTTACTAATTTTTAATAATAATGTGGTATTTTAAAAATATTTTCATTTTCATTTAATTGTTATTATTACTACTAACTTTTACTAATTATGGATGTTTAACAATAATTTTTAGGAGTTATTAATATTTTTTAAAACATATTCTAATCTATTAACTCTTATTTCGCAAATCTATAAATTATTTCAAAAATCAATACATTATTACTATGTTATTTTAATTACTAATATTTATTTATCTGTTATAGGTAATTAATGTTAATAACAACAGTTACTAAAAATGTAAAATTTTTAATGAAAATTAACTCTATTTATTTTTTATAAACAACATTATTTCTAATTACAAATAAACATTTCTAATTTCAAATAACAATTCCTAATTATAAATATTTACTTCTAATTATAAAAAATTAATTCAATTTAAATATAATTACAACTAATTAATAATATTTATATAATATTAATTTAATAAAATAAAAATTAAAAAACAATACATTAATACCTCAAAATGATGTTTTTGTGTGATGTAATCCTCAAAATTTCCTTACATGTTAAAATATAATCCTTTAATTGAAAAATTGAAAATAATAAGAATAAATCTGAGAAGTGGATGGATCAAAATGAGAATGAAAGGAAAAAATTAAATGGGTATATATTTGTTAAATTAGTATTGAAGGGAAGGATTGTGATGTTATTCCAATCATAATTATTTTCCACCATTAATAATTGATGTGGTATTTAAAAAGATATTTCTGACGCGTACCATCACTAATAATCACGTGCGACGTGTATTAATGACCCATCCAAGATAACTACAAATGACAAAGCTTATGTGAGACAAGAACATTTTCCTATCACAAATTAAATTAAATGATCATGGTTATTTTTAAAGGGAAGCTATTTCCATCGTAGATACCATTTACAGGGTTGTGGTGGGAAGTCGCACAGAAATTATTTACGACAGGTACCTTCTCCCATCACAAATATGTTTTTATTTAACATTATTTATAATGGGAATAGAATCCCATAACAAATTATCATACTACATGGACTTTTTGGGATATGTGATGGGCCAATTTAAGATTAACATTCTTAAAAAATGATATTTCTCATTGTGGATGTATGCCATTGTTTTGGGAGTCAACATACATGAATAAAATTAGTTAATTAAAAATTATTATTTTATGTTAACTCTAATAATTTTTAAGGCAATGTGAAATTTAAAGAACCTAGAATAGAAAAAGTTCTGTGATGAATGATATAAATTGTACTTTTATATTATGTTTTATAAAAAAAATACACAACCTATTTTTAATACTGAATCTGAAAGTGAGAGTCCAGGATGTCTCAGTATTCATGTGACACCATCCACTATCCTTTAGACGAAAATAAAATCTACTTATTTTTTAGAAATGAATCATTTCTATGGAAATCTTATTTTTCATTATCTAGTGGTAGGAACAGAATAAATTTTTGATGAATTTATATTTTATATATGTTTAGGAGAACGAGTGTTGGGATCTCATAAATAATACAACTTGAATTATTGATATAAAATATATAGAACGGGTGGAGTTCATTAAAGCATTCTTTCATAAGACATTTTCTTATACTCTTCATAAAAAGATTGAAAAAAAATTAGATATGAAACAAAAGGTGGATCAATCCATTAATCTATACAATTAAATCGACTCAAGGATCATAAGGTATACCACTATATTAATCTATGATCCTATGATTAAATTTGGTTTTTATTCGGTGGATTAATTCCATGTCATTAAAATTCATTTTTGATAGGGTCCTTTAGATGATATAATGAAATTTTTTTATGAGTAATAAAGTTAGAGATGGAAACTGGACGTAATCCTTATTCTGTAGAGAGAAAAAATGAATTTATAGTTTCCTTGGAGCTCTATTTTTTATATATTGGAAATTAATTTTCAACTTCTTATATGAATAAATGATTAGAGGAAGTTCAAGGGTAACTCACACTACTCAATACTAATGTACATTATGTGTGGATTGATTTTCATTAAAACTGATTATTTTCATAAGGGGTTGAATAAGGTAGTTTTCTTTATAGGTTAAATCAATGTCTCATCTAATCCAACACCTCCACCTCAGTGCGTCATACTTAAAGAGTTTAGTAATTTTAAAAAAATGACCTAACCCCAATTATAAAGTACATAATATCACCTGGAAACCACTTTTACCATTGGAAAAATGATGAGTGTTTTATATAAAACCCATTATGGATGATCAGGATAATTTTGTGTTACATGGAAATATTATTCTCTAATATAGATCAATGAGTACCTTAAATGTTTTTGGATAATATAATTCATTTGTTTATTTCTTTTTTATTTTAATATTGATTCACCACCTCCATTGTAGGAAATTTAAATAACTAAAAAAACACATAGATTCACAATGATCACATATATAATATATAATGCTTCTCAAATATATTTTTTTGAATGATAATTACGTAATATCAGGATTTTCTTCCTCATGTTGAATTTGACATAATATTAGATATGGATTATCTATCTCTACATATTGATCATATCCATTATCTTTATAAATAAATCACATTTCTTATCATGACTAAATTTATCATAAAATATCAACACTGTGTTACTCATAAACTCCTTCTTTAAGATAATTATGTATTATGTTTCTTTTAACCTTCAAATTATGGAAAAAAATACATGAGTTGAGAATTAGTGCTATAAATTTGGATATTAACATTAATAATCTAGATGTTTTATCTATATATTAAAATGTAATATATATATATATATACGAACTATAATAAAACAAAATATTCCTTCACGTAGAATTATTTTATTGTGAACAAAAATAGATTATAATAAATGATAAAATATTATAATTACTCAATACATAACCATACAAGTAAGGAAAACATGGTATCTCCTTCTAGAATTAAAAAATATCATGCTACCTTATCCATGAGGTGGATCAATAATCATCAAATACTCCAAGTTTTAAAAATTATTAATCTTGAATCCAAAATGGATGATGATAAATTCATTATTATCTAAATAACTACAAAACCAAAAATTGAAAAGAAGATCAAAGAATC
Organism: Viscum album; assembly: GCA_963277665.1. Taxonomy (NCBI): domain Eukaryota; kingdom Viridiplantae; phylum Streptophyta; class Magnoliopsida; order Santalales; family Viscaceae; genus Viscum; species Viscum album. The sequence goes on along the minus strand of OY728121.1, from coordinate 644,438,101 downwards.
ACATGAGGATAATGTGGTGATGTAGAAAAAGGTTGTGGGTATTCTAATGATCAGTTTTGATAATGATTTATATTTATGGTTTAAGGGCTAGATATCTACCCCATCCTAATCTGAATAGAGGAGGAAACATTTTAAAGAATCTCATAGATCATCCCAATCTATAAAATGAAAAACAAAAAAAATATAGATATTTAATTATAAAAATATGGTGGGATATAAAAAAATATGTTGATTATATAAAACATATTTTTATGATTCATAAACTATGAAATTATAGATTAATTATTGAAAGAGGAGTGGTTTTTCATTTTTTATCACCCTCAAAAATATTTTTGATCTGATAGAACCATTAAAATCTCGATGATATAAAATGATATTGTTCAATGTAATTTAAATTATAATTGGATAAGAAACATCCACTAGTAGAGTAATCATTTAACAATTAGTTGCCATTTTATCCTTAATAGGGAACCATAAGAGTCTTTGTATTGGATGGGATATAGGAATCCATATTTTTTATGATTATATATAGAGGAAGTTGATAGGACTATGAATTTTCTATGAAATAATATAGAATATTCAATCAATTTAATGAAATATTTTTTTTAAAAAACATTTTATAAAAGATTTATTCGTATAATCTCTGATGATATAAAGAGATTGATGTTAGTCAAAATGAGTTCCTATGAACATATCATTAGAAGTGGGTCTTGATATTTGAGAAGCATGGGAATCATAATCCAAGGTATATCAGTCCCTATGATATCATATATCTTGTCCGGGGTAAAGATTAGCCCTTACCATTCTAACATACTTCTCCTGATTAAATTATGTGTATCATTTACTTCTTTTGTTAAAGTATATACCAGGACCTCACATGTACTAAAAAGTTAAGTAATGAAATTATAACATGATCTATTATAGGAGGAACAGTGAGTTCAAATTTTTTATTTAAGAGTTATTTTTCTTATAAACATGACCACTTGTCTAGTCAATGTTTTATAGAAGAATTATAAGTTCAAAAATTATATGTGGGACTAGAAGATGTAATGAGATTAAAGTACCACCCTTTTTTTATTCCTAAAAGTAAAATGTTAAAGACAAAAATCAATTTAATCATGTATAATATAATGACACAAAATTTTAGTAAAAAAATACCGTGATTAATATTGTGTACAATGTCTTATATGCAACACCACAATAAAAAAACTATAATACATCAATAAAATAAAATTCTTAAAAATGAAAATTATATTATAGAAACATAATTGGAGGGAAAAAATAATATGTAACAACTTTACAAAAATTTTATATAAGGTATAATAAAATTATTTAAATTTAATTATTAATATTAGATTTTTTCCGAAGAATTTTTTTATACATTTTTTGTAAGGATATAAAAAATTAATAGTTTAATTAATAATATAAATTTAATTCTTACAAAGGTATTTTTGATATGGAACCATTACGTAAATTTTCATGTAAAAAGGACCATTTCATTTTTCTGTATAAAATAATATTACTAAAACTAAATATAATTACATTGATAATGTTAAATATTAATTTTCAAGGAATTATTTTATAAAGATTGTTAAATATGTATATCTTAATTAAATTAATCGATTTTAAAAATGAATATTAAAAATTCCTTAAATCCATATATAATTACTTTCATACTCATTTAATCAGTATTAAGTCATTGTAATACAAAGAACACTAAATGATGAATATAAAATTTTATTTATACAAAAAATAAAATAAATATATATAATGTGATATTTTAAGAGGAATTATTCTATTATTTAGACATTTTTTTGAATAGAGTATAAATTTATATACAAAAAACCAAATTTCAACTAATGCCTTATTTTATATTTTTATTTATGTTTTTATTTATTGGTTAAAAACTAGTTACATTGGTGACAATGAAAATGTTAAAATCATAATAAACAATGGTAAATGAATTGAAACATGTTTTAAAAGTATTATAAAATGAGTTCCAGAAACTTTTTCATTGGTTTCCCACACAAAAAATCCATTATTTATCAATTTTATACCCTTCGATCATTAAGCAGTTCTATTCCTTCATTTAAAAATAATTGTGTCTTTAAAGGATTCATTTCAGTTATAAAAGAAGAATAATTCATCCACATCATGAAAATAAGATTCCCTGAATTTTATTTTAAAAATTATTCAATAAATATCCTCTTAGAAACCTATCACATGTTCATTATCAAATTTTTTTCAATTAGATAACATAAGGAATCTATTTCAGAGGTCATTTCCAGGAGAAATATGAAGTTCTCAATTTATGTATTTCTTACACTTTACTATTTTGTTCTTACTCTCTCACTTTAAAAATCTTATAGAAATCCAAATATAATATTTATATTATCATTATTCTATTTTAATTTTATTATACAATGGGAAATGAAATTATTTAATCCATTCCATCAAAAAATAAATATAAAACAACATCAATTATGAGTATGTATAGACTAACACAACTAATAAATGATGAGGAATATTTTTCATCACCATCATTTATGATTTTTAAGAAGAATGGATTTTATGTATTAATATGTTTAATATTCAATATTTATATTTCGTATATGGTAATTTAACATATAACTTAATTCTATCACATTAATTAGGAAATGGAATTGTTAATGGTTTATATAGTGGACCACTACCTCTCTGAATGATGAATTATATATTTCATAAACACCCATTATGGATGGTTCTATGAATTAATTTAAGGAATATATATTATATTTATAATAATTTTATGATCCTTAGATATTATATTAACACCATATTGAAAAACATTCTTGTAAAATTGTACAAACACCATCTCATTTAGGTTAGTTTTTTACCACCTATGTAATTAAGGTTATAATATGTAATCCAAGAAATAATATAGAATTCATATAATGAAAATATCATTTAATAAGGTCTTTAATTTTTTCTAATTATTCAATATTTTTATTGTTAATTTTAAATAAATTTATTATTATATCAACTTTCTTTCATTAATCACATTAAACCAGATTATCACAATTTCCTTTTTCATTAAAAATTTCCATGTTAATCATTTAATGATGTGGGGATAAATGAATCATTGAAAAAATTAATATTATATATTTAATAATTTTTGAATGACGTAGTTTTAGAAAATATTTAATAATCTGCCTTCTATTATGAAATTAATTCAAAACAATCATTATTACATACAATCACATTCAATTTAGGCAATAATAAAATATGAGTTCTTTGAATAATTACAAATAAAGATTATAAATGATTACTTGTATGAATACAGTTCTATAATTTCTTATTTATATTGTTCTGTTTGTTATCCAATAGGATAGAGTGTTTTCGAGGAAGATATAATACAAGGTAAGGGTTTTTCATGACTCAACTTCATTTCATGATCCAAAATGAATCTTTTTTACTATGATCATACATGATTTAATTATTATATTTTACGATGATACTATAATAAATCTTCTGTACGGAAGAATTGAAATTTTTAATTAAAAAATATAACTTGATAAATTTATATCCTAAAATTATAATTTTCAAGAATAATTCACATCCACTTTAATGATTTTTCCCCTCCATGTCAATATTTCCAATAACCATGAATCTTGTCCTTTTTATAAAGACACCCAGTTATGTGTTATCTTAAGTGGCCACCATCGTTTCCTTCTTCTATTTTATAAGTATTTAATTGATACAATTCTTATAATAAGACTTTTGAAAAACAGTAATGTATAAATATTAAAGGGATAACCAATTTAACATTTCAATGATTTAGTATTGAATTATATTTTGAAAATAAAAGTGTCTTTTTTTAAAAAATTATTGACGTCACATTTTTTAAATGAAATTCAAATGTGATTCCTAACAATAATTTTTATGATATATTTAAAATAATTAAAAACTGATTTTATGGTTTTACACAATTTACATCATTATATTAAAATGACTATTTTTTTATAAATTATATTTTATAAATCAATATATAAATGTTATTATGGAATTTCCTTTTGGGGTGACTGAGAATTCATTTTCATTCATTAATTTTGTTGATGTATGTTTTTGGTGATACCATTTGGAAATGTTATGAAAACAAGTTTTCTTCCCATTGGTACATTATGATGTCATGAATATGAAACTTTTTATACCAATGGATTTTCATGATATAATGATTTTTTTATATCTTATAAACCACATTTGTTTGTATTATGATGGTTGGGTTCCTGTCTCACCATCAAATTTGATGGCCCATATTTTATATATAATGTGGTAATGAATCGTGATCGATCTTTTTTATTCATAAAAAGAAACAATGTGGTCCTTTTATGTATTCTTAAGAAGGGAGTTGTGATATTTCATGAATATTCTCACAAACAATAATGGAATTTATTGGATTATCTCACAAATTTATGATATGATATGATTATTTTTTGTCAACGTTCATTGTTATTTTATGTACAAAGGTAATGATACATTTAAATGAAATTATCATATGATTATATTCCATGGTTCATCATTATTATCACATATTTATGTGCATTTTTACAATTATATAGGTTTTCACTTACAATTTTTGTTATGACTCCGGGAAAATTTATGGCTTCATTGTTTTTTTAATAATAAATATCATTCATTATCAATTGTTTATATGATTCTGATATATCCCTTTATTTATGGATAATAACTTTTCTATTACTGAGTGTCTTAGGTCACCCCATTATTATGTCTCAATTCCCCATGTTTTGAAGATGATTATATAATAGGATATGTTTATAAGGGAGTCTATTGTGGCACATGTATGTAGTGTTGTTCACATGATTTGAGGAATAATTTTGTAATGTATCTAGTTATCAAATAAATAAACCATCTATTTTTGGGATTATGTGATTATTTTGTAATATATATTGTTTATCCTCTGATAAAAATTGAAAATAAATGTATGTTTAAATTGGGTAGTTATATTGGGGATATAACCAAAAACCATATATTTATTTCTACTCAAGAATTTAATATTATGAGTGTATTTGACTGAAATATTTATTATTATTATTATATAGAAACTCAGATATGATGAATAATTAGGACTATATATTATAATAATATTAAATTTTTGGTATAAAAAACTCTAAATGTTGACACTGTATATTTTCTAAAATATAAATCATTAATATTTTTCCCAAGAGTAAACATAACATAAATAAATATGGTATTTTTAGTATTTTATTATTATAATGAAATCACTACCAAATATAATTTCTCATTTATATTAAATGGGGAAAAATGAAACAAGTATTTACTAGGGGGTTTGTATCGAAAAATATTAAAAAAAACTATTCTATAAATGAATATTTGAAATTTCATAAAGTGTATTACATAGGATATATATACATAATACCAATTCAATCATCACATGACTAAATTTATTGTATATTTATGTAATGGCCCAAACCTTTCTTCTCTATTACATTGTTAAAATATGGTCTTTATGTTGTTTTGGGAGGTAACAATGACTCATTTAAAGGGTTTTTCAAAATCCAGTTTTCCACTAGTAGCTCATCTGATGGTGAGTCGTCCACTGATTATTGGAGTTTGTAGGTATCACTAGTGAGTCAGAATGGAAACATTCACTGGGGAATCCTTGTGGCGAGTCGTAACGGTGAGTTGTAATGGTGAGTCTCTCACAGTTGGTCGCCAGTAGTGACTTTCCAAGGCCAGTGGTCCAATGGTGACTCATCCAATGGTGGCTCCTTCGACAATGATTCCTCCAATTGTGATTTATATAGTGGTAGTTCATTAATGGTGGTTCATCTAATGGCAGGTTTACTGCTACTGAGTCAGTGCCATTAGTTTTTCAAAATTCCAGTTTTCTCCAGTTTTCTTTTTTGCTACAGTTTCACCACTTTAATGATTTATTTGACGTAAATTAATTTTTACAACATATTTAAGGATATTTTAATAAATTTAAAGATATATATAATATATCATTACATTCGGAACCTAAGAGTGGCTATTTAATATCCATGTCGCATGGTCGTGGTCAATATCCTCCAATAATGGATTTTAAAACATGTTCTTACATTGATTTAAGACATGGCCTTTCTAAAGATGATAACATTTATTCCATTTAAATTTTCTTTTACTATTGATAAGATGAATCCTTGAACCATTTTTCCTATAGGATCCATGTGTATGGGTTTCACACTTGGATCACGTTTCTCAGGATCCTTGAATACCCACTCTTAGGTGCAAATGGGAGGTGTTGATCATCTATTTCTTGAGGAAAGGATCCCTTCATCACTTTTAAAAGTTCATCATGCGGTATGGGTACGATAATGTTCTATTGTAAATTATAGTAGGTTACAAAGTTAAGAAATCTAATTGAATATGTTTAAGATCAATTTAAACGGTTTTGGGAATGTAAAACATTCTTATGATTTATTAATATTTTTATCTAGGTCATGAATTTTATGGGAAACATTCCTACTGAAAATCATGGATGTTTGTGGTCTTGTATTACACACAGGATGATGAATGGAATGAGTGTTGTTTATTCTTGGATTAATTTTTCATCATGAAAACTATTAAAAATGAATACATGGACAATAAAATGATTCCCCAATATCAAAATATTTTCTATCTTACCCCCCTGAATTAACTAGATGAAATTGAATGTGGAATTACATTATAAATTTGAAATCATGTTTTTCACTATTATGGGGTGCACCAAGTTGGTGGAAACTATTGTGTGATGTGGATTGGATTTGGTGATATGATTGGAATATGATTGTGTTGTGATCATTGGGGTAGTGGATGAGCTGTTTAATGTAGTGGGTTTATCATTGTGAAAAGGGTACATGTAGTTGTACAATGGGGAAGTAATGGGTATCGTTATACAACAGGGTTCTATGATGTTTATGGTGTGGTTGTGCAGAATATATGGGAAAATGGAATGTGGTTGTATTGAGGTTGTGATATGGGATTTTTTATTGAATATAATGGTTTGTGGTGGGGTGATACTTTATGTGTGATGGTTATTATACTGAGTTGATTAATTATATTTTCCATGGAATTATGAGACTAAATTGTTATATCAATTATTGGGAGGAATTTAGGAAATTTTATTCTTTTAAATGGAATTTGGAATTAGAACAAATAAATAATGAATAATAAAGGATAAAAATTAATGATCAAATATTTTTTTAATATTGGATTATTCAATATTTTTTTAACATATTTTTTGGATATAGGTAGACAATAAGTGTAATGTGATATGTGGCTTGTATTATACTTGTATGGTGTTGTGTATATGCTATGTGTCTTGTTCAATTAAATCAATTCATGTATTAATGTAATTAATACATATTGTTAATGACTTAAAATGGATATGTTTACTTAATAAATTGATGATGGGATTCATTGTATTACTTGTTAATTATTAAGTATAAATAAAATAGTTTGGAACATGAAATGGTATTTGTGACTTATTTTCTGGTGTTTTTCATCTATAGGAGGAAGTAATGGTGGCGGATTGTGAGTTCTTTGACTATTTGAGAACCTCTAATATGGGAATGAGTGTTTGATACTATATATGTATACCTATATTTTATTCATTGTGTTCTCTATTCATACGCCATCTTAGTTCAGAACGTTGTTCCAAGCACCTCCATTGTCTGGGGGTTGTGTTTCCTTTCCCAACATCTCAGTGGGAGGATATATGGCTAGTTATTAGCTCTTTCTAGCCCCATTTTCTAGGAATTGGTAGCCCAAGACTTTTAATACAGGATGTTGTGTAGTTTTGAGGCCTAGTTGTCTACGTACAAGGTGTGATTTCCCATGTTTCTTCGGGATGTGGAATGGTTGTACCCCAGGTGTTTTGAGGAGGTATGAAGTATTTTTTTGGATCATGTGTCTACGGATGGGATGTGGCGAGCCTCGTTTTCCCTGGTTACAGGGCTAGTTAGGATATCCATGTTTGTGTGGGCAGGTTAAGACATGTGATTTTTTGAAGAGTGGGGAAGTGATAAGACGTTTTTAGTTATCATATGAGTAGTTAAATATTGGGATGTGGTGTTAAATACCAGGAAATCAATGTCCTTAAAATATAACATTTCTTGACTTGTTTTATTTTGTGAGTGTGCCTAGGTGAGGTTTGGATGGCTATTATTACTTGATAGGTGTTTTTGGTTTCTGATATTATCTCATAGTGTCCTTAGAGTGCATCTACCACTTATTCATGAGATACATTGGTTTCCTACTGAGTATAGATGTATTCTCACCATACATATATAAACACTATTTTCATTTTTCTTATAAAAATGTGTGGAATGTGCCGGACATTTCCAGCTCAAGAATTGGACCTCTTTTTTGTGCCCATGCCTTATCTTTTAATCTTTAGTATTTCTTTTGTAGGCTTCTATATGTATCATTCATTATTTATACAAGTATTTTGGATGGTTTGGAGATATTTAATATATTTTACGATGTTTTTTATCATTTATTCCATCTATCTCATGATCATGTTTACTATAAAAAGGGTATGGCTTCTCATTTTATGAGAATTTTCAACCCTTTATGTTGGTCAACACCCTGGGGCTTTTGGAGGTGGGAATCATGGTACATTACCTCCCATTCATCATTGACAGTCCAGGAGGGGTATCATTGGAGGGAGTGGTGATGACAAAATGTTAGCAGAGATTATGGTTGAGAGGTATGGAGCAGTTTAGTGTTAGTCTTAGAGAGGAATGCATGGGTTGGTTGGGAAATAGTGTTAGATGTAATTGGTGTCTGAAATAGGCTAGGGAGACCAGCTAGGACATGGGAATATGGGTCTCCCATGATCCAGTGCAAGGATACTAAGCCTACCAAATGACCAAGGGAGGATACAATGTTCTAGGTAGAGGACATAGGAAAGGTACAATAATTATGATGACTTGTGTTTTTACTTGAATTAGTCAAATTTTTTATTTTAAAATGAAATGACTATATCATTAAATTTAATGTGTGTTTCAATGAGTTTTTTATGATTCTATTTCTAATTATATTCATTAATTATCACATGGTTATTTTTATAACAAATAAGAAAGAGTAATATGACGGTCAACTGGCTAGGTTTGTTTGTTTGAATACTTCTTGAGGATAGAATGTGTTGTTTCCTTTCATAATATAGAATGTTTTTTAATAATATTATTGTTGGTCGGAGTGGTTTACTCAAGAGGGGGGTGAATTGAGTACCAATTAAAATTTCTGTAATTAAAAACAGTGTCTTAAATACCCCCAAATAAAATAATAAATTAAACTGTAGTGAATTTATATTAAAGTAGAGGTTCTGTCAGATTCTCAAGGGATTGATTAATTCCCAGTTAATCAACACAGGAGTGTGTGATTATCTTTTGAAACTAACTTACTAATCCACACTTAACATAAACAATTGCTAATTTAATTATCAAAGTAACTTTAAAAAAACAGTATTGGTTTTAAAGTGATTAGCAGCGGAATAAAACTTTGAAAGAGATGGCACAACAATGTAACCAAGAGGTTCAGTCTCAAGCCGAGACGTAGTCCTCTCAAAAGTTTATGTAAAAAATGATCCACACCCTGGATCGGGGTTCAACAGTTTACAACTGTCCAAGTCCAAGACCTCTACCACTGTTCTTCATGGGAAACAGTACAACAGCAACCAGCTGTCCAGGTCACACACGACCTCTACCACTGTTATTCGTGGGAAACAAAGAATGAAAGAGTTTGGTAAGGATTTACATATCCTTTAGTTTGAGTACAGGATACAGTGTATGTGTTAGATACAGCAGATAACAAACACTTCTCGAAAAGAATGGTAATAAATCACAGAACAAGAGATGTAGAGTTTAGAGATGGTTCTGGTGATTGCAGTATAGCTCTGGACTTCTTTAGATTCGATCGCAAGTGAGTTTGAGTCCTCTTCACGTTTCTATTTGAGAAATAGAGTGTCGTATGCTCCAGGTTCACAGGTAGTGAGAATTTAGTCGATGAAGTTCTTCTTGTATGCACAGAACACTTCTCGAGTATGCTTGATTGCCTATGAGCTTCTCTGTGTTCTTCTCGTGCTTGTGTCGTTTTTTGGTATATTGGATGCACCGCACTTTTCTGTTTCGCTTCTTGTTGTTGTTTGTTTTTCCTTCACACGTTCGCATATTTCTGGTATGTAGTCTTCTCGTATTTATCTCCCATCAGGGGACAGAAATGATTTCTTTTCAGCAGGTACGAGGTACGGGTTCCTGACATCCGACAACCTTTATCAGATATTTTACAAATCATTAAAATGTATGATATGACCGTTAGATAGATTAAATATAGGAAATAAAGAAATTCAAACAGTGAGTTGAGTGATCGGTAGGTAATCAGCATCGGTAGCTTGAACATCGGTAGCTTGAACATCGGTAGCTTGAACATCGGTAGCTCGATGTCATTAGTTGCTTTGACTCTATCGGTGGCTCTATGCGTCGGTTGGTACATGCTTGTATTAGGGACTTTGTTTATCGGTAGCTCCATGCGTCGGTAGGTACAGGCATCGGTAGCTCCTATACATCGGTAGCTCCATGCGTCGGTAGCTGTGAGTCTGTATCGGTAGCTTCGTCCATCGGTGACTCTTATTCCATCGGTAGCTATTTATACTTACACCGGTAGCTCTACGTTTGTATCGGTAGCTGTCTGTAAGTAAGTAGCTTATATTTATAAGTACATCAGTAGCTCTGTGTTAAGTCTATCGGTAGCTGTTTGTCGGTAGACTAAGTCTATCGGTAGACTGGTTACCGGTAGCTCTTTATCAGTAGCTATAGACAGATTACTTATCTGTTTTTTGCAAAACACATCTGATTGTGTTAGAATCAATTTATAACTTGTATAAACATGGATAAATGAGGATTAACATATTTCAAAGACTATTTTAAGGATTATTATTGGTTTGATCATAGATTTGAAAGAATTAAAGTATAGATCAATGATACTTAAAAATATCACATAGAATGAAAACATAATTGGGATTTTCAACACAAATGAATACATGATTGAGATTATCAAAACAGGTGAGGTCAACAATCTCCCCCTTTTTGATAATCACAATTTATGATATGGGCATTTAACATAGTGAAAATATCATAGTAAAGAGTATAATATTGAATTCAATTTTCTCAGAGAAAACAGCCTCAGAGATAATAGAAATAGTATGATATAGACATAAGTTATTAGAGGTAACAATCATAAGGTACTAAATAGACATAAAGTATCAGAGGGAAAAATGAAAAGAAGGGTAAAGTGTCTCCCCTTATTCCTTATTTTTCTCCATTGAAAATATTTTTCATTCTCCTTGGTCTCCCCCTTATTCTCGCATTATGTTCTCCCTATTATTCTCTTTATTATTCTCCCCCTTTGTGATAATCAAAAAGTTGGAAAGCATATATATATATATATAGGAGACAAATAACACATGAGAAGTAAAAAGAGTTCTGTATTAGAGTAGTCAAAAAGTACAAAAACAGAATACAAAGGAATTCCTATCAAAAATCCTGGCCACTGGTTCAATCCTCATCTGCAACGAGAGATTTTCCCTTAGGATCAGAAGGAGGCTCGGGTGGTGAGGATTCAGGTGAAGGTTTGGGAATGCCAGAAAAGATCAAAGGAGGCTGGGCCACTGACACAGAGTCAGGCCTGTAGGTTGAAGATTTTTGGGTGATCATTGGTGTGAGGCTTCGAATGGCTTGAACAGGAGTCAGCTGGACTGTGGAAGCAGCTGAGGCAGAAGCAGGCAAAGCAGGAGGGATGATGACTTGTCTGGCATCAACATGCAAGAAGGGCAGCAGCAGATTTCTAAAATCCATAATAATTCCTCCTCCTCTTTCCATAGAAGAGATGAAATCATCTTTGTTTTCCATGAATTTCTCTAAGGCAGGAGTCAGTTCTCGTAGCTTGCTCACTTGTTCTCTGAAAGCTTGAGTGACTGGAGGGAGCTTCATGTGTTCCAACATTAGCTTGAAGTGGTGTTCGAGTTGATGCTTGGTGAAAATTTTGGAGAAGTAGTAGTCCACTTTGCTTTTTATGGCTTCCTGAGAGGCAGAGGCTTCTCTCATAAAGTCTTGAACAATCTTCATGATTTCTCTGGCAGAATCTCTTGTAGAAAGCACCACTCGGCTCAACTCTGATGAGTCCACAGAGCCACTGGTAGAAATAGAGCCAATATCCTCCTTTAACATTGCGCGAACTTGATTCAGGTCAACTGATAGTTTGGATGTGAGAGGGCCAAGAGAGAAGGAAACAATTTCTTTAAAACTCTTAGAGAAACCACTGATTAGACTTTGAACTTGAGAGTCTTGCAATTGAACATGATCCTTCACCGAGGTTTTGAAACTTTCAAACACTGAGACAAACTGGCTTACTACACTCTTCACATAAGCTAGGTCCTTGTCAGCTTGAGACTTGGAGCTCATATAGGAATCCAAAGCAACAACTGATATCTTGAGAGCTTCCAGATCTACTTCGATTCTTGAAGACTGAGTCTGGCACTCTTTCACTTCTTCCACATGCTCAGACACAAAGGAAGATAAATTACAAGCCAAAGATAGCTCGAAGGATATCTCTAGCATTTTCATTTCTTCATAAAAGCTTTCCTTCATCTCATCGACTGATGCACTGAATGATTCTTTCATCTCATTCTTCATGGATTCATGATCTGATTTAGAGACAAACTCATTTGGGATAACTGCAGCAGATCCCCTTGGTGAGGCCAAATTAACTACAGAAGTAGTCATTATTGAATTAATTGAGGATGCAAGAGAGGTTTCCATTAACTTCACTTCTTCAACAAAACTGGATTTGAGGTCCTCTTTCAGCCTATTCAGATCATGAAATCTGACCACATCATCTGGCAACATCTCAGAGGCAATATTATAATTGATCTTCGGTCTATCCACATACACCTCATCATCTGAATCTGGATAATCCAATCCACAGACTATAAACCCTGGGTCTTCTACCCAGTCTCCAAGCTCAACAGCTACTGTAACTTTTCCAAGCACAGAATGATGCTCCCCCTCAATGGGTGCATTCTCATGTATCACAACATCCTTTTCTGCTGGTCTTTCTTCATCATAATCTTCCACAACAACTTCCATCTCAGCAGCAGTAAGGAGGTTTTCTGAAACAGGTACAGCTTCTTCTGTAACTTTTTCTACTTCATCAGCAGGCATAGCTGAGTTCCCAATCAAAGGGCTCATACTTAAACTACCAGAAGCAGAAAATTCAGATACATTTTCCTTTTCCTCTTCTTCTTGGTGAGGTACAGACTGGTCTTCCTCATGAGTAGATACAATTTCCTCTACCTTTCCTTTCCTAGAATAGAACAATTCTGCAATAGGACTTGGGGGCAAGTCTGGATCTCCTCCAACATCCATAGGAGTTTCTTCTTCTTCTTCTTCTTCTGTTTCATCACTATAAACATGTTCCCCTTCATTAGGTCTCAGACTCGGATCTCTCATATCCATTGGTCTTGAGGGATGATCCACAGGATTAAACCTATCATAGATCTTTTATTCATCACTGACCCATTCTCCCTTCCATGGGTTCCAGTTAATTTTCATATACTTGCAAACAGACGAGGTGATACAGAAATTGTTCTTGACTACAACTGTCTCATCCTGAGACTCAGCTATTTCTTTCACTTTTATCATCACTGAAATCAGCTTGGCAAATAACAAAGCATTGGTTTTTGACTTTAGTCTAATCATGTCTTCCATTTAAAGAATCAACAATCTGCACAGATTGATTTTTACACCATGTCTTAGCAAATGAAGAAGATAGATATCTTGATATCTCAGATTTTCAAAATCTCCTCTCCTCGGTATCAACACATGCTGAACAAACTTGAAAAGCAGTCGATTCTCTCCATCCATTTCAGCAGGAACCACTTGCCTTTGATTTCCATTCCCAGTCAGCTCTTGTAAGGAGGTCTCATAATCAAAAATGTCACAACTAGGTGGCATTGCTCTTGATACATACCCAGAGACACCTTTATGTGGTACTTTCAAACTCTCAGCCCACTCTACTGATGAAAAAGAAATCTCTTTTCCATTTACGAAAGAGCTAACCCGATTCTCATTCTCAGACTTCTCGAAAGTTACAAACTCATAGAATTGCTTTACCAACTTCGGGTAGTATGGGCCATTTTTATTCGAGAAACAATCCACCCATTTCTGGTCTTCCAGTATCTCGAGTACTAAGGATTTTCTAGGCAGTAGCAATTCCACGCACAGTTCCTTCTCGATTACTATGTCTCTATTCTGCAAGTGAGGATTCACTGGTCGCCTTCCCGATCTAGTTTTGACTTCACCAACACTGGCTTTATGATGTGTCTTCTGCTTTTTAGCATTTGGTTCTACACTTTCATCTCTGACGATAGGAAGCTTGGTTTTTGCGATCGCGGGTTTAGGGTTCTTGGCCGATTTGGGAGGTAGGGTTCGAAGGTGAGAGGTTTTGAGCTCGGTGAGGTAAGAAGTGGCTTATACTAAGTTTTATCATTTAGGAATTCCAAATAAACAACTAAAATAGAGTAATAAAATAAAATAAAACGATTCGTATTCTTGGCGGCAGACAGAAGTTTTAAAACCTTGCATCGGTGTGAGTTAATCATCGGTGAGAAAAACAAATCGGTGAGAATTTCTACGTCGGTGAGAAACTTACATTGGTGAGAATTTTCACATCAGTGATAATTTCACATCGGTGAGAATTTCACATCGGTGAGAATTTCACATCGGTGAGAATTTCACATCGGTGATAATTTCACATCGGTGAGAATTTCACATCAGTGAGAATTTTCACACCGGTTGTGATTAAACATTCCTAGTTCATGTCTTATGTAACTTAGCCTATCCGAACTTAATGGTTTAGTGAAAATATCAGCCAATTGATGTTCAGTGCCAATAAATTCAAGAGAAATATCACCTTTTTGATAGTGATCTCTTAGGAAATGGTGTCTTACATCTATGTGTTTGGTTCTAGAGTGAGATATAGGATTCATAGAGATGTTTATTGCACTGGTGTTATCACAGTTGATTGAAACATGTTTAAAAACGTATCCATAGTCCAAAAGAGTGTGTTTCATCCACAGAATTTCTGCACAGCAACTACCAGCAGCAATATATTCTGCTTCGGCAGTAGATAATGCAACTGAGATCTGTTTCTTACTACACCAAGAAACTAAGGATTTTCCAAGCAAATGACATGTTCCTGATGTGCTTTTTCTATCTAACTTACAACCAGCAAAGTCAGCATCTGAATAACTCATTAACTCAAAGGATTGTCCTTTTGGGTAAAACAAACCTAAGTTAACCGTGTGTTTGAGATATTTAAAAATTCTTTTAACAGCAAGAAAATGAGATTCTTTTGGATTAGCTTGAAATCTAGCACACATACACACACTAAACATAATATCAGGTCGACTAGAAGTAAGATAAAGTAAACTACCAATCATACCTCTGTAATTTGTTTGATCAACTAGTTTCCCAGTTTCATCTGCATCCAATTTACAGGTAGTACTCATAGGAGTTTCACTTCCCTTGATACTATCCAGACCAAAACGTTTTAAAAGATCCTTTGTATATTTAAATTAATTCAAAATTATACCATTTTCATTTTGAAATACTTGAAATCCAAGAAAGTACTTAAGCTCTCCCATTAAGCTCATTTCAAATTCATTTTTCATACTTTTTGAAAAATCAGTACATAAAGAGTGTTTAGAAGATCCAAAAATAATATCATAAACATATATTTGTACAACTAAAAAATCTTTAGAAATTCTTTTAATGAAAAGAGTTGGATCAGCAATCCCTTTAGTAAAACCTTTTGAAATAAGGAAATTGCTAAGTCTATCATACCATGCTCTTGGAGCTTGTTTTAAACCATACAAAGCTTTAGAAAGTTTAAAAACTTGATTTGGAAAATGAGGGTTAGTAAATCCAGGTGGTTGTTCTACAAAAACATCTTCAATTATAAAACCATTTAGAAATGCGCTTTTCACATCCATTCGATATAACTTGAAATCCAGAAGTGCAACATATGCATGTAAGATCCTAATGGCTTCTAGTCTAGCTACAGGTGAAAAAGTTTCCTCATAGTCTATGCCTGCTTCTTGACTATATCCTTGTGCAACTAGTCTAGCTTTGTTTCTAACTATATTTCCAGATTCATCTACTTTATTTCTAAAAAACCATTTTGTGCCTATTGTCAAAGTGTCCTTAGGTCTGTCAACTAATTCCCAGACTTTGTTTCTTTCAAACTGATTTAATTCTTCTTGCATAGCCATTACCCAGAATTCATCATTGATAGCATCATTGATATTTTTGGGTTTCAGCTGTGAAAGAAAGGCTTGATGTTCAACCTGGTTTCTTAGAGAAACTTTAGTTTGTGTTCCTCTATCAAGATTACCGACAACAGCTTCTAAAGGATGATTCTTTAGAATCCTTGTTGATCTGGTAAAGGTTGGACTAGAAATCTCAGGTTCATCTATAGGTTCTGGTTCAACAGAAGCAGATTCTGGAGAAAGTCCACACTGGATACTTTTATAACAGGTTCTTTAGATTTATCATTAAGGTCCAGAATAGATAAGTCTTCTTCAAGATTCTCAAGAGAGGTTTTAGGCTCATGTGGATCAGTTTCATCAAACTTGATGTGAACAGATTCTTCCACACATTTGGTTTTCTTATTGAATACTCTATAAGCTTTACTTGAAATAGAGTAACCCAGAAAAATTCCTTCATCACTTTTGGAAGCAAACTTATCCAGATTATCTTTGGTATTCAGAATAAATACTTTGCAACCAAAAACATTAAAGTAATTATCCTTAGGCTTTCTATTGTTCCACAATTCATAAGGGGTTTTCTTAAGAACAGGTCTGATTAAGACTCTATTAATGACATAACAAGCTGTATTTACAGCTTCAGCCCAAAAATAAATTGGCAGATCATATTCATTGAGCATGGATCTAGCAATTTCTTGTAGGGTTATGTTTCTTCTTTCTACTACACCATTCTATTGGGGTGTTCTAGGGGCAGAGAAGTTATGAGTATAGCCATTGTGTGAGCAATAAGATTCAAAATCTTGATTTTCAAACTCACGACCATGATCACTCCTCAAAGTTTTAATCTTAAGTCCACTAAGGTTCTCTACAGACTTGGAGTATTTGACAATGTAAGAACAAGCTTCACTTTTTTGAGCTAGAAAATATACCCAAGTATATCTAGAAAAGTCATCTACAAGAACATAAACATAGTGCTTCCCATTTAAACTAGAAACTCTTGATGGTCCAAACAAATCCATGTGAACCAATTCAAGTGGTTGAGAAGTTGAAACTTCTTTCTTTGATTTAAAAGAAACTTTGTGTTGTTTTCCCTTTTGACAGGGGTTACACACTCTATCATTTGGGAATTCTAACTTAGGTAGGTCTCTAACTAGGTTTTTCCTAGAACGTTTTCTAAGTGAGTGAATGTTGCAATGTCCTAATCTTCTGTGCCATAGCCATGATTCTTTATGAAAAGCATTCAAACAAGTAATATTCTTCTTAGCTAAAGAATTCAGATTAACAGCATAAACATTTTCATTTCTTAAGGCAGAAAATACCAAAAAATTCTTAGAATTAAAAACTTTTCAAGAATCATTTTCAAATTTAACATGAAAACCATCATCACATAACTGAGAAATACTTAATAGATTGTATTTAAGGCCATCAACAAATAAAACATTAGAAATCAAAATTGAATCAGTGTTACCAATCTGGCCTAGGCTGATGATTTTCCCTTTTGAGTTATCACCAAAGGTTACAAAGCCTCCATCAACTTTTATTAAACTCTTGAAACAAGAGAAGTCTCCTGACATATGTCTTGAACATCCACTGTCCAAATACCACGTCTCTTTATAGGAGCTATTTAAGCATGTTCCCTACAAAACAGATTTAGATGGGAGATGATTTTGGTACCCAGATTTTCTTGGGTCCAGACAGGTTAGCCAATAACACTTTAGGTACCCATATTTGTCTAATGGGTCTCATATAATTTGTAGAATTGACATGCTTTGAAAGATAAACTTTATTAGATCCATATCTATGTATATAACTCGTTGAAGCATATGAAGTTCCAAAATTACCTTCATTCTGTCCAGATTTTGAAATGAATCTAGTTTTAGCAATTTTCCTTTGTCTAGGTTGGTATCCTATACCAGTAGTATATTTAGGTCCTACTTGCTTTCCTAGCATCTGTGTTAGAGTATTCTTGCCATTGGTGAACTTCTCTAAGTCTTTTCTAAGTTTCTCATTTGACAGTTTCAGTTCTGTATTTTCTTTTAACAGTTGGGCATTTTTCTCTTTTTCAATAGTGAGTTCGGTTTTAACTGTAGTGGTGAGAGCATGCTGTTTCTTTAATGACTTGTATTTATCCTTAAGTTCATTACATGTCTCTTCCAGCATATCACAGTATTCAAACAGTTCAGATTTAGACATGTTATCACCTTCAGAATCATCTCCAGAATAATATGAATTTGAAGCAGGAGTTTCAGCAGTTACCTCAGAAGTGTTTGTCATAAAACACATGTTGGCTCGATTCCTTTCAAAGTATGAAGATTCAGCTTCACTTGTGCTGTCTTCTGAAGCAATCCAAGTATCCTTCATGGCTTTCTTAAACTTATTGTCCTTATATTCATATTTCTTTTTATACTTCAGCTTTGGACAGTCGGCTTTAATGTGTCCTTTTCTCTTGCACTCATAACAGACAACATCATCTGACTTGTCATTCTTCTTCCAATCCTTTTTCCATTTTCCTTGGTGATCATACTTACCCTTATAATTTTTTTTTCTGAAGAACTTCTTTTTCCTATAAAATTTCTTAAATTTTCTACCAATGTGAGCCATCTCAGCATCACTGTCAGAATCACTTCCACTGTCTTCACAGCTTGAACTTTCAACTATAGCTTGAAGCTTTTCTTTTTCCTTATTCTTTGAAGTTGAGGATTTGAAAGAGACAGACTTTCTTGCAGGTTCATTTTCTTCCTCTTTGTTCACTTTAAGATCTTCTTCATACATCATCAGCTTTCCAGTTAGTTCCTTGACAGGTAGAGCAGCAATGTCACATGATTCTCTGATTGAGACAGATGTGCCTCTCCATCTATCAGGTAGACACCTCAAAATTCTCATAATTTGTTCCTTCGATGAGACATCCTTTCCCAGCGAGATCATTGTATTGACAATTTCATTGAACCTGAGATACATGTCAGAAATGGGTTCGTCAGGCTTCATTTTAAAATTATCATACTTGATAGTATAAGTGTTCAATCTCATTTCTTTCACATTAGTTGTTCCTTCATGAGAAACAGCTAAGGTATCCCAAATTTGAAAAGCAGTTTTACAAGCAGAAATTCTATTAAACTCTTCATCTCCTAGAGCACAGTACAAGGCATTCATAGATTTACAAGCAGGCATTCATAAAAATGGTGAGTGTTGTTTGTTTCTTCAATTTTATCATTCATTAAATGTTTTTGATATGCCTTTCTAAAATTAGTAGTTGTTTGAAACCATGTTTATAATTTGATTATTATAGAGAATTAGACCCTTGATATGGATACTAATTTAAACACAGCATGTATTAAAATTATAATCACTTATATATGGGCAATGAAGTGATTATCCAAGTGAAATATAAAATTTGTGTGAAAGTACCCATGATAAATAATGAGATGATGTAATATAAACCACAATATAATTTTATAAGATCCTACATGTTTCTACTATGTGTGATTGTTCTTACTATAATTTCCTTGTGTGACATGTGGTTTAAAAGCATTCATATATACAATAATGGGTGAAATTGATACCTAATTGATATGTGTAATACTATGATGTGATCAAAATTGTGAGATGGAGTCAGTTCATCCGAATGTTTATAATGTCTCGAAATGGGAGAGGGAATTCCACAATTTCTGTTCATGGGGATTTGTGTGTGGAAATGGTGATCGTGGAGGCAGCAGTGTGGTTAATGAGTTGTTAAAAGTGGTTTTGTAAAACTGAAACTATGTGTGAATGGTAAATTGGTGGGATGATGTTTTTTTGTGAAATTTCTTGTGGATGATTTCCGTGGATATTATGTTTGGAAAGTGGTTTTGTTATGTAGTTGTGGTGATGTGTGGTGGATGAGATATATGATTATCATGATTTTATTCCTTGTGTTTTTGTTGTTATGTGTTTTGATTATGCTTAGGAAATGGATCACAAAAAATAAAGAGGGTTAATCACTTAAATTAGGATGTAAAATATTTTTTTTTCTTAAACTAGATAGAAATGAAGATGGGCTAGCTTACTATGTGTAATATCTTTTAATAATGGATGTTATGAGATGGTATGATTTTAATCTTGTTTTACGGGTTTATTGTGATTTAGTTTTATGTTTATGACATGTTTTATGACCTCATACATATTATTAAAGAATTAATAATTTCATGAATCAGGATAAGTGATATTATGACACATTTTGAAACCGTGTGGGCATGGTAGTGCCTCCCAAATAAAATAGTATCGTGGTGTGTTGGATGACTTCAATTTATTTTTATTCATATGGTATATATTTTTTAGATAGTATATGTTTTCTTTGTTATATAAATACTATTAATAAATCTTGAAAGTAATTTCACGTGCCTATAAAAAGTAAGAATTGGAATGTTAAAACCTTTACTTTTTCTACATAAGAATGTTGCTAGAAATTAATGTATTGATGGAATTAATATAAGACTTTTTAACTTTGATAAGGATGTGAATTTTAAACTCATGTAATATTTGTGATTCATGGGATATGATATTTATATATTTTTTGAATTTGATATTAATTTCAACTAATTTTAACATAGTAATGTGAATGAAGGATTTATGTTATTAGAAAAAAACAGTATTTTTTTGAAATTTGAAACCGTCAAATTTATATATGTTGTTCTGGGAAACATGTTGGAGAAAAAGACGATTTAAAAAATTTGTTTAATGTGTTTTTAGAAAAATAATATTATAAATACTATCTATAAAAATGATTTAAAATTTTAGTTTTTATTCAATATTAATTGCTTAACCGACTATGATTAGTTCAATACAAGGTTTTTCATGGGAATGATTAAAAAATTATGATATGTTTTAAAATATTTGAAATTATATTTTTTATGGATTAGAATATAAATATAATTCACATAGAGATATTCATGAAATATAAAGTCTAAGTGACCTAAATTATGTAAATGGGTTTAATTAGTTTAATGGAATTTTTTTTGAATTTTCTCCCTTCCTTGGTGTTATTATGGTTGTTGGATTGATATTAATTTCATAATAGAAAAGTTTTACCTATCTATATTGCCTTGTTTGGATTGAGAGGTACCACTTTGGTATTGTGTTTCATGGTATTATGTAGGTTTACGCTTCTTTTCTCGTATGATGGATGTACTCCAAATATATCAAGAATCGTGAGAGGTATTTCAGGTTATATTTAGACAACCATTTTGTTTTTACTTCTATTTATGCTTTAGTTCTTGAGGAAGAAACATTCCCCTGGTTCGGGTTCTATAGAGGCATGATGCTCTAGAAGGTGGTTTGACCTTATTAATATGTTTAGCGATGTCTATTATGATGTTGTGAGTGTTTAGGAAATCATTTCTAATTTCGAAAGTGTTTCATGTGTAATCGGAATTTTGAGAGGCATTTCATTGGGTGGTGGTTTAGACCCATCATTCTTCTAGGTTTGGTTCAAATTCCTCAGGGAGAAAATAGTTTCATACTTATCTTATATAATGGCCCATAACTCATCAATCCATTACTTTTTTATAACACTATCATTAATTTTTTATAGGTTAAAATAGTGAGTCATTTCATGTGTTTGTCAAAATCTAGTTTCCCCAATGGTAGATCGTCTGACTGTGAGTCGTCCACTAGTTGGTGGTGATGGTAGGTCGTACTAGTGAGTCATTACTTGTGAGTTAGAACTGTGACTTGCATTACTGACTCACAGTAGTGAGTCATGGCAGTGAGTCACGATGGTGAGTTTCTGATAGTTGTCTGGTGGTGGCGACTCACGATGATGAGTTATCCAATGGTAACTCATCCAACGAACACTCGTCAAATGGTGACTCATCCAATGGTGCCTCATCCAATGATGACACCTCCAACGATGACTCATTCAGCAAAGAATCTTATAATGGTGTTTCATCGAACATTAGTTCTCCTAATGATGAGTCTTCTAAGGCTAGTTCTTCCAACGGTGAGTTATTCCCAATAGTTTTTAAAAATTATTGTTTTCTCTAGTTTTCCAGTTCACTGAAGTTCCTCCCCTTTAATGTTATATTTTATATAAATTGAGTTTAAAACCATATTTATGCTGTTATGAAATGATTTCTAGTGTGATAGTATGTATGGAACTAAAATGAAATATCTTCTCTTGGTAGTAATCATGAAAAATGGTTTATTTGAAATGGAATATGGAATGTGAAGAGCTACAGAATGAATTATAGAAGGTTGGAATTTAATGAAAAAATGTGTTGTAAATATGGTATTATCCATTATTTTTTTTATACCAAATATGTTTCAAAATGTATACATAAGTGTAATGTGACATGTGGCTTGTGTTCTACATGTATAGTGTTGTAATCATGCTATGTGGTTGGGTCAATTAAATCTTCTCATGTTTTAATGGTATTAATATTGCTTTTTAATTAATTCAAATGGATATGTTTACTAAATATATTGACGATGGGTTGTATTTTTTCACATGTTATCGTTTATCTATAAATATACTGGTTTGGAACGTGAAATGGGTTATGAGTTATTTTTGTGGTGTTGTGCATATTGTGGCGGTAATAAAGGTGGTGTCTTGTGCGATGGTTGTTTGTTTGAGAACCCATATGTTGTGCTTGAATGTTTGTTACTAAATATTTATACCCAATATTTTCTCTTTCTGTTATATGTATGAACCCCACCCCAGTTGATCACTATGTGATGACCACCCCCATTGTCAGGGGGTGTGTCCTTTCCAACCATCCTATTGAAAATATCAATGGATAGTTATTGAATCTTACCTAACCCCTCTTATAGGCATTGGTAGATCAATACTATCTAGGCATGTTGTAGTGTGGTTGTGATTCCCAAGTGTCTTCGAGCGAGGTATTCTTTCCTTGGTATCTTCTAAATGTGGTACTCTTGTGACCCAGGTGTTTACAGGCACGATGTGGCATGGTTGTGGGCTAGGTTTCTGTGAGTGATATTTGGTTAGCTTCATTCTCAAAGTTAAAATACTTGATATGGGGTCCAGTTTTTTGTTGTCTGGTTTTGAAATGGGTCTTGAGGAAGGTTGTGGAAGCACCAAGATGTTGTACATTATGGTATAAGTTGTAATCCAGTGGGAAGTGTTTCATGGAATTTCACGACCCGTCCCTCGGGGCCCGTATCGTGACTACCCCAAACCCGCCTCCCTTAGTCCAGGGGTTGGCGACTATCACCAAAGGCGTATTTCCCCAAAACCGGGAAGGCATTGCCTATATAAATCATAAACACACACAACCAGAGTACAAGTGGAAGCAAAAACTATGTAAATGTTGTATAACAACCGTAAAGAAGGGAAAGGGGGCCAAAATACAAGCCCAACTGAAAAGAAAAAATACAACTGGAAGCAAGTACAACTAAAAAGGAACAAATAGTTGAAAGGTGGAAGCAGCTGCTGGATCATCCTCCGGGGTTCATACCTGAAGGGTAGGTACATATGGACTCCTCAGCACTCCATGTCTGTCAAACCCCAACATGTACCAATATGTCGTAAGGTCCTCCTTCGCGTACCGTCCAGTCCTGGCGCTCTTGGCATGCATCTGCATTGTCCGTCATCTACATCCAACACAATGAGGTGCAGGCATAGACTGTGCAGCGGTGAGTATAAAGATACTTAGTAGGGACCCCGAGACCCTCAAGGGCTCACAAAATCCAACAAAGATAAACCACAAAGTATGATTTCAACGAATAACCATTACTTAGGTATATGCCCATACATATACCTAAGTTATTAATTAACCCATCTCAATCATGAGAAAAACACAAAGGTCATTGACTCAGCTCAAACTAGGATTTTCATTAACAAAACCATGGCTGCTGGATAACTCCTCCTCTGTTGTGTATAGTGGCCCTGTCGCGACCCCGAGGTGCTACTCACTAACCTTAGACTACTGAGGTACTCCTCCTATTGAGTAATGCGGTTCTGCTGCCAAACCGGGTTCTCCGTCCGTTGTGGGTCTACCGCAAAACCGGGTGCTCGCCCTAATAGCCATCAGAGGTACTCCTCCTTTCGAATACCGCATGTCTGCTTCCAAACCAGGCGCTCCATCCACCATGGGTATGCCGCCAAACCGAGCGCTTTGTCCACTGTGCTAGTCGAATCACTCCGAGTCGAATAGGTCAAGTAGTTGTTAGGCCCACAGCTACCAGGTCTCGGCACTCCGTATGCTCGTCTCCAGGAGGATCTGCTCCACGATCTTCTGGTCGATACTCCATGTTTAACGATGTCTTATGTGGAACTATATCAATGTACCGCCACATCATAGGGGTCTCAACACAACATATGACACGTCAATCGGATGCACGGTCTGTGAGTTATTAGCATTTTAGTCCCGGGGGGGCCGGTAGGATTCATCTACAAACCAACCTGACTGTGACTCAACTATACCCTGAACATTGGGGGGGTATACTCAATGGAATGGCTATGCTCCATGAAAACTATTTCCACTAGCGGTTCATCAAACGGGCGTCTGGTGCCAAAGATATTTCCCAATAAGATGATGGGTCAGTAATGGGGCCTAGTCCGGTCCGCCCTGGTTGAACCGACTCGGCCCAACCTATTCTGGGCCGACCCAGTCTGGGTCGACCCGATTAGACTCACTGGATCTGACCCGGTCCCTTGGTGGGTCAGCCCGCTATGTTTTGACCCAGTCCATGGGGCCTAGCCTAGCGGACCATGAGGGTAGTTCGGTTCGTTAGTCGGCACGTAGGCGGCTTGGTAACTCGGCCCGGGAGACCGGGCCGGTTCGACGAGAGACACCTCAGGGGATCCGCGGGTCGTTTCAACATGTCGGTGGCTGAAAGGCCAGAGGGCAGGCTGCATAGGGTACGAGTGGGGCGGTGGGCCTCCAGGTAGGCCGATGTTGCACCGGGCAGGCTGTAGGAGGATTCAGGTAGGCGGGAAGCACGCCGGAAGGGGGCGCAGGCGCTGGGAGTGCCCTGGCAGCAGCGCGGGGTTCTGGGGGCGCACCCACCGCGGCGCAGGGCTCCGTATGCATGCCGCCAGGGGGCACGAGGAACCAGGTGCATTTCTATAGAGGCGCAGGGTTCCAGGAGTGTTCCAGTAGGGGCGCGGGGCACCGGGAGCACGCCTACTGGGGGCAAGGGATGCCAGGAGCGCGTTGGTAGGGGCGTGAGGTGCCGGGAGCGCACTGGTAGGGGCGCTGGGTGCCGAGAATCCACTGATAGGGGAACGAGGGTGCGGGTACCGCACCGTGGAACCGCGGGGGTGGCACAGTTCATAGAGGTCGCGAGTAGCATGGCCTTTCTTCGCCACCTTCGTCGTTGTCGCCGTGAGTACTGCCTTCGTCATCAAAAAAACAAGAAAAAACAAGGGGATGGTCAGATCGTGTTCATGCGGCCCGAACCATCCTCGTAATGGTGATTGAAATTCGTGATTCTCATACCATAACGTGATTGAAGAATAACGGGGGTTCATTCTCATATTAAAAAAAAGTTCCCCTACCTCACTTGTCATTCTTCGTTGAAGAAGTCGCGAAAAGCAGGCATCGTTCCGTTGACGTCAGAAAATAAGAAGCTAAGGACGACATTGCTGTTCTTCGCTAATGATGCTTCCCTTTACTTGTCCCGCTATAAGAAGGAAGATGATTTCTGAGGAAGGAGTCGAAGAAGAAATATGGTGTTCTTCGTGTTCTTCATTGGGAGAGTTTCAATCCTACCAAGCTCTCAAGTTCAAAAGAAGGAGAAAGCCCACAAAAATAATAATAGGGCGTCTTATTATTTTATTTTTGGAAAGAAAATTCAAAAAGTATAAAGAAACTACCCTTAATAAATTCATGTGCATCGGTGAAATTAATTGGCACGCCCGTTGGCACAATTAATGGGCACGCCCATTGACACAATTAATTGGCATGTGTGTTGGCACAATTAATTGGCACGCCCATTGGCACAATGAATTGGCATGCGTGTTGGCAGAATTAATTGTCACCTACGTTGGAAAAATTAATTGGCATGTGCCTTGGAATAATTAATTGGGCAGAGGAGTTCAAGGGATCTCCCTCATTAATGAGGGATAGTGCTGAGGTTTTATCCTCCACCATTAATAGGTGTCGGGTGGTCCCCACCACTATCATTTAATTCAGAGGTTATGCTCTGGTGGTCCACATGTCGTAACCTTTCTCTGGAGGTTTGGGTGTGGTGGTCCCACCCCCAACATCCAAAGAGAGGTTCCAACTAAACGCACACATACACATGGCATCTTAATATAAAATAATATGTTGTAATTTATTTTATTATTATTATTTTATAAAAATCAAAAAACCAACCTTCAAAATCTCAATAACGCAATAGCTTTGAAGGTGTCACTATGAAATTACCAACGCTGTGAGTTCAACGATGCCCTTAGATCTGAATTCCGAGCAAAAGTCCAAAATTTATAAAAACTCGCTCGTACGTTTACTGAACATACCTGAAAAAAACTACAAAAATTGATTCTGGGAACACCGGGCCTCAGAATCAAGTGTCGTCAGAAACTACGGACTCGTAAAGTTACCATGAATTTAAGATAATAATTTCTTTTAAAATTTCCGTGTCTTTACATTACCCCCACCTCAGGACTTCACGTCCCCGTAAGCCACAACACACTCTAGGGGAACAGAAGTCAGTAATAAGGATGCATATGAGCCTCCCGCTCCCATGTGCTCTCCTGGAGGTTCATGTGCCACCTGCAAACATGCTCCAGAGGATTCAACCGTCCATATAGGACCCGCTCCTGTCGATCCTCAACTTCCACTTGAACCTCCGTGAAATTCTCAACGTCATCGACGTCTAGATCCCCATGGTCGATGATGTGGGATTGGTCAAGCATGTATCTCCTCAGTAGAGATACATAGTAGACGTCATGCACCCGATGTAGATTAGGAGGAAGAGCCAAGTAGTAAGACACCTCGAGTACTCTGCTATGGACCTGGAAAGGTCCCATGAATCTTAGAGACAGCTTGCCGCCTCGGCCAAATCTCCGTAGACACTATCGAGGTGAGACCCGTAGGAAGACGTTGTCACCATCTTCGAACTCTAGAGGTCTCTGTCTCCTGTCCTTGTATGAATTTTCTATGCTCTTTGCATTCTTCATCCACTCCTAGATGATCTGAACCTTCTCTATGGTAGCCCATACCATCTATGGTCCCACTAGTGCTGAATCCCCTGGGTCTGTCCAACACAGTGGTGAATTGCATGGTCGGCCATACAAGGCCTCCAAAGGTTCCATACCTATGGTGGAGTGAAAACTGTTATTGTAGGAAATCTCCAAAATAAAAGGCATTTGGACCTCCCAGCTACGACTGTTGTCGACGACGCATGCACGGAGCATGTCATCAAGGGTCTGGATGGTCCTCTCGGCCTGACCATCAGTCTGAGGATGGAAGGTAGTGCTCAAGAGAAGCTGTGTCCCGAAAGCTCCCTAAAACCCCTTCCATAGCCAGGAAGTGAAGCGTGTGTCATGGTCGGAGATATTAGAAGATGGTACTCTATCCAAACACACTATCTCCTGCACATAGAGGTGTCCCAAGATCTCTACAGATCCCTACTCTCTGATCAGTAGGAAGTGGGATGACCTGGTGAGGCAGTCAACGATCACCCATATCGAGTCATGACTCTTGGATATACATGGAAGACCCACCACAAAGACCATGGATATCTCATCCCACTTCCACTTTAGTACCTCAAAGGGCTGAACCAAGCCTACGGGTACTTGGTGCTCTTACATCACTAGCTGATAAGTGAGGCACCATGAAACAAACTCTGCTACCGCCTTCTTCATACCCGGAAACCAATGATATCGTCGAAGGTCCTGGAACATCTTCTCCACTCTTGGATGTAAAGCTAGAGGGGAATTGTAGAACTCCCTATAAACATCCTCTTGAAGAGCAACTAGTACCATGGTACGTTGTCTAAAGAGGATGACGTACTCCCCACCTTCATAAAAACCATCAGGTGCTTTCCCTGTGGATATCTGAGCAAATTGAGTCTTGCAGTCAGTTTCCCCAAGTTGTGCCTCCCAAACTCATTGAAAAATAGGAGGAGTGGCTGTAAGTGACTGTAGATAGCATGCTCCATCCCTATTCACAAAGGATATCTACAACGCGGCCAGCTACTCCGTCACCTCTCCTAGCAGTTGAATGCTTGATATCATGCTGAGCACATCTCCTACAACGTTCTCCTTCATAGGAGTACAAACTATCTCTAATTCATAGTCCTAGAGGTACTCTAGCTATCACCGATGTCTTAGTTTCTGGTCCATATGAGAGAAGATATAACTGAGACTCTTGTGATCAGAGTACAGAGTAAAACGTTCACCCATAAGATAGTGCTTCCACATCATCAAGGCAAAGACCACTGCTTCTAACTCCAGGTAATGGGTAGCGTAGTTCTGATCATTTTGTCTCAACTTCTGATAACCAAATGCGATCATTGCTCGCTCCTAAATCAGGTCACTCCCGAGTACGGTCCCTGATGCATCGCAGTAGACTGCATACCCTATGCCTTCTTCTGGATGCCTCAAAATGGGGGCCCTAGTCAGCCTCTGCCTCAGCTCCGAAAAGCTCTACTCGCATCTCTCCGACCACACGATGGTTTTCCACTTCTTTGTGAAGGATGAAAGTGGCGATGCAACACTAGATAAGTTTGGAACGAATATCCGATAGTATCCGGCCAAACCCAAGAAATTCCGTACCTCTATCACACTCTTGGGTGGTTCCCATGCAAGTACTGGCTCGATCTTTGCTGAATCTAATACTACTCTAGCCACCGAGATGACATGTCCTATGAAATGAATCTCTCGAATCAAAAACTGGAACATCGAGAGATTTCTATAAAGCTGGTGCTCTTGGAGTGTGTCAAGTACTTCCTGTAAATGGTTGGAATGCTCCTCCTCAGTAGTAAAGTAGATCTGTATGGCGTCGATGAAGACTTCGAAAATGTGATCAAGGTATGGCTGGAAGATCTTATTCATGTGACTCATGAATACTGTTGGAGCATTCGTTATGCCAAAGGGAATTACCAAGAACATGTAGTGGCCGTAACGAAACATGAAGGCTCTCTTCTGTATATCCTCGTCTCAAACTATGAGTTGATGATAGCAAAATCTAAGGTGTATCATCAAGAACCATCGTTCTCCCATAAGATGATCAAAGAGGTCATTAATCCTCCGAAGTGGGTACTTGTTCTTCACAGTTACCTGGTTCAGGTGACGGTAGTCGACATAAAGCTTCAAGCTCTCATCTGCCTTCATGGTGAACAGAATCGAGGCTGCGCAGGGAGAAACACTAGGCTAGATGAATCCCTTTCCCTAAATTTCATCTATCTGTACCTGTAGCTCGCATAGCTTAGAAGGAGCCATCCGATATACTGGAGTAGATATCGGTTCTGTCTCGGGGTATAGGTAAATTTAGAATTCCACCTCTTTAAGAGGAGGTAATCTTAGAACATTGTCAGGGAAAACATATGTACTGGCCCACCACTATAGGATAAGTCAGACTCTCCACATCTAATACCCCTGAGGATAAGGCATGCCAACTGGTGAGTGATCAGTTTTACCTTCCTCCGAGTAAGTCAGTCATGTGCTACAAAGGTTCCCTTCTCACTTGTGAAGGTGAAACTATTACCATCCATGTGTACACACCGTACTTTGTGCCTAATACAGTAGATCTGAGAATGTAATGTAGATAACCAGTCCATACCCAAGATGACGTCGTAAGGCCTCGACACCGCTACGAGGATATCCCAGCCAAAGCTCTCGCCTCCTAGAGTAAGCTCACACTGCTGGAACTAGTGTGTAATCTTCGAGTTTGCTCCCATATGAGTCTCTAGCCGTAAGGGTCGAGCCAACGACTCTGTCAGAATCATCGAGGTTTGAATGAGGGAAGTGTCTATGAAAGAGTGAATTTCACCTATCTCTATAAGAACTGAAACTATGGTGGAGTAGACACAGATCATACCTCGAATCATCTCTGGAGCATAGTGATCGTAGGCCTCAGCTACCTGAAGCTGTGCTCTGCCATATCCACCTGATCCCTATTTTCGGGGTGGACCTCCTTGTGGTGGTGGTGGAAACACCTCATAACGTCGTCCACCAATAGCTGCTCTGCTAGCTCCTCTGCCACGTCTTCCTCCGCCCTGAGGACCGCCTAGATCGATCCTTTGCCTCTTCCTGGGAGGTCCCTCAACTGACTATTGATCGTCAGTACGGTGGGTCAGACAGTCATGGGCCATGTGACCATGCTCGCCGCAGGAGTAAAACTATTCTCTCATGGGTATGAATGGCTCTGCCTCCACCCAGGGTGCCCCTCAAAACCGATCCTTAGTCTTGCAGTCGTCCACCTGTAGGTCTTTTCCTCTTGGACTTCCTTTTCATCTGTCAACTGCCAGCTGTAGAAGACTCCGATCTATGTCTTCTAGAGGTGGGTCTCGCTACTAGAGACTGCTGATCTAGGAAACTCTCCACTAAGAGGGCTCACTCCAACACCCACATCTGCTTCGGGATGTTGTGACAGATAACTGAAGCTCTTATCTCTCGCCTGAGTCCCTGCTCAATGGTTAGGGACCTGATGAACGGGTCCCGTACTAAATCAGTGGAGTAGCGCGAGAGGTCAGTGATCCTCGCAGAGTACTGCGCCATTGTCATGCTAACCTACTGTAGATGTAGTAGCTCCTGTATCTGCACCGCTTGAAGGGTGGTTGGTAAAAACTCCACCTGGAACAGGCTCTCGAAGTCTTCCCATAGAAGTGTCGCCTCGTCATGCATCTAGAGCATCAGGCACCACCATCTGCCTGCTGCTTCTTGAAGGAGGCTGGTAGCAAGGATCACCATGAAGTCTGCTGGCGTCCCAACTAGCCTGAAGACACTCACCACAAGTACACCCCACTATTTCATAGTACGTTATTTCTTCAATGTAATTCAATAACTTTCACTACTCACAACACCGAGTTCTAGCGCACCATGACTTACCAAAAAGCCGCTCAAAAGAGTTTATCAATAGTATTAACTGAATATCAAACTATATATAATCCTTATAATTTTAGAATCCATATAATGAGTTTCTTAGACATAATGTTAGAACAAATACATTTTTTCAGATAAAAGAAGTATTTTTCAAAAAAGGCAATTTTACCGCCTCTTAATAGAGAATCCTTTTTAAATCCAATATTTTAAAATTTTATATAATCAATTTGAAAAAATAAAATTCTTATTTATAATCGAGACATAAGAATTTAGTTTCGATAATGTTTTTCAGTTTTTCTGATAACTTTCATATTTGGGTGAATAGTGAAAAATACTATATTTTAACTGAAAACAACTTTTTAAATAAATATAATTTATATTTTTAAATTATACATTTTAATGGGTTGGAAGTATAAATAGATTATATTTTTACCATTTAATCCAATGATGGTCATTTTATATAATTTCACTTAGAAATTTGACATAAACAAGTTTCAAACTTAGGATAGTTATTATTTCTTAAAAATACACCTTTTGGTTTTAGCAGTGGGAATTAATTTTAAATTAATAAATGTAACTTATATGTTTTTAATTTGTTAAAATAGACTTAATTGTTGGATTTGGAATATCTAAATTAGCTTAGGGTGAAATTGTGGTACTTTTCTGATAACATTCAATTTTTGATGAATAGTGAAAAAACATTGAGTTATAGTTTAAAACCGAAATTTTTTAAAATAATTTTTTATTTTATTTAAATTTATTTAAGGTCAAAATAGATACATAATACCTATGTACGTTCAATGTAATTCATTGGAGTTAGTTTAGAAAAAATTTAGACATATAAAAATTCTATGGAACTTTTCACCATCTTTTAGCCACCTCCTAGGAGAATTTGTAAATTCACATAAAACTGAATTTTACCGCTTATGTGAGTGGAATTTCAAAAATCCGAGAGACACTATTAATATCAAGGAGTAAAATGTGGTTCAATAAGATAAAAATAATTTTTGGTGAAAAGTAACTTTTTACTTTTATTTACCACGGTTAAAAGTAAATAGGGTAATTAAGGGTAAAAATGATATTAATATTACCCTAACATAGGTCCTAATTATATTGCGCTAGTGTATCTCAACCAAAATCAACCTTATGAATAAAATATTATTATTTAGTTCCACTTTGATTAGATTAGGACATTTATTATTATTTAATTCAAAGAAAAGTTAAAAGAGTTAAAATCAAAGTTTAATAACTAAAACATTTTTATTATAGGGTTATAAATCATATAAATTCAATTATAAATATTAATTAGAAAGATAAAATGATTACATACATAATGGTATTTTATTTATAATTTTTAGACATTAAATAATTTAATTTATTTATGACACAATTGTGATGCATTAATTACCTAATTAATGAAATATTAAAATAATTGATATTATAAATATCAAAATAAATGTAATTTGTGACTTCTTATTAATTAAACTAATTTTCTAGGTTAATATGACATATTATAATTGGTTATATAAATTCATTTCGAATTTATAAAGTTGTTATGAAATTATCAAAAACAAAATACCCAATAGTGTCAAAATTGACATAAAAGATTTTTTAAAACAAATATTATATTATTAATTGATATTATATTACTAAAAATCTAAGGATTGGAAAAAGGACATATATCATGATAGGTGTATCATTAATGGACCACTTGGGGGTATATTGGATGTATATAGTATGTTTATTAACTAAATAATATAAAAATACAATGTGACATGGTAAATGTCAAACTAATTAACTAAGAGTTAAAACTAAAAGATAAGGTTAATATAGTTACCCAATCCTGTCTAAAATCTATTGGTTGAAATGATTTCGACCCATCCCGACCTTAGACTTTGAATAATAAACTTTGGATCCATTATTAACCGAATATGAATTTATTATAAAATAATACTTTAAGTTTTTCCTAAAGAACCCCCCCCCCCTACACCTTATAAAAGGACACCACTTCTAACCTATTATTCATACCTTCAAAGCCTTTTGGATCGGCCAACCTCTACCCAAATAACCTCTCAACTATCCTCTCTTAATCCTAGAGGCCTTACTTTAGTCATAAATCTATCACAAGGATCCATTTTCATCAAATCCAAAGGAAAAACCAGAAGAAGAGGAGGTTACCCAACCCTCAACCATGGAAATGTACAAGGTAAGGGTTTAATTCATAATCAATTCATTATCCGAGGTTGTTTATATGTAATTATCTATTGGGACCTCTTTATCATCCACATACTTGTTTCATAAAAATATATTTCAAAACATTTTTAATATTTACTAGACAATGAGTTAAATACATTTATTCTCTTACGTGTTTTGAAAGGAATATTTCTGTCATTTTCCAAACTAGGTTCTTTTTGACCTTCTCGACAAATTTAAGTTA
Source organism: Viscum album (assembly GCA_963277665.1). Taxonomy (NCBI): domain Eukaryota; kingdom Viridiplantae; phylum Streptophyta; class Magnoliopsida; order Santalales; family Viscaceae; genus Viscum; species Viscum album. Next base: position 644,404,312 of record OY728121.1, on the reverse strand, counting down.
AGAATGTTTTTTTACTTATACGGAGGGTGCGGATATTTTCAACCATTATAAACACGTCGAATCTTCCCTTACAAGCTTGTATAAATATTTGGAATGTAAATGTTTTATTTTATAATTATGTGACTTTTAAATGATTTCAAAATGAATATTTTAAGAATTTGTGAAAGCTAATCTTTATCAAGATCTGAACTTTAAATGTATTAAAGATTTATCATTCTAAATCTTTTAACTAATGTCCATGTTTTCAAAATTATATTAATGATTTATTTATATGGACATGAATGTTTTGAAATGATATTTCTTTTCAAAAGTTTCAAAGTGGTATGTGACACTTTGATTCCAAAATCTCTTTTAAATTACTTCCTTTATAAATGGGAGACATTTCGATGATTAAAAAAAAAGATATTTCTCTCAATTAGTTTTTATTTTATCTATTTAAACATCCTTTGATGGATTTTAAGCTTATCTGAAGTTGATTTATTATGATACACAACTTCCTTATTTTATTGAAGGTTTTGTGATATGTTTGAATGTGGATGTGTTATTTTTACACCATTCACGGTTTATGGAGAAAGTATTTCGATTTCATATACTAGTTTTAATATAAATGTTTATGTTCTTTTTAAACCTGTCCATATGAGAAATGCATTGGACTTAGTAAGTGATGAGTGGAGCCCGCTATAGCTCCTCGATGAATCGGTAGGTCTCATGAGACAAACTAGTGTATTGGCACGAGGCCTTGTCAAAATCTTATTTGTAGTCTTGGCATGAGGCCTTGGCAACATGGTTATGATAGTCTGGCATTATGCAATCTATCATTATGAAAGTGGTTATTGATATTTCATGTGATTATTCGACTAGTAGAATATCCATGTGATGAAGTAAATGGAATTATTTCATTTTATCTTTGCCATATTATGCTGATGTTAAAATTTAAAAGGCTTTTGTTTTAGATATGCATTGCCTTAAATGTTTATGTTTATTTATGAAAGATCCCTCTATATTGTTATCCTTACGGAGAATCTGATCTCACCCCTTTCAATGTTTTATTTTTCCTAGGATGTGAAGAAGTAGTATGAGGGGATATGAAGACAAGATGTTATTGTAATTTTTATCACATTATGATGTAATATAAGAATTATGAATATATCCAATGTTTCCAAGACTATTAAACTAATCGGTCTTTCGAGACATGATCCTTTGTGATCATGCCAATGTTATGAAATAATGCACAGACTCTGGGTAACTGGGGTCGGGGGGTTACAGTTGGTATCAAAGGAAGTTCAGTACAAACCTTGGAAGCTAGATTTATATAAACTCTGATTAGAGCACATAGACCTATGATTGAAATTATGGATTAGTGTAGAACAACTTCCTAGAATTTTGGTATTATAGAGATTTTTTGAGTTTTCTGAGCAATACATCCCTGTTTGGAAACGAGTAGGAAGAGGCGGCTCTGGCATAGATTTACCTAGGGGAAAAACTCGAAAACACTGCTTTGAGCTAGACTCGAATGGGAACGGGTGCACGACAACGGGCCTTGCTGCACTCATGGTTACGACACTCCTTGGGGATATGATTAGGATAATTCTCATTTTCTTTACAAAACATTATGAAGAGTTTATGAGTATATACTTCATCAAAGAAGACATTTTTATGATTAAGGATTATATTCCTAGACTATTTAATTTATGTTAAGTGTTTTACAAATTTGGGATTAGGTATTTCTATTCATAAAATAATCTAGTGTATGCCATTGTTCAGAAATGGTGGCCAGTAGAAGGAATGAGAAGTCCATCAATACGCATGTTACAAATATTAAGAAGGATCATATCATTCATGGTCTTAAGCCAGAATATAGAAGTGTAATAGTCTCCGATGTATTATCATCGTATGAAGAAATATTATCATGTGTTGATAAGATAAGTGAAGAGTTCTCAGAGTCCTATGGATTTGAAGGGATGCTAGAGAAGAAAAGGATGGTATGGAGAAATAATGATAAAGGGAAGAAGGTAATGAAGGATTTTCCCATATGTGATAGTTGTGGAATGAATCACCTTGGAAAATTCTTGAAGGGAATGGGGTATGTTATATGTGTGGAGAAAAAGGACACCACGTTCATGATTATGAGGGTAAGAAAAAGGTTTAAAATGTAAAATGCTTTATCTACCATGAGTGGGGACACTACACGAATCAATGGTCAAATCATCACAGTATTCCCCAAATGATGCTATTGAATAATATAAAGTCATGATACTACCATAGATGAAGAGGACTGAATGGTGTTCTTATGCTTTTATTAATGAATTATTTCATTTGAGTGTTGTATCAATGATGTACTGGTTATATGAATTATGGAGAAAAATAAGGATTGTACTGCAGTACGATTTCATTGAGGATTTGAGATTATATAATACATTAAAAAGTGACTCAACAGCAAGTAATACATTTTTTCTAAAAATACATGGTTGAAGGAAAGATAATCCTTAATATGGTATTGATAGTGTGGTAGTAATTTTGGAATAAGAGATGGTTGATTTGGATAAGTTATATTGGATATTCTTGACTACCTTGGCACTGATTAATGGTTTGTTTATTTCATCATTGTTGGAATATTCAATGTTTTTGGATATAAGGAATATATCTAGTATTCTATAAGGAATAAGAGAGCATGAATGTAATAAGTAATATTTTTTGGTAATTCAGCGTGTTACCATATTTTAAATGAATACATGATGAATTAATTCACATGTTATTACATGGTAAAAGAAGATCTTCATTATATTTACCGTCCTTATAAATTTTGGACTGTGAGTTTGGACAGAAGTAATTTCGTTAAGTCTAAAGGGTGGAATGGATAACATTTGACATTTGATACAATTGTTATGGTTAATTAATTTCTAAAGATTATTTTTGGATTTCCCTAAAAGGTCAATCGGGAGGTCGGGTGGCAACCCGTCGTGTTGGGCAAGGCCGCGAGACTTGAACCCGCAACCGAAGGGCGACAAGGGTGTATCACCTACCACTGGCCCACGTGATGTACTGGATTGAATAATGTAGACTGTTTTAAAAAATTTCTATTAGATGAATTATTAATTAATTTTCTAACCCTATAGAAATAGGATAAATATAATACTATTTTTAAGTTCTATTATCTTTTAGAGTGAAAGATGAGTTTGTGGTAGAAATTAGTTAAAGGATGGGACTCTACTTATCAAGTATATATTTTTTATATTCTATTATTGTATGAAGAAATTAATTCTTATACTTTAGTGAAGGGATCTTAGAAGAAAAAAAATATGTTATCCTAATACCATATGTTTTGTTTAACTGGTGGTATTTTAAATCATCATAGATTGATTAATTTATGGCCCTCAATTTTGGACTTGTTTGTGATTGATGACCTCAATCACTACCTATAAATATTTATGTTTTTCCTCCAATTATATGTCTCTAATTTCCACCAATGATCTCTTAATCGAGATCATAATTTGGTGGACACCTTTCATTTTAGTTTTCCTCTTTTTATGACTAAATTTTATTATTCTAATTTCCGATGTGGGTTTTTCCAAAGGTATTTTCTATTTTCAACATTTTATTTTCAAATAATAATTTCAAATTTCAAGGATGAAATTTATTTAAGGAGGGAATAATGTAACACCCAAAAATTTCATAGTACGTTATTTCTTAATGGTAATTCAATAACATGCACTACACGCAACACCGAGTTCTAGCGCACCATGACTTTCCAAACGAGTCGTTGAAAAGAGGTTATGAATATAATTAACCGAATATTGAAATATATATAATCCTTATAATTTTAGAATCCATATAATGAGTTTCTTAGACATAATTTATGATCAAATAAAATTTTTTAGATAAAAGAAGAATTTCCCAAAAAAAATGCAATTTTACCGACTTTTAATGGAGATGCCTATTTAAATCCAATATTTGAAACTTTTATATAATAAATTTGACAAAATAAACTTCTTATTTAGAATCGGGAGATATGAATTTAGTTTCTATAAGGTTTTGGTGTTTTTCTGATAACTTTCATATTTGGGTGAATAGTGAAAAATGCTATATTTCAACAGAAAACAACTTTTTAAATAAAAATAATTTATATTGTTAAATTATAAATTTTAATGGTTTGGAATTATAAATATATTATATTTTTACCATTTAATCCAATTATGGCCATTGTATGTAATTTCACTTTGAAATTGGACATAAACAAGTGTCAATCTTTTGAAAGTTATTATTTCTTAAAAATACGCCTTTTGGTTTTGTCACTGGGAAATAATTTTAAATTAATAAATGAAACTTATATGTTTTGAAATTACTAAAATAGACTTCATTTTTGGATTCTAAATATCCAATTTATCTTAGAGTGAAATTTTTATTCTTTTCCGATAACATTCAATTTTTGATGAATAGTGAAAAAACACTGAGTTATAGTTTAAAACTGAACTTTTCTTTAAATAATTTTTTATTTTATTTAAATTTAATTAAGGTCAAAATAGATACATAATACCTATAAAAGTTCAATTTAATTCATTGGAGTTATATTAGAATAAATTTAGACATAAAAATTTTATGGAACTTTTCACCGTCTTTTACTCACCTCCTAGGAGAATTTGGAAATTCAGATAAGACATAGTTTTACCACTGTTGTGAGTGGAATTTCAAAAATCCGAGAGACATAGTTAATATCAAGGAGTATAATGTGGTTCAATAAGATAAAAATAATTTTTGTGAATAGTAACTTTTTACGTTTATTTATCACGATTAAAAGTAAATAGGGTAATTAAGGGTAAATATGATATCAATATTATCCTAACACATGTACTAATTATATTGGACAAGTTTATCTCGACCAAAAACAACCTTATGAGTAAAATATTATCATTTAGGTTCACTTGGATTATATTAGGACATTTATTTTTATTTAATTCAAAGAAGAGTTAAAAGAGTTCAAATCAATGTTTAATAACTAAAACATTTTTAATATTGGGTTATACATAAGATAAATTCGATTATAAATATTAATTAGAAAGATAAAAATATTTCATACATAATTTTATTTTATTTATAATTTTTAGACATTAAATAATTTAATTTATTTATGACACAATGGGGATGAAGTAATTACCTAATTAAAGAAATATTAAAAATAATTGATATTATAAATATCAAAACAAATGTTATTTGAGACTTATTATGAATTCCACTAATTTTCTAGGATAATATGACATATTAGGGTGGGTTATATAAATTCTGTTCGAAGTAATAATGCTTTAATAAAATTATAAAAAACAAAATACCCAATAGTGTCAAAATTGACATAAAAGAGTTTTTAAAACAAATATTATATTATAAATTGATATTCTATTCCTAAAAATATACGGTTCGGCCCAAGGAAATATATAATTATAGTTGTATCATTAATGGACCACTTGGGGTTCTCTTGGATGTATATGGTATGTTTATTAACTATATAACATAAAAATACAATGTTACATGGTAAATGTCAAACTAATTAACTATGAGTTATAACTAAAATATAATGTTAATATAGTGACCGAAACCTATCTAAAATCTATTGGTTGAAAGGATTTCGACCCATACACAACATAGACTTTGAATAATAAACTTTGGAGCCATTAGAAACCGAATATGAATTTATTATAATTTATTACTTTAAGTTTTTCCTAAAGAGCCCCTCCTCCCCCCTTATAAAAGGACACCACTTCTAACCAATTCTTCATATCTTCAAAGCCTTTTGGATCGGCCAACCTGTATGCAAATACCCTATCAACTATCATCCCTTAATCCTATAGGCCTTCCTTTAGTCAGAAAGCTAACCCAAGGATCCCTTTTGATCAAATCAAAAAGATGAACCCGAAGAAGACGAGGCTACCCTACCCTCAACCAAGGAAAAGTACAAGGTAAGGGTTTATTTCACAATCTCTTCATTATCCGAGGTATTTTACAAATAATTATCTACTGGGATCTATTTATCATCCACATCCATGTTTAATAAAAATATTTTTCAAAACATTTTTAATATTTACTAGACAATTGGTTAAATTCATTTATACCCTTATGTGTTTTGAATGGAATCATTCCATCATTTTCCAAACAAGGTACTTTTCGACCTTCTAGAAAAATTTAAGGTAAGAACTTTTTTTTACTTATACTGTTGGTGATACTATTTTCTATCATTATAAACTCATTGAATCTTCTCTTACAAGCTTATAAAAATATTTTTAATGTAAATGTTTTATTTTATATTTATGTGACTTTTAAATGATTTCAAAATGAATATTTTACGAATTTTTGAAAGTTACTCTTTATCAATATCAGAATTTTAAATTTTTTATAGATTTATCTTTCTAAATCTATTAATTAATGTCCATGTTTTCAAAATTATTTTAATGATTCATTTATAAGGACATGAATATTTTGAAATGATATTTCTTTTTAAAAGTTTCAAAGTGGTATGGGACACTCTGATTCAAAAATATCTTTTAAATTACTTCCTTTATAAATGTGTGACTTTTCAATTATTTAAAAAAAAGATACTTCTCTCAAATATTTTTGATTTTATCTATGTCAACATCCTTTGATGTATTTTATGCTTATTTGAAGTTGATTTATTATGATACAAAACTTCCATATTGTATTGATGGTTTTGTGATATTTTTGACTGTGGATGTGTTATTTTTATACCATTCATGGTTTATAGAGAAAGTATTGATATTTCGTACATTAGTTTTAATACAAATGTTTATGTTATGTTTAAACCTTTTCATATGAGGAATGAATTGGAGTTAGTAAGTGACTGGTGGGGCCCACTATAGCTCCTTGATGCATCAGTATGTCTCATGAGACAAACTAGTGTCTCAGAATGAGGCTTTGAAAAAATATTAATTATAGTCTTGGCACGAGGCCTTGGCTATGTAGTTATGATAGTATGTCATTATGAATTCCATCATTATGAAAGTGGTTATTTATATTGCATTTGATTATTTGACTAGTAGAATATCCATGCGATTAATTAAATGGAATTATTTAATTTTATCTTTTCCATATTATGATGAAGTTCAAATTTAAAAGGGTTTTGTTTTAGTTATACATTTCCTTATGTGTTTATGTTTATTAGTGAAATTTTCTACTATATTTTTATCCTTACTGAGCATCTGAGCTCACCCCTTTCGATGTTTTATTCTTCCCAGGATGTGAAGAAGTAGTATGAGCGGATATGAAGACAAGATGGTGTTGTAGTTTTTTTCACTTTACACTACTGGAAATTTAGGCTATATCCACAGTTTCAAACCGTGGCAATAAGCCCAAAAACATTTTCTATAGGTTATAGCCACTGTTCAACGGACTGTGGCTGGTATTTGCATGACTATAGGGCAAAAATATAGCCACTGTTTCAAACTTTGTCTAAAGTCCTATAGACACGGTTTAAACCATGGCTAAAGTTCTATAGTCAGGGTTCAAAAGCATGGCTAAAGGACTATAGCCACGGTTTGAAACTATGGCTGAATAGTAAGCCGTATAGGTCCTATTGCCTCGGTTTAGAAATGCGGCTATATGGTTTTAGCCACGGTTTAAAACCATGGCAATAGACCTACAGCCACGGTTTGAAACCGTGGCTGTAGGCCTTCCCATTTCCTAAAAAAAACTCACATCCCCCCTTGAACACCCCCATGCCCCACCTGGACAGCCCCATGCACCCCCTTGAACCCACCCCACCCCCCGCACCACCATACACCATCAGGACAACACTTCTGCACCCCTTTGAACATCCCCCCGCACCCCCATGCCCCATGGACAGCCCCCTTGCACCCCCACTGGACCCTCATTCCCCCCTTGGAAAACCCCCTTGAACACCCCCCCCCCAAAATCCCCACCACACCCCCTTGCACCCCCCTAGACAGCCCCCTTGAACACCCCATGCACCCCATGCCCCCTGGACCCCCATGCCCCCTGCATCCCACTGGACAGCCCTGATGCACCCCCTAGACGGCCCTTGCACCCCCACTAGACACCCACCATGCACCGCCTGGACAGCCCCCCATACACCCCCCTTGAACATCCCACATACACCCCATGCCCCACCTGGACAGCCCCTTGCACCCCCTGGACAGCCCCTTGCACCCCCACTGGACCCCCATGTCCCCCCTTGACAGCCCCTTGAACCCCCCCCCCCCCGGGACAGTTCTCTTTCACCCCCTTGGACAGCCCCTTGAACACCCCCCCCCCCTGCACACCATGCCCCTGGACCCCATACCCCCATTCACCCCACTAGACACCCCCCATGCCCCCCTGGACAGCCCCCTAACACCCCCACTGGCCACCCCCTCCCACTAGAAACCCCCCTGGACACCCCTCCCTCCCCCCGAGACACCCCCCATGGACCCTCCCCCCCAGACAGACCCTAGATAAGCAGACCCCCCTGCACCCCCAAGGTGCATCAAAGATATCTGGAAGTATAGAAACAGATGGCTCGGTAGATTTAGTAAGGGGATTTCTCCAGACTATTCAACAACTGTTTACAACATGGATGTGGAAAAACTACCCAGTCAACCGTCTCTTTTGGACCGGGAAATGAGCTGTTGAATTGGTATTGGACAGCCAAGTAGTGTATTGAAGAGTCTCTGCGAAGGGCCAGAGAACTGAGAGCAGTCCTTGCTGTTGAAAAATAACTCAGCAAAATCCGAAGTTATTTCCAAAGGGCTAGATAATGGTTTCACTCACACACATGTTCTGATAATGTTTCATAACACTAGTGTCATTAGTGTATATCTAAGTATTTGACACTTCACTCGATGGATGGAAATTGATGTAAGTCATAATTCCCCCCAATAGAGACCCCCCCTCCCCATGCACCCCCCTCCTAGACACCCCACCTTCACCCTCCCCCCTACCTGCACCCTCCCCCCACCTGCACCCTCCCCCTCCCCTAGGCCCCCATTCTTGACACCCTCCCTTGCAACGCACTTGCACCCCCCTGCACCCCCACATGCAGACCCCCTAGACACCCCACATGCACCCTCCCCCTGAACCCCCCTTCCAGGTCCCCCCCCCCCACCAGTATCCCCCCTGCCAGCCCCCCCCCCCCCCCCGTCCCCCTCCTGGACACCCCCTTGCACCGCACCTGCACCCTCCCCCCTACCCTGCATATCCCCCCTGCACCCACCCCCCACCTGGACTCCCCCACTTGCACCACACCTGCACCCTCCCCCTCCCCCTCCCCCTGCCCTGTAGCCCCCCCCCCCACTAGATATCCCTCCTAGATACCCCACCTGCACCCCCCGACCAGTATCCCCACCTTCCAGATAATTTTTTTCCATCCTCCTCATTGAAGGCATGATCTAGCTTATATGGTCATATATATATATGCATTGGTGTTTCAACATGAATTAAGGTAATGAAATTATCTCTAACTCGGGTGGTAATTCTGTTGGTTCATAAAATATGTAATGAAATTCAAAAATAATGTATTCCATTTTCTACAGGTTTTCTTCACACGGATGGTTTTTCTTGGTAACAAAACATGTAAATTTAGTTTTCCAAAACCAAAACAGTAAAAGAAGAATCCATGGGAAGAATTTTTGTTTTAGTTCCAGTGGTATTTTTATCTTCTTGTCTCCCCATGTATGTTGTAAGGGAGGGTTGTATCATTACTGTTTTTTTCCAGGATACAGAATCCAAGAGTTGGAAAAGAGAAATTAATCTGGAGTGATGTAGAGATGGAAATCATTTGCATTTAAAGAGTGAAAATGAATAGCATATGAGGTGGATGGTAGTGAAAGTTAGAAGAGAGAGCTTCTCAGATGTTACTTGTGTTTTTTCTGTTGAATACAAGTTTTTGGGCCCTATCCAGTGTGTTGACATGATTTTTGTTTACCAAATCAAAGAAAAGAAGAAATTTATAACTGTGTTGGGGAGTAGAACAAGTGGCTGTGGAAAATCTATATTGTCGGCATTGCTGGTCAACATGCTGTGTACCACAAAATGATATTCCACAGTTTCTTTTCCCCACATGATGAGTGTGTTATCGGAAGAAAAATGAATTCCTCTACTAAGGTCTTTAACATATCATACTAGGAAATTCTTGGACCGCGGTGTTGTTGCAAAGGCAAAAAGCTAGAAAGATATCTATGGAGGAAAAGCTACAAAATGATCCCACAAAGGGGATAATCGACACCAATAACCCAGTGTCACAACAACAAGAGGGTGTCGGGGAACTGGGCAACACAGACAAGAACACTAAGGGAAACAGCGTAAACAATCGTAGCTCCAGTTTGGAAGATCAAATCATGACTAGTGTAGGGAGAAAAGCACATGGAGCAAGTAATGGTGGTTTTAAAGATAAAATTTGTTGTGTTGTTGTGTTTTCATTGGAGCCTATCAAAGAGGCGGTGAGGTAGAAGATTTCTCGGGCTTTGCAAGACCGATGACAAAAGACTATATAAATGATGGAAGAGTTTCCTACGGATTCTATGACATGGGAGGAAAACAACTATAATGGCAGTGTATCAATTGGGTTACCAAGGATGAGTGGTTTACAGATAGGGTTTGTGTATAATACATGCAGAAACTATGATGCCTTATTGATATTGGCAGAAATTTTTTCCCAAAACAGCTCAAAGATGAGGAACTCATCGCTGTCTAGGCACTGCACTTTTCATTCATGTTGTTGGTAGTGTTTGATGTGAGGAACAATGTAGTTCAGTTTGATGGGGTTCCCTACCAACTTGTCCAGCCCTCTTACTTGGTTGTCGGTTTAGAAAATCAAAATGTAGGTGTTTCAACGTTCACACCACATTTTCTTAGAGGAACACCAGAAATCACGTCTTCAAACTGCCCTGCTCGAGCTCATGGTGATGGGGTTCTCAATTTAATTAGAAATGCTAAAGCTCTCTGTCTGCATCTTGTCAATTTTCCTTACAACATTGATGCTTGTGAAGGGGTTGCTGATGTGTTCTGTGAAATTCTTCACAAACAATGCAACACAGTAAAGGAAAATCAGTTGTGATGAAGCTTTTCTATAGCTATCTAGTTCAGAATGTCCAAACACTTTTTGTCAAGAGTCTGTTTCAAAATTTTCTCATACATAGAAATTTTCAGTCAGCGCTATTTTGGTAACTAAAGAACAACGACTAACCAAATCTAGTAAAGTATCATAGTGAACCTAGAGAAAAATCACAAGACTCCTTGTTTGGTACAACTGAATGTTCTCCTCTAACGCTTAAAGGATGGCCATGGGATACCGATGGGAGTCGGGGGAATGGTTCAGAACCAAATGGTAATTTTTTCCCATCCAGATAAGAAGATCGATGGAATTGTTTCATAGGCACCCAGGATAGGATTCAAGCAGTAGAATGATAGAAACATTTATGGCTTCAATGTAGAGAGAGTTGGCGAGGTTGTTGCTGAAGTTGATTCAAGTGTCCAACCATCTTCAGGGGGGGCTACAATTCCAGTGTTCAGGAAGTCGTGTCATGATTTTTGGAGTTCCCCCTAAACAAGGTGGGTTTTAAGGAGTGGTAATGTTAGGAATACAGGGGCTGGCTGGAGCTGTCCGTAAGAGAGTGTGGGTACTACCAAAGACAGATTTGTATTTTGGTTTAGTTAGTTTTTGTACGGGAAACATTGTAATTTCTTATAGTTAGTGGTTGGAGGTCGTTACTAGCAGGTAGGAAAATAAATAAGGGTTCAACAGGTTAGGGAGGGGTAGGGATTCATTTTTTGAATTTCAGCAATGTTGTTGGGGGCTTGGACGTTGGAACATTATGGCTAGCTCTCAGAGAAGTGGTATTCTCCGGCAGTTCCTCTCTTCTTCTTCTTCTTCTTCATCATCTTCTCCTTTTTACCTCCTCCCTACTATAATTCCTATTTTTTATTGGTTTTATACAGTGATAGAATATATATATACTATTGCTTTTTTATTCTTTCTCTCACTTAATATTTACATAACATACATTTCAGATCCTCCCTCAGCTATTAAATGCATTCCTCTTGTTGTGTGGTTCAGGGTGTTCAATTATACTTTTAGTCAACAATCACACCTTGTTTAGTGGCTCGTGAGTCACCACAGTGATCCCAATCTCTTGTCTATGTCCCCCTGCACTGTAGACCCCCCGACACCTCGGATAGCCCTTGGACACCCCACCTTCACCATGCCCTGCAGAACCCCCCAGAAAGCCCTTATACACCCCCTAAATAGACCCTCCTAGACACCCCACCTGCACCCTCCCCCTACTCGGCAGACCCCCCCCCGGCACCCCCCCCCGGACAACCCTTGGACGCCCCACCTGCACACCCCATCCTAGAAAATTCTATATCCATCAGTACCTTCACTTCATTATGAAAGAATTCTAAATGAATAATGCCTTGAAACATTTCCAAAAATAGTCTTTTTCTTGATTAGTCTGAATAATATACTTCCACCACTTATAACTCAGACCCTCTAGTAGGATGGTTACAAAAATAACCGTAATAGACTAATAAAACTAAATCTGGGTAAAAATATCCTCAAACTTCAGTACCAAAACCAATTCATCCTAAGCATCTTGTTACCCAAGAATTACTCTGGGGCTACCATCTTGATTATGGGGTTCCTAGGTGTGCCTTCGAAATAGATTTATTTACGGATTTTGATTCAGTCAGGTGGGACTTCTTATGGGATGCTTTGGATCTGATCAGCTTTTCAGATAGGTTCTCGCCTTGGGTTAAAAGATGTGTCTCTATCCCAATGTTCTTGGTGAACATTAATGGTCGTTTACATGGCTACTTTTCGAGTAAATGATGGCTCAGGGAAGGGGATCTGCTTTCACCTTTACTTTTTGTGATTTTGAAGGATTTATTCTCGTGCATCCTGGAATGCAGGAGGCTGGGGGCTAGTGAGGAGGATGGGGCAGGCTGGAGTGGCTATTGCGGGCGGGAAGGCATGCGGCAGGGGGCTGGTGCGGGATGGAATAGGTGGCATGGGGCTAGTGTGGGCTAGATTGCAGGTGGTTGGGGGCTGTTGGGCATGTGGTAGGGGCTGGTGCGGGCTGAGATGTAGGAGGTAGAGGGCTAGTGAGTGCTGGAACTGGAGGTTGGGGCTGCTTTACAGGTGGCAGATAGCTGGCATGAGTGTTTTGCAGGAGGCTAGGGGTGGTGGCTAGTGTGGTGGCTACTGCGGGTTGGATTGCAGGTGGCTGGGGGTTGGGACGGGATCGAATGCTGGTGGAAGGGGGATGGAATTCTAGTGGAAGGGGGCTAGTTTCAGGTGCTGGGGGGATGGTTCAGGCTGATTCGAAGGTGGCAGTGCGGCTGTTGCGAGCTGGAATGCTGGTGGTAGCGAGATGAAATGAAGGTGGAAGGGGACTGGTGTGGGGAGGATGTTGCTGGAGAAGGGGAAAATCACAGCATTACCGCGGAGTGACTGGGGCGTGATCGCGGCGTGTTGGCCCGGTCCAGCGACATCCACAGGGATGCATCTTCCGGACATGATCGAAGGGAGAAAGAAGAGGCTGGAATGCTGGTGGAAGCGGTCTGGATTCATTTGATGGGGGGATGGTGCATGCTGATTTGAAGGTTGCAGGGGGGGATATTGTGGAATGGAATGCTGGTGGCAGTGGGCTGAAATGTATGTGGAATGGGGATAGTGTGGGCTAGATGTGGTTGGAGCAGGGCAAAATCACGGCATTGCCGAGGCATGACTACGGCGTGACCGTGGCGTGACTGCGGCGTGACCATGGCGTGACCATGGCGTGACAGTGGTGTGACCGCAGTGTGACTGCGGCGTGACTACGGCGTGACCACGGTGCGACCGTGGCGTGACCGCGGCATGTTGGACTGGTCAAGATACCTTTGCGGGGCAGCATCTTCCGGCCAGAAGTGAAGGGAGAAGGAGGAGGCAGGAATAATGGTGGAAGGGGGCTGGTTTCAGGTGATAGGGGGATGGTGCGGGCTGATTTGAAGGTAGAAAGGGGGATATTGCGGGCTGGAATGCTAGTGGAAGGGAGATGAAATGAAGGTGGAAGGGGGAAGGTTTGGGCTGGATGTGGTGGGAGCAGGGGAAAATCAATGCATTACCATGGCGTGACCGTTGGGTGATAGCGGCATGACCGCGGCGTGATGGCGATGTGTTGGCCCGGTCCAGTGACATCTGTGGGGCATCATCTTTCGGTCAAGAGCAAAGGGAGTGGGAGGAGGCTGGAATGCTGGTGGAAGGGGGCTGGTTGCAGGTGCTGGGGGGATGGTGCAGGTTGATTTGAAGGTGGTAGGGGGCTATTGCGGGATGGAATGCTGCTGGCAGTGGGCTGAGATGAAGATGGATGGGGGCTGGTGTGGGCTGGATGTGGCTGGAGCAAGGCCAAATCATGGAATTACCGCGGCGTGACCGTGGCGTGACCACGGCATGACCGCGGAGTGACCGCGGCATGACCGCGGCGTGTTTGCCCTGTCCAGCGACATCCACGGGGAAGCATCTTTTGGCCAGGAGCGAAGGGTGCGGGAGGACGAAGAAATGCTGGTGGATGGGGGTTGGTTGTAGGTGCAGGGGGGATGGTGAGGACTGATTTGAAGGTGGAACGGGGGCTGTTGCGGGCTTGAATATTAGTGGTTTCAAGCTGAAATGAAGGTGGAAGGGGGATGGTGTGGGCTTTATGTGGCTAGAGTAGGGCCAAATCATGGCATGACTACGACGTTACCACGACGTGTTGTCCCTGTCCAGCGACATCCGCAGGGCAGCATCTTCCGGCCAGGAGCGAAGGGAGCGGGAGGAGCCGGGGAAACATTTCGACCGTCTCCCCACTGGCATATGATAGAACAGATCAACTATATAATATGCTATAACAAGGGATCACCAGAGAAGGTTGTAGCGAGCGGCACAATGACGCAACATCTAATGGGAAACAAAACAAGGGAAAAGAATCATACACCCTACACATAACATTTAAAAATTAATTCACGTTGCCTAAACATGTAAATTTTATTTATAATATTCAAATCATGAAAATGAAAGTTTCATGGTCAAGGCATATGCCTACTCAGGCAATGTCATTTGAGTTAAACGAGTATGATAAGACAATTTATATTATTCAATGAAAACAAAAACTAACTAGCCAAAAAACAAACACCAAAAAGAGGCATATGAAAGACTCAAACCAAATCTAAACATGATACACATAACTATCACTACTATTTGGTTTAGAAGACAGTGAACCTCCATTGGAGGGGTTTTATTATAAAATCATGGAATTTATTTATCACAAAATTTATTTAATTATATTTAAAATTTATTCTAAAACTCATTCATCACAAATCAAATGAAATTATCTAAGAAACTAGATCAACATAACTATCACTATGAGTTTTTGCAGACAGTGCAACTCTGTTAGAGGGGTTTTATTATAAAAACATTAATTTATCAAATGAAACAATTATATAAAAGAACACTTATTCAAGATATGAAATTAAATATAATTAAGTATAATTAGGAAAGAAGTTAAAATAAATTTAAAACAAACTTGAATTAAAGAGGCTAGAAGAGGGATCCTACCTCATGGTGGAACCAAACCGTCCACTTCAGATTTTGGAGCTTTCTAACGAAAAGTTGTCGCTCCCCCACTGGGTATACGCACCTTAACACATTAAATGTATTTTACAAAAACCTTAAATTTTAATGGGAAATGTCAAGCATACAATTTATAGAGGTGGTGGAAAACATAAAAAAACATTAAAAACAAAGCAGAAACTCGAACCTAGATGTTTTTTTATGCTTCCAACAACAGTATGATTCGATCTTAAACAGGTGCATCATGTGATGTCCAACTTTTTTCGTGCCCATAAAACACAATAAAAATGTTATTAATTAGTAAAATAACTAAAGGAAATAAATGAAAAGAAAAGGGAAAAGAATTTTTAGGTTTCAAACCCTGAACAAGGGTTGTTGTTAACCTGTCCACAGCTGGACAGTTCCAGCAGGTCAACCCCATTCCATTTGCGGATGTGGTCATCAGAGTAGGAACCACCTCATCTTGTTTCTATTGAGTGTTGATTTTAGTTCCCCTTTAACTTCAACTTGAGTGAAGTCAATATGATGTCCATTAGTGCATCTCATAGCTCTCCCTGGTATTCACCCCCTTAGCATCAACCGAACTACTTGAGTGACAGGTCTTATACAATAATCACCATGAACCCAACTGATTAATGAGATATAACATAGAAGGAGAGTCATATATATAAGAGTTCATAAAGAAAAAATTTTAATTCCATGAATTATTGTTCTAATACAAGCCAAATAAGCATAATGAATGAACTGTTTAATCGTGAACCACAAACAAGTAGTAAAAATGAAATATGGAATATCATAGTTTTTAATCCATATAATTGTATTTACGTATTTATCAAGAATTTCAATATGGATAGTGACAGGAATGAATAATTAGAAAATAAACCTCTCAACATTACAGTTGTAGTATGGTAATAAGAAATAAATGAACATGCCAAAATGTTACCATTGAGCAGTAGGGTTCATTAACAGTACATTGCCTTAAGAGTACATTGTCAAATATATTAGCCTTATGGATGGTAAAATTGATGGCGTTGACCTATCTCCTGCTCTGCAGACCTCCCCCTGCCCCCTTCCCCCTGCCCCCTGCCACCCTCCACCATTACCCCCTACACCCCTCCACCCTCCCCTCTACCCCCTGCCCCATGTCCCATGCCCCCCTCCAACCTACCCCTCTGCCTCCTTCCCACTGCCCCCTCCACCTTGCCCCCCTGCCCCCCGCCACCCCTCCACCCTACCCCCTACCCCTGCACCCTACCCCCCTCTACCCAACCCACTAGCCTGCACAGCCCCTCCAGCACCCCCTTTCCCCTCCATCCATTCCCAGTTGCTAAATAATATTTTTGTAGTATGTAAAATTGTTTTATGAACCTAATTTTTCTATGATACTAATCATTTAGATCATTGAATGTATTATTATGTTATTTATCTTAAAAATTCTGTAATAGACATATAAAAATAGGTTGGTTTTCTATATAATGACATCCCAAGGTCCCTTTACATAGTTTTACATGAATATGATAACAAATACCACTATAAGGACAATATATTATTGAGTACATATCATTGTATACATTAAAATTCCAACACCTGAGGAATAATGAACTTTCTCCATGTATTGGCACTCTTCTTCCATTGTGAGTTCTTATGCCTTGGTCCAGATGAAGTGGCATGCAAGATGGGAAGTCACTGTTTCACATCTATTCATGCCCAACATTTTGATGATCCTATTGATATGATCCTTATGGGTTATTACCAAATCTACAATCTTATTATCTATTTCTACACTTATCCACAACATCTTCTCAAATTTCATGGGATTTTTCATCTCAAAAACCTCTAAAAAATTATCCATAGATTTCTAAATCATTCAATCGTCTAGTCCAAGTAGGAACATGTAATTGAAATACGATATGAAATTAATGAATGTACCATTATCACATTTATATCAGCAGATGTAATTATCACTATTTCAACTATCAAAGCCTTCATTAGTGATAAATGATTCAAATTTCAAATTCAACTATCACAGTACTTTCTTTATTATATACAAGATTTTATACAATATACAAACCAAGTCATGGATCCCAATTGCTGGTACTCATATTGGTTGTTCCGTGTGGACTTATTCCTTTAAGTCACCATGAAGCAAAGTTGTCTTGATTTCCACCAAATCTAGAATCCTATTTTCCAATTCCACCATACATAGAAAAGTTTAGATGATATAATGCTTATATTTAGTGAGAATATTTGAAAAAATAAAACTTTTCATTCTACTAATAACACATTATTACCATCCGTAATTTTTATCATTTATAAACATCATTCTATTAATTATTTTAGTAAACCCACTTATTTTCAAGTTCCCTTTTACCACCTTAAAGTTCAACCATATCTGATTTTTTTAACTTCAAATAAGCCATCTCTTTATTCATGGAATATTCCACTAATTTTTATAAAAAAAATCATAGTTTAATTTGGATTTTCATGTTTCTATTCATTCAATAGAAGTATATAATTCAAGTAAACCCCATAACTTTGAACCAGTCTCCTAATTTTGTTTGATCTCATCGACTGAATCATATTTTCTAAACTACTCGACTAGGTTCTTTCTACATGTACATGAATTTCTATTATTTGAATGTTGAACATGTACTTTCACTGCTCACATCCATGATTTTGCTACACATAAACTCTTTTGATGAACAAATGATGGTTTTAATTTTTATAATTCAAGTTCCCTCACCACTAGAATTTGATTTATTTGGAACTTATTAACTTCTAGTATCCTTACTATGATCAACAAGAGATTTAACTATGGGTTATTCATTAATATCATTCCCAATCAAGTTCTAACCATTGAACAAAACTATTTCATTTATGAATATATCTCTCCTTTTGAGGATTTTTTTATTCATCATCCCACAAATGATATCCAAAATCATTAAAATATTAAACAAGGAAGAAACAAATTTTATATTTTGATTCAAGTTTGTCTCATTCATGAGAAAAAAAATTATAAATTGAGTCTACTATACCCACTTCCATTTTCTATTAGGAAACAATTCATCTTTTGATTGTACTCCCATTATGGAAAATCATTCCATGAAGTAAATCGAAATAAATCAATTTTTTTGTTCTAAAAAAATACTTACCATTCTATTAGCATCATTAATGAAATTAATTACTAAAATTAAAACACCATAGTATTTTATAGGGCTAGGTCCCCAAACATCTTCATAGACAAACTCCAACTTTTGGTTTCTATGATTCTGAAAATCAATGTTGAATAAAACTTTTCTCTTCTTTCGTAACACAGAACATTCACACTTTCCAATTTATTTATGATCAGGATTTGTTATTATGTTATCCTGTAGAACCATTAAATTATTTTCACTAAGGTGATTAAACCAATAGAAAAAAAATTAGATCATCAAAGTAATGCTTATAAAAATTTCCCCTCTAGTTAAATTTCTAGTGAATTATAGAGTTCCTTCATTTACTCCTTCTGCAACTATCATTGATCAATCGGTAAATTTCATTACCCTATTTTTAAAACTAGTCCTAATTGCTAAATAATTATGTTTCCAAATTAAAATTATATTTATTCACAAATCATGGATGTTTGAAACTTCCATTAACTTTAATAATCATCCATTATTTATTTATATGCTCAGTTATCCTTTTCCAATAACTTCTAGGGATTCACTATTCACCAGATGGGCTCTTCAAAACCTCCTTGATACATAATTAACCATGTATATTTTTTCCCCAATGGATTAATAAGAATACCTGGAATCAGTAACCCAAGATTATACTAGTGTATTCACACTAAGTAAATAGAACTTGGTTACATCCGTTATTTAAATAGAATCTAAACTATTAGACATTGACTAATTTGTCGTGTTATCCTTATAATTTATGCATTACATCTTGATATTTCCATTCCTCCCATATTTACAAAATATTGTATAGTGACCAGCCAATAAAGTTTGACTCCACACATGAGGTTTTTATTTCATTGGTTTCTTCTGATAGACTTTCTTCTGAGGTGGTTACCTTCCCCTTCCATTGTTATTATGTGAACTATCAATTGGATATTGAACTTCCCTTTTCCTAATTTATTCAATGAGTATCAAAATTCATTATATCATTTAAAAATAAATCTATTTTTCCACAAGAATTACTAATAGTCATATGTATAAAATCCAAGATCTCTGGAAGTGAAGATATAAGAAACACATATACATCATCAACTGTCAAATTATTCATTTTTACTTGTTCTTTTGACGGAAAGGAGTAGGAGGGTGACTGTAAATCACCATGCATGATAATTGTGAGTTCAAATAACACTAGTTGGCCTTTAATCAAACTTTTAATGAAAGGTATAATAAGGGATTAAAAAGTAACACTTATGATACATAATTAGTGTGTTTTTTTTATAATGGAAACCTTACCTATTGGCTAGATGAAGACATTGGATCTTGAGCACTAGCAACATGGACATGGCTAAGGGAAACATAAAAAGGTATTCAATCTTGTTTCATGGCCTCCAGGTAATACTCATGTGTGTTCTATAAGAAAACTTTAAAGCCTGTGAATGTTTTTATTGGTCACATGTATATTCATAGAAAGGATAGATTAAGGTAGTTTTCATCATCATGTGTTTCTTTTTTTCTCTGTTAACATGAGATTAGACATAACCTGAATCCCACCATCCCTACCACTTGGCTAATTTCACCCCTTACATTAGGTAATGATTTTTACATCTAATGATGTCACTATGTTTATGTTAATGGGGTTATAACCCAATATACTTTTCACATAAGGCATGGGAGTAGAAACAATATGTTGCATTTTAGTACTATGTAGTAAACCTAATCCATTATTCTTATTGTATTGTGATGTAAACCAAATACACTATTATAGGAAAAAATTCTCTATGAGTAATCAATTTGGAACAACCTATGGGCAGATACAATATTGGAATAGTAATAATATTTTTAATACAGTTAGTTTGAACAAACATTCAACAAGTCTCAAACTGAAAAAATAGATATAAATGGAAAATAAGTTATTATCTATGTGTAGAAACGTACCTCTCTTGAAATTAAGCTAAATCGTAGAGAATATAGTAGTCACAAAAATTGACCCTTACTGAAATCCCAGGGAGGAGAAATAGAAAGAGTTGAATTTTAGGAAACCATATGTTGCTGTGTAGAGATAAACAAATAAATTGTTAATAGATATAAAAAGATGCTAATTCATCAATAATAATACCTTTAATGGTTCCATCACCAGGAATAAAAACCCTTTCCCATAGTGAAATCATAGCTTCAAGATAGCCTGACACCAAGAGGAAGTATCCATCAAAGTAGTTTGATGATACAAAGGCTTGAGGAATCCCTTCCACCAGAGAAAACTATAGGAAATGAAGAAATGATCATCTTGTAAATTAATAACCTGACATATACAGATTCCTTAAAAGAAACTCACATATATCCTCATGCAGATGATAATTACTCAAGAATAATACCTTTCATGATTCTATCACCTAGAATAAAAACCCTTTCACTTGGCACAACCATAGATCCAAGTTGGCCAGACACCTAGAAGAAGAATCCATCAATGCAGTTTGATGATACAAAGGCATGGGGAGTCCCTTCCACCTGAGAAAACCTTGGGAAATGCAAAATCTGCATACCTGAATGGAATAAATGATGGACCTGTTTGAAAAAAAATATGAACAAATTAGAACCAAAATATGAACCTGTTAAATTATGGAATAAAAGATGAACCTTTTTGAAAACATGTCACTAAATGGGCCTTCTTAACTGAGCTCCTTGGAGAGTTTATTTGTCTGTGTTGTTTTGTAATGTTATCTCCTTGTGTAATTGAAACAAAAAAAACATAAAACATAAAGATATAAGGTAATATATAAAGAATATAAAGATATGATACAATACACGAACCTTTTATCAGTAGAATATCATACACATTTCAGGTCGTGTTTTGTTTGTGTTTGAATAGCACACATGAAGAAAAAAATAGCCTCATTTGGAATTTCTAGAGCCTGTAAAAGGTTTACAAATTTCCTCAGTCAGGTAAAAGATCAGGCAGTAGCAGCAACACAACGTAACCACAACATACCTTATAGGAATTTATAAGGTTTAGGTAGGAATCAAGAAATGTAGGCTTCATCTTAACAACTTCATGGATGAATGAAATTAGTAGGAAGAAAACAAAAAAAAGGAAAGGTAACCAAAGCCCCATGTTTTTCCTCACTCATTCTGAATAACTTCCCCACCTTCCAGATGTAATCGGGTTGAGTTGGGTATACAATATCATAACTTAATTCCCTCAAAATCCTCATCCCTAGGATCTATTTTGCTGGAACATGATTCTTCATCTTGAAACATCCAGAAAATTCGATATTAATATCATGAAATATATCTTTTATTGGACTGTAAATAATAATATCATCAACAAGGATATATAGGATGATGAAGATCTAATGTTATAAAAAATTCAGGCAATAGTAATGATTTGTATTGTTTCAGATGAAATTTTGTTTCATCACGAAACTAGATTCCATGTATTTTAATCTCTATGAGGAGTGATTCTATATATGTCATAGCTTCCCAACTATCTCTCCATTCCATCAAAGGATCCCACCACCTAAAATCATTCACCTAGTACATTGTGCACATTATAAAAATATCATTATAAAAACATTATGTTTGATTCATTAATAAACTAGTATATTATCTTCTCTAAAATATTCCAAGAGTAAAAACTTACATACTCTTCAATCAAGGAAAATATATGAATGTCCTTTTCATTTCCCACACTAATTCCACTATAATAAGTTGTTGGGTAATATTTGATTTTCATTTTATGACTGTACCATCCAGTTAATGCAACTTCTATTCTTCTATAATTTTTAGCTACTACTCCATTATTGCAATCAGTGTTCCAAAAATTACTCTTCTGGAATTTTTCCTTCTATTTGACAATGTTTTGGAACCTAAAAATGGTTTTCACACATATAGATGAAACCTAAAAATCTTCGAAATTTGGAATCTTTTTTTGGGATTCCCTATTGAATCCCGCATCAACTTCTATAAACCTATTTCTATTCCTCAAACTTCCTTAATAGATGTATGGTTCCCCCATGATGATTTTATTTATCCTAGATCAAATGAGGTGAATATCCCCTCAAAAAATTCATGACAATGACCTTTTTTAGTATATCTACCATGTTTTGAGTCCCTTATATCTTTCCATATATCTAGTACTCTATCCCCCCAAAACATATAGATAAAGTGATAATTCCTCAAAATATTTTTCATATTAGATTAAAACATCATATTTTTTTCTAATTGAATCACAATCTTTTATTCAAAAAACACCATCTCATCATATTTCGTCCTTATGAGATATTTCAATTTCCCCTTCAAACCAAAAAACTCATTTCCAACTTCTTTTAATGAAATATAATCTACTTTTATTATTGAGAGTGAAAATATCAATTAAATCATTGAAATTTGACACTAATCCTTTCCTATGAAATTGAAAACATATATAGTAGTTCTATTTCAAGTGTAATAGGACATATATAGTAGTTCTCTTTCAAGTGAAGGGTGGTTGGTAAAAACTCCGCATGGAACAAGCTCTCGAAGTCTGCCCATAGAAGTGTCACCTCGTCATGCATCTAGAGCATCAGGCTAAACCATCTGCCTTCTCCTACCTGAAGGAGGCTAGAAGCAAGGATCACCATGAAGTCTGCTGGCTTCCCTACTAGCCTGAAGACACTCACCATATGTAACACCCCACGATTTCATAGTACGTTATTTTTTTCAAAGTAATTAAATAACTTGCATTACACGCAACACCAAGTTCTAGCGCACCATGACTTACCAAACAAGCCGTTCAAAAGAGGTTATCAATAGTACTAACTGAATATTGAACTATGTATAATCCATATAATTTTAGAATCTATATAATGAGTTTCTTAGACATAATGTAAGAACAAGTGCATTTTTTCAGATAAAAGAAGTATTTTAAAAAAAATGCAATTGTACCGCCTTTTAATGGAGAAGCCTTTTTAAATACAATATTTTAAAATTTTATATAATCAATTGGACAAAATAAACTTCTTATTTAGAATCGGTACATAATAATTTAGTTTCGATAAAGTTTTTGTGTTTTTCTGATAACTTTCATATTTGGGTGAATAATGAAAAATGCTATATTTTAACTGAAAACAACTTTTTAAATAAATATAATTTATATTTGTAAATTATATATTTTAATGGTTTGGAAGTATAAATAGATTATTATATTACCATTTATTCCAATGATGGTCATTTTAAGTAATTTCACTTATAAATTTGACATAAACAAGTTTGAAACTTTTGATAGTTATTATTTCTTAAAAATACTCCTTTTGGTTTTGACAGTGGGAATTAATTTTAAATTAATAAATATAACTTATATTTTTTGAATTTGGTAAAATATAATTCATTTTTGGATTTTTAATATCGAAATTATCTTAGGATGAAATTTTGGTACGTTTCTGATAACATTCAATTTTTGATGAATACTGAAAAACACTGAGTTATAGTTTATAACCGAATTTTTAATTAAATAATTATTTATTTTATTTAAATTTATTTAAGGTCAAAAAAGATACATAATACCTATATAAGTTCAATTTAATTCATTTAATTTAGTTTAGAATAATTTTAGACATATAAAAATTTTATGGAACTTTTCACCTTCTTTAACCCACCTCCTAAGAGAATTTGTAAATTCACATAAAACATAGTTTTACCGCTTCTGTGAGAGGAATTTAGAAAATCCATGTGAAATGGTTAATATAAAGGAGTAAAATGTGGTTCAATAAGATAAATTTTTTTTGGTGAATAGTAAGTTTTTACTTGTATTTACTATAGTTAAAAGTAAATAGGGTAATTAAGGGTAAAAATGATATTAATATTATCCTAACACATGTCCTAGTTCTATTGCACAAGTGTATCTCAACCAAAAACAACCTTAGGAATAAAATATTATTATTTAGTTCCACTTTTATTTGATTAGGACATTTATTATTATTTAATTCAATGAAAAGTTAAAAGAGTTGAAATCAATGTTTAATAACTAAATCATTTTTAATATAGGGTTATAAATAAGATAAATTCGATTATAAATATTAATTAGAAAGATAAAAATATTTCCTACATAATGGTATTTTATTTATAATTTTTAGACATTAAATAATTTAATTTATTTGTGACACAATTGTGATGCAGTAATTACCTAATTAATGAAATATTAAAATAATTGATATTATAAATATCAAAATAAATGTAATTTGAGACTTTTTATGAATTCCGCTAATTTTCTAGGTTAATATGACATATTATGATTGGTTATATAAATTTTTTTCGAACTAATAATTCTGTTATAAAATTATCAAAAACAAAATACCCAATAGTGTCAAAATTGACATAAAAGAGTTTTTAAAACAAATATTATATTATTAATTGATATTCTATTCCTAAAAATCTAAGGCTCACCCAAAGGACATATATCATGTTAGGTGTATCATTAATGGACAACTTGGGGGTCTCTTATATGTATATAGTATGTTTATTAACTAAATAATATAAAAATTCAAAGTGACATAGTAAATGTCAAACTAATTAACTAAGAGTTAAAACTAAAAGATAAGAATAATATAGTTACCAAAACCTGTCTAAAATCTATTGGTTGAAATTATTTCAACCCATCCCGACCATAGACTTTGAATAATCAACTTTGGATCCATTAGAAACTGATTATGAATTTATTATAAATTAATACTTTATGTTTTTTCTAAAGAGCCCCTTCTCCCCCTTATAAAAGGACACCACTTCTTACCAATTATTCATACATTCAAAGCATTTTGATTCGGCCACCCTCTACCCAAATACCATCTCAACTATCTTCCCTTAATTCTAGAGGCCTTCCATTAGTAAGAAAGCTAACCCAAGGAGCCCTTTTGATCAAATCCAAAGGAAAATCCCAAAGAAGAGGAGGATACCTTACCCTCATCCAAGGAAAAGTACAAGGTAAGGGTTTATTTCATAATCAATTCATTATACGAGGTTGTTTATATGTAATTATATACTGGGACTTCTTTATCATCCACATCCATGTTTCATAAAAATATATTTCAAATCATTTTTACTATTTACTAGAAAATGAGTTAAATACATTTATTCCCTTATGTGTTTTGAAAGGAATATTTCTGTCGTTTTCCAAACAAGGTTCTTTTTGACCTTCTGGAAAAATTTAAAGTAAGAATGTTTCTTTTTACATATACGGAGGGTGCGGATATTATCAACCGTTATAAACACATCGAAGCTTCCCTTACAAGCTTGTTTGAATATATTGAATGTAAATGTTTTATTTTATAATTATGTGACTTTTATATGATTTCAAAATGAATATTTTAATAATTTCTAAAAGCTACTCTTTATCAAGATCAGAATTTTAAATGTTTTAATGATTTATCTTTCTAAATCTTTTAACTAATATCCATGTTTTCAAAATTATTTTAACGACTTA
Source organism: Viscum album (assembly GCA_963277665.1). NCBI lineage: Eukaryota > Viridiplantae > Streptophyta > Magnoliopsida > Santalales > Viscaceae > Viscum > Viscum album. The sequence goes on along the minus strand of OY728121.1, from coordinate 644,378,118 downwards.
TTTATATGGACATGAATGTTTTGAAATGATATTTCTTTTCAAAAGTTTCAAAGTGGTATGTGACACTTTGATTCCAAAATCTCTTATAAATTACTTACTTTATAAATGTGCGACTTTTCAATGATTTAAAAAATATATAGTTCTATGAATTAGTATTTATTTTATCTATTTCAATACCCATTGATGGATTTTAAGCTTGTTAGATGTTGATTTATAATGATACAAAACTTCCATATTGTATTGAAGGTTTTGTGATATGTTTGACTGTGGATGTGTTATTTTTACACCATTCATTGTTTATGGAGAAAGTATTTCCATTTCATATACTATTTTTAATAGAAATGTTAATGTTCTTTTTAAACCTATTCATATGAGAAATGCATTGGACTTAGTAAGTGACGGGTGGAGCCCGCTATAGCTCCTCGATGAATCAGTAGGTCTCATGAGACAAACTAGTGTCTTGCCACGAGGCCTTGACAAAATCTTTTTTGTAGTCTTGGCATGAGGCCTTGGCAACGTGGTTATGATAGTCTGGCATTATGCATTCCATCATTATGAAAGTGGTTATTGATATTTCATGTGATTATTCGACTAGTAGAATATCCATGTGATGAAGTAAATGGAATTATTTCATTTTATCTTTCCCATATTATGCTGATGTTAAAATTTAAAAGTCTTTTGTTTTAGATATGCATTGCCTTAAATGTTTAAGTTTATTTATGAAATATTCCTATATATTGTTATCCTTACTGAGCATCTGATGTCACCCCTTGCAATGTTTTATTTTTCCCAGGATGTGAAGAGGTAGTATTAGGGGATATGAAGACAAGATGTTGTTGTAGTTTTTTTTCACTTTATGATGTAATGTAAGACTTATTAATATATCTAGTGTTTCCAAGAATACTAAACTATTCAGTCATTTGAGACATGATCCTTTGTGATCATTCCAATGTTATGAAATAATCCACCGACTCTGGGTACCTGGGGTCGAGGCGTTACAGTTGGTATCAAAGGAATTTTAGTACAACCCTTGGAAGCTAGATTTAGATAAACTGTGATTAGATCACATAGACCTAAGATGGACATTGAGGATTAGTGTATAACAACTTTCTAGAATTTTGGTATTGTAGAGATTTTGTGAGTTTTCTGTGCAATACATCCCTGTTTGGATACAAGCCGGTAGAGGCGGCTCTAACACAGATGTACATAGGGGTAAAACCCGAAAACACCACTTTGAGCTAGACTCGAATGGGAACTGTTGCACAAAAACGGGCATTGCTGCACTCTTGGTTACGACACTCCCTGGGGATATTCTTAGGACAATTCTCATTTTCATTACAAACCATTATGAAGAGTTTATAAGTATATAGTTCCTCAAAGAAGACATTTTTATGATTATGGATTATATCCCTATACTATTTAATTTATGTTAAATGTTTTACAAATTTGGTATTATGTATTTATATTCATAAAGTAATCTAGTGTATGCCATTGTTCAGAAATGGTGGCCAGTAGAAGGAATGAGAACTCACCAATACGCATGATCTGAAGATTAAGAAGGATCATATCTTCCATGGTCTTAAGCCAGAATATAGAAGTGTAATAGTCTCCCATGTATTATCATCGTATGAATAAATATTATCATGTGTTGATAAAATAAGTAAAGAGTTCTCAGAGTCCTATGTATTTTAAGGGAATCCAGAAAAGAAAAGGATGGCAGGGAGAAATACAAATAAAGGGAAGAAGGTAAAGAAGTATTTTCCCATATGTGATAGTTGTGGAATGAATCACCGTGGAAAATTATTGAAGGGAATGGGATTATGTTATATGTGTGGAGAAAAGGACACCACGTTTGTGATTGCGAGGGTAAGAAAAAGGTTTCAAATGTAAAATGCTTCATCTGCAAGGAGTGGGGACACTACGCGAATCAATGTTTAAATCATCACAGTATTCCCCAGATGATTCTATTGGATAATATAATGTTATGATACTACCACAGATGAAGAGGACTGAATAGTGTTCTTATGTTTTTATTAATGAATTATTTCATTCGAGTGTTGTATCAATGATGTACTGGTTATATGAATTATGGAGATAAATAAGGATTGTACTGCAGTACTATTTCATTGAAGATGTGAGATTATATAGTACTTTGAAATGTGACTCAACAGAAAGTTAAACTTTTTTTTGAAAATACATGGTTGAAGGAAAGGTAATCCTTAATATGGTCTTGATACTGTGGTAGACATTTTGGAATAAGAGATGGTTGATTTGGATAAATTATATTGGATATTCTTGACTACCTTGGCACTGATTAATGGTTTTTTTATTTCATCATAGATGGAATATACAACGTTTTTGGATATAAGGAATATATGTATGTATTCTATAAAGAATAAGAGAGCATGAATGCAATCAATAATGTTTTATGGTATTTCAGGGTGTTACCATATTTTAAATGAATACATGATGAAGGAATTCAATGTTATTACGTGGAAAAAAGATCTTCATTATATTTACCTTCCTTATAAATTTTGGATTGTGAGTTTGGACAGAAGTAATTGGGATATGTCTAAAGGTTGCAATGGATAATATTTGAAATTTGATATAATTGTTATGGTTAATGTATTTCTGAAGCTTATATTTGGATTGCCATAAAAGGACAATCGGGAGGTTGGGCGGCAACCCGTCGTGTCGGGCAAGGCTGCGAGACTTGAACCCGCAACCGAAGGGCGACAAGGGTGTATCACCTACCACTGGCCCACGTGATGTACTGGATAGAATAATGTAGACTTTTTTAAAAAAATTCTGGTAGATTAATGATTAATTCGTTTTTTACCCTATACGAATAGGATAAATATAATACTATTTCTAAGTTATATTATCTTTTAGAGGGAAAGATGAGTTTGTGGTAGAAATTAGTTAAAGGATGGGACTCTACTTATCAAGTATATATTTTTCATATTCTCTTATTGTATCAAGAAATTAATTCTTATACTTTAGTGAAGGGATCTTAAAAGAAAAAAAATATGTTATCCTAATACCATATTTATTGTTTAACCGATGGTATTTTAAATCATCATAGATTGATAAATTTATGGCCCTCAATTTTAAACTTGTTTGTGATTGATGACCTCAATCACTAACTATAAATATTTACGTTTTTCCTCTAATTATATGTCTCTAATTTCAACTAGTGTTCTCTTAATCCAGATCATAATTTGGTGGAGACACTTTCATTTCAGTTTTCCTCTTATTAAGACTAAATTTTATTATCCTAATTTCCGATTTGGGTTTTGCCAAAGGTATTTTCTATTTTCAAAATTTTATTTTCAAAAAATAATTTCAAATTGCGAGGAGGAAATTTATTGAATGTGGGAAGAATGTAACAGCCCAAAATTTCATAGTATGTTATTTCTTCAAAGTAATTCAATAACACACACTACACGCAACACCGAGTTCTAGCGCACAATGACTTACCAAACAAGTCGTTCAAAGGTGGTTATGAATATTATTAACCTAATATTGAACTATATATAATCCTTATAATTTTAGAATCCATATAATGTGTTTCTTAGACATTATGTAAGAACAAATACATTTTTTCAGATAAAAGAAGTATTTTTCAAAAAATGGAATTTTACCACCTATTAATAGAGAAGCCTTTTGAAATCCAATATTTGAAACTTTTATATAATCAATTTGACAAAATAAAATTCTTATTTAGAATCTAGGGATAATAATTTAGTTTCTATAAGGCTTCCGTGTTTTTCTGATAACTTTCATATTTGGGTGAATAGTTAAAAATACTATATTTCAACTGAAAAAAAACTTTTTAAATAAAAATAATTTATATTTTTAAATTAAAAATTTTAATGGTTCTGAATTATAAATATATTATATTTTTACCATTTAATCCAATGATGGTCATTGTATGTAATTTCACTTTGAAATTGGACATAAACAAGTGTCAAACTTTTGAAAGTTATTATTTCATAAAATTACGTCTTTTGGTTTTGACAGTGGGAATTAATTTTAAATTAATAAATACAACTTATATGTTTTGAATTTAGTAAAATAGACTTCATTTTTGGATTCCGAATATCGAATTTATCTTAGAGTGAAATTTTTTTACTTTTCTGATAACATTCAATTTTTGATGAATATTTGAAAAACACTGAGTTATAGTTTAAAACTGAATTTTTATTTAAGTAATTATTTATTTTATTTAAATTTAATTAAGGTCAAAATATATAAATAATACCTATATAAGTTCAATGTAATTCATTGGAGTTATTTTAGAATAAGTTTAGTCATATAAAAATTTTATGGAACTTTTCACCGTCTTTTACCCCCCTCTTTGGAGAATTTGGAAATTCACATAAAACATAATTTTACCACTGTTGTGAGTGAAATTTCAAAAATCTAAGAGACATAGTTAATATCAAGGAGTAAAATTTGGTTCAATAAGATAAATATAATTGTTTTGTGAATAGTAACTTTTTACATTTATTTACCACGGTTAAACGTAAATAGGGTAATTAAGGGTAAAAATGATATCAATATTACCCTAAAACATGTACTAATTCTATTGGAAAATTGTATCTCGACCAAAAGCAACCTTAGGAGTAAAATATTATCATTTAGGTCCACTTGGATTAGATTAGGACATTTATTATTATTTAACTCAAAGAAGAGTTAAAAGAGTTCAAATCAATGTTTAATAACTTAAACATTTTTAATATAGGGTTATACATAAGATAAATTCGATTATAAATATTAATTAGAAAGATAATAATATTTCCTACATAATGGTATTTTATTTATAATTTTTATACATTATATAATTTAATTTATTTATGACACAATGGTGATGCAGTAATTACCTAATTAATGAAATATTAAAATAATTGATATTATAAATATCAAAATAAAGGTAATATTAGACTTTTTACGAATGCCACTAATTTTATAGGTTAATATGACATATTAGGGTTGGTTATATAAATGTTTTCGAAGTAATGATGCTTTTATGAAATTATCAAAAACAAAATACCCAATAGTGTTAAAATTATCATAAAAGAGTTTTTAAAACAAATATTATATTATTAATTGATATTCTATTCCTAAAAATCAATGGTTCTACCCAAGGACTTACTTCATGATAGTTTTATCGTTAATGGACCACTTGGGGGGTGCTTGGATGTATATGGTATGATTATTAACTATATAAAATAAAAATACAATGTGACATGGTAAATGTCAAACTAATTAACTAAGAGTTAAAACTAAAAGATAATGTTAATATAGTGACCCAAACCTATCTAAAATATATTGGTTGAAAGGATTTCAACTCATGCACACCGTAGACTTTGAAAAATAAACTTTTGAGCCATTAGAAACAGAATATGAATTTATTATAAATTAATACTTTAAGTTTTTTCTAAAGAGCCCCTCCTCACCCTTATAAAAGGACACCACTTATAACCAATTCTTCATACCTTCAAAGCCTTTGGTTCGGCCAACCTTTATGCAAATACCCTCTCAACTATCATCCCTTAATCCTAGAGGCCTTCCTTTAGTCAGAAAGTTATCCCAAGGATCCCTTTTTATCAAATCAAAAGGAAGAACCCGAAAAAGAGGAGGCTACCCTACCCTCAACCAAGGAAAAGTACAAGGAAAGGGTTTATTTCACAATCTCTTCATTATTCGAGGTATTTTATACATATTTATCTACTGGGACCTCTTTATCATCCACATCCATGTTTCATATAAAAAAAATTTCAAAACATTTTTACTATTTACTAGACAATGGGTTAAATTCATTTGTACCATTATGTGTTTTGAAAGGAATCTTTCTATCATTTTCTAAACAAGGTACTTTTCGACCTTCTCGAAAAATTTAATGTAAGAATGTTTTTTTACTTATACAGTAGGTGATATTATTTTCTATCATTATAAACTCATCGAATCTTCCCTTACAAGCTTATAAAAATATTTTGAATGTAAATGTTTTATTTTATAATTATGTGACTTTTAAATGATTTCAAAATGAATATTTTATGAATTTGTGAAAGGTACTATTTATCAAGATCATAATTTTAAATGTTTTATAGATTTATCCTTCTAAATTTTTTATTAATATCTATGTTTTCAAAATTATTTTAAGGATTTATTTACATGGACATGAATGTTTTGACGTGATATTTCATTTTAAAAGTTTCAAAGTGGTATGGGACACTTTGATTCAAAAATATCATTTAAATTACTTCCTTTATAAATGTGGGACTTTTAATTTATTTAAAAAAAAGATACTTCTCTCAAATAGTTTTTATTTTATCTATGTCAAAATCATTTGATGTATTTTACGCTTATTTGAAGTTGATTTATTATCATACAAAACTTCCATATTGTATTGATGGTTTTGTGATATTTTTTATTGTGGATGTGTTATTTTTATAACCATCATGGTTAATGGAGAGAGTATTGACATTTCGTATTTTAGTTTTAATACAAATTCTTATGTTATGTTTAAACCTGTTCATATGAGGAATGAATTAGACTTAGTATGTGGAGGGTGGGGCCCACTATAGCTCTTTGATGCATCGGTAGAACTCATGAGACAAACTAGTGTTTGGCATGTGGCTTTGACAAAATATTATTTATAGTCTAGGCACGATGCCTTGGCTACGTGGTTATGATAGTCTGGAATTATGAATTCCATCATTCTGAAAGTGGTTATTGATATTTCATGTGATTATTCGACTAGTAGAATATCCATGTGATTAAGTAAATGGAATTATTTCATTTTATCTTTTCCATATTATGCTAAAGTTCAAATTTAAAAGGCTTTTGTTTTAGTTATACATTGCCTTAAGTGTTTATATTTATTAATGAATGTTTTTTCTATATTTTTATCCTTACTGGGCATCTGAGCTCACCCCTTTCAATGTTTTACTTTTTCCAGGATGTGAAGAAGTTCTATGAGAGGATATGAAAACATGATGTTGTTGCTGTTTTTTTCACTATACACTACTAGAAATTTATGTTATATCCACAGTTTCAAACCATGTTTATAAGCCCAAAAACTGTTTCTATAGGTTATATCCATGTTTCAATGGACTGTGGCTGGTATTGGCATGGCTATAGGGCAAGACCTATAGCCACTATTTCAAACTATGGCTAAAGGCCTATAGCCACGGTTCAAACTGTGGCTGAAGTTCTATACCGGGGTTCAAAAGCATGGATAAAGGAAAATAGCCACAGTTTGAAACCGTGGATGAATAGTAATCCATACAGGTCTAATTGCCACGGTTTAGAACCGTGACTATATGGTTTTAGCCACGGTTTAAAACCATGGCAATAGACCTACAGCCACTATTTGAACCCGTGGCTGTAGGCCTTCCCATTTCCTAAAAAAAATTCACATCCCCCCTTGAACACACCCCTGCACCCCCATGCCCCACTTGGATAGCCCCCCTACACCACCTTGAACCCCCCCCCCTTCACCACCATGCACCGCCGGGACAACCCTTCTGCACCCCCATGAACAACCCCCCGCACCCCATGCCCCCTGGACAACCCCCTTTCACCCCCAATGGACCCCCATGCCCCCCTTGGGCATCCCCTTGACCCCCCAGACATACCCATCACACCCCCTTGTACCCTCTGGACAGCCCCCTTGAACACCCCTGCACCCCATGCCCCCTGGACCCCCATGCCCACTTTCACCCCACTGGACAGCCCCAATGCACCCCTAGACATCCCCCTTGCACCCCCATTGGACACCCCTCGTGCACCACCTGGATATCCCCCCTGCACCCCCTTGAGCATCCCCCCTACACCCCCATGCCCCACCTGGACAGCCCCCATGCACCCCCCTGGACAACCCCCATGCACCCCCACTAGACCCCCATGTCCCCCCTTGACAGCCCCTTGAACCCCCCCAGACAGTTCTCTTTCACCCCCTTGGAAAGCCCCTTGAACAACCCCTGCACCCCATGCCCCCCTTCACCCTACTGGACTACCCCCATGCCGCCCTGGACAGCCCCTTGAACCCCCACTGGACACCCCCTCCCCCCTAGACAAACCCCTGGACACCCCTCCCTCCCCCTAGACACCCCCCATGGACCCCCCCCCCCCCCCCAGACAGACCCTGGATAAGCAGACCCCCCTGCACCCCCAAGGTTCATCAATGATTTCTGGAAATATAGAAACAGATGACTTGGTTGATGTAATAAGGGGATTTCTCCAGACTGTTCAACAACTGTTTACAACTTGGGTGTGAAAAAACTACCCAGTCAGCCATCTCTTTTGGACCGTGAATGGAGCTGTTGAATTGGTATTGGACAACCAAGGGGTGTATTGAAGAGTCTCTGCGAAGGGTCAGAGAACTGAGATCAGTCCTTGCTATTGAAAAATAACTCAACAGAATCCTATGGTATTTCATAAGGGCTAGATTATAGTTTCACACATACACATGTTCTGATCATGTATGATAACACTAGTGTCATTAGTGTATATCTATGTATTTGACACTTCACTCAATGGATGGACATTGATGAAAGTCATCATTCCCCCCAATGGAGACCCGCCTCCCCATGCACCCCCCCTCCTAGACACCCCACCTGCACCCTCCCCCCTACCAGCACCCTCCCCCACACCTACACCCACCCCCTCCCCCAGGCCCCCTCCTGGACACCCTCCCTTGCACCGCACCTGCACCCTCCCCCTGCACCCCCACCTGCAGACCCCCCTAGACACCCACATGCACCCTCCCCATGCACTCACCAGCCCCCCCCCCCCCCCCCCCAACAGTATCCCCCCTGCCACCCCCCCCCCCGTACCCCTCCAGGAAACCCCCTTGCACCGCACCTGCACCCTCTCCCTACCCTGCAGATCACCCCTGCACCCACCCCCCACCTGGACACCCCCACTTGCACTGCACCTGCACCATCCCCCTGCCCTGCAGCCCCCCTGATAACCCTCCAAGACAGCCCACCTGCACCCCCCCCACCAGTATCCCCCCTACTAGATAATTGTTTTCCATCCTCCTCATTGAAGGAAGGATCTAGATTATGTGGTCATATATATATTCATTCGTGTTTCCCCATTAATTAATGTAATAAAAGTATCTCTAACTCAGGTGGTAACTCTCTTGGTTCATAAAATATGTAATGAAATACAAAAATAATGTATTCCATTTTCTACTAGTTTTCATCCCACATATGGCTTTTCTTGATAACAAAACATTTAAATTTAGTTTTCCAAAACCAAAACTGTAAAAGACGAATCCATGGGAAGAATGTTTGTTTTAGTTCCAGTGGTATTCGTATCTACTTGTCTCCCCATGTATGCTGGAAGAGAGGGTTGTATCATTACTATTTTTCTCCAGGCTACAGAATCCAAGAGTTGGCAAAGTGCAATTAATCTGGAGTGATGGAGAGACGGAAATAATATCTTGGGTGAAGGTGTACACATACCTGAAGAGTTTTGGGTTCTAAATATCACATATGGGAAATATATTTGAAACTCTATCTGTCTCCTGCAACACTAACAGTAAGTTAGAGAATGTGTTAATTGTTGCACAAATAGGGTGAAAACTGGAAATCATTTGCATTTAAAGAGTGAAAATGAATAGCATATGAGGTGGATGATAGTGGAAGTTATAAGAGAGAGATTCTCAGATGTTTCTTGTGTTGTTCCTACTGAATACAAGTTTTTGGGCCCTAACCAGTTTGTTGACCTGATTTTTGTTTAACAAATCAAAGAAATAAAGAAATTTGTAACTGTGTTGTGGAGCGGAACAAGTGGCTGTTGAAAATCAATATTGTTGGCATTACTGGTCAACAGGCTGGGCACCACAACATGATGTTCCACAGTTTCTTTTCGGCACATGATGAGTGTGTTAGCGGAAGAAAAACAAATTCCTCTACTAAGGTCTTTAACATAACATACTAGGAAATTCTTGGACCGCGGGGTTGTTGCAAAGGAAAAAATCTAGAAAGAGAGTTGTGGAGGAAAAGTTACAAAATGATCCCACAAAGGGGATGTTCGACACCAAGAACCTAGAGTCACAACAACAATAGGGTGCTGGAGAACTGGGCAGCGCAGACAAGAACGCTAAGGGAAACTGCTTAAATAATCGTAGCTTGATTCTGGAAGAACAAATCATGATTTGTGCTGGGAGAAAAGAACATGGAGAAAGTAATGGTGGTTTTAAAGATAAAATTTGCAGTGTTTTTGTCTTCACATTGGATCCTAGAAAAGTGACAGTGAGGTATAAGTTTGCTCGAGATTTGCAAGAGCGACGAAAAAAGTCTATATAAATGATGGAAGAGTTTCCTACGGATTCTATGACATGGGAGGAAAAAATCTATAAGGGCAGTGTATAAATTGGGTTACTAAGGATGAGTGGTTTACCTGTAGGGTTTGTGTTTAATACGTGCATCAACTATGATGCCTTAACGTTATTGGCAGCACATTTTTTTCCAACCAGCTCAAAGATGAGGAACTCATCGCGGTCTAGGCGCATCACTTTTCATTCATGTTGCTGGTAGTGTTTGATTTTAGGAACAATGTAGTTCAGTTTGATGGGATTCCCTACCAACATGGCCAGCCCTCTGCCTTGGTTGTCGGTTCTAAAAATCAAAATGTAGGTGTGTCAACGTTCACACCACATTTTCCTAGAGGAACACCAGAAATCACGTCTGCAAACTGCCCTGCTCGAGCTCATGGTGATGGGGTTAACAATTTCATTAGCAATGCTAAAGCTCTCTATCTACATCTGGTCAATTTTCCTTACAACTTAGAAGCTTATGAAGGGTTGGTGACGTGTTCTGTGAAATTCTTCACAAACAATGAAACACAGTAAAGGAAAATCAGTTGTGATGAAGCTTTTCTAGAGCTATCTAGTTCAGAATGTCCAAACACTTTTCGTCAGGACTCTATTTCAAAATTTTCTCATCTATAGCAATTTTCATTCAGCACCAATTTTTTAACTAAGGAACAAAGCTGAACCAGATCTGGTAAAGGATCATAGTGAACCTAGAGAAAAATCACAAGACTCCTTGTTTGGTACAACTGAATGTTCACATCGTACGCTTAGAGGATGTCCAAGGGATACTGATGGGAGTTAGGGGAATGGTTCAGAACCAACTAGTAATTTCTTCCCGTCAGGATAAGAAGATCGATGGATTTGTAGCACATGCACTCTGGATAGGATTCAAGTAGTAGAATGACAGAAACAGTTATGGATTCAATTTAGATAGAGATGGCGAGGTTGTTGCTGAAGTTGATGCAAGTGTCCAACCATCTTTAGGGGGCTACAATTCCAGTGTTCAGGATGTCATGTCATGATTTTTGGAGTTCCACCTAAACAAGGTGTTTTTTAAGGAGTGGGAATGTTAGGAATGCAGGGGCTGGATAGAGCTGTCCGTAGGAGAGTGTGGGTACTACAAAAGATAGATTTGTATTTTGGTTTAGTTAGTTTTGGCAGGGGAAACTTTTTAATTTCTTATAGTTAGTGGTTGGAGGTCGTTGAATAGCGGGTAGGAAAATAAATAAGGGTTCAGCAGGTTAGGGAGGGGTAGGAATTCATTTTTTGAATTTCTGCAAGGTTGTTGGGGGCTTGGACGTTGGAACATTCTGGCTAGCTCTCGGAGAATTGGTCTTCTCCTGCGGTTCCTATCTCTTCTTCTTCTTCTTCCTGTTATCCTTTTTCCCTCCTCCATACTAAAATTCCTACTTTATATTGGTTTTATACAGTTATATAATATATATACTATTGATTTTTTATTCTCTCTCTCACTTAATATTTACATAACATGCATTTCAGATCCTCCCTCAGCTACTAAATGCATTCCTCTTGTTGTGTGGTTCAGGGTGTTCAATTATTCTTTTGGTAAACTATCGCGCCTTGTTCAGTGGCTCTTGAGTCACCACAGTGATCCCATTCTATTTTCTAAGTCCCCTTGCCCTACAGACCCCCCGGCACCCCAGATAGCCCTTGGACACCCCACCTTCACCCTTACCTGCAGACCCCCCAGACAGCCCTTATACACCCCCCTAGATAGCCCCTCCTAGACACCCCACCTGCACCCTCCCCCTACCCGGCAGACCCCCCCCGGACAGCCCTTGGACACCCCACCTGGACATCCCCTCCTAGAAAATTCTATAGCCATCAGTACCTTCACTTCATTATGAAATAATGATAAATGAACAATTCCTTGAAACTTTTCCAAAAATATTCTTTGTCTGGATTAGTCTAAATAATAGACTTCCACCACTTATACCTCGGACCCTCTAGTAGGATGGTTACAAAAATAACCTTAATAGACTAATAAAACTAAATCTAGGTAAAAATATCCTCAACCTTCAGTACCAAAACCAATTCATCCTAAGAATCATATTACCCAAGAATTATTGTGGGGCTACCATCTTAATTCTGGGGTTCCTCGGTGTGCCTTCAAAAGAGATTTATTTAAGGATTTTGATTCGGTCAGTTGGGACTTCTTATGTGATGCTTTGAATCCGATTAGCTTTCCGGCTAGGTTCTCGTCTTGGGTTAAAAGATGCGTCTCTACCCCAATGTTCTTGGTGAACATTAATGGTAGTTAATATGGCTACTTTTCGAGTAAAAGAGGGATCAGGAAAGGGGATGTGCTTTCACCATTCCTTTTTGTGATTTGAAAGGATTTTTTCTCGCGCATCCTGGAATGCAGGAGGCTGGGGGCTGGTGCGGTGGCTGGTGCGGGCTGGAGTGGTTGTTGCGGGCGGGAAGGCATGCGGCAGGGGGCTGGTGCGGGCTGGAATAGTTGGCAGGGGGCTGGTGTGGGCTGGATTGCAGGTGGATGGGGGCTGTTGGGCATGTGGTTGGGGCTGGTGCGGGCTGAGATATAGGAGGTAGAGGGCTAGTGAGTGATGAAACTGGAGGTTGGGCTGTTTTACAAGTGGAAGCTAGCTGGAATAGGTGTTTTGTAGGAGGCTAGGGGTTGTGGCTGGTCTGGTGGCTAGTGTTGGATGGATTGTAGGTGGCTGGGGGTTGGTACGGGATCAAATGCTGGTGGAAGGGGGATGGAATGTTCGTTGAAGGGGGCTGGTTTCAGGTGCTGGGGGGATGGTTCAGGCTAACTCGAAGGTGGAAGGGGGGGCTGTTGCGGGCTGGAATGCTGGTAGCATCGAGCTAAAATGAAGGTGGAAGGGGGCTGGTGTAGGGAGGATGTGGCTGGTGGAGAGCCAAATAAAATCATTACCGCGGCGTGACCGCGACGTGATCGCGGCGTGTTGGCCCGGTCCAACGACATCAGCGGGGAAGAATCTTCCAGGCAGGAGCGAATGGGGCGGGAGGAGGCTGAAATGCTGGTGGAAGGGGGCTGGTTGCAGTTGATGGGGGGATGGTGCATGCTGGTTTGAAGGTGGATGGGGGGGGGGGGCTATTGTGGGATGGAATGTTAGTGGCAGTGGGCTTAAATGAAGGTGGAATGTGGATCGTGTGGGCTAGATGTGGTTGGAGAAGGGCCAAATCACGGCATTACCGAGGCATAACCGCGGTGTGAACGCAGAGTGATTGCAGCATGGCCACGGCGTGACAGTGGCGTGATTGCGGTGTGACCGCGGCGTGACCACGGTGTGACCACGGTGTCACCGCATCGTGACCGCGGCATGTTGGCCCGGTCCAGCGACATCTGTGGGGCATCATCTTCCTGCCAGAAGCAAAGGGAGAAGGATGAGGATGGAATGCTGGTGGAAGGGGGATAGTTATAGGTGATGGGAGGATGGTGCGGACTGATTCGATGGTAGCAAGGGGGCTGTTGCGGGCTGGAATGCTGGTGGCAGCGAGCTGAAATGATAGTGGATGGGGGAAGGTATGGGTTGGATGTGGTGGGAGCAGGGCCAAATAAAGGCATTTCTGCGGCGTGACTGCGGCGTGAACGTGGCATGTTGGCCCAGTCTAGCGACATCCGTGGGGCAGCATCTTTCGGCTAGGAGCGAAGGGAGCAGGAGGAGGCGAGAATGCTCGTGGAAGGGGGATGGTTGCAGGTGATGGGGGGATGGTGCGGGTTGATTCGAAGGTGGTGGGGGGGGGGCTATTGCGGGCTGCAATGCTGCTGGTAGTGGGCTGAGATGAAGATGGATGGGGGCTGGTGTGGGCTTGATGTGGCTGGAGCAAGGCCAAATCATGGCATTACCACGGCGTGACCGTGGCGTGTTGGCCCTGTCCAGCGACATCCGTGGGGTAGCATCTTCTGGCCAGGAGCGAAGGGAGCGGGAGGAGGCTAGAATGCTGGTGGATGGGGGTTGGTTGCAGGTGTTGGGGGGATGGTGAGGGCTGATTATAAGGTGGATGGGGGGCTGTTGCGGGCTGGAATATTGGTGGTTGCGAGTTGAAATGAAGGTGGAAGTGGGATTGTGTGGGCTGGATGTGGGTGGAGCAGGGCCAAATCACGGCATGACTGCGGCGTGACCTCGACGTGTTGGGCCGGTGCAGCGACATCCGTGGAGCGGCATCTTCTAGCAAGGAGCAAAGGGAACAGGAGGAGGCGGGGAAACATTCCGACCATCACCCCACTGGAATATGATAGAACAGATCAACTATATAATATGCTATAACAAGGGATCACCAGAGAAGGTTGTAGCGAGCGGCGCAATGACGCAACGTCTAATGGGAAACAAAATGGTGGAAAAGAATCATACCCCCTACACATACCATATACAAATTAATTCATGTTGCCTAAACATGGAAATTTTATTTATAATATTCAAAGCGTGAAAAGGAAAGTTTCATGGTCAAGGCATATGCATACTCAGGCAATGTCATTTGAGTTAAACGAGTACGATAAGACAATTTATTTTATTCAAAGAAAACAAAAACTAACTAGCCACAAAACAAACACCAACAAGAGGCATATGAAAGACTCAAACCAATTCTAAACATGATACAAATAACTATCACTACTAATTGGTTTAGAAGACAGTGCACCTCCATTGGAGGGGTTTTATTATAAAATCATGGCACTGCATTATCACAGAATTTATTTAATTATATTTAACATTTATTCTAAAACACATTCATCACAAATCAAATGCAATTATTTAAACAACTAGATCCACAAAACTATCCCTATGTGTTTTTTTAGACAGTGCACCTCTGTTGGAGGGGTTTTATTATAAAAACATGACTTTATCAAATGAAACAATTATATTAAAGAACACTTATTAAATATATGCAATTTAATATAATTATGTAGAATTAAGAAATAAGTTAAATTCAATTTAAATAAATCTTGAATTAAAGAGGCTAGAAGAGGGATCCTACCTCAAAGTGGAACCAAACCGTCCACTTCAGATTTTGGAGCTTTCTAACGAAATGTTGTTGCTCCCCCACTAGGGATACTCACTTTCACACATTAAATGTATTTTATAGAAACCATAAAATTAAATGGGAAATGTCTAACATACAATTTATAGAGGAGGTGGAAGACATAAAAAACATTGAAAAAAAAGTAGAAACACGAACCTGGATGTTTTTTCTGCTTCCAACAACACTATGATTCGATCTTAAACAGGTTCGTGATGTGCTGTCCATCTTTTTTCATGCCCAGAAAACACAAGAAATATGTTATTAAATAGTAAAATAACTAAAGGAAATAAAATAAAAGAAAAGGGAAAAGGATTTTTAAGTTTCAAACCCCGAACAGGGGTTGTTGTTAACCTGTCCACAGCTGGAGAGTTCCCGTTGGTCAACCCCAGTCCATTTGTGGGTGTGGTCATCAGAGTAGGGACCACCTCATCTTGTTTATATTGAGTGTTGATTGTAGTTCCCCTTGAACTTCAACTTGAGTGAAGTCAATAAGATGTCGATCAGGACCTCTCATAGCTCTTCCTGGTATGCACCCCCTTAGCATCAACCGAAATACTTGAGTAACAGTTCTTATACAATAATCAACATGAACCCAACTGATTAATGAGATATAACATAGAAGCAGAGTCATATATATAAGAGTTCATAAAGAAAAAATTTTAAAGACATGAATAATTTCTCTAATACCAGCCAAGTTTGCATAATGAATGAACTGTTTAATCGCGAACCACAAACAAATAGTAAAAATGAAATATGGAATATCAATGTTTTTAATCTAGATAATGGTATTTACATATTTATCAGGAATTTCAATATGGACATCGACAAGAATAAATAATGAGAAAATACACCTATCAATATTACAGATGTAGTATGGTAATGAGAAATAAATGAACAAGCCAAAATGTAACATTTGAGCAGTATGGTGAATTAACACTACATTGCCTTAAGAGTACATTGTCAAATAGATTAGCCTTATGGATGGTAAAATTGATGTCGTTGAACTATCACCTGCTCTGCCGACCTCCCCCTGCCCCCTACCCCCTACCATGCCACCCTCCATCATGCCCCCCAACACCCCTCCACCCTCTCCACTGCCTCCTAACCCATGTCCCCTACCCCCCTGCCCCCTGCCCCTACCCCTACCCCCTGCCCCCTGCCCCTTGCGCCCATGCACCCTTCCACCCTCCCCCAACCCCCATCCCCCTTCCCCCCTTCACCCTGCCCCTCTGCCTCTTGCCCCTGCCCCCCTACACCCTTCCCCCCCGCCCCCTCCATCCCTCTACCCTGCCCCCTTCCCCCCCTCCACCCCAGCCCCCTAGCTTGTACATCCCCCCTGAACCCCCTTTGCACCCCATTCCCCCCCTCCACGCTACCCCCTGCCCCTGCCCCCCTCCACCCTGCCCCCTTCCCCCTACCCCCCTGCCCCCTTCCCCCCTCCACCCAACCCCCTAGCCTACACAACCCCTCCTGCACCCCCTTCCCCCTCCATCCATTCCCAGTTTCTAAATAATGTTTTTGTATTATGTACAACTGTTTTATGAACCTAATTTTCCTATGATACTAAACATTTTGATCCTTGAATGTATTATTATGTTATTTATCTTAAAAATTCTGTAATACACATGTAAAAATAGGTTGGTTTTCTATATAATGACATCCCAATGTCCTTTTACAAGGTTTTACATGAATATGATAACAAATACCACTATATTCACAATATATTATTGAGTACATATAATTGTATATATTAAAATTCCAACACCTGAGGAATATGGAACGTTCTCCATCTATTGGCACTCTTATTTCCATTGTGTGTTCTTATGCCTTGGTCCAGATGAAGTGGCCTGCAAGATGGGTAGTCATTTTTTTCGCATCTATTTATACCCAACATTTTGATGATCTTATTGATATGCTCCTTCTGGGTTATTACTAAATCTATATTCTTATTATCTATTTCAATACTTATCCACAACATTTTCTCGAATTTCTTGGGATCTTTCATCTCAAAACCTCCAAAAAATTATCCATAGATTTCTAAATCATTCAATCATCTAGTCTAAGTAGAAACATGTAATTGAAATATGATATGAAATTTATGAAGGAACCATTATCCCATTTATTTTAGTAGAAGTAATTATCTCTATTGAAACTATCAAAGCCTTCATTAGTGATAAATGATTCAAATTTCTATTTCATCTATCACTGTACTTTCTTTATTCTATACATGATTTTATAAAATATACAAACTAAGTCATGGATCCCAATTTCTGGTACTCATATTGGTTGTTTCATGTTGATTTATTCCTTTAACTCACCATGAAGCAAATTTGTCTTGATGTCCACCAAATCTAGAAGCATATTTTCCAATTCCACCATAAAATGAAATGATTAGACGATATAATTCTTATATTTAGTGAGAATATTTCCAAAAAATAAACCTTTTCATTCTAATAATAACACATTATTACCATCCCTAATTTTAATCATTATAAACATCATTCTGTTAATTAATTTATTAAACCCACTTATTTTCATGTTCCTTTTTACCCACTTAATGTTCAACCATATCAGATTTTTTTAACTTCAAAGAAGACATATTTTTAGTCATGGAATATTACACTAAATTTAATAAAAAAATCATTGTTTAATTTGGATTTTCATGTTTCTATTCAGTCAATACAAGTATATAATTCATTTAAACACCATACCCTTTGAACCGGTCTCCTAATTTTGGTTGATCTCATCAACTGAATCATATTTTCTAAACTAATCAACTAGTTTCTTTCTACATGTACATGGATTTATATTATTTTAATGTTGAACATGTACTTTCACTGTTCCCATCCATGATTTAGCTGCACATAAACTCTTTTGATGATCAAATGATGGTTTTAATTTTTATAATTCAAGTTCCTTCACCACAATAATCTGTGTTATTTGGAATTTATTAACATCTAGTTTCCTTACTATGATCAACATGGGATTTAGCTATGGGTTATTCAATAATATCATTCCCAATAAAGTTCTAACCATTCACAAAAATATTTCATTAAAGAAAATATCTCTCTTTTTGAGGATTTTTTTTATTCATCATCCCACAAATGATATCCAAAATCATTATAATCATATACAAGGAAGGAACACATTTTATATTTTGATTCAAGTTTCTCTCATTCATGAGAAAAAAATTTAGAAATTGAGTCCACCATAACCACCTCCATTGTCTATTAGGAAACAATTCAGCTTTTGATTGTACTCACATTATGGAAAAGCATTCCATGAAGTAAATAGAAATAAATCAAATTTTTTGTTCTAAAAAAATACTTACCTTTCTAGTAGCATAATTAATGAAATTAATTAATTAAATTCAAACACCATATTATTTTTATAGGGGTAGGTCCCCAAACATCTTCATAGATAAACTCCAACTTTTGGTTTCTATGATTCTGAAAATCTAAGTTGAAAAAAACTTTTCTCTTCTTTCCTAACACAGAACACTTCACACATTCCAATTTATTTATGCTCATGATTTGTTATTATGTTATCATGTAGAACCTTTAAATTATTTTCACTAATGTGCTTAAACCAATAGTAAAAAAATTAGATCATAAAAGTAATACTTATAAAAATTTCCCTCTATTTAAATTTCTAGTGAAGTAGGAGAGTTCCATCATTTACTCCTTGCTGCAACTATCATTGATCAATCTGTAAATTTCCTTACCCTATTTTTAAAACTAGTCCTAATTGATACATAATTATTTTTCCAAAATAAAATTAGATTTATTCACAAATCATGGATGTTTGAAACTTCCATTAACTTTAATAATCATCCATTATTTATTTATATGCTCAATTATCCTTTTCCAATAAATTCTAGGGATTCACCATTCACCAGATGGGCTCTTCAAAACATACATGATACATAATTAACCATGTATATTTGATCACCAATGGATTAATAAGAATACTTGGAATTAGTCACCCAAGATTATACTAGTGTATTCACACTCAGTAAATAGAAATTGGTAACTTCCATTATTTAAATAGAATCTAAACTATTTTACATTGACTCATTTGTGGTGTTATCCTTATGATTTATGCATTACATCTTGACATGTACATTCCTTATATATTTAAAAAATATGGTACAATGACCAACCAACATAATTTGACTCCACACATGAGGTTTTTATTTCATTGGTTTCTTTTGATAGACTTTCTTCAGATGGGGTTACCTTCCCCTTCCATTATTATTAAGGGAACTATCAATTGGATATTGAACTTCCCTTTTCTTAATTAATTCATTAAGTATCAAATTCATAATATCATTTAACAACAAATATATTTTTCCACAAGAATTACTAATAGTCATATGTATATAATCCATGATCTTTAGAAGTGAAGATATAAAAAACCCATATATACCATCGGATGTCAAAGTATTCATTTTTACTTGTTCATTTGATGGAAAGGAGTAGGAGGGTGACTGCAAATCACCATGAATGATAATTGTGAGTTCAAGTAACTGTAGTAGGCATGTAAAAAAACATTTAATGAATGGGATAATAAAGGATTAAAAATTAACACTTATGATACCTAATTAGTGTGTTTTTTTGATAATGGAAACCATACCTATTGGCTAGTTGAAGACATTGGATCTTGAGCACCAGCAACATGGACATGGATAAGGGAAACATAAAAAGGTATTCAATCTTGTTTCATGGCCTCCAAGTAATACTCATGTGTGTTCTACAAGAAAACTTTAAAGCCTGTGAATGTTTTTATTGGTCACATGTATGTTCATAGAAATGATAGATGAAGGTAGTTGTCATCATCTTGTGTTTTTTTTCTCTTTTAACATGAGATTAGACTTAACCAAAATCCCACCATCCCTACCACTTGGATAATTTCACTCCTTACATTAGGTAATGCTTTTTTCATCTACTAATATCACTATGTTTATGGTAATGGGGTTAAAACCCAATATACTTTTCACATAGGGCATGGGAATAGAAACAATACGTTGCATTTTAGTACTATGTAGTAAGCCCAATCCACTATTATTATTGTATTGTGATGTAATCCAAATCCACTATTATAGGAAAAAATTCGCTATGAGTAATCAATTTGGAACAACCTATGTGTAGATACAATATTGGAATAGTAATAATCTTTTTAATACAGTTAGTTTGAACCAACATTCAATAAGTCACAAACTGAAAAAAGAGATAGAAATGGAAAATAAGTTATTATCTATGTGTAGAGGCATACCTCTCTTGAAATTAAGATAAATCATAGAGAATATAGTAGTCCCAAAAATTGTCCCTTGCTGAAATCCCAGGGAGGAGAAATAGAAAGAGTTGAATTTCAGGAAACCATATATTGCTGTGTAGAGATAAACAAATAAATTGTTAACAAATATAAAAAGATTCTAATTCATCAAGAATAATACCTTTCATGTTTCCATCACTAGGAATAAAAACCCTTTCCCATAGTGCAATCATTGCTTCAAGCTGGCCTGACACCAAGATGTAGTATCCATCAAAGTAGTTTTATGACACAAAGGCTTGAGGAATCCCTTTCACCAGAGAAAACTATAGGAAAGGAAGAAATGATCATCTAGTAAATTAATACATTGACATATACAGATTCCTTAAAAGAAACTCACATAGATCCCTGTGCAGATGATAATTCCTCAAGAATAATAACATTCAAGATTCTATCACCTAGAATAAAAACCCTTTCGCTCGACACAACCATAGCTCCATGTTGGCCCTACAACTAGTGGTAGTATCCATCAAAGCAGTTCGATGATACAAAGGCATGGGGAATCCCTTCCACCTGAGAAAACCTTGGGAAAGTCAAAATTTTCATACCTTAATAGAATAAAATATGGACCTATTTGAAAAAATAATATGAACAAATTTGAAAAAAATATGAACCTGTGAGATTATGGAATAAAAGAAGAACTTTTTTGAAAAGATGTCACAAATTGGGCCTTCCTAACTGAGCTCCATGGAGAGGTTATTTGTCTGTGTTGTGTTGTAATGTTATCTCCTTGTGTAATTGAAACAAAAAAACATAAAACATAAAGATATAAGGCAGAATATAAAGAATATAACGATATGATACAATGCTCACACCTTTTATCTGTACAATATCATACACATTTCAAATTGTGTTTTGGTTGTGTTTTAATAGCACAATTGAAGCACATAATAGCCTAATTTGGAATTTCTAGAGCTTGTAAAAGGTTTAAAAATTGCCTCAGTTAGGTAAAAGATCATTAACTAGCAGTAACACAACGTAACGACACCATACCTTATAGGAATTTCTAAGGATTAGGTAGGCATCAAGAAATGTAGGTTTCAGCTTTACAACTTCCTGGATGAATGAAATTGGTAGGAAGAGAACAAAAAAAGGGAAAGGTAACCAAAGTCCTCTATTTTTCCTCACTCATTCTGAATAACATCCCCACCTTCCAGATGTAATCGGGTTGAGGTGGGTATAAATTATCATAACTTAAGTCCCTCAAAATCCTCATCCATAGGATCTATTTTGGTGGAACATGATTCTTCATCTTGAAACTTCCAGAAAATTCGATCTTTATATTATCAACTATATCTTTTATTAAACTATAAATAATAATATCATCAACATGGATATAATGGATGATGAAGATCTAATCTTAGAAAAAATTCAGGCAATATTAATGATTTGTATTGTTTCAGATGAAATTTTATTTCATCGTGAAACTAGATTCCATGTCTTTTAATCTCTATGAGGAGTGATTCTAAATATCTCTTAGCTTCACAACTATCTATCCATTCCATCAAAGGATCCCACCACCTAAAATCATTCACCTAGTATATTGTTCAGATTATAAAAATATCATGAGAAAAACATTATGTTTGATTCATTAATAAGCTAGTATATTATATTTTCTAAAATATTCCAAGAGTAAAAACTTACAAACTCTTCAATCAGGGAAAATATATGAATGTCCTTTTAATTTCCCACACTAATTCCATTATTATAAGTTGTGGGTAATATTTGATTTTCATTTTCTGACATTACCATCCAGTTATAGTAACTTATATTCTTCTATAATTTTTAGCTACTACTCCATTATTGCAATCCATGTTCCAAAAATTACTCTTCTGGAATTTATCCTTCTATTTGACTATGTTTTGGAACCTAAAAATTGTTTTAACACAAATAGATGAAACCTAACAATCATAAAAATTTGGAATCTTTTTTTGGGATTCACTATTGAAACCCCCATCAACTTCTATAAACCTATTTCTATTCCTCAAACATCCTTAACATATGTATGGTTCCCCCATGATGATTTTCTTTATCCTAGGTCAACTGAGGTGAATATCCCCTCAAAACATTCTTGACAATGACCTTTTTTAGTATATCTACCATGTTTTGAGTCCCTTTTATCATTCCGTATATCTAGTACTCTATCCCCCAAAAACATATAGATAAAGTGATAATTCCTCAAAATATTCTTCATACTAGATTAAAACATCATATTTTTTACTAATTAAATCCCAATATCTGATTCAAAAAACATCATCTCATCATATTTCCTCCTTCTGAGATCTTTCAATGTCCCCTTCAAACCAAAAAACTCCTTTCCAACTTCTTTTAAAGAAATATAATCTAATTTTATTATTCAGAGTGAAAATATCAATTAAATATTTGACATTTGACACTAAGCCTTTCCTCTGAAATTGAACACATATATAGTAGTTGTCTTTCAAGTGTAAGAATATCTCTCAAAGTATGTCTTAGAAAACCCAGGAAATGACTCATCTATTTTGAAGGAAATTTCCAAGCATCTAGAACCCTTTAATTTCTATAAACTACACTTCACATCAACCCAATATTATTTATGGGATTCTATGTGTTCCTTCTCCTTTCTCAATTTGAAATGTTCAACTAGGGGTGTGGTCATTGGTTTCACCTCACCTGTGATGAAGTGATCCACCAATTTCTAGATGTAATCCAAATAATTTAGGTACAATATACCGAAACATAAGTCTCTCAAAATCTTCATCCTAAAGATCCATTTATTCAAACTAGTGTTTATCATCTCAAAATGTCTGGTCAATTCAATCTTCATCACATTGACCCTTTCCTTTACTTGATTGGAAATAAGCATATTATGAGCATAGTTATGTGGGATGATGTATCTCCTATCATCAAACACCCAGAAATAACATTAAATATTGTTATTGCTCTAGATGAACTTCAACTTCACCATGAAGTTATTAAACTTCTAATTCTATTGCCTTCATGCCATGTACAAAGGTATGAAATTAACTTGTGTTACTTTTATCTATTGCATGATAGAGAACCCACTAAAAATGAACATTGAAAATAGTATTGGAAGAAAATGATTGAAACAGAAGAATTAAAATGAGAAATAAAAATTTAACCCAATTGTCTCAAACTCAATAAAATTCAACACAGTATAATGGGGTATGTGTAGCAACATCCATATCCTACTTGTTACCTGAAAAAATTGAGCCTATTTCTAGTAATATTATGATTAGCCATTTTGAAGAAGAGTTGTAGAAGCTAAGGTTACACAATTCAAAATTAATCAGAGTTAATATACCAATAGAGTGAAACTCCTAGTAACATGATAATTTATCTCCTCCAATGAATCCACATCAATAATAATGAACAACTCAAGCAATAAAGAAAGTAATAGATGACGATTCCTACCTCAAATATCCACATAGGAGGTGCAATAGAGGAGGAGATGGGAAAGTAGCCTCAGAGCAGCATCGGCAGGGAGGTGAGGTGACCAAAGGGAGGTGGGTAGGTTGTGTTGGCAGGGAGGTGGGCTGACAGTGCCGGAGCCACGTCGGCTGGGAGGTGTTGGAGCAGCGTCGGAGCCGGCGGGGAGGTTTGCTGGATGCGTCGGAGCTGAAGGGGGAGGAGGAATCGCGAGAGGAGGAAGAATAACGAGGGGAGGATGGGAGGAGAAATGGCAAGGGTGGACAAATCCAGAGGGGAGGAGGGGAGGAGAAAGGACGAGGACGAATCGCGATGCGGGTGGAAGGGCGAGGATGGGGAGGAGATTCTCGGGGCATCCCGATCAAAATAATTTTCACATAAGCTATTTCCATGACCAGATATTTGGTTGTGGCTATGTCATAGCTATTGCCATGGTTCATTTAATGTGTGTCTATAGATCTATGGCTATAGATAATTTTTAGTAGTGTTATTATGTAATGAAAGACTTATGAATATATCTAGTGTTTCCAAGGCTACTAAACTAATCTTTCATTCGAGACTTGATCCTTTTTTAACATGCCAATACTATGTAATAATGCAACGACTCTTGGTAACCGGGGTTGGGGCATTACACCACAGCCACCAGCGAATCCTCAGCCACCTGTGGGTCCGTCTCTCTGTGGAACCTAGGTGGCCTCTCGCTCTGGAACTCATACAATGTGCTCAAGCCACGTGCATCATCTGCTGTTGGGGATGGTGGCATCGATGGCCCAACGGGAAGTAGTACCGCTGGTGCCTCCACAAGTGCCTCAACTCGGAGAGGGCCCTGTACTGAGGCCTCATCACTGGGTAGGATGTCATTACGTAGAACTCTCGGGGCTCTAGCTATTCATCTGTGGTGAGGCATCCTGAAAGAAATAGATGCGCCATGGTCAAAATACTATACCTCGCGAGATGAATTGGGTTGAGATGGCTTAAATGTTTTTTTGAAAACACGCACGCAATAAGTGTTCTCGTTCATTAAGTCAGAAATCAGAAGTTAGGGTCTTTGTGTTTGGATACTTTAGCCACCTGCACCAAAAATGGACTCCCGGAATTGAATACCACACTTAGTAGCCTTAACATTGTTGCTTCACAGAAAAGAAATATCATATTCCAATGTTCTGTGGTAGAACCGATATCCTCTAATACCAAATTTTCAGGACCCGTCCCTCGGGGCCCGTATCGTGACTACCCCAAGCCTGTCTTCTATAGGCAAGGGGAGCGTGACTAGCACCAAAGGTTCATTTCCCCAAAACTGGGCAGGCGTTGTCTTTATAAATCGTAAACACTCACAACTAGAGTACAAGAGGAAGCAAACACATAGTAAAAGATGTATAAAAAGTGTACTGAATGTAAATGGGGCCAGAATACAAGCCCAAATGTAATGTACAAATAGAACTGAAAGAAAGTCCAAGTAATAAATGGACAAAAAAATGAAAGGTGAAAATAGCTCTTGGATCATCCTCTGGGGTTCCTACATGATGGGTAGGTACAGATGGCCTCCTTAGCACTCCACGTTTGTCATAATCCACCATGTACTGATATGTCGTATGGTCCCCCACCGGGTACCGTCCTATCCTAGCGCTCATGGCCTCCGTCAATGATATCTGTTGTCTGCATCCAACACAACTAGGTGCGGGCATAGCCCGTGCAGGGGTGATTATAACGATACTCAGTAGAGAACCAGAGACCCTCAAGGTCTCACAAAATACACCAACGATTAACCACAAAGTATGATTTCATTTGATAACTATTACATAGGTATATGCCCATACATATAACTAAGTTATCAAGTAACCCATCTTAATCATGAGGAAAACACAAAGGTCATTGACTCAGCTAAAAACATGATTTCAATTAACGAAACCATAGCTATTGGAGAACTCCTCTTCTATCGAGTACAGTGGCACTATCATGACTCCAAGGCACTACTTACTAATCTCAGACTGCTGAGGTACTCCTCCAGTCGAGTTCCGCGGGTCTACTTCCAAACCGGGTGCTTCCTCTTGTGCGGGTCAACCGCCAAACTGGGTGCTCCACCTAATAGAAGTTAGAGGTACTCCTCCTGTCAAGTACCATGTGTCTACTGCCAAACCAGGTGCTCCGTCCACCATGGGTCTGCCTCCAAACTAGGTTCTCTGTCCACTGGGCTAGTCGAATCACTACGAGTCAAATCAGTCAAGTAGTCGTCAGGTCAACAGCTACTAGGTCTCCACACTCCGTATGCTCGTCTCCATGAGGATCTGTTCCATGAGCTACTGGCCGATACTACAAGTGTCACGAAGTCTCAGGAGGATGTATCTCAAAGGACCTCCATGTCATATAGGTCTCAACGCAACAGACGGTACGTCAATCGGACACCCGGTCTGTGAGTTATTAACATTTTTGTCCTGGGGCCCGGTTGGATTCGTGTACGAACCAACTTTACAACGACTAAACTATACAACGAACTCCAGTGGGGTATACTCAAAGGGATGGCTACGCTTCAAGAAAACTGGTGATGTTTAATTTTCGTCAAATGGACGTCTGGTGCCAATGAAATGGCCCATGAAGGTGAAGGGTCAGTAGTGGGCCCTGGTATGGTCTATCCCGGTCAGACGGACTCGCCCCAAACCTGTCGGGGTCGACTCGGTCTGGGTCGGCCAGGTCAAAATCGCTGGGTCTGACCATTCCCATTGGTGGGTCAGCCCGCTATGTTTTCACCTGGTCCGATGGGCCTAATGCAGCGGACCGTAAGGACTGTTCGGTTTGTTAGTCGCCACGTACGTGGCTCAGTAACTCGGCCCGAGAGACCGGGCCGGTTCGACCAGCGGCAACGCAGGGGTGTCGTGGGTCGGTACACTAGGCCGGTGGATGGGAGGTTAGCGGGCTAGCCGTTCAGGGCGCAGGAGGGCTGACTGGACTCCGAACAGACCGTGATTGCACAAGGCAGGCCGCGACTAGAGTTAGGCAGCCGGGCAGCACATCGGCTCGGACACGGGGCGCCGAGAGCGCACCAGTAGGGGTTCCTGGCTACACGCCGGCAGGGGCGTGGGGCGCTGGTAGCACTCTGGCAAGGCCATGGTTCGTTGGGCGGTGCGCCTGCAGGGGGCACGGGGATCCGGGTGCGCGCTGGTAGGGCAGCGAGGTGCAAGGAGTGCGCTGACAGGGGCGTGGGGTGCCGGGAGAGCGCCGTCATGGGGTGTGGGGCGCCAGGAGTGCGACGACAGTGGAGTGGGGCACTGGGGACACGCCAGCAGGGGCGCATGGCTTCGGGAGTGCGATAGAAGGGGTGCGGGGGGGGGGGGGGAAGTGCACTGGGGCACCGCAGGGGTGGCACAGTTCAGGAAGGCGGTGAGTAGCGCGGCCTTTGTTCGCCGCCTTCATCGCTGTCGCCGTGAGTACCACCTTTGTCGTCCCCAAACAAGAACAAACAAGGGGAGGTTCAGACCATGTTCGTGTGGCCCGAACCCTATTATTTACAGAGATAGAAATCGATGATTCTCATTCCATAACTTGATTGATGAAGAATGAGGGTTTATTCTCATAATTATCAAAAAACACAAAGTTCCTCTACAGCGCTTGTCGTTCGTCATTGATGAAGTCACGGAAAGCTGGCATCATTTTGTTGACATTGGAAAAGAAGAAGTTGAGGATGACGTGGGAATTCATCGCTGATGACTCTTCCCTTTCCTTGTTCCTCTAGAAGAAGGAAGATGACGTACGTTGAAGGAGTCGAACAAGAAATCTAACGTTCCTCGCATTCTTCGTTAGGATAGTTTAAATCCCCCACGCTCTCATGTTCCAGCGAAGGATAAGTCCTACAAAAATAATAATATGGAGTCTTATTATATTATTGTTGGCACACAAATTCAATAAGGGGAAAGAAACTCCCCTTAATAAATTCACACGTGTCGGTGAAATTAATTGGCACATGTGTTGGCACAATTAATTGTCAAACACATTGCCACAATTAAATGAATCTCGTGTTGGAACAATTAATTGGCACGGATGTTAGCAAAATTAATTGGCACGTGCGTTGGAACAATTAATTGTGTAGAATAGGTCAAGGGCTCTACCTCATTAATGAGGGAGAGTGGTGAGGTTTCATTCTCCACCATTAATAGGGGTTGGGTGGTCCCCACCCCTATAATTTAATTGAGAGGTTAGGCTCGGGTGGTCCACACGTTGTAACCTCTTGTGGGAGGTTTGGGTGTGGTGGTACGACCCCCAACTTCCAAAGGGATGTCTCAACTAACCTCACACACACATTGCAGCTTAAAATAAAATAAAGTCTTTTACTTTATTTAATAATTATTTTTTAAACAAAATCCAAAAACTAACCTCCAAACTCGCCAGAACGCAACTATGATGATGGTATAACTATGAAATTACCGATGCTGCATGTTCAATAGTGCCATCAGATTTCAACTCCTAGCACCGATCATAATTTTATAAAAATCCTCTCATACGTTTACTAAACATACCCAAACAAAACATCAAAAATTGATTCTGGGAACACCAGGCCTCAGAATCAAGCGCCGTCTGAAACTGGAGACTCATAAAATTACCAAGAATTTAAGAAAAGAATTTCATTGAAATTTCTAGGTCTTTACAGGGATCCCAAGAAATTGATATTCTTATTATATTTCATTACATGATATGCGTTAATTGGTGAGAATGCCTTGCTGGGTTTGGTATGAGTATTATTTCTGGTTAGGTGTAGTTGGTTTTTGTTGTTTTCATATAGTGTCATTAGAATGCTTCTCCCACATATGAATGAGAGAATTTTTTTCCTATTGAGTATACATGTATGGTCACCCTACGTATATAAAAACTAGCTTCAGGTTTCCATGAGGACGTTGTGTGTTGTGTTGGACATTTCCTGCTCGAGGTTTGTCATAGTTGTGGTCTAATGACCTTAGCTTTTATTATTTTATCATTCTTCTAGAGACCTTTATATATATCAGTTTTTAATTATTCATGCGTTGTGGGACAATTTGGCATTATTTTATATATTTATTGGCGTTTATTATGGTTGATTCAATCTATTACCTTATCTTAGTTACTATAAAAAAGTAATTCCTCCCATTTTGTGATATTTGTATACCCATGGTGCTTGTAACCAACCTCTGGCCTTCTTGAGGTGGGAATCAGGGGTCATTTTTTACTATTAGTCATTTCCAATATAGGACGAGCATCATTGGTAGGGGGTAGTGACATCGTACTAAAAAATTTATCATAAAAAAGTATTCACCCTCACAATAAGTACTGATAGTTTTAAATCTATATAAATAGTATAATTAAACTAGCGATACAACATTAAAAAAATGTCGTATATCATTTTTCAATTATTACAAAAAAATATTACTATGCTCCCATGCATCTATATATGATGTTTTTTTAATTATTATACAAAAAAATATTATGATGTGTTAAAAATTAAAATAATCCAAATCATAATTCCAAACAACGTATATTTTGTGTTCGATAGGATAATATAATAATTATAAATGCATGTAATGACTATTTTATTTCATTAAGTAATGAAATAATATTTCATGTATTCTATTTTATAACGATGTAATATAGAAAAAATACTTATTCTAGGGGATAAAATATTTATTTTAAAATAATAAAATGGTCATGGTCAATGATCTAATACATGAAATTGAGGTACTCACTATCAGAAATAAATGTCTTCCCCTGAACCCCAATCAAATTCCTGTTTTATGCATAAAATTGAGTCTTGCTGGCCTCAATATTATATTTTTAGTTATTATAATACACTTTCGTATAGTGTTTTTTTCACTCAATATCTTCGATATCACTCTTTAATATTTACTCAATAGAAAATGATATACATATTTTATTTTATGATATTTAAATTTATATAGATGTTTGAAAAAAATCAATCATATATTATTTTACAGTTATTGGGTGATGAAACACATCCAATAATTAAGATATCACCTACACAAGATAATGATAAAAATATACCAGGAAAAACCCAACTGATAAAATCACTAATTTCAATTAGAGATGCTTGATACATCAAATGATGTAAAATGAATTTTTATCTAATATGTTAATCTTTTTCATTGATTAGTATAAATATTAATAATATAATAACATAATGAAAAATGATATAAAAAAATAAACCCTGATAGAAATGTAGTGTTTGTGATAAATATTATTCCACGTAAGAGTGATAATAAAAATTAATAGATATGCAACCTCATAAGAAAAAGAGATGTGAATAATAATATGAATAAAATGAAAAATGGGAAAGGGATGAAAACAATGTTTTAAATTAATAATCCCTAGATATGAAGATGTGAATTATGTTATCATGGAATCAAAACATATGATATTCCAATAGCCTATGATATTATATAGTCAAAACATATGATAGAAATATTGGCGATGAATATCCATTTGGACAATATTAGATATGGGATATAGTACACATTTTATTCCATGATAATCAAATAAATTTTATTGAAATATGTTGTATGAACTGACTATCATTATACAAATCAATATTTTACTTCCCCAAAATGAATCACCAAGTCCATTATAGTGATCTACACTACCTCATCTGTGCCTACCCATAATAAAGATGTTTCTAACTAGTTTCAATGGTTTTAATGGTCCATTTGAGAGACTATACCCTGAAAATCTAAATCCATACATTAGAGTCATATTAAGAAAATAAAAATATCACAAAAGGGAATAGTGTAACTATATAATTACAATGATATGATATATGACATGTTTATTTTCTTAATTTCATGAAATGTAATAATCCATGGACCCCAACTCTAGAAGGCCAAACTATATTTAGAAACCCAACATGAAATTAAATAAAGACATCATGACATCACTCAAGTGTCTTTCCTAATATCCCCTTTGAATAGAATGATATATCTTCTTATCCCTTATCAATATTTCCCTTATTCTATCATAGATCCATGATCATTATTTTTATATACACATCTGGATTTCCATGTTGTGTGTGATTATAACCCAATAAGTCAAATCCAATTCACCATTAACATTATTTCACATGTATATGTTGTGTATTCCATGAAAATAATTAAAGATTCCTTCACTTAACTGTTAATATTTGGTAGTTTAATAATGATCTAGTTGAGATTATATTAACCTTATTCATACCTAAATCAGATCTATACTAGATTAATGTTCATAATTGATGTATAGATCACAGGTCGACCATAGGACCCAATATATATTTTAGTGTCCACATGTCAAAAAATCCATTTTTCAATCTCGAAGGCAATTGATCCCCATCATAATCATGGATCAAGGAACAATTACATATTTACTCATCAATATTATAGGTCAGGAAATAAGGCCTTCATATCATTCCTCTACATTGATTCAGGATTCAAATATTTTATTGAATTTCCAAGGGGGTTGATCTATCATATTTATTGTTGCATGTTGAATTTTATCTCCCTCAGGGGGATAAATGATATATAATGGTCCACCTACCACTTTTAACATGAATAAAAATCTCAAATGACTTACATTCACACAAAATAAGGAATAAAACATATATACACAAAAAATCCAATAATGCATGAGTCTGAGTACAACCACACACAGACACATGTGATCATAACAAATAAAGGATATCATACTCTATAAATACAGACATATTTGATCAGATTCAAAAATGGTTTTCATGGCTATGTACACATCCTCATGTGGTCAATATCAAGAAATAAATTTATATAATGTATCTATATAGTAATAAAAATCCTACATTAATCATTTTGATATCAATCACCAAGATTCTCAATATTTGATACCCAAATTACAAACATACATAAACGAAATACTGACAACACATGAAGCATCGCTAAATCAAAACAAAATTTATCAAAAAATGAGTATTATAAAAAAATAATTAAGGAGATATAAACATAGGATTAGAATGAATAAAACTAACTCAAAAATGAACACCATCAAATGAAGATCTAGATCTAGTTTAGAGAAAGCTCCAACTCTCTAGATCTATGGGTAAACTAACAATAAACAAATAATTATCAAATAAATATTGACGAGATCAGTGGATATATCAAATATAACTTATATCTACATGAAAATCATGAAAATTTATACAATTGTTTCATGAATGTGTGAATCTAACCGCGAAGAAACCGACAAATCAATATATACATCAACCACTGAAGAGAGGGTAAAGAAAGAAAATATTCACTATAAAAGAGAATATATGGAAATTATAGTTTAATATGAGATAGAAATAAGGAGAAAAATATCCAAATAAGTTTTATACTGAAATAATTGAGTCAATATTATAAACCAAGAAATTTGGGCACCACTGATGTATAGTTATCCTTCTATAGGACGACCCATAGGTTTATTGGTTTTCCGATGTTGGCCTTATTATAGACTATTAGGACCTCAAAAAATGAAAACCCTATGAGACCAAAAATAACTAGCTAGTGGATTACCACATCATAAATAGTGGGGACAAGAGAAATGTAGGTATTCTTTCACCTCACTTTTTTTTCTGGTGAGTCTATGATCATTATATAGTGGCACATAGATATCACTTATTCTATGGGTTGTTGCCTCATATTCCTTTAGATCTGATTTCCCAAAAACACAGCTATAAAATCCTATAAAAAAATTATCAAATGTTATAATATTATTTAGTCAACCTTATAATTCCAAGAATATAATAAATCTCCCCAATAAATAAATATAATCCTTTTTAAGTTCCTTTAGTGGACAACTCAAAACACTAAGCATATTAACCACAAGAATCAAACCCCCAACCACATCACCTCATGGATCCATTCTTTATTTCATTTGAATAGGAAAATTTGTTTCATCATTACCATCAGCATCATGCTTCATTGATCATTAAATCCCATTTAGATTTACATAAATTAATCATACGGTTCTTACTCAACATCTTCAAAATAAATCACATGTGAAATATCATGATCATACATATGAATATAATAAAAACATAAAAAATTATTTGTAACATTATATTATTAAATAAGATCCAAATTTACATCCACTACTCGGATATAGTTCATGATTTAAAATGACGCAACAACCCATTGAAGCGTTATACATTTCCATTATAACCTTAAGTTCTCAAACCGAGGTTATTCCCATAAGAATAGCCAGTATATTTAGATGACCCCAAATGTAATTAGAGATATATGACATATGATAAAATTTTTCACTTAGTGGTAACCCACCACTTCATAATTAATTGCACCCTATCATAGGGATCCTAAAACATACACGATCTAAGGACAGTGGTATCTACTTCAACATTCCATTAAAAAGGTGAGTGATAAGGAATACCTTAAATATCATCATATGGTTACATCCAAATAGAATTTTATGAACAATTGTATTATGAAAACAACACCAATGAAAAATGATCTCCCCATGATCCACTGACTTTTTGGACACATTCCTGACATAAATCATATATGATCAAGATAATTCTATTTTAATTTCCATCAGTCTATAGTTGGTAATCATACATATCTTTTGAACTATCCGATTTGATTTTTAAAAATATTTATAGTATTTAATTGTAATATTTTAATACATTTACAGAAAGATTATATACAGAAATTTGTGTAGTAATATAATATCCCAAACATATATATTTTCATTCTCTTTAACAGAGAGAGTCTCTATCATTGGAATAAAATTTACATCACTCATCATCCTATCAACTATCACCAAAATATAATATTAAAATCTTGGGGTCATAGGAAATTAAATCAAAAATTCCATAATTACATCATTCCAATTCCAAATAGGTATTGAGTGTGATTAAAGAAAACCTCATGGTCACAATTTCTTCACATGGATCCTAAGATCGGTTATGAAATGGGATATATTGCCCGCAATATGTATAATAATTTATGGACACTAGAATCAATATTTTAGATCATGATACATATATATTCAAACTGGGTACGTTGATTTTAATGAAGGATGGGATTCCCAAAATATCTCTTCCTTCTAATAAAAATTATCCACAACTATCCCATGAATGTAGATCACATAATCACCATCCATTCACTACCCAAGAATTGGGTCACTTCCTACCAACCAATCCCACATCACTAAAGATTTATGATCTATCACCTAGAATTTATATATCAATTATAACATAATCAAAATGAAAACTAATGGGGGAAAAGACATTACCCATTGGTCATTATATATATCCTCAAAGCACTTGGAAAAAATTCCCATCAACTGATATTTCTCTCCTAAAGGATGCTCTCCAAGATCCTATGTTCTACTTGAAAACTCTAATTAGAATAAATGTATCACCAAGTTGGGAGTGGGTGAATCAGTGTCATATTATTCATTAAATATTCATTTTTTTTAAAAAATTACATCATGTTAAATTGTTGTTATCTTTCTAAAAACAAGACAACCACTAATCAATATTAATAAAAGATTTTATAGGGGTCAATACTCAACATGATTAGATATGTCCTTGGTACGGTATGTAATCAATATGATATCATATAATCCACATTAAAACCATCACCATTTGTGGATACAAGAAGTATGATATTCCCATACACTCATGTATTACCATGTTTAACAAAATCTTGCAAGTGGATCACGTACCTCGAAATTATGTAGTATAATTTGTGTAACATGTTATGAAAATTTAACCATATGAATCAAAACTATAAGGCCCCAGCCTTAAACCTTACTTAATATTGAATTAAAAGAATAATTCACGTTGAGGATCTTTTCAGGTTTATAGTTTTAGAGAATTAGAACATAACTATTACATCTCAAAAGATTACAAAGTAGTCACTTATACTAAGTTTCCATAATAAAAAAAACTCTTGAAAGAAACATGTCTACTTCCATGTTTTATATAGCATGACATTCCCTTGATCCCATCCTTGACCTTATTCCACATTAAGTCCTGTGAAAATCATTTCAAAAAAACTTGGGGTGAGCATAAAAAGCTCAGTAAGGGATACAGAAAGAATGAAAACTGTTAGTTTTTCAAACATCAAGTAAAACATATATACTCTATCAAAGTAATACCTTCACCTTCATGAAGTAGTAAAAAAAACTCTCCACTGAATAAAGTATCATTACATACCTTTTTGTAACCAAAGGATTACCATAAAACCCATAAAAAGAACAAATAACATATATAAAGGTAACTTGGGATATAAACATACTTAAGTGGAATAACTATACGGTCGACTTCCACACATATCACTTAATGGAATAGCCATACGGCCAATTTCCATACATACTTAATGGAATAGCCATACGGCCGACTTCCATAACCAATGCATTGGAGGTTATAACGTAACCACCCGTCCTGGTATTCACGACACCACCCGTCATATGGTTTATAACGTAACCACCCGTTAAAATGTCCAAGTACCAGTATAAAATCATAAAACATAAAACCAATATAAAGGATTGATAACATTTAAACATTTAAATCACAATATATCATAAATATATTGACATAATAGAATCCTTTTTCAAAACCATTTTCAATACCAAAATACATAAAATAGTATATGGTATTTATTTTATTCTAAAAACATTACAGCTTGTTGAGAAAGCCAGAGACCAAATAATACTCGCGGCGGCGGAAAAGGTCGTTATTGCCGCGTACGTTAAAAGAAACATTCCTTTTTGTCGTTTTGTAAAACGCTTCGTAGAAAAATATTCCTTTTGTATAAAATAAAAGTCAAAGGAGTTTATACACCATATAAAATAAATTTGTGTATAAAAAGAAATTTGCATCAATGAAAGGAGATTGAGACGAAGTCCCTTACAAAGATCATTTTTAAAATAAAATAGATCTATTATGTGTATTCACTATAGGTACACATAAAGAATAAAAAATAAGACATAATAATATCATGACATAATTTGAAAGTAGGAGATTAACCCAAAGAATGGAAGTTAGGTTAAGAAATTCCCTTACCTCGGGCCCAACTTGACTCGATCGTTCTTTAACGTCCTGAATAATAAACTTGAGTTAATTTATACTTGATTAAGAACCTTTTTAAAGTTCATTATTCCTTTTATATCACTTATTTCCATGTTATAAACATTATTTAACCATTTAAGTTAATAATGTTTGTTTTGTCAATATTTGGTTCTTAAGTCGAAAGTTGACTTCTTACAATTACATGTTGTTCGTGTGGTCAAAGGTTCTTTATATCCAGAATGAAATTCCTGATTTGGATATAATATGTATCATATATATCCAGCATATACATGTATTTATAATATTACATAATCATTTAGAGGTAAGAAATGAAATGCACCGTTCATGGAGACGGTAAGCCGTACGTACGCATGAACGCTACTTTCATTTCTTTGTCATATTAATGGAATTAAAACTAAATGAGAGGTATGTATATTTTAATTACAGAATTATATTAATCATTTAGATATATCATTAATTATATATATCCATTATATACATGTACTTTTAATAGTACATTACATTTGGGGAAAATAAATGAAATGCACCGTTCATGGAGACGGCAAGCCGTACGTACGCATGAACGCTACTTTCATTTCTATCTCATACTTTAATGGAAATAAATAATAATGATATAGAGGTACATTATAATTCCAGTATAAAATCATATATAATAACTTTAAATCCATCCTCTACACATCCCACATATGGCATTAACGAATCACATCACTTTGAGGGGGCGGTAGTCCGCACTTCCTTAAATGAAGATATCGTGTTTACCCATAATGGAAACCATAAAGGTATTCCCAAAATGAAAAATACAGAAGCTTAAAAAAAACATAAACATATTATATATCATATATAAAAATAGTGACATCATAATGGCCACCCTTTAAGGTGTTAAATGAGAATTGAACAATCATCGTTTCGGGAGGCAGAATTTCGCCATCCACGGAAACCGTATGTGCTTTAACCATTTGATGTAGTTGTGTGAGAGTGCAGCTCAAACAAATATTATAACAACATCCTAGTATATTGAATATACTTGTGTTGTTACAAAATATGTAAATAAAAAGAGTTTAGAGGGTTGGAGAAGCAAAATAGTACAAATGAACAAGAGAGAATGAATTACCTTTAAAAGTGTAACTCCTATTGATTTGAGCCTAAAGGATTCCTTTGAAAGGATTCTGCCCAAAGGGAATCCTCTAGGATGAGGAGAGGGATGTGGATAGTGTAAATGGGAAGGGGTTGGCCGAGCCAATGGCATGAGGAGTGTGTGAAATGAGGTAGAGGTGGGGGTCTTTTATAAGAGGAGAGGAGGGACACTTTTGGAAAGTAAAGAAATATTACTTTATTTGAAAATGTGTTTCGGTTTTAAAAGGTCCCACATTGATATAATTCGTGGATAAGGTGATAAGGGTTCGAAATCCACTCATCCAATTGGTTTTTTACATGTTTAGTTCATATATTTTACATTATCTTTCCATTTTATTTAAATCGTCAAATAATGATTTCATCGCTGCATCATTATTATGTCATAAATAATTTAATTTATTTAATGTCTAAAAATTATAAAAAAAATAATATGATGTAGGAAAGATTTTTAGCTTTCCAATGACTATTTATAATCAAAAATATTACTTGTATAACCCCATTTAAAAATTGTTTTAGTAAAACATATCATGTTTGTGTCATTTTTACTTTTACATTAAATAAAAAGTTATTTATGTCATTTCCCAACCAAAGTGGCTCCATGGGGTCCCCAAGTTGACCCATGGCTTGTATTGGTCGGCCATTAGACAAAAAATTAGGGTAGGACATGTGTCAAGCTCATCATATATTATTAAAGCATTATTTTTAACTTAAACTACACTAATTACCACTAATCGCGATTAAGAACTTAATAAGTTACTATTCACCAAAAAATTATTATAATCTCATTAAACCACATTTTACTTCTTAATGACAACCATGTATGTCGGATTTTTGAAATTCAAAACACAATGATGACAAAATTTCATTTAAACGGAAAATCAGTCTTTATAAGTACCACTTAGTGGTTTCACTATTCATCAAAAATTGATGTTTTTCAGAAAATTACCAAAAATTCACCCTAATCTATATTTGATATTACAAATTAAAAAATGAAGTCTATTTTAAAAAATTAAAAACATATAAGTCACATTAATTAATTTAATAATTAATTCCCGCTGTCAGAGCAAATAGCGTGTTTTTATGAAACAATAAGTATCAAAAGATTGACACTAGTTTAAGTCCGATTTCAAAGTGAAATTAATTCCAATGACCACTTTTGGATTTAATGGTAAAAATATTTTCTAATTTCACTTTAAAACCAATTCAAAAGATAATCTAATCATATAAATAAATTAGATTAAAAAGAGGTTTTGAATTAAAATACAACATTTTACACTATTCATTAAAAAATGAACTTTATTAGAAAGGTAAAAAAATTTTACACAATGTAAATTTTGATGTCCCGATTCTAAAAAAGTGTTATATTTGGTCCAATAGAATTTATTAGATCGATCAAAACTATAATTAATGATGGTTCTCCGTCAAAAGGTGATAAGTGGACCTTTCGTGAAAATTATGGTATAAATGCCTAAAATTGAACTCTTTCCGTATTTTAAGCCTTTATCTTTTATTGGGTAAATTTAAAAACATTTAAAAACATATATAATCATATTTTAGTTATTTCTATCCATTCCCGCCAGTACAATGGCTACTCGTTAACTAACATTTAATATAATATTATTTTATTACTTGTGTGCAACGTACGTTTTCAAAGAAACTCATCGTTGCGTAACGAGTACGCTATCGAACGTAGAAACCCCTTTTAATTAAAATTAATATTTAATTCGTAAATATTAATAAATATGAAAATTATTTATTCTTTATTTACCTGGGATGTTACATCCTTCCCCCCTTTTGGGAATTGCGTCCTCGCAATTTTATTCACTTATCAAAATAAGTGGGTGTATTTATCCCTCATAGCATTTTTAGATTCCCACATTGCCTCTTCAATCACATGGGTTTTTCACAAAACCTGTACCTGATGAATCACCTTATTCCGTAACACCTGCTCCATGTGGTCAATAATCTGGACCGGTTGTTCCTCATAAGATAGGTTCTCTTCCAGCTGAACTACCTCTGGACTTAAAACATGAGATGGATCTGGCATATACATTCTCAACATTGAAACATGAAAAACATTGTGTACCTGAGATAAACTCGGAGGTAAAGCCACTCGGTATGCAACTGATCCAACTTTCTCCAGAATTTCATATGGTCCAATGAACCTTGGACTCATCTTTCCTTTCTTACCAAATCTCATCACACTTTTCCATGGATAAACCTTGTGAAAAACATGATCACCTACCTCGAATGGTAGATCCTTCCTCCGGTTATCCGCATAACTCTTCTGCCTACTCTGAGCTGTTCTCATGTGTTTCTGAATCAGCTGAACTTTTTCTGCCATCTCTTCTACCAATTCTTGTCCCATCAACTTTCTTTCACCCACTTCATCCCAGAAAGCTGGAGTTCGACACCGCTTCCCATATAATGCCTGAAATGGTGCCATCTGTATACTGGAATGAAAACTGTTATTATATGAAAATTCAACCAAAGAAAGATGTTGGTCCCAACTTTCCTGATAATCCATAGAACAAGCTCGTAGCATATCCTCCAATGTCTGAATTGTTCGTTCTGACTGCCCATCTGATTGAGGATGAAAAGTTGTACTAAAACTTAATTCAGTACCCAACGACTTCTGAAGGCCTTTCCAAAAGTTAGAAGTAAACCTGGGATCACGATCCGATACAATGGAGAGAGGAACTCCATGTAACCTGACTATCTCTTTAAGATACAAATGAGAAAGTTGATCAAGAGAGAAAGTATCTCGTATAGCAAAGAAATGAGCAGATTTGGTCAAGCGATCAACAATAACCCAGATTGCATTATTACCTCGAGATGTCTTCGGTAATCCCACAACAAAGTCCATGGATATATTCTCCCATTTCCACTCTGGCACTGGTAAAGGCTGAAGCATCCCTTTCGGTAACTGCCGCTCTGCTTTAACCTATGGACATGTCAAACACTTCACAGTAAAATCAGCAATGTCTCTTTTCATTCCATCCCACTAGTAATACTCCCGCAGATCACTGTACATCTTAGTACTGCCAGGATGAACTGAAAACGGGGACCTATGAGCCTCACATAACAACTCATTCTTCAACTGTGAATCACAAGGCACACATAACCTCTTCCCAAACCTCAAAACACAAACACAAACTTATCCAAGAACTCATGGAAAATTTTATTCATAAGGTCCATGAATACAGCAGGTGCATTGGTTAACCCAAAAGGCATAACTAAAAATTCATAATGGCCATATCTAGTACGGAACGCAGTCTTCGGAACGTATTCTTCTTTTACTTTCAACTGATGGTACCCCAACCTCAAGTCAATCTTCGAAAAATACTGAACTCCCTGGAGCTGATACCACTTCATTCGATGGCCCAACATCTACTGAAGATGTTGAAAAGGATTTCACCACCCCTTTCTGCTTGTAGTTTGGCTGCATTCCCCCAGTTGAGTTCTTCGTTGGAAACTCGTTTGCATAATGACCCATTTCATTACACTTAAAACATCTTACCATTGGCTTTTCATTTCCTGATTGATCATCTTCCTTACAGTTACGAGCAATATGACCAGACATACCACACCGAAAGCACTTACCAGACTTGGATAAACATTCTCCAGGATGAATTTTACCACTCACAGGATGGATATTTGGTTTTCTTTCCTCCTTGCTTCTTTGATGAATTCTTCCCCTTTGCCTGCCAACTAGACCTCTTATTCTGTTGTTTGTCATAGAACACCTGATCATCGGCAAACTCCATTTCCACCTTCTCCGCACATCGAACAAGTTTTTCATAACTTTTGAACTCACGAGAAGCTAAATCCCTTCGATACTTTGGCTTTAACCCTGAGTAAAAACGGTTTATTTTACTATCAAGATCTCATATGAAGTTTGGAGCATACCTTGCCAATCGAGTGAACTTTTCTTCCGAAGCAGCCACTGAATCATCCTCCTGCCTCAATTCTAGGAACTGTTTTTCCATCCTAAGACGAACCACCTTAGGAAAATATTTCTCAAGAAACATACCTTTGAATTCGTCCCAGTGAAGATCCTCAATCTCATCACTATCCCTTATATTTTTCACCATCGACCACCACTGATCAGCTTCACCTTCAAAACGGTAAACAACAAGACTAACCTTTTGATGTTCTGAACACCCCATGACATCAAAAATCTTCTCCAGTGCTTTAATCCACCCCTCAGCTTGCACAGGGTCAGATGATACTCTGAATGATGGGGGATGTTGCCTCATGAAATGTTCCACCACTGACATGTTCCTCTGCGGTTGATCTGGCTGATCTCGTGCATGGATACCACCAACATTTATAGCCTGAGTCAACTGTGCCATCACTGCAACAAACTGTTCAGTTCCGATTCTGACGATATCAGGTTGCTGATTTGGAAGGTTATCTTCCTCCTGATGTCGTCCCAACATAGCTGCTTTGTTTCCTCTGCGGAAAACCATTCTGAACACAGAAATATCTTAGGCGAAGCAACATGGTAATCCGTAAATTCTATATCATTTCAATCATGTTATAATTTAACACTTTTCTAACTCCTAATGTTGTCTAAACCGACCTATGATACCAACTATAAGGCCCCAGCCTTAAACCTTACTTAATATTGAATTAAAAGAATAATTCACGTTGATGATCTTTTCAGGTTTAGAGTTTTAGAGAATTAGAACATAACTATTACATCTCAAAATATTACAAAGTAGTCACTTATACTAAGTTTCCATAATAAAAAAAACTCTTGAAAGAAACATGTCTAGTTCC
The DNA here is from genome assembly GCA_963277665.1 of Viscum album. Taxonomy (NCBI): domain Eukaryota; kingdom Viridiplantae; phylum Streptophyta; class Magnoliopsida; order Santalales; family Viscaceae; genus Viscum; species Viscum album. Next base: position 644,336,011 of record OY728121.1, on the reverse strand, counting down.
ATGTTTTATATAGAATGACATTCCCTTGATCCCATCCTTGACCTTATTCCACATTAAGTCCTGTGAAAATCATTTCAAAAAAAATTGGGGTGAGCATTAAAAGCTCAGTAAGGGATACAGAAAGAATGAAAACTGTTAGTTTTTCAAACATCAAGTAAAACATATATACTCTATCAAAGTAATACCTTCACCTTCATGAAGTAGTAAAAAAAACTCTCCACTGAATAAAGTATCATTACTTACCTTTTTGTAACCAAAGGATTACCATAAAACCCATAAAAAGAACACATAACATATATAAAGGTAACTTGGGACATAAACATACTTAAGTGGAATAACCATACGGTCGACTTCCACACATATCACTTAATGGAATAGCCATACGGCCAATTTCCATACATACTTAATGGAATAGCCATACGGCCGACTTCCATAACCAATGCATTGGAGGTTATAACGTAACCACCCGTCCTGGTATTCACGGCACCACCCGTCATATGGTTTATAACGTAACCACCTATTAAAATGTCCAAGTACCAGTATAAAATCATAAAACATAAAACCAATATAAAGGAATGATAACATTTACACATTTCAATCACAATATATCATAAATATATTGACATAATATAATCCTTTTTCAAAACCATTTTCAATACCAAAATACATAAAAGAGTATATGGTATTTATTTTATTCTAAAAACATTACAGCTTGTTGAGAAAGCCAGAGACCAAATAATACTCGCGGCGACGGAAAAGGTCGTTGTTGCCGTGTACGTTAAAAGAAACATTCCTTTTTGTCATTTTGTAAAACGCTTCGTAGAAAAAGAATCCTTTTGTATAAAAGTAAAAGTCAAAGGAGTTTATACACCGTATAAAATAAATTTTTGTATAAAAAGATATATGCCTCAATGAAAGGATATTGAGACGAAGTCCCTTACAAAGATCATTTTTAACAGAAAATAGATCTATTATGTGTATTCACTATAGGTACACATAAAGAATAAAAAATAAGAAATAATAATATCATGACATAATTTGAAAGTATGAGATTAACCCAAAGAATGGAATTTGGGTTAAGAAATTCCCTTACCTCGGGTCCGACTTGACTCGATCATTCTTTAACATCCTGAATAATAAACTTGAGTTAATTTATAATTGATTAAGAACCTTTTTAAAGTTAATTATTCCTTTTATATCACTTATTTCCATGTTATAAACATTATGTAACAATTTAAGTTAATAATGTTTGTTTTGTCAATATTTGGTTCTTAAGTCGAAAGGTGACTTTTTACAATTACATGTTGTTCGTGTGGTCAAAGGTTCTTTATATCCAGAATGAAATTCCCGATTTGGATATAATATGTATCATATATATCCAGCATATACATGTATTTATAATATTACATAATCATTTAGAGGTAAGAAATAAAATGCACCGTTCATGGAGACGGTAAGCCGTACGTACGCATGAACGCTACTTTCATTTCTTTGTCATATTAATGGAATTAAAACTAAATGAGAGGTATGTATATTTTAATTCCAGAAATATATTAATCATTTAGATATATCATTAATTATATATATCCATTATATACATGTACTTTTAATAGTACATTACATTTGGGGATAATAAATGAAATGCATCGTTCATGGAGATGGTAAGCCGTACGTACGCATGAACGCTACTTTCATTTCTATCTCATAATTTAATGGAAAGAAATAATAATGATATAGAGGTACATTATAATTCCAGTATAAAATCATATATAATAACATTAAATCCATCCTTTACACGTCCCACATATGGCATTAACGAATCACATCACTTTGAGGGGGCGGTAGTCCGCACTTCCTTAAAAGAAGATATCTTGTTTACCCATAATGGAAACCATAAAGGTATGCCCAAATTTAAAAATACAGAATCTTAAAGAAAAAATAAACATATTATATATCATATATAAAAATAGTGACATCATCATGGCCACCCTTGATGGTGTTAAATGAGAATTGAACAATCATCGTTTCGGGAGGCAGAATTTCGCCATCCACGGAAACCGTATGTTCTTTAACCATTTGATGTAGTTGTGTGAGAGTGTAGCTCGAATAAATCTTATAACAACATCCTAGTATATTGAAGATACTTTTTTTGTTACAAAATAAGTAAATAAAAAGAGTTTAGAGGGTTGGAGAAGCAAAATAATACAAATGAACAAGAGAGAATGAATTACCTTTAAATGTGTAACTCCTATTGATTTGATCCTAAAGGCTTCCTTTGAAAGGCATCTGCCCAAAGAGAATCCTCTAGGATGAGGATAGGGATGTGGATAGAGTAAATGGGAAGGGTTTGGCCGATCCAATGGCTTGAGGAGTGTGTGAAATGAGGTAGAGGTGGGGGTCTTTTATAAGAGGAGAGGAGGGGAGCTTTTGGAAAGTAAAGATATATTACTTTATTTGAAAATGTGTTTCGATTTTAAAAGGTCCCACATTGATATAATTCGTGGATAAGATGATAAGGGTTAGAAATCCACTCATCCAATTGGTTTTGGATATGTGTAGTTCATATATTTTACATTATCTTTCCATTTTATTTAAATCGTCAAATAATGATGTCATCGCTGCATCATTATTATGTCATAAATAATTTAAAGTATTTAATGCCTAAAAATTATAAAAAAAATAATATGATGTAGGAAAGCTTTTTGGCTTTCCAATGACTATTTATAATCAAAATTCTGACTTGTATAACCCCATTTAAAAATTGTTTTAGTAAAACATATCATGTTTGTGTCATTTTTACTTTTACATTAAATAAAAAGTTATTTATGTCATTTCCCAACCAAAGTTGCTTCATGGGGTCCCCAAGTTGACCCATGGCTTGTCTTGGTCGGCCATTACAAAACCAATGAGGGTAGGATATGTGTCAAGCTCATCATATATTATTAAAGCATTATTTTTACCTTAAACTACACTAATTACCACTAATCGCGATTAAGAACTTAATAAGTTACTATTCACCAAAAAATTATTATAATCTCATTGAACCACATTTTAATTCTTAATGACAACCATGTATGTCGGATTTTTGAAATTCAAAACACAATGATGACAAAATTTCATTTAAATGGAAAATCAGTCTTTATAAGTACCACTTAGTGGTTTCACTATTCATCAAAAATTGAAGTTTTTCAGAAAATTACCAAAAATTCACCCTACGCTATATTTGATATTACGAATTCAAAAATGAAGTCTATTTTAAAAAATTAAAAACATATAAGTCACATTAATTAATTTAATAATTAATTCCCGCTGTCAGAGCAAATAACGTGTTTTTATGAAACAATAAGTATCAAAAGATTGACACTAGTTTAAGTCCGATTTCAAAGTGAAATTAATTCCAATGACCACTATTGGATTTAATGGTAAAAATATTTTCTAATTTCACTTTAAAACCAATTCAAAAGATAATCTAATCCTATAAATAAATTAGATTAAAAAGAGGTTTTGAATTAAAATACAACATTTTACACTATTCATTAAAAAAATGAACTTTATCAGAAAGGTACAAAAAATTTACACAAAGTAAATTTTGATGTCCCGATTCTAAAGAAGAGTTATATTTGGTCCAATAGAATTTATAAGATCGATCAAAACTATATTTAATGATGGTTCTCCGTCAAAAGGTGAAAAGTGGACCTTTCGTGAAAATTAGGGTATAAATGCCTAAAATTGAACTCTTTTCGTATTTTAAGCCTTTATCTTTTATTGGGTAAATGTAAAAACATTTAAAAACATATATAATCATATTTTAGTTATTTCTATCCATTCCCGCCAGTACAACGGCTACTCGTTAACTAACATTTAAAAAAATATTATTTTATTACTTGTGTGCAACGTAAGTTTTCAAAGAAACTCATCGTTGCGTACCGAGAACGCTATCGAACGTAGAAACCCCTTTTAATTAAAATTAATATTTAATTCGTAAATATTAATAAATATGAAAATTTCTTTATTCTTTATTTACCTGGGATGTTACAAAAACACGATACTTGAAATCCTTGTAACATTCAAAAATAAAATCATCCAATAAATTATTCACATTCACAACTATTACTATGGAACATCTTTCTGGAAATTGTAATGAAATTATGACTGATTTTCCTTTCCGATCTACCCAGTCCGATTGGTCAATCCAATAATAATACTCTTCCAAAATACCATTTAAAATATCTAAAATTATTCTTCCCCAATCTAGAAATATCAATCCAATTACCAATATAATGATCCATCTTGATAAAATGATTATCTGAATAATATCATCCTCTTCTTATTCATCCTCTATATTGAATGCCTCCCCATGAAATCACTATTTTGAATCACCTTCTCTGTAAAAATTCCATGATCCTCTTCCCTTAAATAGTACATGTGTGAGGAATGTAATAAGTATATCCTTCTAAATTAATTTATAAAAATGTGGTTTTTTACTGATTATAAGAAGTTTTCCTATTTAAAAAAACAATATAAACATCAATTCCCCATTAATTTTTTATCCACTATTGAATTTTTCAGTTCTTCTCCACTCTTATCATTTCATCCTGAACCTTCTCGAATCATCTCACAACTTCATCTTGATTTCGAAATTATTGAAACTCTTCAGTATGTATCCAGTCACCATTCCAATTTTCTCATTACGATGAATAAATATGTACAAAATTTAATTTTTCATTTCATTTCTCCCTACGAAATAAAAAATGTGAAGGAAATTACCTCTCAATATGGTTATCAATAATAATTAAATAATCATGATTTCCATTTTTATCTCAATAAATATAGTATAAAATTATAAATATTCAAGTACTTTATCATTATCATCAAAACCACATAAAAGACACTTTTGAAAGTGTATGAAACAGCTTTCTAAGTTAACCTTTGGCAGAACATTGGTTCCAATTTAAAAAGAATTCCTTTTTTTACTTTTCCCATAACAATGATGATCTATCTGATGATGTTCATCATCTGATGATTATATTGGTATCCACCAAAAATGATTTTTTTACTTCCTATGATGAATCAATTTCAGTTCTGGTCAAATGGATCATGGAACATTTTGATAAGAAAATATATTAGATCATTTCTTTTCATTTTTACCAAATTAAAAATAACGAAAAAATCATCCTGATGGAAATAGTTGGCTATATTATTGATTGGTATCTTAATTTAATTATTTAATTGGATCAATAGTCTCCAGTTCATATCATTTACATTGGTCCAAACAACATCCAATTGAAACAAATATTCCTCTGATCATTGCATATTATTATTGAAGTCATATTCACTCAGATGATTGGTTCTAAATAATGTCCAATGGACCAATAACAGTACCTATGACTATATAAAATTCATTTATTATCTGATTATGATTCACAAAAATAAATTTATTGGAATATTTTTATCTTTTAACTTCGAGGTCTTAGTGAAGTCCTAATCCCCATTTTATCATGTTCCAAAAAACCATAAAATTTAATTAAAAAAATTTCTGTGAAGATATCACACCAATGAACTAAGACTAGCAAGCATCAATATCAAAAACATTATTATTCTCACTACATTAGCTTTTTAATCCTGGATTTTTCATTATTTTGGGATCATTTAGGATCAGAATAGCATCATCTAAATAACATTGGTATGTTTGTTAACCTAAATTCATTTCCAATATCATCTTTCATTCAAACATGATCCTTAGTATAATTGAAATCACTTATTCTGAAACACTATTTCATAAGTCATTCAAAACAGGTTTATAGAATGCATAAGAGTGTTTTTAATTAAAAAAGATAGAATCATCTTTTGATTTACAATAGAGCCATTTAGCCACTAAATTCTCTTCTAATTAGGATATACCTTTCATCCTTGACCATGTGTGAGTATGATCAATCTATCCATCAATTAAATATATTAACAAGATGATGGAATTTATTAATTATATTGTGTTTGATCATTTGATTATGATGGTGAATCCAATCACCAACATTCACAATGTAGAGTGATTTCCTTATCTTTTACTTTTCCTTGAATCAAAAGGCAACACCTACAAAACATCTTCCATATCAACATGGTCAAAAAATCTCCAAATTTGGATTATTTCCACCCCTAGATTAAAAAATCGAACCTTGAAACCACAATATATTGTTACTTATCAATAATTCTAATGCTACATTTGATAAATATTTTTAAAAAACATGAATCATTGATAACTAAACCATGGTGTCCCAAAGTATTGTCTCATTAATCCTATTCAGTCATTCATCAAAACATAAACATTAAATTTAACAAAGGATTCATAAAACCATCCCAAAAACTAATTAAAATTGTTGAAAGAACATACAATGCTGAAATCATATCTTACCAAAAAAAAATCCATTCAATCTTGCTTCTATAAAAGTATTAGAACATATAAATGAATATATTTATAAAAATATCATCCCCATTTTAAAACAATATGCAATGAAAATATACCTGAGAGGAAAACATATACCTCATCACTGATGATACTATGGTTAAGTTCTCATGTTTATCCTCAGTTCATGAAAATGTTCCGTTAATATGGTTTTTTCATAAAATGTCTTCAACTTGATGTGATAATGGAATATGCTCCTGTGTTGATTCATTCTTCTCCACATTTCCATTAAGGAAATGATATTTTATTTCAATACAAAATGACTTGTAATATTGTACTAGATTTTGGTATGTTTTATTTCTCTTGTATTATCACAACCCAAGTGCAAGGGTAACATCACTTATACATGTAAATAATCCAACTGAGTCTTCATCCTCAAAAGTTCGTTAGTGGATTGAGTGGAAGAAACATAAAAATATTCAGATATGATAAGAGTTACTAAATTATATTACATTTGGTTCCATGTAATAAAATTATGAAAAAGAAAACCCTACTAGTTGTGGATCTTCTATAATAAAAATTTCATTCCAACCAAGCATATGAATACCAAAACAAGTCATTACCTTTTGGGGTATCATACATGATTCATAAATTTTCTGTGCCATTAATATATCTTTGATATATTTTTCACAAAAATAAATTTGATTATTTTGGGTCACACTAAAATATGGAACATAATTTAACTACTTAAATAATGTGCGGTCATGAAAAATTAAAATATAAAAAACATCCCATAATATCCCATAACTATTTAAAGCCTGCTTCCATTCCTTCTCAATCATAATTCAGCTTTGTTACAATAGATATTTTTTGTGAAAATTGGTATCATATTTTCCATGAAGAACATCTTAAAATGTTCCTTAACATACTTTTCATGATAATGAAAAATGTGTGTCTTCTTTTTTGTGATTTTTCACCGAGTAAATAATTTAATTTCACCAAATAAAGACTTTTAATACAACTTTCTCATATCTTATGAAAATCTCCCTGTGTTCTTTCATCATTCCCAAAAGATATAATGTCATCAATATAAGAAATTAAAATAGGGGAAAACTCTTGAGTTTATTTGATGAATAAGTTACTATCAACTCTTTCATTCTTAAAACAAATGTTTTTTGGATGGTTTAAAATTTGGAATATCATTCTCTCATAGGTTGTTTTATCCAAAAAATGGCTATCAACAACATGAACACATAACATACATATTTACCAATAAAAATTACACACGGTTGTCCAATATACACATAATCCTAAGGATCCCTATTCCGAATTGAATATTTATCATCTATATAAATAGTTATATAGAATACTTGAGAAACTATAGAAAGAAATATTTTAATAGTTATAAATATTTATATTGGACCACATGTATCATCAAAATCAATACCTTCAATGTGTATGTAACATTTCCACACTAATCTTTCATTTTTTTATCACATCACCATTTTCATTCAAATTATTCCAAAACACCCCCTTTCTAGAAAAAAACTTTTTGTTATATGATATAGGTAAAAGTTATCAAGTATCGTTATATTCTATTTAATTTGTCTCTTCATTCGAATACCAAACTCATTCAAGGTGCTCAAAATATTCTTTCCCATTGTTCAGGTTATCTTTTTAATACAAGGAAGTATGTGTATATTATTTTGATGATATTTTTGTTTGATACTTTTTGATGTTGGTCCCCAATAATTCTTTGAGCTTGCACTTATATTCTTATACAAGGATGATATTTTCAAGATTTATCATTATCATTCATTTATATGAGTCTGATTTGTCTTCTATTGTAGGATTTCTATTGTTTCAACGTTTTTAGAATAATTTTCATAAATAATTTCAACATGTTCATCTTCATTATCCCTATGAGTCTTTTTATATTCCTCAAATTTTCCAATTACTTTTACATCAAAAGATTCAACAAATATTTTAGACACTTTATTGAAAAATTTATATCAAGTTCATTCGAGATAATATCATATAAAAATTCCATCACTACCTCTCTGATCAATCATTCCAAGGTATCCATCTTTCTTATTTGTGATTCATGGACTCCAATGAACTCTTAAATGTTTCATAAGTTTTTTTTTCATAAACATATTTCATAGGGAGAAATATCTATACATGGACTCTAGAAGAGTATGATATGAATATAAATAGTAGTGATAATGTATTGGCTCAAAATTTAAAGAGATATACCTTGTTCAAGTAACATTGTTCACCCTATTTATACTGAACATCTATTCTAGGATTCATCATCACCATTTTTTTATGAGAGTATGGTGTACCAAACTAATTCTTAATTCCATGATTATAAAGATACCTTTCAGTATCTTTTTTTTATTCCCTATAATTGTTAGTTCTCCACTTCATTAATGAATATGAATATTCCTTCTCAGCTTTCCTCCTGAAAATTTTAAACATTTTTAGAGAATCTAAATTACCCTTTGTATACATAAAAAAAATAATGGGAGTATAGATAAAAATGTAAGTAATGAAGTACTTATATAAATTATTTGATGGTTTTCCAATTTGACCTCAAATATTAGAATGAATAAGTTCTAAGGGATGTGTTGAATAAATATCAACTTTCTTATGGATACAAATTTTTATCTTTCCACTATGAAAAATTAGGGAACCCCAATCACTTCTAACTGAGATATAAGGAATATTCTTAAAAAACTATATCATTTATACCATGCTCATGTTTACTGGAATCATGGTTCTAAGACATTTATTCCAAAACTGATTTTATTCCACCTTTCAAACTTAATAATAATTTTTAGCATCACAAAATTGGAAATGATTCCTTTTATATGTTTTCCTCTTGTAACTATTTTTCCAAACTCATATCATCTTACAAAAAACCCATCTTTTCATAAAATAACCTCTTTTTACTTCTTCATAATGTTGTGAGTCATTAAAAAATATTTATTTCATCCAAAAAAAACAAACATGTTTTTCATAGATTTCATCTTTTATTCCCCAATGAGGGTTGGTCAAACACCATTGATTCTGGGAGATTCAAAATTTATAAAAGGCATGGTTTCATCATATAAATCACTCACATTCCTAGAAAAATTTAAATATCCAATAATTTGAGAGGATAACTCACTATATATAATCCAAGGCTATTCCCCTTGTATAGAATTTAGAAGTGTTTCTACAAAAATTTCCCTTTCATTCCCTTTTTCTATCCTAAATTTTGTCTTATGAGAATTTTTTAAAATATTTTTTACTGCCAATAACAAAAAAATATATATTTTTGTGATATTTCTAGGTTTCTCACATCATTCAAAAATAGATTCTAGTGGTTGGAACCTATTCTAAATTTTTACACTAACCTTCTCTAGTATTTTCAAAATATCCTTCACTGAAATGTTCATTTTATGTATTGACCAAAATCCATCATTTCCTTCTATAATTCATAGAATAATAGTAATGTTTTTTATTAAATAATAATTTATTTTCATTGTGTTTGAATCAACCATAATACCAATAGTATCCTTTGAATTAATATTTTTATATGAAACTTCCATAAACACCAGTGTTGTAATCATGTTTATCAGTGACCTTATCATCTTTATTATCAAAACATTATTGACCATCAACCACACTTTTCTCAACTCAAATATTCCTTTTTAGTTCGGTTTTATTTTCAGCCATATCAGAACTATAAATATTATTTATTTTTTCGTACTCATAATTTTTATAAACTGATGGATTTTCCAAATTTTTTATCTCAGCTTCATATATAACATTAATATCATTATATTTCTCCCAAAAATAGCAATTTTATTTTAATCTACTAAAGGTAATATTTTATCATTTTAATGTTTACCCTTTCTAGAGATTTAACCAACATCAAAGATAGAATTATTGAATCATGCAACCATTTGTTCAAATTTATAATTTTTTTTGGAAATGTTACAACTCTTTCGTTTGCTTTCAACTTACATCCAAATATTAATTACAATTCATTTATTTAACTACATATTTCTTAAAGTCATCCAACTCTTTCAGCATAACAACATTCTTATCCATGAATAATTAATGATTTTTTTAGATGAATTTTAATTTATCAATTTCAGGATTTCATTATCAAGACTTTTAATCTTTCTATGACATTCTTTCTATTCATCTTTTAGAAGAAATTCAAATTTTTATTCTTTGTATTCTGAACTAAAAGGTCTTAATGATTCATTATTAACTATTTAAAAGACTAAATTATATTCTATATTATTAGTTGATTTTTTATAATCATTATTAGAGTCTTCTTCTTCATTAAATTTTTGATAAGAATATTCTCTTTTTGGATATGAAGAATTTATTATCCTTCTATTTTTAAATGGATTTATCCTTATCATCCTTTTTGATCCATGATCATTTATTCATGATTTCATCATCATTAATTTCATCTTATTTATTTATATGAGGACAATAAGAAGAAAACTTCCTAAAAACTCCACATTCATAACTTTTCAAGTGATGTTTTTCCTTATATTTACACATACCACTTTTAAATTTTTTTGAAAACACAGTTAAAAATTCATCAGGACTTCTACATACCTCATTTTCAGAATCAGAGTTAGGAACCTATTCATCATTATGAACAATCATAGAAATTATAGGATTGTTTTCCTTGAAGGATATATCTCTATGAAACATTATTTTTTCTTTCATATATATTTACCTTCTCATATCATAATGATCATAGTACTATGATAACAATATATAGATAATGTTCTTGGATCTATATCATCCAATAAGAAATAAATTTCATCAAACATTTCATGAATAATTCACCAGATCAATTCAACAATTTGAGAATCGTCCAACATTTCACCAAGACATCTAATTGTTTTGAATATTTCATTCACCATGGTAAAGAAGGAACCAACATTTTCATACTCACCCATCTTGAGATATTTATACATTGGCCACCAAATTTGTGACTTGGACTTCTTCATTTTTTATATCTTTAATAAATGTTCATCATATTATCCCAAATAGAATTAGTATATGAAAAACCTATTTATATTAAAAAACAAATCATGTAATGTGATGATATTAATGAATTATTCACACTTCTATTATTTGAGAGGTTCTTCTTTTGAATTGATATAAGATAAAATATTTCACTCATGGGAGATAATCCATCTATTTCATATTCTAGAACATTGTACCCAAGATACAGAAGGCAATGAAACATTTTAGATTTGAAGATATGATAGTTCCTACCATCAATAACCCGAATACATACACTATTAAAAAAAATTAAGAGTCTCCATCACAACTTGTTCTTCTAATCATTAGTAAATATTAAATTAAGGGAACGATCTCCGAAATACAAATGGATAATACTGAACATGATCGATTTATCATTGAGAGTGGAAGGTGGTTAATTAGTGATATATTTTTATTTTATGTTTCTTTATTTTCGAAACATTATTCATATTAAATTAATGAGTTGTTGACTTTCTATAAAACAATACAATCACACATACACATTAACATAAGAATCTATATTGTTTATAACTCAACTAGGTTAACTACATCCTATGTATCGCCTGAAAATAATCTGATGCTACACAGTCCATTGAAAAAAATCTTCTTGTATAAATACAATTAGTATTATATTCCCTTACACTCATATAGAAACATTTTTCATAATTAATTTTATGTTATTCATTTATAATGAAATGATAGCATAAAATTTGTATAACAAGTTATGATACATTCTAGAGATGATTCAAAAAATTTACATTGAAACATTTCAATTTACAAAAGTTATTTTATTTCCTACCCTAATGTAGGTATGAACTTCCTGGACTCTTTAATGATACCTAGTAAGAATGCCCTGTCTGATCTTCCAAGTATTATTGATCAGTTCGGTAATAATAATCTATAAGAAAACATCTTAAACAAATACATGGTACTTCATTATAACTAAAATAATCCTATTTTGAATCATAGTCTATCGATCTAGATCGATACGATGATTAGATATATAAGATCTTCCTCTACCTCTTCTTCTTATATCCCAAAAATATCTCCATGAATGCTCTGTTGGGAATATTCATATCTGTTAAACCATTACCACTCAACCCTCTCACTCAATTTGTACTTGTGTTATGAATAAAAAAATTTGTTCCTCCTTTTTTAGGTGGTCCAAATATGGTTTATGTGGGAATTTGAAAGTTTTCATAATTAATTATTTTCCAAAATATGTAATTCTCCTTCAATTTCAGATGCATATTCGATGTTCTCAATGCTCCTCTACTCTTTTCATTTCTTCTATAACCTTCTTGAATCTACTAATTATATTAGCTCAATTAAAACATTCTTCCAAATCAAAATTGTGATTCCAATCACCATTCTGATTTCATCTTTAATATGAAGACATATGTATAAATTCATTTACTTCATTATATTATACTCTACCAAATGAAAACGAACATGATGGAAATAAATTCTCTTTACGATTATCAGTCCTAAATTTTTAGTCTTCAGTTGAATTTTCCCCCAAAAACACAATCCCAAATTCTAAATATTAAAGTAAATTACCAATATTATAAACTCCTATTAAAAAAACATCATCAAATGATTTAGAAATACATTTATGTTCCCCATTAATAAATTTTCTGTCCATTTAGAATAATAATTATTTTTATCCTTTCCTAAGACCGATGAACCCACATCCGATGATGTTTTGAATCTTGTAGTTTTATTTGTGTTAGCCTATGTCTGATGAATCGAACTATATCCTCCACTGATGAATCAGTGTTTGTTACATTCTAATGAATCATGGCCAAATATTACTACAAAAAAATTATAGGTTTTTTCCCATTTGTAAAGAACAAACAATTCGTCTACATGAAAATGAATGAATATATTATTAATTGGTATTTGACTTTAATTTTTACATATATTCCACAACCATCAAATTTTTTTAAGTGGTCCCATAAAAACCCTATAAAAATAAATCATTATCTATTCCCTACATCATATTATTGATGTCAGTGTCACTTCAATGATTGGTTGAACATCGTGACTGATGCACCACTCTCTGTACCTTCGACTACAACAATATTGTTTCTTTAGTAATTATGATTCACACAATCATATTTCTTTCATGATTTTTTATTTTTGAATTAAGAGTCTAACTGAAAATCAATATCTTTATTTTATCATGTTCTTCTCAACCTTCCAAGCCATAAGTAAATCTACCATCAAAGAGATCACATAGATTGATTGACACCATAAATCACGAGCATCACAAAATTTATTCTTATCCAAACACTAGCTTGTAAAAATGATTTCCTCATGCTTTGGAGAAATATAATGATTGACATAGTATGATCTGGGTACCATTGGTATGTATTATAACTTTGAAATCCATTACAGAAAGTGTTTTTTTCCCAATCCAACCAAAAATATGATTGAAAACAATATTTATACCAAATTATTTCATAAGTATTTCATCACAAGATATTAGAAAACAAGGAATTTTATGAATTATAACACAAAAATGAATTGTTAGATTTGCATCACTACCATTCAGAATCTGATTCCACTTCTCATTATGATCATACATTCACCTGGGACCCAAGGTGTGTCTGATGAAACTTTTGAACCAAAATCCATTATCACAATACTAAGGGATTTCCTAATAATTTTGAGTCGGATTGTTTGATTACAGTGGGGATTCCATTCACCAAAATTTAAAAAAAAGGAGATATCTTCTTCTCTAACTTTTTCATTGAAAATAAAACACAACACCATCAAAATACGATCATTATAAAATTAATTCCATCGTTCCTACATAGATAAAAAATATCACCACCATGACTTGGATTATAATACATCCAGAAAATATCGTTTTATTTATTGTCCACCCAATTCCTCGGTTTATGATTCGATTCCCAATGATAGAAGAAATAATTCAAGATCTTGTGGTACTTGTATGTGACAAATCTCAAACAAAATAAATAATGACACAAACAGTTCAGGATATATACCAAAACTACTGAATCTAATTCTTGTGTCGTGTATATCCACTCACGAGGTAATAAATTGGAAGGCCCATAATATACCAACTAATTAATATGAATAAATATAGCTTATGAACCAATAGAATAATTATTAGAAAAAAAACAAATCCAACACCATGCTCTGTAAATATCATGATCCAATACGTCATCAATATTATCTTCATCTCCATGAATTCCTCTTCACACTGCAATATCATCTCAAATAGAAACCAAATTATTTTATGTATCGTCATTGTTTCTTTTCATGAGATAATTATGAAATGATCCTTCATTAAAAAATTGAAAATACAAGTATTATTTTGATCTAAAACACTTTTCTAGGGAATTTCCAATATGTCACTACATCTATCCTCTACCAATCCACATAAATTCCCCCACGAGAAATCACATAACCAATAGAGAATACATCATATATCGTGAATTTATAATTTCAGAATGTGGTATAGTGCTAATGTGCCCAATGTGTACTCCACACAATCTCCATGTGTCTATTTTTCATCTCATAGGCCATGATTATACAATGAAATCATCATTAAACCACACTATAAAAGAGTCATGATATGGATATATGATCATGTTCATGAGAACCATGATGTCAAATAGTTTCTTTTTCAAACTAAATGGTTTGTAATGATACTATTATAGTCTATATCTACTGTAGATCTTCATCTAAGTGATATCCTTCTATCTGACCCAAAGATCATGGTATTGTATTTTCAGCTCAATAATAGAGAAAAAATGACTTCCCCAAACCTAATCAATCAATTTATCAATCCTAAAATAGATATATATTTTTCAAAGACACCTAGTTCTTATTCCTATATTCCCCAAATTACAAAATTCCAACAGCATCATCATTTTCGAAAAAAAGATGTAATCTAATGGAGATGATCCCAATTTGGTAATTCCATTCACCTCAAAATAATAAACCAATACATTTATTTCATTAAACACTTATACCACCATATGAAATGGGGAAGTAAATATATTCCCTTCTCATGACATGAGTATGATCTCAATTTCAATATGTATATGAAGAAAAATTTATATAAACTCATCTAGGAAGTCATACTAGTATCATTCTACAACATCATGAAAAAAGTGTAAATCTACTACTTGATAATACAAAAGAACCATATCACAAACATTATTTGTAATAGCTCCAAACTGGCTAAGGCATAGATTAATTATTCCTTATATAAAATCCCATTTAATAGTCTATAAAACCATATCTCCCATATGATTAGTAATGGATACCCATTTCCAACAACATTATATTTTTTTCAAAAAAAAATTCACCCAGGTTATGGCAATGATCAGATAGAAAATAGTCATTTCAAGAATAATTAAATCCCATATTTCTAATATCTATCAACTTCTATGGTAAATTCTAGGAATATTTGATTATTATCCACTTTTGTTCCCAAGGGTGTGTTATGAGACAATAACTTAGAATCTAAATTGATAAACAATTCCTTTCTATAATGAACATAATATTATATAAAATAATGAGAATATCATATGTCAAATAAGGTTGAAGATATCATTTTAATAGTAAACATACCTCAAATATTAGGATGTCCCTACAAAATGATAGTTGGGACATAGAAATATATACAAACTATAAATGTCTCATCTCTATAGGATTTCTCCTGGGGGAAATTAGACACATCTGTATCTGATGTCATCGATTTTAGAGTCTAATGCAGAGCACCTTGCCACATCCCTAGGTCACTATATCAATCATCCAAGCACAATTGTGAGTAACAATCTAAAATGACATAGAAATATACTATTGAAGATGCACAATATTTCTACAATGAGGAAAATTTATCTATTGTCAAAATAAATATTTGTTATATTTCACATTTTCAATTATATGTTATTGTGGACCTTCTCATCACAAAATATGTGATGATGAAACCCTACGTAGTTTTTATTATATTCCAAGGTACTACTACACCTTAGTGGTCTTTCACTTCTTTCTAGTAAATGAATTTTTCATTATAGTACTAGGGAGTCCTAAAACTTGCCTAATAAGAGATAAAGGAATAATTATAGTTTTTATGTCCTCCATACCATTATTGATTGTGATGGTCGTGATTAGAACCATTGGATATGTCATCACATTAAATCCCCAGTCATTGAATCTAATCTACTGTCATGGAGAGATCATGATTTTTTGGGCCTCATTCTGCTTTTTCCTAGTCATATGTGGAGAAAAAATGGAATATCCATGAAATAAATAAAATTATAAGACACTTAAAACAACCCAAAACAAATATTCATAAACACATTCACATTATTCTACTTTAGCATTTCAATTAATAATTGATGAAAATTCCAATGAAGGTCACCCATGTAGAAATCTACGACATTATAAATTAGTTCAGGACGACACAATATCTCTTTGTATATCTTGTGGTACAATAATTGAATCATCCTAAATGAGGGAATTCTGGACCACTTATGTTATTAGGAATGTTAGAAATCTTCTAAGAATTGTAATCTATAATTATTAATGGTTGATTAAAATTACCATAGTTGTTTAGTTATGATATCAACTTAATTACTTTATATTCACAGTCAAGGGATTTATATTGGAATAAATATTCTAGAAGGATACCCACAAATATCAGTCCTAACCCTCATAGTACTCTCCATGATAGATGCCTCATCTCCTGCACCTACACATTAGTCATTGTTATATATATATTAATAATCATCATCATTTATTTGTAATTAATATTTTAGTAAAATATATCACTAAAGAATATTGAATAGATTTTGAAATTCAATTCAATGAATTATAATGCATATCATTCAATATTTCTATAATTCACTTTATCCTACATTCCTAATCATGATACATGGATGCACTGAAATCCCATCAAATATAATATTGAAAACATACATATAATGTGAATGAAGCCAGAAAAGAAACAAATATAATAGTAGTTCCACCATTTATAATATTATTCTCCACATAAAAACTATTCGGAAACTTTTAAGACTCCCCTAACTAAGTTAGAAGCAACATATCTCATTTCAACCATTCCACAAACCATAATGAATAATAAATAAATAAATAAACTTCTTTGAAATCATTTTTTAATTCCACGATTTTAAAAACCTGTTTTGGAATAGAAATATAAATGACCTCAATCATGACTCCTTATACACTAGAGGAATCCAACTAGTGGAAAGGATCTGAATAGTAAAATGGGGACACAAAACCCTCAGAATCAAAATACATACATCATAATCATATCATGAAAGGAATGGAACCATAATTGAATAAAAACAAGATTTAAAAAAATTCTATAATAAAAGAGATTAAAAATATCTGATATTCAAAAAATGTTATAAAAAGGCCCCTAATGTAGATGTTCAATTTATATTATAATATTATTGATATAAAAATAAATAATTACACCATGACAACACTCTAGAGTCCAATGCAATACCTCTTCCCAAAAACCTAAATATTCTCATATCCCAATAACTATGAAATTATACTATCATAGATCCTTGATAATAATTACTACCCACACATTGATATTCCCATACGATGTGTGACTATACACTAGTAGGACACTCCATATTCGTTTTAATCATCAGTACACGTGAAAAAGAGCTGTATTTTATGAAAAAATGTAATTATTCAATCTTTAAAAATTCAATATTATTCTGAGTAATCATGAAATGAAAAAGAAAAAATAAACCCCAATCAATCCTAATTTGGATCCATGCTAAAAGAAATACCATAACATAATTTCTGATCTTCGGTTGGTCACATGACACAATTTATCGTTATGAAGAAAAATAGATTGAAATATGTTGGTCGTGACACTCAGATTTCAATACTTGTTTATATATGAGGATATGCTACAAGGCCATCATACCGAATATATTCCAAAGGTTGATCCATGAGAAAATCATTTTGCAACACTTAATTGGTTCATGCTTCAAGTTATTCAAACCCCTTTTATTATGTATTGGTCCATTGTTGTCGTCGCCACATGACACGCATGCTCAATATTTAAGGGATAAAAATTCCATGAAGGATTACATATCAATTTATTGTAGATTTAATATTTAAATTTACCATAAATTTACACAAAAAAGGATTAGTATATATAGGAATAATCATAGAATATCAAGCATAAGTCTCAATAGCCCCCCCACACACAATTGTGTTCAATATAAAAATATTGGTCTCACATGATACACAATACCACACATGTGATCTATTTGGAATGTGCCTATATGATACCAACGTACTCTTATATGGTAAATATCAAAGAAAAAATAATAAAAGGACTCAATATGGTATAGAAAAACATACATCTGTTATGCCGATGGAAATTTCCATAATTTTTAAGAGTCGATACCCAAATCCTGCTAGTGACCCAACCAGATCAATCCCCAACACCATAGATCAAAAAAACAAATATATATATATATATAAAGATATAATAGATTTATTTATAGAAATTGGTTGGAAACATGGGATTATAATTTAATCCTAATACATTGTAACAACCACATTTAATGAAGGATCTAAATATAATATAAGAAATTATCCATCACTCTCTAAAATCGATGTTGACCTATCAGTACACAAATAAATATTAACTATAGCATTATTAGATCCATGTATCTATCCATTATATCTAAAATATATGGCATGTTATAGAAGAATAAGAATATAAAATTTTGATTGGATGAATCATACCTCTTTGAAGACACCGGATTGATCTAGACATATAACATTGAAATGATGAGAGAAGAGAGATAAATCCAGTGGATGAGAGCCATTAGGAGATTTATGGTCATGTGGGTACTAAAACTAAAAATAATAATATAAAAAGGGTTTTGTAGTGAAATTATAAAGGAACCCTTACTTACTAGGTCATATTTGTACCAATGGCATGGTGTTGTCCCTCATAAGTGAGCAGGTGGCTTCACTAGGGGGATGATACTGGAAATCAGGGAAGGTGGTTCTCCAAGAAATGATTCTACAACTATTTATTTATAGACATTAGAATAGTGGATGTCCTACTAGATGGCCAGTGGGGCCTGCATAAATACACATCATGTTCCACCACCATTGGCCAGCTGATGGGACATATAGAACATTATATGTTCTTCCACTACCCATGGGATATCTAGTTGCACACCAATAGATCCTATGAAAATGAGCGATGACACTAGATCATTTTTTTCTGATCCAAATTGTAACAGCCCAAGAATTTATAAAAAAATATTCTTTTTAATTTTATTAATGTCTTGTGTTGTACACCAAAAGGAGCTTGCACAACACGCATCCTTGACTTGGCTTACATTACACACAATCGCGACCTTCCTCGATAGCGTGTGTTGTACGCAATACCAGGTTTTAATAAACAATGTTATATTATTATAATATTGTCATGACTAGCCGTTATGAATAGTATTAACTAAATTTTAAATTTTATAACATTATTATTCATCTTACACATTTCTAGAACATGGTATAAGAACAGAATAAATTTTTAGGGTAAAATAAGTATTTTTAAAAAAATGCAGTTTTGTCGCCTTTTGATGGCGCACCCACTTTAAATCTGGTTTTTGACATGTTTATATGTTCAATTTGACAAAAGAAAATTCTTATTTTGAATCAAGATGTAAAAATTTACATTAGATAAAGTTTTGATAATTTTCCGATAACTTTCATATTTTAATGAATAGTAAAAACACGCTATATTTTAATTAAAAACAACTTTTTTCATCGTAATATCTTATGTCGTTAAATTATAATATTGAATGGTTTTAAAGTATAAATAGAATATATTTTTACCATTTAATATAATTTATGTCATTAGCATTGATTTTACCTTGAATTCATAGGTTAAATCAATTCAATCTTTTGCAATGTTTTAAACAAAAACCCGTTTTTATTCGACAACGGGATTAATTTTAATTTAATTTCTGAAACTTCTGTGTATGGAATTTTAAAAAATGGATTCCATATTTTTAATCAGTGGGTCCAAATTATGTTAATAAGCTACTTTTTATTTTTGGGAATTATGAATAGTAACTACGGTAAATTTTATTTACCATAGTTAAAGGTAAATCGGGTAATTAAGGGTAAATATAATATTTTAAAATTACCCTAACAAATGTCAAAATCCTATTGGATGACTAAAAGTCGACCCATATCACCTAAGGGTCGGATTAGAATCATTTAATGGACATTTGTCCATGAAAATAACTTAATTATTATTAAAACCAAAGAAAGTGACAACATGTCACTCTCTTAAATCTTATAAGTATAATAATTTTAAATTAGTGATAAACATCATAAAATTTCGAACATGAATAGTCTCCAGAAAGATAACAAAATTATCTACATCATGAGAATTTATTTAGAAGTTTTTTGGGATTAAATAATTATCATTAATTGTGACACAATAGTGATGCAGAAATTATTTATCTAGTGAAAAATCAAGAATATAGTTTTTTTTAAACTAATAGTGACCATAAAATGCACAAATACCTAACCAAAACTTATTGGACACGTAAATGTAAACCATAATAATCCAATGGTCGAATATTTGACCATTTGGAGCCTTATAAAAGGATTATGACACATATATTATTTTATTTTAAATGATGCCAAAGTTGTGACCTTCATAATTTAATAAATATAACAATTTAAATATTGTGATTTTAAGATGATAAATTCGAGTAAAAGTATTATTTTGAAAGGTAATATATTTATCTTCATCATAGAATTTTATTTTAAATTTTTATACAACAAATAAGTATATTAAATAATTATACAAAAATGATGTAGTAATTATTTTATTAAGAGATAAACCAAATAAATTGTTTTAAAAATAATAAAATAAATATTATATGAACTATTTAATGTGATACACTAATTTTATAGATACATATGACCTTTTATTAATATATTAAAGCTTTTATTTCGAACATATCTTCTGTATATATTTTATTTAAATTCAAATAAATGAATAGTGTCAAAATTGACACTATTGTTATTTTACAAAAATAACATATTATAAAATTGTTTAAAAATCACAAAAATATTTAAAAATTATAAATTTATATTTATTTGGTCTATAATGTTATAAATTAAACAATTATGGAAAATTCACAACAAATAAGTAATTATTTGTTATAATTTAAAATTTAGAATTTTATTACAACAAATAAACTTAAATAGATTAAATAAGGATAAATCAAAATGATAAGGTTTAAAATAAGATCCAAACATGTCTAAATTTGATTGGATGATGAGATTACAACCCTATCTCATCTTATCTTCTAATATGAGTCATTTTTGGAGGTTTTTAAGTGGGGTTAGATTTATTATAAATTAATATTTTTAAGAATTCCTAAGGTGCCCCTCTCCTCCCTTATAAAAGGGCACCTACTCCCCCTCCTCCTCACACCAATTTGAGCACTCAAGCTCGGCCAACCCCTGCCAAAATCTCTTCTCCACTTCCCTAGAAACATCCTAGAGGTTCTGGCCTTCCTCAAAGACCAATTTTAGTTCCCTAAGAGGAGGTCTCCATAAGGCGCTTCAAAGAAGAGGTAATTACCGTTACCAATTCTTTCATCTTTATTTCTTGTTCCACTTCTTATTCTTAGGTTGTTTCATTATGAAGTAATAACATCAGTATCACTCATATACCGATATGTTATTATAAGTATAAAACAACCCTATTTCACCATCTATCTATCCTACGGAAAAAGAAATCACCGCGCGTGCGTACGTACGGACTACCGTCTCCACGACGCGATGCGATTCATTCTCCATGTTAACCATTTAAGAATGATTATAAAGTATATATAAGAAATAATAATGAAATATATGACATTATAAAGCTACTGGATTTATGTATATATATATATGTATGTCATCTACTTACTTCCATTCAAGACAACAGGGAAAGAAAAACAGCGTTCATGCGTACGTACGGACTACCATCTCCATGAACGGTGTTTTTCATTTCATTTATCTATCTATTATATATATATATATATACTGAATATATATGATATATAAATCATATTTTATATTCTGGAAGTAAGTAAATAATGATATAAGTAATAATAATGTCAAGAACAACAAGTCAAAACACCTACGATAAAAGAAACGATTTTACCCAAAACGCTTCTTTAACATGGAATTTACAAAAGAACGGGTAAAATAATGTCATAAGTGAACCATATATGATATCATAACAATGAATATGATTCTCTAATAAGTCAATGACATTATTTAAACCATTATACAGGAGCTTCGGACACGTACAAAGCAAATCAGACATAAGGTAAGGGAAATATCACAATCTCACTTTTATCCGAGATTGTTTTTACTTTGGTAATTATTGGGGTGTATTTTATCATCCACATCCATGTTCCCTCAATATTTAATATTATTTCCATCCTTCTACAATATTTTATATCCAATTTTACCCTTCGGTGAGTTTTTTGAAAAATATATAAAAGGAATATTTTGTCGTTTTCGTACGAGGTACTTTTTGACTTTTCCGACAAAAGTACGAGAAGAATGTTTTTTTAACTTATACGGCACGAATGGATTTTTACGGTTTTATAAAGTCTTATTTTCATGAAATTTCCTCCAAAAGATTTCATGGCTATTTTTAATAAAATCTCTTTCTTTTAAAATTGCATGACGTTTTGTGAAAAGAAATTGATTTTGAAGAAGAAAGGATATTTTCCTCAAGAATTCATTTCAAGTATTTTATCAAAATTATTTTCCATCTAAGATAATAAAAGGGTTCTGTTTTTATCCCTATTATTACATGGATTTGATTATGTTGTGATGGAAACATTTTTATGAATTCTGTTATCTTATATGAATTGTTTTATGATGTCATGTTGTTTAAGAATCCCATTTTTATTACATGGGTTATGCGATGATGTATGATTTATGATTTTGTAGCACACATAAGAATGGTATCATTAAGAGATGGTTGGGACCTATATCTCCCTCCAATGCATTGGGTAAAGATTTTATATCTCATGAGATAGACATGGCTGGAATGGTAGGTTATACCGGTTCAGTGAAACAGGACTGAAACGAGGGTTACTCGATTCAGAAAGGGACTTTGTCCACTAAGATAGTCCTGGCAATGAGTCTTGACTAACAAGAAATGATTCTCTATGATTATGTGTGAATGCCACAAATTTCCATGTTTTATGTTATGATTATTGTGATTACATTTCACTGCCATGATTTATCCCATGTTATGAAATTATGCTCTATTTTGCAGGTTAAGATTTCCAAAAGTTATGTTCTTATGAATATGATGTGATTGAATTTTTTTCTTTTGTATAACCTTACTGAGCATTTGAGCTCACCCTTTTACGTTTTCTTTTCCCCAGGATATAAATAAAGGTTTTAGGTTAAAAAAAAAGGGGAAGATCTTTATGGGAGATATTGAAGATCTTTCACCACGATTAGAAGATTACGTTCCGAGTTTCCAAAGACACTAAACTATTACGATCCTTGTGTGTGTGTTTTTGTTATGTACTAAGTATTCCGCAAATGTAATGTAAGGTCAATGTACGCCAGGCTTCGGGTCTCTACAGTTGGTATCAGAGGAAAGGTTTAGTCAACCTTTGGAAACTAGGATGCGAGAACTTTGGTGAGATCCCTAGAGATATTTCTAAGGTATGTCTAGGGATGTCCCTAGGGATAAGTATACGTATAGGTTATAGTAATAGAATTACGCTAACGATCATAGAATTAAACCTAAGATGTTGGATATTGAAGGTACTTCCCCTTTATTATGTTGATTTCCCTAGCATGATTTTTGCCTCTCACACTATTCTTTTTGGGTTTTCGAAAATGGCTGGAAACAAGATGATTCACGATAATAGAGGATATGATGGACAATGGAATGATATTCTTCATAATGAAATGGGATTTGGAAGTCCAAACATAATTATTATGCCGAATCAGCAATCTCATAATATGATCAATAAAGTAAAATTTGGTAAGTTTCCTGACTCGGCTAATAAGAGAAAGATGGAGTTTCATGATGATCATAGAGGAAAGAAAGTTCAATTTCCCCTATGTAATTCATGTGGGAAGAGGCATCAAGGAGAATGTTTCAAAGGAACTGGAAGATTCTTTGAGTGTGGAAAAGAAGGACACAAAGCTAGTAAGTGCAAAGGAAAAGGTTCAGTTAACACCAGGGATGAGGATAATGGTATTGCTACGACATCAACACTGGTTAAATGTTTTAAATGTGGAATGTACGGGCATTATGCAAACCAATGCCCTAAGGGAAAGTCTCGTGAAGAGAATCGGTATGCTCGTATGGGAAGTATTTATGTTGATGATGATGAAGAAACTACAAATGATATGTGAGATGAAAGAAATGTTGAAGCTCGGTCAATGGTCTAAGAATGTAGTGGAATGATTACATGTTTATCATGTGTAATGTTGTATAAGTAATCTCATGGAATAAAGAGACATCTAAGGATTGTTACACTGTTGTCTTTCCTTAAGTTTTTAAAGTGTATGATGAATGGTACCAGTAACCATGAAAGGTTATTCAGATACTTTTGGAAAGTAGATGATAAGTGCATAATGAAAGGATAAGAAGATAATGATATGTTTGATTGTATTCATGAGCTCATGATTGATATAAGGACTAAGTGATATCATGGTTTGAGTATATAGAATTTTGAGGATTTTGGTATGTGGAAGGTGTTAACTTTTAACTGCATTCATGTTTTCACTAAGGTTCAATGGGTATTCAAGAGAGTACAAGATTAAGGCCTTTAAATGTTTGGAATGTGTCCAACAAGATATATCTTATGATATATGGGGATCAACGATGGTATTAAATCTCTGGTAATCGTTTTCACTATGTTATGAGAGTCGACTGCAGTATTATGGATAAGCCTAAAAGATTGGAATGCATTATGTTGGACATAAGTTAGTATTGTTTGTTTTTTCGATATTATTGATGGGATGTTATATAGTTTTGGAAAAAGGACAACCTGTAGAACGGGCGACAGCCCATCGCTTCGGACAAATCTGTGGGAATCGAACCCACAACCGAAGTGCGACTGGCCTTTATCGCCTACCACTGGCCTACAGGAAGTCCCTGTTTAGTAGAAACTAGTTTTATTATATTAAGCAGTATGATATATGAAGTATAAGTCCATTTTAGGAACCATATATGATTAATCTCACTATATATCGACTTATGTATATAATTTTTGCGAACCTTTTGTTTGAGATAGATGGAATGACCCGTCATTCTATCACATGATCTGCTAACACTTCATGAATAACAAATTCAACTTCATTTATTTAAGAGATGAATTGGAAATTGTTCAATGCACGAACAATAGTGAGATTGTACCAAAATAAATTAAGTATTTATTCTAATTCAAATTCTTCAACTTTAGGGAAACGATCTTGAAAACCAAAAAAAAAATGTTGTCTTAGTGACCTTATATCTGATTAATCAGATGATACCTTAGATCGTCACAAATTTATGGATTTGTGATTGCTATCTTTTCCATAGCCATGTTCTCTACCACTCTCCATCAGAACATGATGGTTAGATTTCTCTTCCATATCCATATTTTTACCTATGTGGAAACCCAATGATTAGTTTATTTGGGTAACCGTTACGTTTCATACTTTTGTTTTTAAATATTGGTTTTGATATTCCTTTTTACGATGTGGGTGTCTATTAAAGAAACTTTGAAATAGTAAATCATTTATAACCCCGACGAATTTCGAGGGCGAAATTCATTTTAAGGGGGGTAGAATGTAACAGCCCAAGATTTTATAAAAAAATATTCTTTTTAATTTTATTAATGTCTTGTGTTGTACACCAAAAGGAGCTTGCACAACACGCATCCTTGACTTGGCTTGCATTACACGCAATCGCGACCTTCCTCGATAGCGTGTGTTGTACGCAATACCCGGTTTTAATAAACAATGTTATATTATTATAATATTGTCATGAACTAGCCGTTATGAATAGTATTAACTAAATTTTGAATTTTATAACATTATTATTCATCTTTCACATTTCTAGAACATGGTATAAGAACAGAATAAATTTTTAGGGTAAAATAAGTATTTTTAAAAAAAATGCAGTTTTGTCGCCTTTTGATGGCGCACCCACTTTAAATCTGATTTTTGACATGTTTATATGTTCAATTTGACAAAAGAAAATTCTTATTTTGAATCAAGATGTAAAAATTTACATTAGATAAAGTTTTGATAATTTTCCGATAACTTTCATATTTTAATGAATAGTAAAAACACGCTATATTTTAATTAAAAACAACTTTTTTCATCGTAATATCTTATGTCGTTAAATTATAATATTGAATGGTTTTAAAGTATAAATATAATATATTATTACCATTTAATATAATGTATGTCATTAGCATTGATTTTACCTTGAATTCATAGGTTAAATCAATTCAATCTTTTGCAATGTTTTAAACAAAAACCCGTTTTTATTCGACAACGGGATTAATTTTAATTTAATTTCTGAAAATTATGTTTATGGAATTTTAAAAAATGGATTCCATATTTTGAATCAGTGGATACAAATTATGTTAATAAGCTACTTTTTATTTTTGGGAATTATGAATAGTAACTACGGTAAATTTTATTTACCATAGTTAAAGGTAAATCGGGTAATTAAGGGTTAATATAATATTTTAAAATTACCCTAACAAATGTCAAAATCCTATTTGATGACTAAAATTCGACCCATATCACCTAAGGGTCGGATTAGAATCATTTAATGGACAATTGTCCACGAAAATAACTTAATTATTATTAAAACCAAAGAAAGTGACAACATGTCACTCTCTTAAATCTTGTAAGTATAATAATTTTAAATTAGTGACAAACATCATAAAATTTCGAAAATGAATAGTCTCCAGAAATATAACAAAATTATCTACATCATGAGAATTTATTTAGAATTTTTTTGGGATTAAATAATTATCATTAATTGTGACACGATAGTGATGCAGAAATTATTTATCTAGTGAAAAATCAAGAATATAGTTTTTTTTAAACTAATAGTGACCATAAAATGCACAAATACCTAAACAAAACTTATTGGACATGTAAATTTAAACCATAATAATCCAATGGTCGAATATTTGACCATTTTGAGCCTTATAAAAGCGATTATGACACATATATTATTTTATTTTAAATGATGCCAAAGTTGTCACCTTCATAATGTAATAAATATAACAATTTAAATATTGTGATTTTAAGATGATAAATTCGAGTACAAGTATTATTGTGAAAGGTAATATATTTATCTTCATCATAGAATTTTATTTTAAATTTTTATACAAAAAATAAGTATATTAAATAATTATACAAAAATGATATAGTAATTATTTTATTAAGAGATAAACCAAATAAATTGTTTTAAAAATAATAAAATAAATATTATATGAACTATTTAATGTGATACACTAATTTTATAGATACATATGACCTTTTATTAATATATTAAAGCTTTTATTTCGAACATATCTTCTGTATATATTTTATTTAAATTCAAATAAATGAATAGTGTCAAAATTGACACTATTGTTATTTTACAAAAATAACATATTATAAAATTGTTTAAAAATCACAAAAATATTTAAAAATTATAAATTTATATTTATATGGTCTATAATGTTATAAATTAAACAATTATGGAAAATTCACAACAAATAAGTAATTATTTGTTATAATTTAAAATTTAGAATTTTATTACCACAAATAAACTTAAATAGATTAAATAAGGATAAATCAAAATGATAAGGTTTAAAATAAGATCCAAACATGTCTAAATTTGATTGGTTGATGAGATTACAACCCTATCTCATCTAATCTTCGAATATGAGTCATTTTTGGAGGTTTTTAAGTGGGGTTAGATTTATTATAAATTAATATTTTTAAGAATTCCTAAGGTGCCCCTCTCCTCCCTTATAAAAGGGCACCTACTCCCCCTCCTCCTCACACCAATTTGAGCACTCAAGCTCGGCCAACCCCTGCCAAAATATCTTCTCCACTTCCCTAGCAACATCCTAGAGGTTCTGGCCTTCCTCAAAGACCAATTTTAGTTCCCTAAGAGGAGGTCTCCAAAAGGCGCTTCCAAGAAGAGGTAATTACCGTTACCAATTCTTTCATCTTTATTTCTTCTTCCACTTCTTCTTCTTAGGTTGTTTCATTATGAAGTAATAACATCAGTATCACTCATATACTGATATGTTATTATAAGTATGAAACAACCCTATTTCACCATCTATCTATCCTACGGAAAAAGAAATCACCGCGCGTGCGTACGTACGGACTACCGTCTCCACGACGCGATGCGATTCATTCTCCATGTTAACCATTTAAGAATGATTATAAAGTATATATAAGAAAGAATAATGAAATATATGACATTATAAAGCTACTGGATTTATGTATATATATATATGTATGTCATCTACTTACTTCCATTCAAGAAAATAGAGAAAGAAAAACAGCGTTCATGCGTACGTACGGACTACCGTCTCCATGAACGGTGTTTTTCATTTCATTTATCTATCTATTATATATATATATATATATACTGAATATATATGATATATAAATCATATTTTATATTCTGGAAGGAAGTAAATAATGATATAAGTAATAATAATGTCAAGAACAACAAGTCAAAACACCTACGATAAAAGAAACGATTTTACCCAAAACGCTTCTTTAACATGGTATTTACAAAAGAACGGGTAATATAATGTCATAAGTGAACCATATATGATATCATAACAATGAATATGATTCTGTAATAAGTCAATGACATTATTTAAACCATTATACAGGAGCATCGGACACGTACAAAGCAAATCGGACCTAAGGTATGGGAAATATCACAATCTCACTTTTATCCGAGATTGTTTTTACTTTGGTAATTATTGGGGTGTATTTTATCATCCACATCCATGTTCCCTCAATATGTAATATTATTTCCATCCTTCTACAATATTTTATATCCAATTTTACCCTTCGGTGAGTTTTTTGTAAAATATATAAAAGGAATATTTTGTCGTTTTCGTACGAGGTATTTTTGACTTTTCCGACAAAAGTACGAGAAGAATGTTTTTTTAACTTATACGGCACGAATGGATTTTTACGGTTTTATAAAGTCTTATTTTCATGAATCTTCCTCCAAAATATTTCATGACTATTTTTAATAAAATCTCTTTCTTTTAAAATTGCATGACGTTTTGTGAAAAGAAATTGATTTTGAAGAAGAAAGGATATTTTCCTCAAAAATTCATTTCAAGTATTTTATCAAAATTATTTTCCATCTAAGATAATAAAAGGGTTCTGTTTTTATCCCTATTATTACATGGATTTGATTATGTTGTGATGGAAACATTTTTATGAATTCTTTTATCTTATATGAATTGTTTTATGATGTCATGTTGTTTAAGAATCCCATTTTTATTACATGGGTTATGCGATGATGTATGATTTATGATTTTGTGGCACACATACGAATGGTATCATTAAGAGATGGGTGGGACCTATATCTCCCTCCAATTCATTGGGTAAAGATTTTATATCTCATGAGATAGACATGGCTGGAATGGTAGGTTATACCGGTTCAGTGAAACAGGACTGAAACGAGGGTTACTCGATTCAGAAAGGGACTTTGTCCACTAAGATAGTCTTGGCAATGAGTCTTGACTAACAAGAAATGATTCTCTATGATTATGTGTGAATGCCACAAAGTTCCATGTTTTATGTTATGATTATTGTGATTACATTTCACTGCCATGATTTATCCCATGTTATGAAATTATGCTCTATTTTGCAGGTTAAGATTTCCAAAAGTTATGTTCTTATGAATATGATGTGATTGAATTTTTTTCTTTTGTATAACTTTACTGAGCATTTGAGCTCACCCTTTTATGTTTTCTTTTCCCCAAGATATAAAGAAAGGTTTTAGGTAAAAAAAAAGGGAAGATCTTTATGGGAGATATTGAAGATCTTTCACCACGATTAGAAGATTACGTTCCGAGTTTCCAAAGACACTAAACTATTACGATCCTTGTGTGTGTGTTTTTGTTATGTACTAAGTATTCCGCAAATGTAATGTAAGGTCAATGTACGCCAGGCTTCGGGTCTCTACAAAAATCCCCCAAATCATCTATCAAATCATAAATACAAAACCCACATTTATTGGAACATAATTTAACACAACATGATCTGTCAATTATGTCATATATTTTCCAACAGGCATGTATACTATATTTATGGTAATAATTTTTATGATCGTTAATGTGATTTGGAATCACACTGTTGAAACATCAGGAACCTTAGATTGAGAAATTTTTAAGATTATTTTCTATATAAATTTAATTTCTAATGTGTTGAAGAAAAAAATGTAAAATATAACAATTAGAAATTAGAGATAACATGTTTATATAGTGAAATATAATTATTAACATAATAAATCTATACCAAAGGTATAATGAAATATTCAAGAACATCAATACTTATTATTAAATTTAACCATTATAATCATTCATTAGTTTACTATTTTTATCATTATATTTTTCATCATGTATATTTATGAAACATTATTTATTTTACATGTCAAATTTTCTAGTATTCAAATAAAATAATTTATATTTTTCTCAAAAGTCATTATATAAAATTGTATATTATTCCATAAAAATAATTATTTTTTATTCCACCTTTATACTATAGTAGTTTTTATTTTTAGTTTCAAATAATATTTGGGTATTTTCAATATTTAAAAATCAAACAGTTTTTAAATAGAAGTCTAAAAAAATTTAAAAATATTTTTAATTGTTTGAAACTCGCTTCAATACATATTTCCCAAGT
The DNA here is from genome assembly GCA_963277665.1 of Viscum album. Lineage (NCBI taxonomy): Eukaryota > Viridiplantae > Streptophyta > Magnoliopsida > Santalales > Viscaceae > Viscum > Viscum album. The sequence continues at coordinate 644,304,552 of OY728121.1, read as the reverse complement.
GTAAAACAAACTTATTTGTAACATTAATGGAATTAATAGTGAAATAGGTTTATATAGTTATTAAACAATATAATTATTGGTTATATAATATCTATCTCCCTATTATTTTAAAAAATGAGTTTTATTTCTTGAATATGTATATCCAATATATTTTTTTATCATTTGTTTTTATAATATGCTTTTCATCCATAAATTCATTTTTAGGAAGTTAATTTTAATAATTTCAAAGGGAATGATTCAAATCTAAGGTCATCTTTTTCATTGTCTCAAAAAGGCTGAGTAGTAGTGATCAAATACAAACCCATTTTTTAGTATTCTATTTTTTAAACCATTTTTCAGTAAATTAATAATCTGTTCTCAATATAATTATTTAATTTATACATTATAAATTTATATTTTAAATATATACTATGTTATAATGTTTTTGATATTTATATCGAATAAATTTTTATTTTCTATAATTATTTCATTATGAAAATTATCATGTTTTGTTGAAATAAATAGAGTCTAAGATGAGAAATATTTTTTAATCATTTTTTAGAATTATTGTACTATCGTATAAATTTCATGAATATGATATTTTTGACCACAATACATTAGATTAATTCAATTATGAGTTCAGTTTCAATGGATATATATGTTGTTTCTCAACTATAAAAACTGTATAGTCCCGTAAAAATCAAGGGATATTTTTTCTTAATATTCATTGAGATTGTACAAGAACGCAGTTCTTACGGCACTTGATTCCGAGGCCCGGTGTGCCAGGAATTTCTATCTGAAGTTTAGCTCGGGTACGTTCAGTGAACGAACGAGCGGGTTTTTCTAAAATTTGAACCACTGCTTGGAATCGAATTCTAAGGGCATAGATGAATTCGCAACGCCGATATTTTCTTAGGAATATCTTTTCCGGAGTTGCGTGTTTTCACGAGAGAAGTTGATAAAAATTGTGGATGTTAAAATAAACATTTAGCTACAATTTTTATTTCTAAGTGGTTTAATCTTTGAGTGGAAGTTGGGGTAACCACCCAACATCCCATGGGAGGTTATGAGAGTGGTGGGCCCACACGAACCCCACCCCTTCATATTCCCTAACTCCTTCAACTCACAATTAATTTGATAACTTAATTTAATTAATTAGGTGAGTTTAATTTGAATGATTGAAATTCAAAATCGTAAGTTATGTTAATAAAAAAAGTGTTGAATTTATTTTATTTTGGTTGTTCTTGTTGTGTGAGTCTTTGAAGAAAAGTTGAGGAGCTTGAAGAACTTCTTCATCTTCTTCGATGAAGAACGCGAAGAACGCAAAGGACGTTGGATCCTCGAAGATCGAAGACGTGACACTGACGAATCATTTCCCCGCGACGCGACTCTCTCCTTCTGCGATGCCTTCTTCGGTGACGGTTATTTCGGCGATGAACCCTCGCTCAACGATTCGACGGGGTAGGGGTTTAATTATTTTTTCATTTGTTCCTGATTACATCATCCTTGGTTTATCGTCTCTTTGGGGCCGCCTGTTATCACAATAACGGGAGGAGGTCGGACCGCAAGAACACGACCGACTCTCCTCCCCTTTTTGGTTGTTTGATATTGATGCGTCATGAACAAATCAACACGGTGCCGAAGCACCGTGCGAGAATTATTAAGGAAATGGGAAGAAGTTCAGCGCCGTCGCGCCGCGCCATTGAAGACGAACCAAAGAAACGGTGTTGTCGTGCCACGCCGTTGAAGGCAAACCAAAGACGCGGCGCTGTCGCGCAGTGCCGGAGAACCACAAGAGCACCGCGGTCGGAGCGGGGCCGCGATGGATGGGAATGGTGTCGTCGCGCCTCGCCAGATGGACTGAGGCCGCGGCCGGTTTCGGGCCGCGGCAGTGTAGGGGAACCGACTGCCGGTTCCGGGCCGCCTGCGTCGGAGAAGGGGGACCGGGCCTTGCCGGTCCCGTGGTGGCAACAGCTGGCCAGCCGGAGCGGGCCGGCCAGACAGGGGACGAGCCGGGGGTTACAACTCCTGGCTGGCCAGCAAATCGGCCCCCACAAGGGCCAACGACTTCAAAAAAATGGGGGGCAGCGCCCCCCGCGTCCCTGCGCTCGGCCGAAACGGTCGAGCCCCTAGCTAGCGCCCACGCGCCGGGCCGCCAGGCTGGGCCACGCCCAGACCGGGCCGCCTGGCCGGGCCGCGCCCAGGCCGGGCCACGCCGCGCTAGCTGGGCCGGGCCGCGCCCAAACGGGCCGGACCTGGGACGGGTCGACCCGGTACAGGCCGACCCAGAGGGTATCGGGCTGGGTCGGACCGGGCCCGAACCCCCTATTACCGATCCTCCATCAGTCTTCAGCCCATATCGTGGGTTTCAGACTTCCGATCGACGCACCATCAACTGCGATGCGATCCTTGGATCGAGATGATCGTTTGGGTATATCGTATTCATGGTTTCAGAAGTATTTGGGTTCGGCCGGGTTGGTTCATACACAAAACCAATCGGGCCCTCGGAGTGGAAATGCTTATAACATGAGCTCCGGACGTCTGATTGATGTGTCGTCGACTTTGTTGGATTCCTCTAAGTGAGACGGACCTCCTGGATTACTCCACTCGAGTTTTGGACGTAGTTGGAGTACCTTCGGGTTGGTTTTGTCTTAAAAACAAACCGGGCCCCTGGGACGAAAAAGCCAATAACTCTCAGACCAGGCGTCTGATTGATGCGCCATCTTTGATGTTGAGTTCCTGTTGAGGATACGGAACTTTTGGATACATCAACACCGGACTATGTGTAAGTTGATGTATCATCCCTTCTGCTCATGGAGCGGACCCTCCTGAACGAGCTTACTGTGTGCGGGAATGCTAGAGCTGGCTGCGACTATGACGACGATGACTACTATACAGAAATCCTCCGTGGATTTGACGGCGACGACTACATCACTCAGCGATCCTATGTGGATCAGTGCTACCGATCCTATGTGGGTCAGCGCTTAGCGGTCCTATGTGGGCTAGCGCCTACAGATCCTGTGTGGGTCCTATCCTGTGTGGGTCATAGCGGGGGTTAGTTACATTTCGATCCTTCGTGGGTCATTGCGGGGGTTAGTACCTATCGATCTTGTGTGGGTCCGACGACTTAGATGAATCAGTGGCTACATCTGATCATCTCTATCATCATACGAATAAGTATACTTGTTTGAGCTGAATCTTGGATTTCAATCCTTATCTTCAATAAGATTAACTTGATAACCTGTGTGGATTACGTTATGCTTTCTTGTGTGGATTGGATTGTAATTTCCTGTGTGGACTGGGTTGTACTTGAGCTCGGATGTTTTAGCCGAACGAGAAATGAAGACTTAGGTATATGTATGGGAATATACCTAAGTAGTGTCGGATGTTACTTCGTGATTGTATCTTTCCTTTGTGGATTATCCTTTGTGGATTCTGGGAGACCTTAGGGGGTCTCAGGGTCCCTACTGAGTAGCTCATTCTCACCCCTTCATGGGCTATGCTCGCATAATGTTGTGTTGGTTGCAGACGATGGACAGCGCTAATCGCGGTTGAGGCTTCCGATGCAGGTCGGTACCCGGAGGTGGACTACTAGGTGGGACGTACTCGGAGCGGACGGCTGGACCCGAGGAGCTGTGGAGGCTATCTTTACTCACCCTTCAGGTGGGACTTCCAGTGGATGGCTCGAGGATGCGGCTTTACGTTCAGTTGATGTTTTCCCTTTCCAGTTGTACTTTACTTTCAGTTTGGGTTTGTATATTGGCCCACATACTTTTCCGCACTTACTTTTGTATCAATTTTAACTTAGTGTTTACTTCTACTTCTTGCTTGCTCTGTGGTGTTTTTTTACTTTACAAAGGCAATGTCTTTCCTTTTTATCGGGAATTATGCCTTGGTGCTAGTCGCTAGCCCCTGGCCTATAGAAGGCGGGCTTGGGGTAGTCACGGCACGAGACCTAAGGACGGGTCGCGACAAATTGGTATCAGAGTCCAAACCCAGGCGGTCGCTGGCGATGAAACTTGTGCAGTGCACTAAGGCGACGTGCATTGTCACTGGCTGGGGCTGGTAGAATCGGTGGATTTGCGGATAGAGGTACCACTGGTGCCTCTACTAAAAAAGGGCCCTCAGGCATCTGAGGATTGTCTGGAGGCAGTTGTACGGGTTTTCAGGTTAGCGAGGACACCAGCGGACCTCATTGTGATCCTCGGAGTGAGCCTACTGCACGTAGAAACAAGAAGATGCTGGAGCTTGATGCTCCATGTGCACGACGAGGAATCTATCCTCTAAACGGACTTTGAGAGCCTCTTCCGCTCAGAGTTTGTCCAAGCCACCCTCCATGCGGTGCGCATCCAGGCGCTTCTTCAACTGCGGTAGGACAGCTTGACGGCCGCCCACTACTCAAAGAGATTTAACGATATCTCACGCTACTCGGTGGACATGGTATGGGACCCATTCTTCTATGCCTGGACCTTCGAGCAGGGTCTGAGGCAGGAGATCAGGGCATCGCTGATCTCCCTCAGCATTCTGACACAGGCAGGAGTACTAGAGTGATCCCTTCTAGTCAAGAGCTTCCTTGCTGAGCCTACATCAACAACAAGACCTACCGCAGGGCGGCACGTAGCAGAGTCTTCTCTAGGAGGCTGTCGATGGATGAATCATGGGTCCAAGTAGAACAGAACCTCATGCAGATGACCTAAGGACACTGGCTCAGCAGTGCGGGGCACACAGCACAGAGCCAGTCTTTCAAGAGGCAGATAGTGCTACGCATGCGGCGGGCAGGGCCACATGGCTCTTGACTGCCCGACCCGCCATGCGGAGGAGCAGCAGATGGTTGGGGACCAACCATATAGAGGCAGAGGGTTGACCTTGGAAGTCCGTAGGGAGTAGGCGGACGAGGCAGAGGAGCTGGCCGAGCAGTAGGTGGTGGGCGATGCTTTTAGGCTCTACCACCACCACCGCCAGGAAGTCCACCCCGACCACAGGGACCTGGCGGGAAGAGACAGGAACAGCTTCATGCAGTGGAGGCCTACAACCATGGAATGCTCGAGATGATTCTAGGTACTATCTGTGTCTATTCCACCCTTGCTTCAGTTCTTATAAACACATGAGCGAGTCATTCTTTCATAGTCTCTTCCCTTGTTCGGAGCTCGGAGATTCTGACAGAGTCGTTGGCTCGATCCTTCCGGCTAGAGACTCCTACGGGAGGAGACTCGACGATTACGCACTGGTGCCGGAAGTGTGAGCTTACTCTAGGAGGTGAGAGCTTTGGCTGGGATATTCTTGTAGTGGCGTCGAGGCCCTACGACGTCATCTTAGGTATGGATTGGTTATCTACAGTCCATTCTCAGATCGACTGTATTAGGCGCAAGGTGCGATGTGTATGCACCGACGGGAGTAGGTTCACCTTCACCGGCGAGAAGGGAGCCTTTGCAGCACTAGATGGACTCACATAGAGGAGAGGACAGCCCATCACTCAATAGTTGACTAGCCTCATCCTAGGAGCAGTTGACGTGCATAGTCCTGGTTTTCTTGAAGTGGTGGATCAGTATGCGGGGGTTTTTCCAAATGACGTTTCAGGACTACCTCCTCGCAGAGAGGTAGACTTTTATATTGACTTGTACCACGGGATAGCCCCAATATCCACTCCAGAATATCGGATGGCCCCCGCTATGCTTCGAGAGCTACGGGTACAGTTGGAGGAATTGTAGGGAAAGGGATTAATCTGACCTAGTGTTTCACCATGGGCTTCCCCGATATTGTTCACCAAGAAGGCGGACGGGAGCTTGCGACTTTGTGTCGACTATCATCACCTGAACCAGGTGACAGTGAAGAAAAAGTATCCGCTACCAAGGATTGATGACCTCTTCGATCAGCTCAAAGGAGCATAGTGGTTCTCAAAGATAGACCTTAGGTCAGGCTATCATCAGCTCAGAATCTGGGACGAGGATGTGCAGAAGACGACCTTCAGATGTCGGTATGGCCACTATGAGTTCTTGGTTATGCCATTCGGCGTATCCAATGCTCCATTAGTGTTCATGGACCTCATTAACATGATCTTTCAGCCATAAATTGATCAATTTGTCATGGTCTTCATCAACAACATTTTGACATACTCGGCCACTGAGGAGGAGCACGCCTACCACTTGCGGGTTGTACTAGACACACTCCAAGAGCACCAACTTTATAGAAATCCCTCTAAGTGTCAGTTCTGGATATGTGAGGTCCACTTCTTAGGACACGTCATCTATGAGGCGGGAGTTGCGGTGGATCCTGCGAAGATCGAGGTAGTTCTATCTTGCGAGCCACCCAGGAGTGTGACAGAGGTGCAGAGTTTCTTGGGACTAGATGGATACTACCGGAGATTTGTGAAAGACTTCTCCATAGTTTCAGCACCACTCTCAGCGTTGACGAAGAAGGGGAAACCCTTTGTGTGGTCAGTCAGATGTCAGCAGAGCTTCCAGGAGCTGAGATAGTGATTGATCAGCGGACCTATCTTGAGGCTACCAGATGAGGGAGTTGAGTACGTAGTTTACTGCGATGCATCAGGGATCAGACTCAGATGTGTCCTGATGGAGGAGCGGGCAGTGATCGCCTAAGGATCACGAAAGTTGAGGCAGCATGAGCAGAATTATGCTACCCATGACCGGGAGTTAGCAGTAGTGGTATTCTCTCTGAAGATGTGGTGACACTATTTGTTGGGCGAGTGCTTTGCAGTCTATTCTGACCATCAGAGTCTCAGGTACATCTTCTCGCAGAAAGACCTAATCCTGAGACAACAACGATATCTCGAGTTCCTTCAGAACTATGACATTGAGATAGTCTATACTCCTAGGAAAGGTAATGTAGTAGCCAATGCTCCCAGTAGGAGGACCGGCATCCAGCTACTTGGGGAGGTGACATAGCAGCTAGCCTCTTTGCAGATATCCTTCATGGATAGAGATGGAGCAGCTTTCCTTCAGTCACTCACAATCACTCCTCCACTACTACAGCGGGTCAGAGAGGCACATCGTGGGGATGCCGACTGTGAGACGTGGCATGCACAGATATCCTCAGGACAGGCACCTAATGGATTCTCCGTGGGATGAGAGCACGATGTCCTTTTCAGAGGACGTACCTTGGTACCAGTTTCTTTACGAGAGGAGGTGCTGAGTGAGTTTCACACATCCCTTTTAGCGGTACATCCTGGAGTGGCGAAGATGTACTAGGGTCTCAGACGACAGCACTGGTGGCCAGGCATGAAGAAGGCTTTGGAAGAGTCCGTTTCTCGATTCCTCACCTGCCAGCAGGTGAAGGCAGTGCACCAGGTACCAGCAGGCTTGGTATAGCCCTTAGAGGTCCTGGAGTGGATGTGGGATCAGATATCTATGGACTTCGTGACTGGACTTCCATCACTTCCAGAGGTCAGGACTCTATTTGGGTGATTGTTGACCGACTCACCAAGTCGGCTCACTTTTTACCCATCAGAGAGTAGGGCTCAGTGGAGGTCTTTGGATGTCTCTATGTTCAGGAGATTGTACGGCTTCATGGTTTACCATCATCCATTGTCTCCGATAGAGATGCTCGCTTTACTTACCGGCTTTGGAAGGGGTTGCAGGAGGCATTCAGGACGCAACTATGTCTGAGTACTGCCTTTCACCCTCAGACAGATGGTCAGACGGAGAGGACCATTCAGACTCTCGAGGACATGCTCCGCGCATGTGACCTCGACTTTGGTCGCACCTGGGACCCTTAGTGGAGTTCGCGTACAACAACAACTACCACTCCACCATCAGGATGGAACCATACGAGGTGTTGTACGACCAACATTGCAGATCTCCTCTAAGCTGGACAGACCCTGGGGAGTCAGCACTTGTGGGACCAGAGATGGTCCAGGACATGATAGAGAAGGTCCAAGTCATCCAGGAGCGGATGAGGATAGCTCAGAGCCGGCAGAAGTCTTATGCTGATAGGAGGAGGATGCCACATGAGTTCGAGGATGGAGACCACGTCTTCTTGAGGGTCTCACCTTGACATGGATTACAGAGATTTGGCCGAGGCGGCAATTTGTCTCCATGCTTCATCGGACCATTCCAAGTCCTTAGCAGGATTGTCGAGGTGGCTTATCGCCTGGATCTACCACCTCAGTTGCACCGGTTCCACGACATCTTCCACGTATCCCAGCTGAGGAGATACGTGCACGACCCGACGCATATCATTGACCATGGGGAGCTGGATGTTGATGATGTGGCGACTTTTGCGGAGGTCCCAGTGGAGATCGAGGATTGACAGGAGTGGGTCCGATGTGGATGGTGGATTCATCTAGTGCGCATCAGATGAATGCACGGGAACCTCCATGAAAGCACTTGGGAGCGGGAGGCTCAGATGCGTGCACAATACCCACATTTGTTCCCCTAGTTTTTGATGTATCTTTATGGGGATGTAAAGCCCTGAGGTGGGAGTAATGTAAAGACTCGTAAAAGTCAATGGAATTTTTTTCTTAATTTTCTTTGAGATTATACAAGAATTCGGTTTCTGACGACACTTGATTCCGTGGCCCAGTGTGCCCGGAATTTCTATCCGAAGTTTAGCTCTGGTACGATCAGTGAACGAACGAGTGGGTTTTTCTAACATTTGAACTGGTGCTCGGAATCGAATTCCGAGGGCACCGATGAATTCGCAGCGCTGGTATTTTCTTAGGAACTCCTTTTCTGGAGTTGCATTTTCACGAGAGAAGTTGATAAAAATTGTGGAAGTTAAAATAAAAATTTAGCTACAATTTTGATTTCTAAGTGGTTTAAGCTTTGAGTGGAAGTTGGGGTAACCACCCAACTTCCCATTGGAGGTTATGAGAGTGGTGGGTCCCACACGAACCCCACCCCTTCATATTACATAACTCTGTCAAATCACTATTAATTTGATAACTTAAGTTAATTAATTAGGTTAGTTTAATTTGAATGTTTGAAAATCAAAAGCTTAAGTAATTTCAATAAAATAAGTGTTGAACTTATTTTATTTTGGTTGTTCTTGTTGTGTGAGTCTTTGGAGAATAGTTGAGGATCTTGAAGAACTTCTTCTTCTTCTTCTTCAATGAAGAACGTGAAGAACGTGATGGATGCCGGATCCTCGGAGATCGATGACGCGACACCGATGAATCATTTCCCCATGACACGACTCTCTCCTTCTGCAACGCCTTCTTCCGCGATGGTTATTTCCGCAACGAACCCTCGCTCAACGATTCGACGAGGTAGGGGTTTATTTTTTATTTCATTTTTTCCTGATTACTTCATCGTTGGTTTATCGTCTATTTGGGGCCACCTGTTATCCCAATAACGGGAGGAGGTTGGACCACACGAACATGGCCGACTCTCCTTCCCTTTTTGGTTGTTTGATATTGATGCGGCACGAACAAAGCAACGCGGTGCCGAAGCACCGCGCATGAATTATTATGGAAAGGGGAAGAATCGCAGCGCTGCACCGTTGAAGACGAACCAAAGACGCAGAGCCGTCGCACCACGCCGTTGAAGGAGAACCAAAGACGCGACGCCGTCACGCCGTCCCGGAGAAGCACAAGAGCACCGCGGTCGGAGCGCGACTGTGATAAATTGGCGCGGCGCCGTTGCACCGCGCCGGATGGACCAAGGTTGTGGCCTGTTCCGAGCCGCGGCGGAGCAGGAGAACCGGCGGCCGGTTCCGGGCCGCCGGCGTCGGGGCAAGGGGATCGGGACTTTCCGGTCCCGTGGCGGCAACAGCCGGCCGGCCGGAGCGGGCTGGCCGGATAAGGGAAGATCCGGGGGTTACAACCCATTGTTGGCCAGCAAATAGGCCCCCACATGGGGCCGTGACTTCAAAAAAAATGGGGGGCAGCGCCCCCCGTGTCCCTTCGCTCGGCCGACTCAGAGGGTATCAGGTCGGGTCGGACCGGGCCCGGTCCGACCGGGCCCGAATCCCCTATTACCAAACCTTCATAGGTCTTCTGCCCATATCTTGGGCTACAGACATCCGATCAATGCACCATCAGCTGCGATGTAATTCTTGGATCGATATGGTCGTTTCGATATATTGCACTCATGGTTTCGGAGGACTTAGGGTTCGGCCGGGTTGGTTCATACACGAAACCAACTGGGCCCTCGGAGCGGAAACACTTATAACTTGAGCTCAGGATGTCCGATTGACGTGTCATCGACTTTGGTGGATTTCTCTAAGTGAGACGGAACCTTTTGGCTTACTCCGATCGAGATTTGGACACAGTTGGAGTACAGTTGGGTTGGTTTTGTCTTGAAAACCAACTGGGCCCCTAGGACTAAAAAGCCAATAACTCTCAGACCGGGCGTCCGATTGACGCGCCGTCTGTGTCGTTGAGTTCCTGTTGACGATACAGAACTTTTGGATACATCAACTCCAGACTATGTGTCAGTTGATGTATCAGACCATAGGCTCATGGAGAGGACCCTCCCGAACGAGCTTGTTGTGTGCGGGAACCCTAGAGCTGGCTGCGACTGCGACGACGATGACTATTATACAGAAATCCTCCGCGGATTCGATGGCAACGACTACAGCACTCGGTGATCCTACGTGGATCAGTGCTACCGATCCTGTGTGGGTCAGATCCTGTGTGGGTCAGTGCCCAGTGTTCCTGTGTGGTCCTTCACCTACAGATCCTGTGTGGGTCTGATCCTGTGTGGGTCATAGCGGGGGTTAGTTACCTTTCAATCCTTTGTGAGTCATTGCGGGGGATAGTATCTATCAATCATGTGTGGGTCCGACGGCTTAGATGAATCAGTGTGTCACACACGTGACTTTTTTATATATTAATATTTCATTTAATTTCCATTACTGATTTGGGGGGGAGGGTTTACCACTCATTTTGGTGAAAATGGTGGGTTTTGAAAATTTGGGTCAAACCGCGAACCCAATTCCAAATTTAAAAACTAATTTTTTTCTCCTATAAATCCTTTAATTTTTACTATTTTAAACCCATTCCACTTCTCAATTGGCATGACCTGATATATTAAAACCACCATATCCCTTTGGACCACATATAAATAAAAAATCATGATGGATTTGGGGTTTTGATTTAGGTAATGGGCTGCCCATAGGCCCATTTCCTACTTTAAATATGTTTTGTAAATTCTACATATCTCATTCAGTTTTTATGTTTTTCCTGTGATTCCACCTCCCTCTGAAATCCAATAACCCGAGGATCGCCCCCATTATCGGTTTCTCAATTTTGGAGCTCAGGTGAGTCGTGAAGTAGGGAACGCTTTCATACTATTTCTCAAATCAACTAGATTTGACGAGGTAAAATGAATCATTCATAACTCATTCAATTTTCATCATTTTCCCCCATTTAAGTTCTCACATGACGTAATATGACTCCTTCGAACCTCCATACCAGTTTTGGGTACTTGAGGATTCATATATTTGTGGATTGGGGCCGATTTCTTCAAGATATTTCAAGTAAGGGAATTCCTTCTTGGATCCTTCCATCCTATCTTGATGTTCCTCATGTCCAGAAGTTGGGTTTTGATCCTAAGGTCTGATTTGGTATTTTTTGGGTCAATTTTTGGTGGTCTAGGTCTGGATTTATATTCCTTGTGGTGCGGTGGCGGTGCGCTTAAGGTTTCACACCAAGTTTTGAGTGTTTCGACTCAAAAGGTAGGTGATTCCATGTGTAACCATTTTGTGATGAGTTAGATTGATTGGTTTTTTAATTAAGTATGTTTATAACCTGTTTTTTTGTTTGAAATCTGTTTTTGATGGATTTGCTTTAACATTTAATTTTTAGTTGTATTTTAGCTTGAAATTGGTTACTTTTCATGTGTGACTATTGGGGTAATGTTTTGGTTTAGTTTATAACATATGAAAGTGATTTATTAGTTTCGAAAGGGGCTTCCAATTCTAGTTTGTTAATTAATTATTTTCATGTTGGCCTTGAAAAGAGGTTTTTGAATGAGTTTAAGGTGTAAAACTGTGTTGTACTTCTTGAAGGTGATTTATGAAAATTTGTGTTTTTCATGTGTATCTTTGTGTTATTATTTGATGTATTTGTATAATACTTGGGGGTGGTTTATTAATTTTTTTAGGTCTGAATGTTCTGTTTTTGATTGGTATTGGTATGATTTTGGTTTTTAATGAGGGTATTGAAATGGGTTTAGTGTGCAAACAACGGTTATACCACTTGGGTTTGTTTTATAAAAATTGAAAATGTTTTATTTGGTTAAACAAAGTTGGGTAAGAGTGTATATGTACTGTTTGGGTGATTGTGTTCACCTAATGTGGGTTTTTGAATGGTAATGTGGTAATTTGAGATGTCAAACATTTTTAGAATGTTTTATAAATTGACGAAATATTTTACTAAATTGTGTTTTGTGTGCGAAACATGTGTGTGGGATGTTTCGTGTGAGTTTATTGATAAAATGAATTGTGAAGGTGATAAGGGTATTATGTGACATGTGTGTGGGCTGTTATGTGTGTTCAATATCTTATAATGGTTTTATAAAATTGTTTAAATTATATGTGGTAGTGTTAAAGAAATGTGAAAATTGTTGTAGGTAGTTGTGGTGTATGTTTGATTTCAAAATGCATTTGAATGAAAAGTGGGATTTGTGACTTGTGTGATGTACATGGGGCTGTTTAAGAAATGTGTGATGTGGAAGTGATATTTTCATGTGAAAACTATATTTCTTGGATTGTTGAACTTGTTTGAGCACAAAGGGAAAACTCGGGTATCTAGGTGGGTGGGCGTGTACTAGTATGGTAGTGAATTCGTGGGGTTTGGCCTCAGTTTCACTTAGCAAGATTGATGCTTACAACTCTAACTAAATAATGATGATGATAATTGTGGAGCACTAGGTTATGGGTATGATCCCTACTAGTGGCTCGTGCACGAGAACGTATTTTTTTGTGTGGTTACTCTCACCGAGATACGAGGTACCTGGGACCCACAGCTAGCTAGTTCCTAGGGGTTATTTCCTATTACTTGTGCTCATTAGAACCTTTGTACTTACTGTCAGTATACCGTATTGTTGGCTGGAAAATTCAGTAGCTTTTTTATTTATTTTAAAATTGTTGGTCCTTTAAAATTAGACCACATGAAAATTGTTTTCATTTATTATTACATCCTTTAGAAAATTGTATCATGTATTTCTTATTTACAAAACTTGCAATGATTTTTGTCATGAAATGTTTATCACATGGAATCTCTTAGTGGTGGTATCCTACTGAGCTTTCTCTCACACCCTACTTACACCTTTGGGTGTATGTAGACTTTCTTATTTTATGTCAAAGGTTTGGGTACAGGTTTTATGCCTTTGGTTCGAGTTTTTAGCGGTCCATCGTGATGTAGTGTCATGGAAATGGCTTGAGGGCGGTGCCTCTTTCCATGTGGAGGTTCTTGGGATGTATTTTCTTGGGTTTGTAACTTTGTAATATTGTTCAGAAATTATTTAAAATTGTGTAATTCAGTTCTGAATTTTAGGAAAAGATGTTTTGTTTTGAAAAATCCATATTTGATTTCTCAGATTCATTTGTTGTTTTAAGTATAAAAATTTGGGTAAATCGTTCACAATTTTCAGTTTTTGATACCCGTGAACTTGTGCCAGCCTGTGGGGATTGGGAATGCCATTCAGGACTTGCCACGGGTCGGGTCAGGTGCCGATATTGGCGGCGACTAGATTCGGTTCGTGACACAGTGGCTATATCTGATCATCTCTATCGTCATATGAAGAAGTATACCCGTGTGAGTTGAATCTTGACTTTCAATCCTTATCTTCGATAAGATTTACTTGATATCCTGTGTGGATTACGTTATGCTTTCCTGTGTGGATTGGATTTGGATTTCCTATGTGGATTGGGTTGTACATGATCTCGGATGTTGGAGTCGAACAAGAAATGATGACTTAGTTATATGTGTGGGCATATACCTAAGTAGTGTCAGATGTTATTTCGTGATTGTATCTTTCCTTTGTGAATTATCCTTTTTGGATTCTGGGAGACCTTCGGGGGTCTCGGGGTCCCTACTGTGTAGCTTATACTCACCCCTACACGGGCTATGCCCGCACTACATTGTTTTGGTTGTAGATGACAGACAACGTTGATCGCGTTTGAGGCTTGGAGAGCAGCTCGGTACCCGAAGGTGGACCACTGGGCGGGACGTACTCGGAGTGGACGACTGGACCCGTGGAGAAGTGGAGGATATTTGTACTCACCCTTCATTTGGGACTTCTAGTGGATGGCTCGAGGCTGTGGATTTACTTTTAGTTGCTATTTTCCGTTTCCAGTTTTACTTTACTTTCAGTTTGGGTTTGTATACTGGACCACTTACTTTTCCGCACTTACTTTTGTATCAGTTTTTACTTAGTGTTTACTTCCACTTCTTTCTTGCTCTGTGGTGTTTGTTTACTTTACAAAGGCAATGCCTTTTCTTTTTATCAGGAATTATGCCTTGGTGCTAGTCGCCAGCTCCTGGCCTATAGAAGGCGGGCTTGGGGTAGTCACAGCACGGGCCCCGAGGACGGGTCATGAAAAAAACCACTATCGATGATGTATGTGATTGGGCTACTACTTATTAAATATGTAATTCCCATATATATTAAGAAATTTATTTGAATATAATAAATAATGGTAATTCAAATAAAAATAATAAGAGTGTATTACAAATGTGTACCATTTTAAAATTTATAATTTTTTGAGATAAAAGTTGACAATTCATTTTCATACTACCACCAACAAAAAAAATAATGGGGAATGAAAAAAAGAAGAATAAATTAAAAGTAATTAAAATCCATAGGTATTCAATACATGCACCATTTTAGGTGGGATTTCATATCATCTAACAATAGATAATTATATATTTTATTGAGGTGTAACATTTCACATTTCCCATGAATATTAAATATAATGATATAATATAATATGTTTTTAAAAAATTCATTATATTGATTAAATCAAAAATAAAATATATATATATATATATAAATACCTTGAGTTCGGTTTAATGAATGTATAACCACTTGGTGAATTTTCCACAACTGAAGGAAATTATGAGTCAATTTATAAATTTCATGATTCATGTGATTTAGTTGTAAATATTTTTGTATTTTTGTACTAATTAAAATAAAATAATGAAATTTATGTAGTTATTAACATAAATAAAATTATACTACACAAATTGGAAACATGGTTTGAATCATTTATATATAGTGGAATAATGTTAATAAGAGAAATAAAACATAATGATATTTATTAAATAATTGTGGTTTGAGATTCAATGGTAAAATGAAAATATATTACCTAATTTAAAAAATTATTTATCCTTTTAATATAATTTAATTATAATATTTCAAGTAAAATATATTAAAAACACATTATGTTTTAGCAGGGATTTAAATTGTATAATATTTTTGAATCATAATGATCAATTTATTTTTTCTTATTGGGATCCAAAGTGTTCAACAGATAATAATATTTATCCAAATATTATTTATTTTAATTAGTTATTGTTTCCTTTTGAGAATATACATATTATCCACATTTACTTTTCTATGTATATAAAAAAGTTAAGAACAATTAGATTTTATTTTATAGTTAATTAATTGAAAAACATGTAACAATTCAGTAAATCTATTAAAATAATTATGCTTTCTTTTAGAATCATGAATTTATTTTGTGGGAAACAACTATTCAAGGATACAATTTAGGTATACATTTATATGTTATAAAATTATTTTAAGTTATAATACCATTTTTTATTATGAATTATTTTATATATAATCAATTATACATTCATGGTATCAATTTGTTTTAATCTATAATATTTAATTTTATTTTTCAATTTTGTGGCCATTAAATTTTTTATAAGGTTTTTTAATTGGAACATTAATTAATTATTCAAATCATGATTTTATTTTATTGCCTATTATATTATCTTTTAATGGTTCATTTTTGTTTCAAACTCATCAATTTGATATTCATTCGTTATATGTAACATCATGTTATTGTTTTTCAGGTAATCCAAAACCCCTCATTTGATCAGAAATTTTCTATGTTCATTTAAGGGAGAAATGGGTGAATGTTTTTGAAATTGTGAATGATTATGGGTTGTGCATGTATGGCACATGGTTTAATCAAACCATAAACCCACTCATGGGAAACAATGAAAATCAATATAGTGGGTCTTTTCATGTATGGGAAGAGTATAATAAAATGTCCTCCCACCTAGTTGAAATTGTGAACCTCTTCCAAATGGGGTGCATAGTTTGTCTAACTGTGAAGCCGTACATATCTATCCATGAAAATATAAAATATGTTTTCTAAAATTATATTGAAAATCAAAAAAATAGTAATTTTTAGTTCATGATGGACCTAATTTGATCTATTATTATTTCTTCTTCTTGGGGAGCAATCAAGAGGTGATTATATCCCTGCTACATCCTTCCATATGTGAATCAAATCTTTATGGAAATCATTCAATCTTCTCTAAAGTAGATTTTTATTCATGTTCTCTTTCTCCCACTCTCCCTATATTCTTCTATATGGTTTCCTAGATATTATTATTTTTTGGATAATGTAATATAAACTATTTTATATATTGAACCAATATTTTATTATCACGTTTTCATTGTTGATGATTTGCAATTGAGTTTCCTATATAGGGATTAGGGTTTTTAGATACTGTGATCACGAGGTAGGTGGTTTTGTTAAGATGTAAAATATTCATTAATACTAAATATATTAACTTATATTGATGTGATTTATTTAAATTAAATTTATTGAAATATATTTCAATGCATTTTTTAGAAACCAAATTCCAATGAATTGGGGGATTTATAATTCATTTCGCACATATATGGTTGTATTCATGAAATATAAATTTATTAATTTAAATTGGGGATTCGATTTGAGTGAATTTATTTCTATGTGGTCTTTGTGAATAATGGATTAAAATTATTATGATAGAACACTATTATTTTATCATGGAAATTCATGGTTATATTAAACAACTATTATGTCTTTTAGATGTAAAATTGGAATATTGGAAATGGAAGAATGGGGTGAATTACATTTTAAGAAGACTTAAAATAAATATCGGATAATTTATTTTTATTAGAAAACAAGAAATCCTAGGTATGTAGTAATCTATATGGGAAAAAATTATGATTTATAACTCTATAAAAACATATATACTTCAAGTCACATCCCTGACGTAATGGTGTTGTGTCCTCTTTCGCCAGCATCAAGGATGACATGTGTACACATAATAACGTGACAACTATTTGAGAGTGTGGAGTCCCACATTATTGAAATATCATACCATTTTTTATATGACCATTTTCACTTTTTTATATGAAATTTATTTCATCCAATTATTGAAAATTGTTTACCATTCATTATGAATACAAATAATCCTTTTTTATATAAAATTTTATTAAGAAATTTGTTTAAATTTTATTTCCATCATTTCAATTGTAAATCAAAATTTGTTTATATATTATTTGAAATTAAATTCCAAATTTTTATATATTTAAATCTATATTTAGTTAGTGAAATGTGTGATCTTATTATATAATCCTTTATGATGCCCTTCTAGGCTTTTAGATCACACACTAACTATAACGTTGGGTTTTTGTTGATTATCTTCTTCCATGTTAGAGGAATGGAAAGGTGACAAATGGAAATGGTAGTATTTGTTCATCCTTGGTCGTGGAGAATTATGTCCATTGGGATAAGAGAAATTCTCTTTTTTTCTAGTACATTGAGTTTTACATGGGGAATTTTATGCCTGTTTGACATCTGGCATACATCTTCTTATGGATTTCTCCTTGTATTAATACTATCATGTTTATCTCTCTTCTATAGGGTTTGTTGGAATTACATTCCCACATTTATTTTATTGTGATTATATGTCATATTCTCTAACCCATGGGGATGTGGATTTCTCTTATGGCTATGATAATGTCATCTCATTTACCAGGTTTCAAGGGTACCATGGTTGGTTCATGTCAATGTGGTATGAATGGTTCATGCATTGCATAATTCCTTGATTCTAGTATGATGTTGAGTAATATTTGGAAGAAATAAGAGGTAGTTCTGATTGAGTGATTCTCCATCTCTCACACCAATAAACATTATGTCACCCATTGTGGTTTGGGAATGGTGTCTTGAGGATTATATCTAGACCTTTTCCAAATTATAATCCTCAAGACAAAACTACCAAACTCAATTATTTCAATTTTGACACTATATTTTGATAATTTATTAATGGATTTCAAAAAAATAAAATATTATATAGTGTCAAAATTTACATAATTGAGTTTTTAAAACAAACACAATATTATTAATTTATATAATATTCATAAAAATCTAAGGTTCGGCAAAAAGACTTATATAAGGTTATATATTTTAATAATGCACTACATGGGGTATTCTTGGGAGTTTATATTATGTTTATTAACCATAAAATATAAAAATAAAAAGAGACATAGTTATTGTGAAACTATTTATCTAATAGTTAAATCTAAAATAAAATGTGAATATGTTGACCTAAACCTGTAAAAAACATTTTTTTGAGAGATTTTCGACACATTCCTACATTAACCTATAAATAAATCATTTTGGTTCCATTATAAATAGAAACATATTTTATTATAAAATAATATTTTAGGATTTTCCTAAATTGACCCTCACAACTCCTATAAAAGGGCGCTTCCCATTCTCTCAAAATCACTCCACCAAAGCATTTTAGCTCTGCCAACCTCTACCCAAATATCCTCTCAAAATTCCTCCCTTCATCCTAGAGGCATTCCTTTGGTCATAAAGACATCTTATGGAGCCCTTTTGATAAAATAAATAGGAATAAGCCGAAGAAGAGGTAAATATATCATCACATCTTTCAAGTTCATTTCTTCTTCCACTTGCACTTTCTTTTTTGCTTCCATTATATATTAATAAATATATTATATTCTATGTACTATGAATATATTATGAATATGGTACAACCATATTCATTATTATATCCATCCATCAAATAAAAAATTCAGTAGACATGCATACGTACGGCTTACCATCTCCACGTAGTAGTGTAGTTTTTTAATGGTGATGCCTTGGCCCAGAATGACCAAAGCATAAATATTATTAAATGAAAAATTATATGATTTTAAAATATGGGATCATTTTACAATATTTTTTAGAAAAGGAAATGAGATTTGCGGGGAGGTCTTCAAACTAGGAAATGTCTCGATTTACTCCCATGTTGGCCAATCCATCTCCAGCCATGTTTGCTTCTCAATAAACATGTGTGTTGAAATTGTTAAAATCGATGAGAAAACGATTGCATTCAATAAAATGTGTAGTAATCAGCCAAGATAGATAAATTACACCATTTTAGATCACATGAACGATAGTCATCAAGTCACTATCAATCTAGAGATTGTTCTATCCAAAGAGCTTGGAAAAAGCAATGGCATGTGTCAAACATAGAATCTCACCTTCAAGGGCAGTGGTTATGCCACAACTACCCATGAAACAACCATGAATCTGACCGATGTCATTCTTGAAGATAGCACTACACCCTATAGGGCCCAAGTATCCCTTTGAGGTGCCATAAATATTGATTTTGAACCATCCAGGTGGAGGGGATCTCTAGAAAACCTCCCGAGGGCGATGCCGTGGACATAAATTTCCCATAATCCGTAGACACTTCAAGATTCCAAAGTTGTGCTCGGTGTTGTGGAAATGTCCCTTTTGAAAAAAGCAGCTCTATGTATGGTTGTATGAATCCACATATGACCTACATTTAGATTAAGTGAGTAATTTTTCTGAATAGTAGCATTTGAGTCATACTAGATGACATGGTGGAGTTCAGAAACTACATCTAGGAAATGGTACTTGATTTGTTGACTATCTTCCATATCTGCACATTTAATTAGTTGAGTTTTGAAAAAGTCAACAAATAAACCATCTGCAGTTAAAAATGTATAGAATATATATCCAATGTATAGAAGCAGTAGCACTAGAAAGGAATAGGTGATTAGCATATACATGTTGTTGTTTATAGTGTTTAAACTGAGAGAAAAGTTGGACTCCAAAAGATTGTAGGAAAATATCATTGGGAACTCTTTTGTAAGTGAGACACCAGATGAGAGTAAATATCTATGGTTTTATCCAAAGTTTGTTAAAATGTTTTATCCACTTGTAATCATTCTCAGGCTTAAAGAAATAATCATTATAGAAATATTTTGAGTAAGCATACCATTTTGAGCTGGTTCACAAATTAGGAAGTCATCAGTGTTAGTGAATGTTTAGTTTTCAATTACATTTAGAATAATATCATGGAGGAGGTCACGATGAGAGTTTATGATTTCACTGTTGGTGTTTTTGATATTTTTTGGAGTATGATCAGAAGATGCCATAGAAAATAAATGTGTCCCCATTTAGTTAACCAACCAGAATTTCATATAAGAGTTTCTAGAACCATACATCTGGAATTATTCATAATATTGACAAAGAATTGTTTGACGGCATGCCAAATGGATGAACTAATATAGTTCAAGTTTCCCTCTTTATGTTTGTTAATGAATCTATTTTTGAGAAATGTTATAGAATCTGAGGTGTTAGAAAGAAGGTTCCATGTGAGTTTATCCTGAAGGGACTCATTAATGAATTTTAAATTCTTTATACCAATACCAACATTATCAATGGGTTTTACATAGGTTTACCAGGGAATAGTCACATGTATTCATTCCATTGTACTACTCATATAGATGAAATTCATAATATCAATGTTCATCTTTTTAATAAGTCCAACAGGCCATTCATACACCATCATGGAGTAAACCATCTTTGCGATAATAGTAGATTTATCAAGGAATGTTCTACCTTCCATGGAGAGAGATTTTCCCTTCTAAGAGGAATGCTGATTTAAAATTTGGGCAAAAATAGGTGCAATGTGACAAGACTTAGGCCTACCCCAAAATATAGGAACACCAAGATATGTGAAAGGGATTGTTCCTTCATTCAGACCGTGGTCATTGAAGATATTACATTTTTTTGGGGGGGAAAGTTATTCCCATTTAAAATTCCAGATTTGTTCCACCTAATTGATTGGCCAGAAACTACTTCATAGTGAGAGAGAACAGTATTGAGATTAAGAGTGTTCCTTTTATCCCCATGAAGAAAAATAATTATTTTATCAGTATAAAAATGGTGAGTAGGAGAATTCACCTTCCTAGAGACCTGGATGTGATTCATCTTATTCTGGACCACCTGTCTATTGTTCAGACGACTAAGTCAATCCTCTGTTATCGAGAAGAGAATGAATGAAAGAGGATCACCTTGTCTGACACCTCTAGTTAAATTGATTTTTCCCCTAGGAGAGTCGTTGATCAAAATGAATGTGGATGCTGACATGAAAAGAGTTATGACTGCATTGATGAAAGTATCCTTGAAACCAAAATAGTGCAGGATGTTGATGATATATATTCAATACATAGTATCAATAGATTTTCTGATATCACGTTTAATAGCTATGTTACCTCCTCTTTTTTATGTTCATGTTGTTGACACATTCAGAGGCAAGACAAATACAGTCTTGAATGGAACAACCTTTAATAAAAACAAATTAATTCCAAGATACAAATTTTTCCATGATATTTTAATGTCTATTAGCTATGATTTTTGTGATGATTTTATAAAGATTGTCGATAAGAGAAATTGGTCAAAATAGATGAATCTCAGAGGCATTATCCACTTTGGGGATTAAGGTGAGAAATTGTGCATTGAGAGCCTGAGGGATCACACCATTAGAAAAGAAATATTTTACCAGGTTACAATCATCAGAATTATTCACATCCCAAAAATGTTGAACGAAACCACTGTTTAAGCCATCTGTACCCAGATCACTATCAGGATTCAGACTAAAGACAGGGTAATTGATTTCATACTCCATCAGAGTGTTGTGGAGGAAGATGTTGCCCTCATCACTTCCTTATTTGGGAAGTGTATAATAATGAATATAACTGATTTATATAATAAATATAACATGTTAATGATTCTATATAAATGATATACCATCCAATTACATATGATTTCACCATCAATATAATGATATTGTTGCTTGTGCATACGTATGGAATACCGTCTCCACGAACGCGATGAGATTCATTCCTCATCGTAACCATTCAAGAATAATTTAGTCTTATGATTAAAAATAATGTTTATGAACATAATATCATTCTGTATATGAATCAAATAAATCCTATACCTAATAAAAATGTCTTACATAACTATGAATATAATGGAAAATGAATCAGTTAACACTCGCAATGATGATACTACTGAAATATTATTGTCAAAGAAATATTAGAGGGTCATATATGATATCGTATTTATGTATATAGTTCTTTTATAATTTAATAACAATTATTTAACTATTATACACGTGGATAATGCACCCTCGACTAAGAAAAAGTACAAGTTAAGGGTTAATTCAACAATCTGTTCATTATCTGAGGATGTTTTTACGTGAGTTTCTACTGGGACCTCTTTATCATCCACATCCTTGTTTCATAAAAATAATTTCAAAAGGTATATTTTAAGGATTTATAGAAGGTGTTATTTAATTAGATAATCAATTTTAAAAGGTTTAAATATTTATTCTTCTAAATCATTCTCATTAATGTCCATGTTTTGGAAATGGTTTTTAAGGATTTATTTATATGTACATGAATGTTTTTAAAATATTAATTTCTATAAAATGTTTCAAAGTGGTATTGGACACATTGATTCAAAAATTTCTTTAAATGTATTCCTTTATAAATTGGTTGTTTTGAAATGTTTTTATGAAAAAGGGATATTTCTCTCAAAGAGTTTTACAAATATTTTTCATCTTTGTCAACATCCTTTTATGGATTTTAAAATTGTTTGAAGTTGATTTATTATGATAAAAATCCTTCATATCGTATTAAATGTTTTGTGATATGTTTGATTGTAGATGTCTTATTTTATTCCATTCATGGTTTTTGGATAATGTATTGAAATTTGAAATTCTAGTATTAATATGAATGTTTATGTTATGTTTAAACCTTTTCATATGAGGAATGCACTTGACTTTGTAAGTGATGGTTGGATCCCAATATAGCTTGTCGATGAATCTGTAGGTATCATGAGACAAACTAGTGTCTTGGCATATATCCTGGACATAATCTTATTTTTATTCTTTCCACAATGCCTTGACTATGGGGTTATGAAGTCTGGAATTATGCATTCCATCGTTACGAAAGTGGGTATTATTGTGGCATGTGATTATTAGATTAGTATAATATCCATGTGTATAAGTAATTTCCTTTATTTGATTTTATCATAGAGATATTATGTAGAACCTTATGTTTAAAAGGATTTTGTTTTAATCTTATACATTTTCTTAAATGTTTAGGATTATGAAACAAAGTTTCCACTATATTGTTATCCATATTGAGCATCTATGATCACCCCTTTCTATGATTTATTTTTCCCAATTTGTGAAGAAGTATTTTATAGATGACCTATAGGGATAAGCTAAGGATATAAGTGTGTTCCAAAGGGAAAAAAATGTTGTGGATGTTTTTATTTCATGATGTTATCTAAAACTTAGGAATGCATCTAGTATTTCCAAGGCTACTAAAATGATTGGTCTTTCGGGATTTGATCTCTTTTGATAATGACACTATTATGTAATAATGCACCAACTCTTTGTAACTGGGGTTGGGGTGTTACCATTGATAACAGAGGATGTTTAGTACAATCCTTGTAAACTTCATTTAGATAAACTCTGATTAGAGAACATTACACTAAGATAGACTTTGAGGATTAATAAAGGCAAACATCATAAAATTTTGGTATTGGAGAGATTTTGTGAGTTTTACAAGTTGTAAATTTCTATAAAGATATGATCAGGTAGAGGCGGCTCTAGAACAAATTTACATAGGTGTAAAACCCGAAAAACCCACTTTGATCTAGTCTCGAATGGGAACTAGTGCACAAAAATGGGCCTTGCAGCACTCTTGGTTATGACACTCCTGGGGGATATGCTTAGGATAATTATCATTATCATTACAAACAATTATGTAGGGTTTATGAGTATAAAAATTCTCAATGAAAACATTTTTATGATTACGGATTATATATATAAACTATTCCATTTATGTTAAAAGTTTTACAGGTTTTGAATTATGTATTTTGATTCCTAAACTAATATCATGTATGCCATTTCTTAGAAATGGGGCCTAGTGAATGTAATGGAAACCATATCAATGAAACAAATCCATGTAGTGATTTCCCCCATACTCAAGATAATTATAGTGGATCTCGTGATTCAACTGGTGATGATCATCATATCACCATACTGGGAAAACTCTCTCTGGTTATGAATAATAACCTTACCCGTATGAAGCACTATGATCCACAACATGGAGGATCAATGTCAGACTACTTCATGAGGCAACAAACACCATCATTAAATGGGAGTAAACCACCATTAGTAGTTGAGAAATGGATAAATATCATAGAGAAAACATTTCATTCTTTGGGGAGTAGCTGATGGGAAAAAGTTTTCATGGTTGTTTATCACATCATAGGTGATGCAGATCATTGGTGGTCATTAATCCAAAACACAAAGGAAGATGAATAATTATCAAACATTTAATAGAGGGTGTTTAAAGAGATTTTCATGGAAAAATACATTCCTCGTGACCATCATGCAGATATGGATAGAAAATTTCTCAGTCTGAGGAAAAAGGAGGATGCGAATGTCGCAAAGTATGAGGCTAACATTACAATGTTAGCAAGGAAAGCTGAAGATTATATACGTAACCAAAGGAGTAAAATTGATTGATTAATTGATGGGTAAAAACCATTTCTCCATTAATAATTTTCTCAAAATCCTTCTCATTGTATGAAGATATTGTCTCATGTGAAATCAATACAGAAAAGGAATTTTCTAAGTCTTACGAATTTAAAGCAACGAAAAGGAAAAATAGATTTTTTGAACACTCTGGAAATGGAAATAAGGGGAAGAAGGAAAAAGTTGAATATCCATCATGCGGTAAATGTGGGAAGAAACAACATGGTACTTTCCTGAAGAAAATGTGATTCTGTTACAATTTTCGTGAAAAGGCCACCAAGCTCATTATTGTAAGGGGAAGAAAGAGGCTATAAATGTTTAATGCTAAAATTTTAGAGACAAGAGGAATTATATAAATGAATGTCCTAAAAACCATGGTAACTTAACTTAGAAAAGGAAGAGGGAGAAAAATAAGCTTCTTCAATCACTACTACTGAGGTTGAAGCTCTGAATGACATGGTGGGAGGTAATTTAATGTTTTTCTCAAGTTTAACCATTGCATTATTTGATTCTAGATCATCGCATTGTTCCATATCTTCACAGTTTTTTAAGAAGATTATATATTTTCGATTTGACATAACAATGATTTTTTCAGTCAAAACACCTAAGGGACGTATCATCGCAACAATTTTTTTGGAATAAATTCCCATTAAAGCATATAAATGTTCTTTATCTTCTAATCTCATCATCATACTCGTGATTGAATTTGATATAATACTTTGAATGGATTGAATTTCAGTCATTAATGTGAAAATTTATTGTAAGAAGAAGAAGGAGACAATTTTCGATGATGATAATGAGTACCTTATGTTTAGAATAGAAATGTCACCATCAAATTCTTATCTAGATCCACCTCAGTAGCCCTACTAAATTCAATTATTGGGAAGGATGATAATGAAATAATTATGGGTGAGTAACATAATGTTCAAATATATGATGTACCTATTGTTAAAGAATTTATTGATGTGTTTCCAATGGATTTACATGGACATCATCAGGATCAAGAAATTGATTTTTCTATTGATTTAATTTTTGGATCAAGGGCCATATCGAGGACACCATATAGAATAGAAACTGTGGAATTTGTGAAACTGAAGAAACAACTAGAGGAATTTTGTAATAGTGGATTTATTCACCATAGTGTTTCTCCATGTGGAGCCCCTATCCTTTTGGTTAAGAAGAATGAAGGATCTATGAGGTTGTGCATTGACTACAGGGAGATCCATGCTATACCAATAAAGAAAAATTATACCCTACCTCTTATTGAAGATTTATTTGACCAACTTCAAGGAGAAAAATATTTTTTAATTATTATACATAGATCTGGATATCATTAGTTGTGTGTGAAGAAAGAAGACATTCTGAAAATATCATTTCGAACTAGGTACATGCATTACAAGTTTATAGTAATGCCTTTTTGGATGACTAATGCACCCTCTGTCTTTATGGATCAAAAGAATATAGTTTTTGAGGAATATCATGATGAATTTTAATTTGTATTTATTGATGATATATTGGTATAATCCAAAATCTATGAAGATCAAGAAAACCAGTTGTGCAGTATTATAAAGACTCATAGAAGAAATGAATTATATGGGATCTTTAGCATGTGTGAATTCCGGTATCAAGAGATTTATTTTCTTGGCCATATTGTATTTAAGGATGTAATCTCTATTGATCCTTCAACGACCATGGAAATCCAAGAATGGATATCACCGATGAGTATAATTTAGGTAAACCATTTTATTGGTTTAGAATTTTATTATCAATGTATCATCAAGAATACTGCCTGGTTGGCTAACCCATTATACAAGAAAACATGTAATGGGGTTAATTTTTTTTGGAAAAAAGAGTGTAAATAATGATTTAAATAACTGAAGAGAAGATTATTCAATTATATTATCTTGACTATACCATCAAGGAATGATGGTTTTGTTATTTATAGGGATGCTTGAAAGAAATTACTTGGTTGTGTCTTTATTCAAAATGATAGAGTTATTGCTTATGCATCATGAATGATAAAAATTCATGAGCAATACTATAATACTCATGATCTTGAGTTAGCAGCTGAAATCATTTCTCTGAAAGAATGGAGACACTATCTCTATGGTTAAAAATTTGAGATTTATACAGATCACAAGATTTTGAAGTATATTTTCTCAAAAAAAGAATTCAACATCAGGAAAATGTGATGGCTTGAACTACTCAAGTATTGTGATTTCACTATACACTTCCACCTGGGGATGGAAAATAAGGTGGATGATGATTTCAATAGAAAGGATCATGGAGTTTTGAACAAGATGAGAGTTTAAAAGGGTCTTATTTTCATGGATCGAGTAAATATGGATATGGGAATAACCATGGAAGGTGAAACATCAATACTTTTTATAATGGTTGCCAAACCATCAATACTAGAATGGATAAAGAGTTCTCAGACTAATGATGAGGAGTTTAAAAAGATGATTAACACTGTGAATGGTGGGAGATTTATTAACTTCATATATGAAGAAGGAATTTTGAAATTTGGGAAGAGACATTGTGTTCCTAAAAAACCTAGTATAAAAAGTAAATTTTTGGATGATTCTCATAGATCCAATTTCTCTACACTCCTTGGGAGCACCATGATATATAGAGATTTGAATGAAAATTTTCGGGGGGAAAATATGATAAGGGAGATTTCTGATTTTGTGTCAAGATGTATAGTATGACAAAAAGTGAATGCTGGAAGGAAACAACCTGGGGGAGTCATCCAAACTCTTCCAATTCCTGAGTGGGAATGGGATAATATTACAATGGACTTTGTCATGGGGATACGAAAGACTCCTATAAGGAATGATTCAATATGGTTTATTATTGATCATCTTACCAAGTCAGAAAATTTTCTTTCTATAAGAGAAGATTTACCATTTGAATTTATGGAATGACTATATATTAATGAATTTGTATGACATCATGGAATACCCCTATCGATTGTTTCTGATCATGATCCCCATTTTAAATCATGATTCTGGAAATGTTGTCAGAAGGCCCTAGATACTGAACTTTATTTGAGCACTGCCTACCACCCTCAAACATATAGACAATAAGAATGGACTATTCAAACCTTATAAGAGATGTTTATATCTTGATCACTAGACTTTCAAAGTATGTGGGATCAACATTTAACTATGGTGGAATTTTCCTATAAAAATACCTTCCATTCAAGTATTCAGATGGCACCATATGAAGTGTTATATAGAAAGAGATGCCTCATACCAACTTGTTGGGATGATGTTGGTGAAAGAAAACTCATAGGGCTAGAAATTTTTGATGAAATGATGTAAAAGGTAATGGTTATCCAAACCCACATTAAAGCATCTCAAAGTAGGAAAACGAGAAATGTCGATAACCGAAGAAAGGACTTGGAATTTTTGGTAGGAGATCATGTTTTCTTGAGGGTATCTCTATGTAAGGGTGTTATATATTTAAGTAATAAGGGTAAATTGAATCCTCGGTATATCAGACCTTTCAAAATTCTAGAACGAATTGGAGTTCAATCTTATCATTTGGAAATTACTCCATGTCTCTCTAAAGTTCATGATGTGTTCCATGTATAACTGTTGAGAAAATACATACCTGACCCAACACATGTACTCACCAATGAGGAATCTCAACTGGATCCTGATATGTCTTATTTTTACGAGCCTGTTAAAATTCATGATACAAGAGAAGAAGTGCTGAGAAACCGGATGACTCGTCTGGTAAAAGATCAATTGAGAAACCCTAAGATGGAAGATGAAACATGGGAACCAGAGGAACATATGATGAAGAACCACTGAAATCTTTTTTTTGTGGTAATATTATCTAAATTTTGAGGATGGAATTATTTAAATAATGGAAGAATGTAACACCCTCCGCTTCCACAGTACGTTTCCTTTTAAATAATTCAATAGCACGCATTGGACACAACATCGAGATTCTAACACACTGCGACCAATCAAAGACGCTGTTATGAATATTAATACCCACTTTGTGAAATTTTATAAAAATTTTTTCAAAATGGACTTCATTTTTTAAATTGGAATATCGAAATTAGCTTAGGGTGAATTTTTTGTATTTTTCTTAAAACATTAAATTGTTGTAGAATTATGAAAAACATTGCATTATTGGTTAAAACTATATTTTAATTAAAATAATTAGTTATTTTATTTAAATTTAATTCCGATAAAAATAGATACATAACATCTTTATAAGTTCAATTCCATTTATTGGAGTCATTTTATAATAAAAATAAATATTTAAAAAATTCGTTGATGTTTTTACCGTCTTTTACCCACCTCTTAGGAGCATTTGCAAACTTTCATAAAACAAAATTTTAGTGCTTATGTGAGTTGGATTTCAAAAATACAAGCGAAAATGTTAATATAAGTTTGTAAAATGTTGCTAAATAAGATGAAAATAATCATTGGTGAATAGTAACTTTTGACTTTTATTTAAACAATTAAAAGTAAATAAGGTAATTAAGGGTAAAAATGATATCATAATTACCCTATCACATGTCTTAATTCTATTCGATAAGTATAATTTGACCAAAAAACCTTAGGAATCTAATATGATCCTCTTTGATCCACTTTGATTAGACTAGGACATTTATTTTTATTTTATTTAAAGAAGAGTTAAAAAAGTTAAATCAAATGTTTAATAACTAAACCATTTTTAATATAAAGTTACACAAAATATAAATTTAAATATAAATATTGATTATAAATCTGAAATGAATTAATATATAATGGTATTTTATTAATAAGTTTTAGACTTTAAATATTTTAATTTATTTATAACATAATGATGACGCAGTAATTACCTTATTAATGAAATATTAAAATAATTGATATTATAAATATCCAAATAAATGAAAATTGAGACATCTAATGAATTAAAATAATTTTATTAGTTAATATGAAATATTTGGTTTGGTTAAAGAAATTTTATTATATGTTTAAAATATTAATGGCTTTCAAAAAAATACAATACTAATTAGTGTCGAATTTGACATAATTGAGTTTTTCAAACAATTATTATATTATTAATTGATATTATATTTATAAAAATCAATGGATTATAAAATATAATTAGATAATGTTATATATATTAATAATGAAACACTTGGGGTTCTTTTGGCTGTTTATAGTATATTTATTTACCATATAATATTAAAATACAAAGAGACATGGTAAATGTGAAACTATTTAACTAAGAGTTTAATCTAAAGGATAATGTCAATATAGTGACTTAAACCTGTCTAAAAACATTTGGTTGAGATTTTTTCGACCCATCCCCACCTTATACATTAAATAATCATTATAGATCCATTAGAAACCGGAAATCATTTTATTATAAAATAATAATTCATGTTTTTTTATAAAGTGACCCACGCCTCTCTTATAAAAGGGAACTTCCCCTTCTCTCAAAATCACACCTCCATAACTATTTGGTTTGGAAAAAAATCATCTCAAATATCATTCTAACTTTCCTCCCATTATCTTAGAGGCCTTCCTTTTTCATAAATCCATCCTATGGATCCATTTTGATCAATTAAAAGGAAGAACCTGAAGAAGAGGTAAATATTTCATCACCACTTTCGAGTTCCTTTCTTCATCCACTTCCTCTTTATTTGTTGTTTCAATTATAAAATAAAAACTCATTTATCTTATATATACTATTATGTTATTATAAAAATGGTACAACCATATTCATTATTCTATCCATCCTATAAATGACAAAGTCATCATATGTGCATCCGTACGGCTTACCGTCTCCACGTTGTGGTGTTGTTTGTTATTCAAACACTTCATTATTTTGGATGGGTATAATAATGAATATAATGGATGTAAATAATAACCATTAAATGTTAATGATTTTTTTATATATGATATACCATCCAATTACATACAATTTCACCATCACTATATTGATATTTTCTCTCGTGCGTACGTACGGACTATCGTCTCCACGAACGCAAGGAGATTAATTCCCCATCGTAATCCTTCAAAAATAATTTTCATTTTAGGATTAAAAATAATTTTTATGAATATAATATCATTCTTTATATGAATAAAATTCATATTATCCATAAAAAACACGACATACGTGACCAAGCATATAAAGGAAAACGAATTAGTTAACACTCAAAACAATGATACTATAGAAATATTATTAAGAAATAAATATTAGAGGGCCGTATATGATATCATATTTTTGTATATAGTTGATATATAATTTAATAATAATGAGATAACTATTATACAGGAGGATAATGTACCCTCGAACAAAGAATAGTTCCAAGTAAGGGTTAATTCTACAATCCCTTCATTATCCGAGGTTGTTTTTACATGAGTATCTATTGGGACCTATTTATCATCCAAATCCATGTTTTTTGAAAATATTTTCTAAATGAATATTTTATGGTTTAATGGAATGGACTCTTTAACTAGATCATCATTTTAATGTGTCTAAATATTTATTTTTCTAAATCATTCTCATTAATTTCCATGTACTCAAAATGGGTTTTAATGGTTTATTTATATGGACATGATTTTTTTAAAATGTTTCTTCCAGTCCAGTGTTTCTATGTCATATGGGACATTATTATTCAACAATTTATTTATATTTATTCCCTTCTAAATTGTGTGACTTTTAAATTTTTTTATGAAAAAGGGATATTTCTCTTAGAGAGTATTAAAAATCATTTTCATCTATGTCAACATCATTTGATAAACTTTAAACTTGTTTGAAATTGATTTATTATGATACAAGTCTTCCATATTGTATTGAATTATTTTTGGTATGTTTTACTATGGATGTGTTGATTTCTATACAATTCATGGTTTATGGGTAATGAATTGACATTTCGTATGCTACTTTTAATACGAATGTTTATGTAATGCTTAAAACATTTCATATGAGAAATGCATTGGACTTAGTAAGGGATGGGTGGAGCTGTATATAGCCTCTCAATGCATCAGCAGTTCCCATAAGACATACTAGTTCCTGGGCACAAGGCCTTGAAAAAATCTTATTTGAAGTCTTGGAAGAAGGCATTTATTATGTGGTTATGATGGATTGAATTATTCATTCCATCATTATGAAAGTGGATATTGGTATTTCATGTGATTATTCGACGACTCGAAAATCTCGGTGAATAAGTAAATGGCATTATTTTATTTTATCATTTCCATATTATGATGATGTTTATGATTAAAAGGCTTTTGTTTTAGTCTTATACCTTGCCTTAAATATTTATTCTTATTTATTCTTATTTCTTCTATATTGTTACCCTTACCGAGAATCTATGATCACCCCTTCCAATGTTTTATTTTTTCCGGGATGTGTACAAGTATTTTATGGATGACCTATAGGGATAGGCTAAGGATATAAGTGTGTTTAAAAGGGGAATTTTTTTTTGATGTTTTAATTTCATGATGTAATGTAAAACATATGAATGTATCTAGTACTTCCAATTCTACTATACAGATCAGTCTTTCGGGATTTGATCCCTTATGATCATTCCAATGTTATGTAATAATGTATCAACTTTGGGTAACTGGGGTCAAGGCATTACAAAGGGACCCAATATATGTCGTTCATAAGAATCATCAGGTCTTTTAAAGAGGTTATTTCATATCTATTCCACTCCATATAGTGGACTAAGATCATAAACACCTTCTAAAAATGTGTAGGAATCAAATGCTTCTATAAAAAGGGGTTCCAGCTATAGAAATATATAATGAATCTTTTTTTCACAATGAAAGATTCCCCAGAGGATCTGGATACATGTCCATCAACTATAGGAGGTAAAATAACTATGTCATCATCATTACTGAATGATTTTTTTGAAACTAGTGCATCTCATTTGTTTATTTCCTACCATACTATTTATCAAATAAATATTCAAAGGAATATGATTTCTTATGTGATTGAAATTACTAAACCCCTTCAAAAGTATATTGATTACGGTTTCTATATTCATAACTAGGATTTCTCATCGTATCATATTGAACTTTCATGGTGTTTTATGGTTCTCGATAGGAACCATTTTGAATACATCTTCTAAATAGATTTACATATTTCCAGAAAATCACATAGTTATTGTTATGTTCGATGGGTCTTATTTATAACACCTAATAATGTGTTCCATTCCTTTCAATGTTTTTTGGACCCATGCTTGAGTATAGATAGAAATTCTCATCTAGATGTAGGGAAATTAATATCTATTTTTTATATTGAGTGGGAATATTTGAGCTATGATCTCCCACTAGTGGTAATAGAGTTTCTAGAAGTTTTTACTTAGGGATT
This sequence comes from Viscum album, assembly GCA_963277665.1. NCBI lineage: Eukaryota > Viridiplantae > Streptophyta > Magnoliopsida > Santalales > Viscaceae > Viscum > Viscum album. The sequence continues at coordinate 644,271,386 of OY728121.1, read as the reverse complement.
ATATGATTTACCACCAGAAAGGGAAGGATATTATTATTTTATTTATTACACATTAATCAACTAGTTTTTATTAATTCTTACCTAATGGAATCCATTAAAATGAAGGCATCCAGGACATAGAATGATGATCTTTTAGAAAAATGATTTATGTGATTGAGTGGATCACTACGAGATGCACCAGTTCACATTTCTAAGAATCATGGTCATTCAATTCACCATTTTGTGGATTACTAAATAATTAATCAATATATATTAATGAACAACTATATTTTTCCATGAATTGAGGATTAATTGACCAATTGAAAGGCTCATTGTGGTTCCTGGAGATTGATCATTGGCCAAGTTACTATCAGTTGATAATAAATGAATGTTAAATTCCAAAGACCATTTTTGATTGGGTACGTCCATTATGTGTACCTCACCATGACTTTTGGTAGAATAAAATCAGCTTCAGTCATTATGTATTAAATGAAAAAGATTTTCCATGAGTACCTTGATACCTTTGTGGTTGTATTTGTAGAGGGAAACTTGTTTACTATATATCCTAGGAAGATCATGTGTGTCATCAAATAGAAGTTCTAGTATAGTTGAAAAATTACTAACTTTATTCCATGCTATCTGAATGTTATTTTTGGATTCGAGAAGTGATGTTCCATGGAAACTTGGTGACGGAGCGTAGTATTCAAATTAATCATAAAAAGGTGAAGGATGTTATATCAAGTGAGTACCTACAAATTGTTTTCAATATTTAAATCTTCTTTGGTCTATCTGGGTATTATCACCAGTTGGTAACATACTTTTCAATGTTGTATTATTTGATGACTGATCTAACTGGAAAGGTAGTAATGTTTGGTATGGATGAGAAATTTCAAAATTCATTTTTTTAAAGGTAATGGGGAAATCCATAGTTTATTGAACAAGATAAAAAATCCCCTTTTGAAGGGAAGAAGGAGGAAACCAATACAATGAAAGATGAAAAAACATCATGAAGAACATGCCTCACAACCAACAAGGATCCAAAAGTCAAAAGGAGACAAAAATCAAAGCGACAACAAGCCAAAAGGTCTCATCACCTCCCAACCGAAAATAAAGTAGAGGAATCCACCAAAATTTATTTGTTTAGATGATGCGTCTTTTAACTACTGTGTATGTGTGGACTCTTCTAGCATCCTGTACGGGGTACATGGTCTTTTCTGATGCATCAATTTCATGTTTGGGATGTTTTGGTATGTAGGGTGATCATGTCATTTTATATGGATCTTGTTAGCTCATTCCACACAAGAAGAACTACGAGAACCATGACCTTGAACTCGTAGATGTGATATAAGCACTTAAGATTTATAATCATTACATTTTCTTAGAAAGTATTACCATGTTTTCCAACAAAAAAATATTTATTTATATATTCTCTCATAAATATTTGAATCTAAAACAGAGGTTTTGGGTGGAATACCTATAGTCATTTTACATTGAAATCACCTATACCCCGTGGTAAGGGAATGTCAAAACCAATTATTTGAGTAAGAATCTTATGACACATGTAGTGTATGAATCAAAAATAGTGTGGAAAATGATGGATCTTGTTGAGTAGTTATATATTTGAATCCCCAAATCATGTGTCAGAGTTGATTTTGACATAGATTTGTTGGTATTCCCTCTTCTAGAGACGAATCATCCTAAATTGCAGCATGGGGATGAGTTCATCACTCTTTGAGGCACTCTTTATGGTGGGGATACCATATACGACTAGTCATTATCAACTAAAGAAATTTTCTACTATCAGAATCATTTGGTAGTATGATTAATGGTAATAAAATCATTGATGGTGGACTTCCATAATTCTTAGTGGTCAGTGAACCAATGAAAATTTTAGATATTCTATATCATTCTACGATGATTAAGGTGTCCATGTTTGATATGGTGCATTACTAATTTTTTCAATCGTTGTTATACATTACAGAAAGTCATGTATGAGCACTAGAAACCATTGGTTTCTCTTTAAACACTTCCGGTACCTACTTAAAACATGTATGAGATCTCTATGTACAATTCAGTTGTGTTTATGTGTACCCAAGGATATAAGAATTTGATAATGGTGTTCATCGATAAGTTGAAAAAATAAGATCACTTTACCCATTCCTGATACATACAAATATAAGGAGTTGGTAAATATCTATGTTAAATAGATTGTTAATTTTCAAGGAGTTTTATCTAATATAGTCTTTTATAAGGATCATCATCTTACTCCTCAATTTTTGAAAGTCCTTCATGAGGAAATGGGATCTCTGATCCCTTTATTTACGAAATATCATCCATTGTCATATTTGTAGATAGAATTAGCAACATATATTTTTTAGGATACAGTCAACACCTACGCTCTGGACATTGGTGGGTCTTAGGATGTAAATAATTGGATGGTTGAGTTATCTCATTCCAATAATTACCGGTCCATGATCAGAATGGATCCTTTTGGGTCCTTCTATGGGCATCATTGTACAAATCCATTGTGCCTAAAAAATATTGGTAAATGTACCCTCGTGAGGAAGGTCAGGGTTTATGTGATTACATCAAATGTTAAATTGATTAATTAGAGAAATTTGAATTCACTTTGATTTTATAGTTACTATCAAAATTATTATCATAGAACATTGTAATTTTTAGTTGGTGACCAGGTGTTCATAAATGTCTCACCATGTTTGAGGCATGGATAGCTTGGGAGACATGTAAATCTTGGTAGTAAGCTTATGTAACCTTTTGAGGTTGGTGAGTAAGTGGTAAATGTTCCATACCTTTTAGAACATCAGCTATAAAAGACGTCGATAATAAATGTTTTCTACATATTGCAGGTCCAAAATTATCTATTAGGCCAATCTCATGTTCTTAGTTTGAGAGATCTTGAGGTTTAACCAGATTTATCTATAAATTAGTATCCAACTGAGATATTTTATTATTAAAACAATCTACTTCGTATAAGGATTAAACATTTATTTTATGGGATATGAATACATGGTTCAGATTGTCATGAGATGTCGTAGAGGGAGGAACTGATGTTAGAGAAGTGGCCTCATCTTTTTGACCTCGATGCTTCTTGATAGGATTTATGGGAGAAATATGTTTTTATGGAGGGAAGGATGTAATATACATTTAATTTTATTTTTTTTAATTCCTAATCCCATATTTTAATTGGGAGAAGGTGTGGTTTTATTATAATATATTCAGGGGAAAATAACAGAAACTTAGAATATCTCTTTGCTATTCAAGGATAGACCATTATTTTCCAAAATCATTCAACCTCTCATAGGAAACTGTACATACCAATACAATTGGGTTTTATATTCATGGAACACATTTTGGAAATCCATGTTCCCAAGAAGTAGAAATCTTTCACCATTACAATATGGTGTGCACAATTATGTAACATGGACTTCCTTACCATGTGGCACTTTCCATCTAACTTTCCATATTTAAAACAAATAATCCGAAAGTTATTTTGAAAATCCCAAAACCCTCGTTTAATGTTCCTCACAAGTCTATTTTGACCAATTACGATAACTAATTCTAGGGGTGCAACCAAGAGGAGATATTGGACCCTCTACACCCTTCCAAATATTAATTAAAACTAGTAGAATTAGATTATATCTTTTATCATTTAGATTCCTCTTCACATTCCATTTCTACAATACTCTCTCATTTCCTCCCTACAGTCTCTTAGATCCCTATGTCATTGGATAATTTTATATCCACTAATTTAGATAATATATATAGGTTATAATATAGTATATTCAAGTCTAAAAATATTCATTGGAGTTTCCCGCATGGGTTATGGTGTTTTAGATATTTCAATATCCAATGGTAGGTGGTTTTGTTATATTATCCCATTTATATTATCCCAAAAACACCTGATTTGAAATCAATTGATTTATTTAAATTAATGTGCTTGAAATTGTGTTGAGTTGATTTATTAAAAACCAAATTCGGTTGAATTATGAGATTTAGATTTGATTAGTCCCAAATTTGGGAAAATCCAAATTCCATTGAATTGGGATGTATTTATGAAATTGATTGAATTTAGTGAAATTTATCTCATTTAATTTAAATTGTGAAATTGATTTTATGGAATTGATTTCAATTTTCTTGATAGATGAATTTCATAAATATATTTTAGGGTGTTTAATTATGTGGATTTAAGTATTCAATTAATTAGCATTTTCAATATTGAAACTGAATAACCGGTTTAATGTTTTAAGGCATGAACATAGGGAAATTTATTAATTGAATGAAAAGATGTGAATATTAGATCTTAAGGATACTTTTATATATGACCTTACAGTGTGGATTGACTTTATATTTGTGAGGATCCATGAAGATAAATATTTTGGATGGGTATGATTTTATGTTTAGTAAACATATTATACGATGTGAGTTTTTTCAAGACATGTTTTAATGAGTACATTGAAATTCATGATTCCTTATCAGGGAATGATATTGGAATGATCACATGAAATGAATTTACATTTCATGCCATGTAATTTTCGGTGTGCTCAAAAAATAAATGATAAATAGTTGAGGGATTGTTGTTTTTTGATAAAAACACCCATCATCCACTACTTTCAGGACAAACTATGAATAGAGGACAGAACAAGAAACTAACTGAATGATTCTAGAAAATAGGGTGATGACTCGGAGGCCTTGTGAACCATTGTTCATCACTGAAATTCTTCTTCGAGTATCCATGATGCGCTTTCTAATCAATCCTAGAATGAGTGAGTTGTTTCCTTTGTGAATGGGGATGTGATTATAGGGCGGAGTGATGTTCATGATTTTTATTATTATTCATGATTTGTTTTATAAAAAAAATTATTCAATTACAATTCATATTTATTATTGCATGACCATTTCTTTATTCTGATAATGATTATTTAATTTTATCAACTGATATCTTTACTTTTTATATGATCGCTCTGAAATCTATGTTAGTTATGTTTAAACAAGATTTTTGATTGCCTATCCCTATGGATGAACCTAGTAGAAAACCATTCCAATGTATTAGTCAAAGGATCAATGTAGGGTATCCAAACCATAGACTGTTCAAAACCTAATTCATACACCAAACTAGAATAAATAAATTATTAATTATATACCGAGTTCACAAACTATAAATCCTTTAACCTAGATGTCCTCTCTCTTGATTATCAATTTCAATCCTTGATGAACAATGATTATTTTAGTCAATAAATAAAAAAATTATAATTTCAATATCATTAATTAATTTTGAACATATAAACAATCTTTGTGGATTTGATACTCGTACATTCCAAAAAATTTATTCTTTTGTTAGGATTTCTCATTTGTATAAATTATTAATTTTTTATAGACTAGTAGGAAATAACTATACTCAAAGATCTATTTGTGGTATATGGGAAAAATGTAATAATATATTTTTGATAGAAATACATTGGTTTTATCATGAAAAAATTCCCCTTTTGGATTAAAACAATGTTTTGTTTTTAATTAGAAAATTCGTATGTTTGAAATGGGAGAATAAGAGGAATTCTGGTTTAAAAATTCTTAAAATACTTTTCTCGACATTGATATGTAATATATGACCTGAAATCCTTGGTTGTTAGTGCGTTATATTCGATATCACTCTTTAATTTACAACACCAAAAATACTTAAATGTTGTTAGTCACATCCTGATGGGATGGTGAGGTGTGCTCCTTGGTTAGTATGGATAATGAAATTTGTACACATAATGTCGTTAAAACAATTTGAGTGTGTTGACTCTCATATCTAGAAACTATCATAAATTTTAGAATATGACCATATTTTTCTATTGTTTGTATTTTAAATGTATATTTCCAATGTTTCTAAACACTTTATCATGCCTTTTAAATTTATATAAATGGTAATATATAAAATCCATATTAATACATTTGTTTAATTTGTTTTATATCATTTGAAATATAAAGAATTATTTTTTAAATTTTTACTTGAAATGAAATAAAATTTTATTTAAAATTTAAATATTTATTGGGATAATTATTAATTGAATAATATAATAGAATCTTTGGTGGGCCTCAACTAGGATTTTTGAACACACCATTCAAATGAGTTCATGTGTTTATAGATTATCATCTTCCTTGTTCAACCAATAGTAAGAAGCTAATAGGAAATGGAAATATATATCAATCACTAGGCATTGATATTTGTTTCTATTAGTAATTTGGGAGATATCTTATTTTTGTGTACATTTTGTTTTACGTTTTCTTCTTTTTATTAAAATTAAATTAATTGTAAACTTCTCCTAGTGGAGTTCTCCTTATATGCATACTGATTTGTTTGTCTTTAATCTATTTGTTTTGGAAAATTCATTCCAACCATCTTATTTTATGATTCTAAGACCTACTCACTATCCCATGGGGATCGAGATCAACCTTCAGGATTTGCCGTTACCAGATCATTTATCAGGTGACTAGGGTTCCTGTGCAGGTTAAAGACATTATATGTTCAATAATTTAGTTTAATTTTTTTTTCTAATATAATATGTTTTACATTTTAAATCTAATAAATTATATACACTATTTGTTTACAAATATGCAGTCAATATAAAAATAAATATACTATTTTTAGTAGGTGAATCTATTTTTTTAATGAATGTTTTACATATTTTTAAATATTTTATAATTAATATTGGGTTTATCAATTTATATTTTTGGTTTATACTAAAATGGATGAATGTTTTTTTCTCATTCGATGATCCCAGATTTTATTATTTATTCTACATTTTAAGGATTAATTTAAAGATAGTGTATTATATTTAGATTTATATAACAACTATTTCTATTAAGTCAACAAATATAAATGTGTTTCTTAATAATAAAAGGGATATTTGATAACTCATTGGCCAGAATTTGAATTGTTTTAATGTGTAAAAATAAATTTTTATATGTTCTTCTAATTAACAACTTTTATATTCATATTTTATTCACAAATTATTGAATGTTATTAGTCAATAAATACTTCTGCTAGAATCATAGGCAATTGTTAGTAAAAATTCTCTAAGTGATATAGTTATTCAATCCTTATTGGATATGAATCAACAAATGATTCATATATTAAAAAAATTAAATATATAAAATTTATTCCTAAGAAGTACCGTAGAGTATATTACTAAATTAAATTAGAGAAATTGTTTATTTCCACTAATATTAATAGAATTTTTCTTTCAATTATATTAATATTCATTTTTTATGTATAGATAATTTTTAGAAAATTTTGTTAGGGAATGTAAAATGATATAGTTGCAATTTCACCAATGAATAAATGCACAGATGATATTGTAGGGACCAAAATTGGGGGGAGGGAAAATATTGATAGATGTGATAAAACAAATATGAATAAATGCAATATATAATAGACGTGTGACCTAAAACAAGAATAAATTTAAACTATATATATACGACCTATAAAATGAAATAATCCATTCTTATTAAAGAGATACACCATGAAATATTTAATAATCACTATCTTAAATAAAATCCTGAATAGAGAAAATAATTAATGTATTATAAAATATAATATATAACATTCATTTTATTCAATGATATTTCAATATAGGTATGAGAAAGAGTTTATCAAAATAACTATTATTTTAAATATTGTTATAATTTGAAACATGGGGAACATGATCTATGTAAAAAATGTTCAATATATTTTTAACTATTATTAATCACAATTTAGAAACATAATATCAATTATATGAATGTGATATTTTGAAGAAATTATTTAATTAAGTGAATGTTTTATGTAATCTAATATATAATTTTTTTAAAAAAATTATAGAGGATAAAATGAGATACGAAATGAGAAATATTAAATAATAATAACTACTCTTTAATTTAATACAAAAATAGATCATTCAAAAATAATGGTTTTTTATGAATCAATTTAATAGATAAAAAATTGTATATGGGGTATGAACCATCTTCAAAATTCACTGGTTCGAGTATTTTATCATTCTTTTATTCGAAAATTGATTTCACCTAATCTAAAATCAATGTTTATCTCAATGGTTGATCATTATATTTAATTAAAATTTGCTTATTATTATTAAAGAAAATAATTTAAATAATCTAAGATGATTTTCCACTAAAATTATATTTAGATATTCCTCCATTAAAAATGATTGATTATTAATATTGTTTGAAAAATATATCTGGTAATGTTCAATATTTTAAAAAGTAAAGGGTTATTCCTCCTTATGTGAGGAATAATGAATATTTTAAGTGTTATGAATAACTTCTAAATTTTGTTCCATAATGGAAACCACATTCTTCTGGTACATAATTTTTATTAAGAGCATATTATAATCATGTTCACTAGAACAACAATACATCTTTGTGTTTATTTTTCCTTTAAAATTGTGTTTGATTTTTTAGTTTACCATATTCCTTGAAAATATATATTTTCATCAAAAATTATTATACTAATACAATTTTTAATCCCAATTAATTGTTATGAATTATTATAAAAAACAAATAATAGAAATTTTACTCCCTCATTCCATTGTATTTAACATCCCCTAAGAACCCAACATTTATAATATTCCCCTCTCAAGTAGTGACATTATCTTGTAAATTTTTCAAAAAAAAACACCCTAACCTCTATAATAAATCACTATATATATCCACTGACAAAATAATGTTCAAATTTTATAGGAAAATCCCTAATGATGATTTAATAATCAAATAACATAAATTATAATAAAAAATAATATGTATTGGAAATGAAATAAATATTTTATTTACCAAATTACATAAAAATTTAAATAAGTTCATTTTCATTTTTATGACATGAACTATATTATTAGTGAAAAATATAAAAATATCATTTCATTATACAAAAATGATCCTTTTCAAGAAGATTCTCGCCCAAAATAATCATTTATTCTATTTTCTATAAACAATTACATTATAAAAATATATAATTTACGAATTACAAAAAACAACACTCAGTTTTATGTGATATTAAAAATTTAAATAAAACGATCTAATATATATCAAGATAGTTCAATGAATTATGACTATGACGTCAGTCACTATAATTTTTTTTATAAAAAGATATTTGATAAATCCCATCACTATGAATCACTAATGTATTACTGTAACACCCCTGGTAAATAAAGAATATGAAATTTTCATATTTATCTAAATTTTTGAATAAAATATTAATATTACTTTAAAGGGAACACTATTCTTGATGGCGTACCCAATACGCGACAATGAGTTCCTTTGAAATCTTACGATGCACTCAAATAATAAAATAATATTGTTTTAAATGGTAGTTAACGCCTACACATTGTAATGGCAGGAAAGAATGGATCTAACTACAAAATGATTATATATGTTTGTCAAATATTTTTACTTTTATCCAATAAATGTTAGAGGCTTAAAATGAAAATGAATCCAATTTTAAGCATAAATATTCTAATATTCTTTAAAAGGTCGATTAACTGCCTTTTGATGGAGAAACCTTTTTAAATATAATTTTGACAATTTTATATGTTTTATTTGACAAAATAAAATCTTTCTTTAGAATCTGGACACCAAAATTTACTTTGTGTAAAATTTTGGTATTTTTCCGATAAAGCTCATTTTTTAATGAATTGTGAAAATGTTATATTTTAATTCAAAACAAATTTTCAATATAATTTATTTATATGATTATATTATCTTTTTAATTGTTTTTAAAGTGAAATTAGAATATATTTTTACCATTTAATCCAATAGTGGTAATTGAAATTAATTTTACTTTGAAATTGGACATAAACTAGTGTCAATCTTTTAATATATATTGTTTCTTAAAAACACGCTATTTGTTTTGACAGCGGGAATTAATTATTAAATTAATTAATGCAACTTATATGTTTTTAATTTTGTAAAATAGAAATCATTTTTGAATTCAGAATATCAAATATATCGTAGGGTGAATATTTTGTATTTTTCTGAAAAACTTCAATTTTAGATGAATAGTAAAACCACTAAGTGGTAGTTAATGAAATTGATTTTTCATTTAAATGAAACTTTTCCACTTCTGTGATTTGATTTTAAAAAATTCAACATACATGGTTTTCATTAAGAAGTAAAATTTGGTTCAATGAGATTAATATAATTTTTGGTGAATAGTAACTTTTAAATTTTTATTAATCACGGTTAAAGGTAATTAGTGTAATTTAAGGTAACAATAATGTTTTAATAATAAGAAATGAACTAGACACATGTAATATCCTCATTTCATGTGTCATGGACGACCAAGAAAATCCATGGGTCAACTTTGGGACCCCATGGAGCCACTTTGGTTTGAAAATGACATAAATAAATTTTTATTTTAGGTTAAAATAAAAATGTCACAAGCATGAGTGGTTTAACATAAACAATTTTTAAATGGGGTTATACAAGTCATATTTTTTACTATAAATATTAATTAGAAAGATGAAAAGATTTCCTACATCATTATATTTTTTTTTATAATTTTTAGACATTAAATAAATTAAATTATTTATGACATCATGATGATGCAACGATTACCACATTAATAAATGATTTAAATAAAATTATAAGATAATGTTAAAACTATAACATAAACATGTCAAAGACATATTAGATGATTATATTTAGAACCCTTAACACCTTATACTATAAGTAAATCAATTTTGGACCTTTAAAATCTGAAACGCATTTGAAAATAATGTTACATTTTGTAACCTTCCAAGAGTGCCCCTCCTCTCCTCTTATAAAAGGACCCCACCTCTACCACCTTAACCACACCTCTCAAGACTTTTTCTCGGCCAACCACTACTAATTTTGTCTCTCCAAATCCCTCTCTTACTCCTAGAAGCCTCACTATGGGAATAAGTCTTCCCAAGGAAGCCTTTGAGCTCAAATCAAAGCGAGATACCAGATTTTAAGGTAATATCTTCACTTGTGTTCTTTTGTTTTATTTTGCTTCTCCAACACCCTAAAAACTTTTTATTCATTTATTTTGTAACAACTAAAGTATCTTAAATATAGTAGGATGTTTTTATAAGAAGTATTCTAGATACACTTACACATACCTACATATAATGATTAATGAACATACTGTTTCTGTGGATGGAGAATTTCTGCCTCACAAAACGATGATTGTTCAATATTCTTTTAACACCCTAAAAGGTGGCCATTAATATGTAACTATATTTATATATGATATATAATATGTTTATATTTTACTTAATCTTCTGTATTTTTCATTTATGTCATACCTTTATGGTTTCCATTATGGTTAAATGCGATATCTTCATTTTAGGAAGTGCGGACTACCGCCCCCTCAATGTGATTTGATTTGTTAATACCATATGTGGTACGTGTAATGGATAGATTTAATGATATTATATATGATTCCATACTGGATTTATAATACTATTATTTATCATTATTTTTTAATTCAATTATATAAGAAATAGAAATTGAAGTAGCGTTCATGCGTACGTACGGCTTACCGTCTCCATGAACGGTGCATTTCATTTCTTACCTCTAAATGTTATGTAATATTATAAATGCATATATATAATGGATATATATGATATATATGATATCTACATAATGAATATAATTTTTTATATAATATATATTTTACCACATGAACAACATGTAATTATAAAGAGTTTATTTTTGACTCAAGTAGCAATGATCTACAAAACGACCATTATTAACTTAAATAATTACATAGTGTTCATATCATGGTAGTAAGTGATATAAAAGGAATAATGAACTTGAAAATTGTTCTTAAGAAAGTATAAATTAACTCATGTTTATTATTCAGGAGGTTAAAGAACGATCGAGTCAAGTCAGACCCGAGGTAAGGGATCCTACCTCTCTCTTTCTTTTTAAGTATACTATTTTATGTCATTCCTTTTATGCCAACCTTTATTATTATTGGGATGTTCTTTTATATTAATATTACTGTATTTTTATTTTCATTTGATTAAACACCCTATTTTATCTCATCAATCCATTTTGGAAGTTTTAATTGGCGCCATTAGGCTACCGAAATTTCATACGGGGCTTTTTATCTCACTTTGTGTTTTCGTGAGATTCATGCTACATTTTCCAATATTTCCTTTTGAGTGGTGTATGTAATGTCCAGTATTATACTCTTTGTGTAACATACTTTCATTTATGAGTATTTACATCAATGTTTTATAGTCCTTCTTTCATGGGGTGTATGTTTCTAAAGATACCCAAATCGGTGAGGGAACCTTTCACCCTCCTCTTTTTTAAAGTATTCTTTCGTCATGTCTTTTAATTTTCGTCTTATTATGTGGGGATATGTTCATATATATCCTTATTGCTGTAAATTTTATTTCCAAGAGATGAGATACCCTTTATCTATCTCATCAACTCTTTTTCAAAAATTTGATGTGGAGCCGTTAGGTTGTAAAGGGAACTTCTTAACCCAATTTCGATTTCTTTGGGTTCAACATGTAGTTATTGAATATGTCATCCATTAAATATTTGTGAATTAACTTTGATTATTTTACACTTAATATCCACTTATATTTGTTGTATTTATATTTTTCTCACATAATTATAAGATTGATTTATCCTTAATTTAAGGATACCATCTTTATAATGGATTTCATCTCAATTTACATTTCCATTAAGACATCATTGTTGTTATGCACCAATTCACTCTTATATGGTGTATATACTGTCTTTCGGAATATTATATCATGAATCCCTTTATTCTCATGATATTATAATGTTTTGATTAAATGTTATTCCTAAATTATTGTATTCATGTGTCTCTCCTTTTGTTAAAAACCCTTTAACTAAAATATCATTTTAAAAGTTTTAATGATTTAATCTTATAAATATTTATCATTAATATCCATGTTTTAAAAAAGGGTTTAATGATTTATTTATATGGATATTAATGGTTTAAAATTTTAAAAGCCTCAATGTGGTATGGGACACTTTTATTTAAAAATATCTTTATTAAATATTTTAAATGGATTTGAAAATGGATTTTTGAATGGATTCAGTATTTCAATATATTAAAATGTTATATTGTTATTGCAATGTGGGAATGCTATCTTTCCTTTATTCTTCTGTTATGTGCTATGATTATGTTATGGTTCTTGGGAATTGTTATGAAGACGGGTGGTTCGATGATAAATTAAGGGCGGGTGGGCCCGATATAGCTCTCCAATGCATTGGGTAACACGAAGGAGTTAAACATTAAGGTTTCTCTGAAGAGATTTAGGGAATATACTGTGATGGGTATTACAAACGTAACCAAGAGGGTTACTCCCTATGTAAGAATGTTATGAATGCCTCAAGTTACCTTTATCTCTTACGATTTCTATGATTTATTCATGATTTTATGAGGTATGTTAATGTGATTATGTTTTATGGGTAATGTATGATTTCATTCTTATGTATATATGTACTCGTGTTTCCTTTCCATATTTTTATATCCCTTACTGAGCTTTTTATGCTCATCCCAGGTTTTTGAAATGTTTTTCATAGGTCAAGGGAAAGGTACATGATGTGATGATAGTGTCAAGGAAGTGTCAAGAAAGAATCCATGTCTTATTTTAAATATGTTTCTGTTGATGGGAAAAATGAATACTTTCATTTATGTAACCACATTTATTTAAATGTGGAATCTAATTCATGTTTTATGATCTAATTCTCTAAAACTCTAAACCTGAAAAGATCCTAAATGTGAATTATTCATTTAATTCAATATTAAGTATGGTTTAAGGTCGGGGATTTATAATTACTTTAGAAAATTATCCCAATAACAAGCATTATTATCATTGGCATCCTAATTACATAAATATCTTCTAATGAAGAATATGTTTATGTTAGGGATTCACATAATTTATATAAATTAAAACGAAAATAATATCTGTCATACCATAATAACACTTATCTCAACATCAAAAAATTGTGCAAGTTAAAAATTAATTATTTTTTTGTGGATTTAAATGAAATTATATAGACCCCAAATATTAGTTTAATAGAATAATATTTAATTATGATATTATTAGGATATATATAAATCCCCAAAAACAAAATTCTAGTTTATCACATATAAAACATGATTTATTTTTCTATGATAAAATATAATAGAAAAATTCATATTACAATATAAAATCGAGGTCCTTTTAGGATCTATGTTTTAGATGATGGATAATAAAATTATAAATTTTCAAAACTATATAAAAATATAATAAAATAGCTAAAACACATTATTTTTTCTTAATTAATAAGCAATGATAACTCCTTCTAATAATTTCTATTAAATTTTTCAAAAATAAAATGTGATACATAAGGTGAGAAATTATTTTTCCTAGTAAGGTGTTCAAAAAAACATTAAAATCCATTTTAAATACATTGAAAAAAATTTATGAAAACATTTTATGTCAAATGAAAAACATTTTATATATTTTATAAAAATGGGTTTTGATAAAAAATAATATTAATGAATTTTTTATAACCTTTAAAATACTTTTCATTTTAAAAACCCATTTTAAAATAACATTTGAAAAACACTTGTTTTTCTCCATAAAAATCATTTGAAAATAATAACTATTTCGTTGAATAAAATGAGACTTGATAAATTTTATGGAAAATATGTGGAAACTGGGATTATCATTTAATGTAAATTTTCCCATTATGGCCATGGGTTCACTACCCATACACTATAATCTCAAACGATACCCTAATTCCAAATTTAAATAAAACATTTTAAAAGTCCTTCCTTTCTTATTCATAACCAACTAAAAACATTTCAAAATAAAATAGAAATAATTTTTCTAGAGGAAAATAATTTTAATTATTTTAAACATGATTAAATAATTATTTTCTTCAAACTGAAGATATTTGGTATTAATACACCTTTCAAAATGAATATATACATTTAAAAAGACAAAAACAGTAAAACAAATGATTGCATAAACGTTCACGATATGACACATAAAATTATAGATGATGTCCATATCTATAATTTTGAATGGAAATAAAATATTTTCTCGGATAAAATATTATAATATAATTAAAATACATTTTCTAAAACATTCATATTACCTTGAGTCTGAATTATCTCATACATTTGTTTCTCTACCTCTTTATTAAAAAATAAAATTTACTAACACCTTAACACCAAAACATTATTGTTTTGCAGAAAATAATACCTCTATAATTTTATAAGGAAGTGTATGAGATAATACAGAAGAGGATTCTTAATAAATATCGCTCAAGATGATCGAAATCTATAATGGAATGAGCTACCTATTATAATTAAGGTGAGGGGTAATTTAAGAATTACATAAAATATAAAATTTTATTAAGTCTAATATGCGGTTAATGAATTTCAAAATTGATAAAAGGAATATAATATAACATTTTAGAATAATGATTTTTATTTTTGTCCTTTTTCTATAATTATTTCATTTTACAATATTGTAATTTATCAAATTGAACACTCTTCAGACATTTTGACATTAAAAACACTATAAAAATGATTCAAAATAAAATAAAATTATTTATTACTTCATTCACATATAATATTTGTATATGGAATTCCTGAATTTTTTTAAAAATTTAAAATTACCAAAATTTAATTATTTTTTATGTCATGAAGTTGTTATCTTTATTAATTAAATAAGTGTTCCATGATTTTGGGGAAATCTGTTATTGTCTTTATTTATAGTCAAAAAATTTATAAAAACATGAAGAATATAAACTAATTATAATTCAAATGTTTATTTACATTCAATGAATATTATTGGAATATGGTATATTATAATATTATACAAATTAAAAAAAATGTGACGACTTTCCTTCATTTTGAAATAAAATATTATTAAATAATTAAAGTTATTTATGTGGGTATATAATGTCCCAAATAGAAATAATATTTACATAATGGTCTTCAATTAATTGTTGAAAAACTGATATACTTAATATGGATCAATTAATCATTCTTAAAATTTTAATTAAGAACAATTGATTAATTTTTCTTCTGCTTGCACTAGTGCTACATCGGCACTGCATTAACATTAATTAAAATTATTTTATATATAAATAATAAAAATTAATTACATTCATTAAAATAAACTAATAAGGTTCAAAAATAAATATCTATATTTGTTAATTATGTATATTCACTCAAATAAATAACTAGACAACTTCTTTAATTTGTTATTTTGTCCTCACTTTCCATGCGCTCTCATTCTTAGAAATTTGGATAATGATAAAATTTTTGAACTATAAAATTATAAATATAAATCCAAATATATAATTTATGAAAAATAATCATTATATAATTCAAGACAAAAATTTATTGAAATAAATTTGTATATATAAGTTACCAATGTTGACTTTGTCAGTGCTATGCAGGCATTGCGTTGGCGTTGATGATTATTTTTATACTTAACAGGAAAAAAATCATTTTATAAATTAATTATTTTACATATTCATCTTATAAAATAAAAATTTATTTATCAAATAAAATTAATAAATTTTATATCATATTTAATTCTTCTAGATGTAATAAAAAATATCGTATATTATATAAAATGTATTTTTTACTACTTAACAAATATTTAACTTTTTCCTAGAGTACAAAAAAAATCATAATTAGATACTTTCCATATGATGAATAAAAAAATTAAATTAATTTTATAAATTATATTTTCTGTAACTTCACGAAATTAATTATATTATTCATACATACTATGGAATATTTTTTTTTGGAAAAGATATATCTTTGATGAATAAGAGGGATTTACAAAAAAATATAGTTCTTTTTTAAAAATAATTAACTTCTTCATTATCAGTGAGTATGAAAAATATATAATCCACAATTTTGTTATAATTTTTCATTCCCACCAATTTAATTTTAAAATATAAATAATAATATTCAATTGTTCATCTAAGATCGTTATGGCATAGTGTGTCCTTTTAAAATATCATTATGTTAAAATATATATTAAAATGTATGTTTTATATAGATCAATAATGCTTTCAAATTTAATAATATAGTCATTTGATATTAGGATGATATTTCAAAATCATATTAATTATCCTATGCATAATCACTTTTGCTTTTATGGATTTGATAATAGTTTCTAAAGTTGGGTCACTAATTGTTGGATTTTCCATAGTATATGATATAAAATATAACAAATATAGAGATACTAGTTAATTTAGTGGGTATCAAATGGGAAGAATATAAAATACCTAAATCCCTATACAATTAATGGGTATGTAGTAGAGTTTTTTAAGTTCATGGTGATATGATGTGAAATTTTATTATCATATCTGTTTTCTATTGAGTGGTTGATGGAGAATTAATTGGAACACAATCATTGTGGGCATAAACCCATAATCATTCATACAAAAAACTATTTTCTACAATACATACACTAAAAATTACACCTATATTAGAATCTATGAATTGAAATCATATTCTAGTAGAATAATAATCATTAACCTTGTAATGGATAACTCAAATTCAGAACATGGAATCTAAATTTAATTCTATCATTATATCCTAATAAATATATTCCAATAACCATATGGAAATTTTTATCATCAATGAAATAGAAAGTAATGTCTATTTGGAATTTATTATATAATTATATTATTTTAAATTATCTAATAATATTAATAAAATTTATAAACAGTCACATATGTGCTACATAATCCTTGTAGGAGACTAAACGAACCATTAAATGCCTTAATCAACTCAATATATCCCATGTATACAGATTTTATGAATAAGTAATTTATTATAAACCCCTGAATCCAATACCTAAAGCTAGTGAAACCATTATTGAATCCTTTTTCCCAAAATTTTAGATCACTCGTGTGACATGGGAGACAATAGATTTATATAATCATGAGAATAAATACAATCTATATTCTATGAAATATATATCATAATTTGAAATTACACAGAACAATATTTTTTCAAAAATAAAATCTATTATTACTGATATTGATATGTATTTATGAAATTTTATTTTTTATATTATTCCACACACACCTCAAGCACAATCCAAAAAATTTTAGAGGATAGTGAATGGAATTTATGGTTTCAGATTAATGTCTGACAACATTTAACAATAACCTCTATAAATTGTCAATAATATTATACATGATTAAAAGTAGAATAAACCAATAAAATTTCATATTATATAAGAATATATATATATATATATATATTAATGTAAAGCACCTACCCAATAATGATACGTTTTTTTTATCAAATTCCCACTCAAAAACAACCTAACAACTATATATAATACCAAAAAAACACCATTAATAATTTGCAAACTCATATTCATCCCAATTTAAAAATCATGTGTATAATTAAAAAAAATCATGAATGATTACATAAAGAGGATGATACATAATTTCTTATAGTTTGATATGGGTTATATTGATCGTTAAGATAATGTTTTGAATATGTCATATAATAAATCACATTTATACATCATGTGTATTTCATTGGTATGAAATATCATTCATTAAAATTATATAATGTTAGAAAATTTATTTCACGATGTTAATTACTTTATAATTTCTAAATTATCAAACAATACCATTTGTGATAAATTAGATTCATTTTAATGTCTAGTATATAACAATGTGTGGGGTGAAATCATTGTGACATGTATAAATACAATCAGTTGTTATTGAAATTGATTTTAGAGCATATTTTTTTTTCTTAAATATTTTATATAATAGAGTGATAAAAGAATAATTTCCCAAACTGTCTTCTTTTTTTCTCCTATATAATAATGATATACTAATATATTTTTTAATTTAAGGATATATTTCCAAAAAAGTATTTTATATATTCAATACCTAGTGAATTACTTGTGGATGACTAAACACGTTTGTTGATGCTAGTTGTCAATCATCAAACTCTTGGATGGATGTTTTTTCAGATATAGAGGTTTGTTATTATGGTTTTATTGATTCTTTATTCAAATGTAACTCTAGTTAATCAACTAATTCATTTTTTAAATCTAAGTAATATTAGATATATTTGATCTCACTAAAAATAATAATTTATATTAGATTGTTTTTATGTTATGTTTTACAAAAAAAAATTATAATTTTTAACTAGTGATATATAATATAAAAATCATTAATATATGGTAATGATATAAGATATAAATGTGTCCATTAGATAGTTACATATACTCATCAAATTCCATATAGATTTTTATATTATGTTATTATATTTGATATAAATATATTTTAAGAAATCAATATGAGCCCAAGGGTATCACACTTAAACCACATGGCATCATTCAATATAATAATTTTTATTAGAAGATAAAATAATTATTGACCATATTTTTATATCATGATAATTATAATATTTTTTCACTGAATAATATATTTAAATATATTAATTTTTATTAATATTATGTATTTTTTGAAATTTGTATTTTATTGTATTATATTTTAAAATTATTTTTTATACAACTTATTTCATGTTTTAATGAATATTTATTATTGGTATCTCATAAATATTTACGTTATTTATATAATGATATATGATTTAGTTCATTTTAGTATTAATTTTTTTTATAATTACTAATGAATATTTTCGATTAAAAATGTATTATAATTTATAAACCCTGTTGGATAATTATATATTGAAATTGTGACATTGGGACATATTTCCATACAGTCTAAGATATTTTAATATTTTAATGACCATTGGATACAAGACACATATCAGACATCATGTACCATTTTATAAGATGTGTTTGGATATATTTATGATACTATAATTAATATTTTTACTATAGATATATAACCAAAAAATCAATTTTAAAATATTCATATAATAAAAAAATTTAACCATTATAAATTTCCTATGTATAACATACAAAAAATAATTCATGATAATGATGGATAGATATATGTATATTAGGAGATAAAATATACATATGATTCATATAGAAATGAATGTTAATTTTGATTTATTTTTCAAATGAGAAGTTTCATATTAATTATAAGGTGAATAAATTTATTTTACACTATCATTCAATGTGGTTGAAAAATTAATTTATTTGTATGTATTGTTCTATATGTAATGTAAAATATTTAGCTAAACCTAAAAGATAGATATATATAACTGACTTTAAGAATTGTTTTCACATGGGTGGTTTATATTGGCCAAAAAACTCATATAGATATGGTTAAAATGCACCAATAATTTTCAAGGTTAATTTTTTGGGTTAGTAGGTATATAATATAAATTATCATAAAAATTTTTACAATTTATTATTATTAGTTTCATAGTGACACCCAATATCTCATCATATTCTTAACATTTAAGGGAATTCATTATGACTATGGAAAAATTTACAGGTGATCTAATGGTAGAGAAAATGTTTTCCTAGATTATATATGGATTTATATTATTTAATATCTCCAAATTTATCAATTTGAGCTTATTTGCATTCATTTTAGAATTATGGTGTGTTTTGGGAAAAAATTATAAATTTACTTACAACTGGAAATTTAATCAAAAAATAGCCTTTCTATTATATGCCTAAAATTTGATATATCAATCAACTGGAATTATGGTGTGTTTTTGTTATGTTTTTTTAATTTATTTGGTTGATAATACATATATAATTTCAACGAATTCATTTACATATTTGCTGGATGACATTAATATTTGGATGTTAGTTCATGGAGTTCAAGTGAACATGGTTTATATTATATGCTGGAATATTGGTTTTTTAGCGAATAACAATCCATAGTCAATAATATACCGATTTAAAGAAAAAAATCATATTGCAATGATATACAAAAGGGATGGAGGTTAGACCTATCTATGCATTCAGATAGAAATATTATCATCATAATCACCTTAACACTGGATTGAGATAACTCTGTAGATAAATCTCTCTCTTTCTAGTGGATGAAAAAGGAAAAAAACATTGAAACTAAGATAGCAGGATAGTATATCAAGCCACACACACTCTGGACATAGTATATCTCAATTGTATTAACCCAATCAAATCAATCATCATACTAACCCCAGATTATAAAAATGTTTCAAAAACAAACTACTTTCATAAAACCAATGAAAAGTAATATCGTTGTTTTATGTTCACTCCTCTCTAGGATACATACCTGAGTTATCAAAATATTAGATACTTATGAAATTTCAATATTTTGGTTCCATACACCATGATATATGTGAAATATACTTGCAATTGTTTTAGAGGGAGGTTGTGCCACAAAATTCTAAAAAAATATTTTTTTTGAGTGACCCGTAGTTTAAAAAACCATTTTATTTAATTATATCCTAAAATTAAATGAGGGGAAAACCTTCATATAGAGTTTTAGGAAATAAATCTCACAAAATCATGTAACACATTAAATTATCTCTATAAACCTATAATAATTGTTCCAAATCCAAAAAAAGCATTGTGTGATCTCTTTTCACCACAATTCACTAACGTAAAATTCATCTATTTATCGATACCGTAGAGAATTATTTTGAATGGAACATTAAAATGAATCAATTTCTATATAATTAATAATATATCCAGAGAATATGTAGTCATACATATTAAAAAAATTTATAAATTCATTTTAATGGTTTTGACCATGAGAAGTTGTTGAAAATAGGTAATGTAGAGGGAATTCACATTATCAAATGAGGGAGTGTCAAAGAAATTGATGTACATTCTAAAACATGGAGAAGTCCAAGACTGGGAAGATCTTTAATGACACTTCATGCAATAGAATTTTAGAAAATACAGGTTCACATCTATCCAAATAATGGTCTATGATATTCTCAAATCAGCTGGTGATAAACCTTATAAATACTAGGAGCAATTCATGAAGGTATGCCCTAACTTTCTTGATTCGATCATGGTGGAACAACATTTCATTATATACATCTATTATGGACTGATGAACAATGATTCCAACTTTCAAGATACTTCTTCTAGATGAGACTTGATTGACAAGTAAACAGAAAACTCTATGGGTCTAATTGAAAAGATTGCACAAAACTCACTGCAATTAGGCTATATAGGTATGAGAACTAGTGGAATTCTGGATGTAAAGAAATCAGATTCTTCCTCTCTATTATTTTAAGTAACACATAAGGAAATGACTAGTGTGATGAGACTATTATTTGTTAAACATGTAAAGGAACAGAAGGCCCGACACAAGTATGAGGTTTATGATTTTCTATATATCATTCCTCTGATCAATGTCCATAAATGTAGGTGATCAAAATATTTTGTGCTACGTATCAGTACAGACAATTCCAACAAAATCTGCCACATCAACCCCAGACCCAACAAAGCTATGGAATTCAATAAAACCCACCATAGAAACATTTTCAGTAGTAGTATCAGAGACCAAATCCAATAATTTTTTTAACAGAACCATTCCAGAAAGAAAATGTATTTCAAACACCACCTTTCTTGAGAATTCATCCTAAGAAACCATCAAAAAGTGCACCATCAACTAAAGATCAGCTGCTGAAGGCCACATTTTCTAAATGTGAGCCAATCATCTATAAGATAACTAATCCTTTTTAAAGCCTTATGGTAATTGTAACCATGAATAAAGGAATATTGAAATCAAAAAAAATTTAAATACAAAGGATAATGTCAATGTCATCA
This sequence comes from Viscum album, assembly GCA_963277665.1. Lineage (NCBI taxonomy): Eukaryota > Viridiplantae > Streptophyta > Magnoliopsida > Santalales > Viscaceae > Viscum > Viscum album. Next base: position 644,248,653 of record OY728121.1, on the reverse strand, counting down.
CAAACCAAAACAGGAAGGATCTCACAACACATAAAACAATATGAGGATAATGATTTTGAGAAACCTTCTAAATCTCAACCCATCCATCCAAAATATAGAAACCATAATAACAAATGATAAAAAATGTTCATGAAGGAATGTAAATAAAACACCATTGTAAATAACAAATAGAGGAAAATGATATCACAAATCCATTTCCTTTTCCGTTCGTTGAGTTGAAAAAGTGTTAAGAATATTTAATTCAATTTCAAATTTAGAAAAACTTTAATAAATTTGATATCGACATACTATTACAATGTTAAATACGAAAAATACATTTGTATAATTTTATTTTGAAGGAGATGTGAACTAATAAAATGTGGATAAATGAAAATGATATAATAAAATTAGGAGGATGTGTCTCTTCACTGATCGTACCACCAACACTACAAAAATGCCCAGATCCAGAGAAATTTTCTATTACCATCACTATTGGTTCATTAAATTATACTAATTAACAATGTGACCTGGGACCATCAATAATATTTATTCCTCACATAGTATTTTCATTCATGTAGAGAATATAATTAAAACCATTTCAAGTGGTGGAATAATTATAATATAGATCCATGATTTTTTCACCTACAGATGTTGAAGATGTACTTATTGGAGTAAGAGGATTTATCATTATATAATAATTTTATCTCCTCAACATGGAATACGAGAGAGAACTAGACCATTCCGCCAGCATCCTAGGGAGACCCTTCCTACAAACCACAAAGAAAATCATCAATTTCCCAAATTTTCTACTTTCCATGAATCATTGAGATAATACAATACAATAAACATTTTTTATATGATTAAATATACTTCCTATAATTACTCACAATATGTGATCTCCCATGAATAAGGAATAGTACCAATTAGAGATTCATGTATGCTTTATGAATTATAATCATTATGTGATCATTTTTTATTTTAATTATCAAATTCTAAAGAACATAAAAAATATTGATCTCATGTTAGAGGAAGAGGTAAATTATAGATTTTTTATTATTATTTATTATGTGATAATGAGATTATTCTAGATATTCTATCATTATATATAATCATCGTAAATTCAATATAATCACATGAACAACCCCCATGTCTAGAACATAATACATTTAAAGTGATTTTTACTATTCATACCTAAGGGAAAAAATGAAATTAATAATAATAATTTACAAAAACCAATACCATTCATAAGAAAAAACTATAATTTACCTTCTTAAATGAAATTTCTATGTTATAAGAGGGAATTTAGGGGATACAACTCAAATCAATCCCATGGAATTATCTGAAAAAATATTTTTAGAAGGTGATTCCAATCAAGTTATAAGACCATAGAGAATTTTCCTTCCCACAATCACGGGAGTTGTTAAGAAAGAAAGAAACAAATTTATTGCATCTGACCTCATTTAACAAATCTCTCATTATCTGCAGGTCGTCCTAATTCATGTAGTCCCAAAGAAAACAAGCTTGACCATTATTAAAAATGAATGAATTGAACAGACCCCCATTTGTGTAAAAAATTTATTGAGAGTGTGTTTATATTATAGGAAGCTAAATTATGATACCAGAAAACACCAATTTCTACTTCCATTGATTGATCATATTGTAGAATGTTATGGTAGAAAAACAGATTACTATTTTATAGATGGATTCTCATTATTCTTTTATGTATTGGTCGTACATGAAGACTAGGGGATGACAAACATAACCTAACCTTTTGGAACATTATCATACAAAATAATACCTTTCGTTCTATGAAATTTTCTATGTACATTTCAATGGTGAAGGGTGAGTATTTTTTTAGACTATAATGATCACATCCTGGAGGTATTTCATAATGATTTCACAATTTTCAATAATTCATTTGATCATTTCTTATGGAATATGGAAAAAGTTTTGATAACAAGCATTGAAAATAATATTGTATTATATTCCCAAAAATGTAATTTAATGGTTAATAAGGGATTAGTTTTGGGGAACATATTTTCCAAAATAGTTATAGAGGTTTATATATTAAAAGATAAAGTTATAAATGCTTTTCTATATCCAAATTTTATAAAAAAATTTATATCCTTTTTAGGACATACACGGTTTTATATAATATTCATAAGGATTTTGTAATATTTATCTCCCTTTATTAATATTAATGAAATATGATGTTAAATTTAATATTTTGTATTCATACATGAAATAATTTAATGAATTGAATAAAAATAAGATCACACATCCAATAATGTAGCCATCGAACTAGGAGTACCCATTTGAGTAACATTATAATGCATCCAACCAAGAGGTGGGATCAGTTCTATGACCAAGAATTAACATAATGACCCAAGTCATCTAATAAACATCAAGGAACTTTAATTACACACTTATAAATTACAAAAACATAGACAATAAGTTACATTATGTATTCATTGCATTAGATAAATTCTGATCATATCTCTTTGGATCAAATGTGTTTGTTTTATTAATCATACAAAACGTAGATATTTAAAAAAATGAATGCTAATACAATGTTTTTGAGATGGATGATACTCCTACAAGAGTTCAATTTTATAATTAAATATAAAAAATGGAACTGAATATCAGTTGTTGATCATCTATTTAGACAACCCAGTGCTACTGAAGTAGAATTTCCATACCAGAACCCACATAATGATGATCTTCCTAGAGAACAACACTTATTCATCAATGAGGACGTACCATGGAATTATAAAATTGTCAATTATTTTGTTAATTATCTTATTCTCTCTCATATAATATATCATAAACAATAAAAGATTATATTTTAGTTCTGATTTAATATTCTTGAAGATCCATTTATGTGGAAAAATTGTAATTATAAAATCTAAAGAAGATGTGTCCATGTAATGAAATTGACTAAGTGTTTGAGTTCTATTATAAATTATATTTTGGAGGCCAAATCATACACATAGGGTATCCCAAAAGGAATATGAATATAGAACTTATTGTACCACCATATTCAAATTTTTATTTAAATTTTATAATAGATGTGAATAATGACAGGTTTCTGGTAATATATTGAAGAATTCTTGAAATTCCTAAAAAAATGATAAATTTTCAAGAAATGTTTTGAAGAAAATGGAATATAAATAAAGTCAAAATTTCCAATTTCATTTTATAATTATTATATTGTTTTGGATTTATAATATATTTCATAATGGATGGATGAAAAAAAACTAGGAATGATGATGCAAATTTTTTCGTAGTATTGTCAGGGATAAAATATTCTATATGGGTGGAGTTGTAGGTTCCCTGCGCAGCTGTAGTGCATTGGTGGGTGTACCCATCATTAATTTTTCCATTAACAACAATAAATCTAAGATCCGTCATTAGAATAAAATGAACGATATTTAGAAGAGAATGGATAATGAAATAAAATAAGGGAATCCCAGAACCATAGATAGGATCATCATATGTTGGTTATAATTAATTTAATTAAAATACAACAATTACCATGACAGAATTATCTCATTATTGATGTTTTCAGTCACTATTCTAAGTGATCCATCATTACATCGTAAAATACATGTGTATAATTCCACTTGTGGTGATCCACATGGGCTCCACGGATCTCTGGTCGGTGATGAAGGGATTTACAAGTGAAAGCGCGGAAGAGCCTTCAGTTGGGTTGTCCGCCTTCGGTTGCCTTGAGAGCCTCTTGAAAAGTGTTCTCATTGATCCGATGGTGGAGAATATCTATCATAGGTTTATAGCATTCTTTTAATAAAATAATTTTCTCCTAGCTTAATAAATTTCTCTAGATCCATTGTTCATAACCACAAAAAATTGCTGGCCTAATGAAATTATATAATTGGGATTTTAATTACATAGAAATATAAAATGAATTAATTACCCAAAAGATTTTATTTATTTCATTTAATTATTAATAATACTCCATGTCTAATTAGAATAGTCGACTATTATTATTACTTGACATGCACCCAATGAATTACACCTAATATTTTTTATTAAGTAAAAAATATTATTTCTCACAAATCCCGTGAAAAATTACATGCCGTGTATATAAATATACACGACCTCTACTTTTGTTTTTCAATTTTCATAATTTCCTCCAACACATTTATTAGACCTTGAATAATGGAAATTTAGTTCTCAAATAAATATCACACCACTACTCATTAATAAATATATTATTTAACCCACAATATATTCTCTCAAATAACTAGTTTCAAAATAAGTGAGAGCAGGTATCCATGACTAATTATTAAACCACAATCGCGAATAATCATTATTCTACATGTTAAATTAATATATAATATAGATACATGGAAACACTTATTGTGTGACCCTCTAATCCTATTTCTCTATGACATTAAGTAGAGCCTTCCTAAAGTCCAAGGATATCATCTAGCAACACGCCAAGGCACACCTAGTGAATGATGTTAATATTGTAATGTCATGTAACTTCCTACGAATACTTATTATGTATTGTAATCCCTTTGTCTCAATATCATGAATCATGTGGGTTTCATGATAGTTCCATCAATTGATGTGCTCGATTATATTTTCTTTGAAATTATGGAATTGAACTTGCCCATTCATTTCTAGTCCCATTGATTTATTTAGGCTATATCAATTAAATCAAAGGGAATGAGATATATACATCCATTATGAAATATAAAGTACAAATATTTTATCTCACTGTACATTAATGTAGTATTACCCATGATGCACCAATCATATCTTACTGCATTGTAAATAGTGTGCCTCATCACAATTTCCATCAATACATCTAATTGCATGAGTTGTAATACCCATTAATAATAATCATAAATCCTAATGACCAGTACACACATCTACAGATAGAAACAACCAACAACACAATGAAATGTGGATTTCCGGTAGGCGGGTCTCATTCTCATAACATCCTCATGGATATTTCCAAGGGAGCACACCATAGGAAGATGACACAAATTTTTATGTCCCCCCGCCCCTAATGGAGTGTATTATTTTTTGTCCCTCAAATAACATCATCCATCCATATGACATATATATAAAATGATGGTGTTATGGATCTTTCAGGTTCTCATCATAGAAATGATCTGCTATGACCCTTTAATACAACAGTTATCCTTAGGACATTATCAAATGTATTTTCAAGTATAATAACAATCAAGATGTGATAAGGTATTCATTAATGAATAATGTATAATGTAGCTGGTTGTAGGCCACCAACTCCAACATACTCCCACATGGACTAGATCCATCTTCTAACAACCTTTAACCCGCTAGCTCTCACATGATATTCACGATTCTGTTGAGATATGCCTTTTGTTATGGATTCTTCTACATTCTCTTCCATCGACACTCTTATCACCACAAATCACCCATTTCGTAGAAATCACTCAAGAGGTGATTCATTCTAGGAATGGGCTTTTTCAGTTGACATGACATTGGTTCTTTTGCAAGATCCACCATTGTAGTGTAATCACAATACAATGTGATAAGATCTTTACATCTAGTCACCAAATCAAGCTCTAGGACAAGATTCTGATTTCAGAAAAAAAAACATTGTATTCATTTGAAGCCTCTATATATTCAGAATCTACTATTAAATTAGCAAAAATTGGCAGCATTTAACTATTCTATCTCACAACTCTTCTATTGAGATAGAAAACATATCATAATTGTGACATCAGATCATTTTGATCTGTCTGAAAACCAATATCAGCATACCATCTGATGACAAGGTACTTATCTTCTCTATATACTAGGAATATATATTTTGTTCTTCTGAAATACATAATGATATCCTTAAAATGTGTCCAATGTTTTTCTATTGGATCTTCTTGATATCTTCCTATCATGTTTATTGTAATAGAAACATCAATCCCAATACATAACATGGAATACATGATGGATCCTATAGCTAAAGAATTTGGGATCTTACATGTCCTATCATTATCCTGTTGTGTCTAAGGACCCATTCTATTAGAAAGATATATCCTAAATGGCACTGTAACCAATCCTCTCTTAGATTGGTCGATACTAAATCTCATTAGTATCCAGTCAATGTATATACCTTGACATTGTCTAAGAAACATCATGGATCTATCACGAATGATCTTGATCCCTAGAATATAGGGTGCTTCACCTTTTTCCTTCATCGAGAAACACATGTTCAACCAGTCCTTAACTAACTGTAACATTGGTACATTACTTCCAATAAGTATTATTTCCTCAACATATACTACATCGATAACAACGACATTCACACTAAAACTCTTATAAAAACTAGGCTCACATTTGTTCTTAAGGAAACAAAACTATTTTATTTATTCATGAAATAGAATGTTCCATGATCTAGATGCTTTATTTAATCAATTAATGGATTTCCTCTACTTTAAAACACATTTGGCTTCACCATGTATAAGGCCCCAGCCTTAATCCTTACTAAATCTTGAGTTATTACTAGATTACACATTGAGTATCTTTTCGGGTTTAGAGTTTTAGAGAATTAGATCATAAAACATGCATTACTTTCCACATATAAACAAAGTGGTTACCTAAAGATAGTATTCTTCTTTCCCATCAATGGAAACATATTTAAAATAAAACATGGATTCTTTCTGGACACTTCCTTGACACTATCATCATATCATGTACCTTTCCCTTGACCAGTGAAAAACATTTCAAAAAAAATTGGGATGAGCATAAAAAGCTCAGTAAGGGATATAAAAATATGGAAAGGAAACATGGGTACATATATACATAAGGATGAGATCATACTTTACCCATAAAACATAAGGACTTTAAAATACCTCTTCAAATCATGAATAAATCATAGAAATCATAAGACATAAAGGTAACTTGAGGCATTCATAACATTCTTACGTAGGGAGTAACCCTCTTGGTTACGTTTAGAATACCCATCATAGTATATTCCCTAAAATTTCTTCGGAGAAAGCTTAATGTTTCACTCCATCGCATTACCCAATGCATTGGAGAGCTATATCGGGCTCACCCGCCCTTAGTTTATCACGGAACCACCTGTTTTCATAATAATGCCCAAGAACCTCAACATAATCATATCACATAAAACATGCATAAAGAAAACATAACATTTCCACCTTTCAATCATAAGACATTAATACAACACATTGATATAAAAACATTATGAAAACCATTTTCATTACCAAAATAAAAGAAAAGTAAAAAATGGTATTTATTTTTCATTTAAAAAAAGGTATGGCTTGTAAAGGAAGCCGAAACTCAAATAATGGTCACGGCGGCGGAGAAGTCATTGTCGCCACATACGTATGAAAAAAAAATTCCCTTTTGTTTTTTAGTAAATGCATAGTATAAAAAATATTCCTTTTGAATAAACGTAAAATTCAAAGGGGTTTATACACCGTATAAAAGAAGGTTGTGTATAAAACAAAATATGCCTCAATGAAAGGGGATTGAGACGAAGTCCCATACCTCGGGTCCGACTTGAATCGATCGTTATTTAATGTCCTGAATAATAAACTTGAGTTAATTTCTACTTGATTAAGAACCTTTTTCAAGTTCATTATTCCTTTTATATCACTTATTGCCATGTCATTAACACTATGTAATTATTTAAGTTAATAACGGTCATTTTAATGATCATTGGTACTTGAGTCAAAAATAATCCCTTTATAATTACATGTTGTTCATGTATCCATTATATCCAGAATGGTATTAATGATGTAGATATCATATATGTCATATATATCCAGTACATTCATGAATTTATAATATTACATAATCATTTAGAGGTAAGAAATGAAATGCACCGTTCATGGAGACGGTAAGCCGTACGTACACATGAACGCTACTTCCATTTCTATTTCGTATTTTTTGGAATGGAGTCATAATGATATAAGAGTATATTATAATTCCAGTATAATAACATTTATAATATCATTAACTTTATCCTTTACACATCCCACATATGGTATTAACGAATCAAATCACTTTCAGGGGCAGTAGTCCGCACTTCCTAAAATGAAGATATCGTGTTTACCAAAAATGGAAACAATAATGGTATGCCATAAATGAAAAATATAGAAGCTTAAGGAAAGAATAGACATATTATATATCATATATAAAAATAGTGACATCATAATGGCCACCTTTGAATGTGTTAAATTAGTATTGAACAATCATCGTTTCGGGAGGCAGAATTTCGCCATCCACGGAAACCGTATGTTCATAACCATTTCATGTAGTTGTGTGAGAGTTTAGCTCGAATAAATCTTATAACAACGTCCTAGTATATTGAAGATACTGTTGTTGTTACAAAAGAAGTAAATAAAAAGAGTTTAGGGGGTTGGACAAGCAAAATAAAACAAATGAACATGAGAGAATGAATTACCTTTAAAAGTGTAACTCCTTTTGATTTGAGCCTAAAGGCTTCCTTTGAAAGGAATCTTCCAAAAGGATATCCTCTAGGATTAGAATAGGGATGTGGGGAGACAAAATGGTCAGGGGTTGGCCGAGCCAATGGCTTTGGGAGTGTGGGTATTGAGGTAGAGGTGGGGGCCTTTTATAAGAGGAGAGGAGGGGTACTCTTGGAAAGTAAAGATAAGTTACTTTATTTTAAAATGATTTTCGGATTCAAAAGGTCCCAAATTGATATAATTCAAGGATAAGGTGATAAGACTTCGAAATCCACTCATCTAATTGGTTTTGGCCATGTGTAGGTTTTAGATTCTACATTATAATTCCATTTTATTTAAATCGTTAAATAATGAGGTCATCGCTGCATCATCATGATGTCATAAATAATTTAATTTATTTAAAGTCTAAAAATTATAGAAAAACTATTATGATGTAGTAAATAGTTTTATCTTTCCAATTACTATTTATAATCAAAAATCTGATCTTTATAACCCCGTGTAAAAATTGTTTTCGTAAAACATATTATGTTTGTGTCATTTTTACTTTTACATTAAATAAAACGTTATTTATGTCATTTCCCAACCAAAGTGGCTTCATGGGGTCCCCAAGTTGTCCCATGTCCTGTCTTAGTCGGCCATGACACATCCAATAAGGGTATTACATGTGTCAATCTCATCTCATACTATTAAAACATTATTTTTACCTTAAACTACACTAATTACCACTAATCATGATTAAGAACTTAATAAGTTACTATTCACCAAAAAATTATTTTAATCCCATGGAACCACATTTTAATTCTTAATGACAACCATGTATGTAGGATTTTTGAAATTCAAAACACAATGATGGAAAATTTCATTTAAACGGAAAAATCATTTTTTATAAGTACCACTTAGTGGTTTCACTATTCATCAAAAATTGAAGTTTTTCAGAAAAAGACCAAAAATTTACCCTAAGCTATATTTGATATTCCTAATTCAAAAATGAATTCCATTTTACAAAATTCACAACATATAAGTTGCATTAATTAATTTAATAATTAAGTCCCGCTGTCAGAGCAAATAGCATATTTTTATGAAACAATAAGTATCAAATGATTGACACTAGTTTAGGTTCGATTTCAGAGTGAAATTAATTCCAATGACCACTATTGGATTTAATGGTAAAAATATTTTCTAATTTCACTTTAAAACCAATTAAAATGATAATATAATCATATAAATAAATTAGATTAAAAAGAGGTTTTGAATTAAAATACAACATTTTACACTATTCATTAAAAAATGAACTTTATCGGAAAGATACCAAAAATTTACACAAAGTAAATTTTGATGTCCCGATTCTAAAGAAGAGTTATATTTGGTACAGTAGAATTTATAAGATTGATCAAAACTAAATTTAATGACGGTTCACCGTCGAAAGGTGATAAGTGAACCCTTAGTGAAAATTAGGGTATAAATGCCAAAAATTTAATTCTTTCCGTATTTTAAGCCTTTATCTTTTATTGGGTAAATGTAAAAACATTTAAAAACATATATAATCATATATTAGTGATTTCTATCCATTCCCGCTAGTACAACGGCTACGTGTTAACTAACATTTAAAATAATATTATTTTATTACTAGTGTGCAACGTAAGTTTTCAAAGAAACTCATCGTTGCGTATCGAGTACGCTATTGAACGTAGAAACCCCTTTTAATTAAAATTAATATTTAATTCGTAAATATTAATAAATATGAAAATTCGTTATTCTTTATTTACCTGGGATGTTACATCCTTCCCCCCTTTTGAGTATTGCATCCTCGCAATTTTATTCACTTATCAAAATAAGTGGGGGTATTTATCCCTTAAAGCATTTTCAGATTCCCACGTTGCCACTTAAATCACATGGTTTTTCCATATAAACATTTACCTGATGAATCACCTTATTCCATAACACCTGCTCCCTGTGGTCAAGAATCTGGAGTGGTTGTTCTTCATAAGATAGGTTCTCCTCCAGCTGAACTACCTCTTGACTCAAAACACGATATGGATCTGGCATATACTTTCTTAGCATCGAAACATGAAAAACATTGTGTACCTGAGATAAACTCGGAGGTAAAGCCACTCGGTAAACAACTGATACAACTTTCTCCAGAATTTCATATGGTCCAATAATCCTTGGACTCAGCTTTCCTTTTTTACCAAATCGCATCACACTTTTCCATGGTGATACTTTGAGAAAAACATGATCACCTACCTCAAAAGAGAGATCCTTCCTCCTGTTATCCGCATAACTTTTCTTCCTGCTCTGAGCTGTTCTCATGTGTTTCTGAATCAGCTGAACTTTTTCTGCCATCTCTTCTACCAATTATGGTCCCATCAACATCCTTTCACCCACTTCATCCCAGAAAGCTAGAGTTCGACAACGCTTCCCATATAATGCCTGAAATGGTGCCATCTGTATACTGGAATGAAAACTGTTATTATATGAAAATTCAACCAAAGAAAGATGTTGGTCCCAACTTCCCTGATAATCCATAGAACAAGCTCGTAGCATATCCTCCAATGTCTGAATTGTTCGTTCTGACTGCCCATGTGATTGAGGATAAAAAGCTGTACTAAAATTTAATTCAGTACCCAACGACTTCTGAAGGCCTTTACAAAAGTTAGAAGTGAACCTGAGATCACGATCAGATACAATGGAGAGAGGAACTCCATGTAACCTGACTATCTCTTTAAGATACAAACGGGAAAGTTGATCTAGGGAAAAAATATCTCGTATAGCAAGGAAATGAGCAGATTTAGTCTAGCGATCAACAATAACCCAGATTGCATTATTACCTCGAGATGTCTTCGGTAATCCTACAACAAAGTCCATGGATATATTCTCCCATTTCCACTCTGGCACTGGTAAAGGCTGAAGCATCCCTTTCGGTAACTGCCGCTTTGCTTTAACCTGCTGACAAGTCAAACACTTCACAGTAAAGTCAGCAATATCTCCTTTCATTCCATCCCACCAGTAATACTCCCGCAGATCTCTATACATCTTAGTACTGCCAGGATGAACTGAAAACGGAGAACTATGAGATTCACATAACAACTCTCTCTTCAACATTGAATCACAAGGCACACACAATCTCTTCCCAAATCTCAAAACGCAGTCATTATCAATGTTGAATTCAGGCAAATTACCTTTCTGAACCATCTCTACCTTTTTCTGCAACTCACTGTCTTGCTTCTGTGCTTGCTTTATTCTATCTGATAGAGATGATCTCACTGATACCTAAAACAAAACAGAAGAACTTCCTGCACCCACAACATCTATGCCAAATTTCATCAAATCCTTAACCAAAGGATCACGTTCCAAACACAACATTGCTAATAAAGCATTACTTTTTCGACTCAAAGCATCATCCACTTTATTTGCTTTCCCCGGATGGTAATGAATTGTACAGTCATGATCCTTGATTAATTATAGCCATCTCCTTTGTCTCATGTTCAATTCTTTCTGAGTGAATATATACTTTAATCTTTTGTTATAGGTATATATTTCACACTTTACTCCATACAAATGATGCCTCCAAATTTTTAAAGAAAAAACAACAGCAGCTAATTCCAAATCATGTGTAGGGTAATTTACCTCATGAGTTGTCAACAGTCGTGAAGCATAAGAAATTACCTGATCATTCTGCATTAGGACACAACCAAGTCCATTCAATGAAGCATCACTATATATAACAAACTCACCATTCTTGGAAGGTAGTTCCAAAACCTGAGCATTCACCAATATTCTTTTTAATTCCTGAAAACAATCGTCACATTCTTTTTTCCAGATAAACTTAACACCCTTCCGAGTTAGCTTAGTCATTGGACTAGATAACCGTGAAAAATTTCTAACAAAACTTTGGTAATAGCCTGACAAACCAAGGATGCTACGAATCTCAGTTACATTTTTGGGTCTTGGCCAGTCTTCCACAACTTTTTTTTGCAGGATCAATAGTTATCCCATCTTTAGAAACAATATGAGCAAGGAAAGAAATTTGTTGCAACCAAAACTCACACTTGCAGAATTTCCCATACAATTGCTTTTTTTAAGGTTTGCAAGATGACCCTTAAATATCTTTCATGCTCTTCTTTACTTTTAGAAAACACAAAAATATCATCAATAAAACCCACCACAAACTTATCCAAGAACTCATGGAAAATTCTATTCATTAAGTACATGAATACAATAGGTGCATTGGTTAGCCCAAAAGGCATTACTACAAGTTCATAGTGGCCATATCATGTACAGAACGCGGTCTTCAGAACATCTTCTTCCTTTACCTTCAGCTGATGGTACCCCGATCTCAGGTCAATATTTGAAAAAAACTGAGCTCCCTGGAGCTGATCAAACAAATCGTCGATATGAGGCAAAGGATATTTGTTCGTAACAGTGATATTATTCAAGGCCCTATAATCATTGCAATGTCTCATAGAACCATCTTTCTTTTTAACAAATAAAAGAGGAGCACCCCATGGTGATGTGCTAGGTCGAATGAAACCTTTCACTAATAAATCATGTAATTGGTACTTTAACTCTAAATGTTCAATTTGATCCATTCGATAAGGGGGTTTTGAAATTGGCTTAGCATCAGGAACTAAGTCAACAGTAAACTCAACTTCCTGATCTGGTATTATTCCAGGCAACTCATCAGGAAAAACATCAGGATACTCATTTACCACTGGCACATCATTAATCTAAATAGTTCCTTTATTTTCAACGATGTGTGAAAGGTAACATTCATTTCCATCTTTTACAAAGTTTCTTGGCCTCTTAATAAGTTATCAACAGTAAGGGTTCATTCTTGTACACAAACTGAAAGTCTTTCTGAAAAGAAACTTCTTTAGCTCTACAGTCTATCTTAGCATGGTAAATACCGAGCCAATCCATACCCAGGATAACATCAAACTCTACTATAGGTAGAACAATAAGGTTTGCAAGTAGGTTCTTTCCACAGATAAGGATATGAAGATTCTTATAAATTCATTTTTCCTCAACATTCCCCCCAGGTGTTTTTACCAAAATTTCAGGAGTCATTTCTTGAGATGGAATTCCCATTTTACTCGAAAATGTTTCCGAGATGAAAGAATGTGTAGACCCCGAATCAAAAAACACACTGGCATAATCTGAAAAAACAAACAAAGTACCTGATACAACTTCATTTGTTGGCCCGACATCTGCTGAAGTAGTTGCAATGGATTTCACCACCCCTTTCTGCTTAAGTCTAACTGCTTCCCATCACTCAAGCTCTTTGTCGGACACTCGTTTGCATAGTGACCCATCTCATTGCACTTATAACATTTCACTAACTATAAATAAAATTTGGTATTACCTTCACCTTGATCCTTTTCAGTGCAATCACGAGCCTTATTTCCCATCTTACCACATCAGTAGCACTTTCCAGAATTCAGAAGACATTCTCCAACATGCCTTTTTCCACATTTATCACAAACTGGAAACTTAGTTTTCTTACCATCATACTTTTTTGAAGAATTCTTACCTTTCTCCTGCCACCTCGGTCTCTCTTCTGTTGGTTGTTATGGAACACTTGATCATCGGAAAACTCCATTTCCACCTTCTCAGCACATCGAACAAGCTTTTCATAACTTTTAAACTCACGATAAGCTAATTCCCTTCGATATTTTGGCTTTAATCCTGAGTAAAAAGATTGATTTTACTATCAAGGTATCAGATAAAATTTGGAGCATACCTTTCCAATCGAGTGAACCTTTCTTCATAGGTAGCCACTGAGTCTTCCTCTTGCCTCAATTCCAAGAATTGCTTTTCCATCCTAAGTCGAACATCCTTAGGAAAATACTTCTCAAGAAACATACCTTTTAATTCATCCTAGTCGAGAGTATCAATCTCATCAGCGTCCCTGATATTTTTAACCATCGACCACCACTGATCTGCTTCACCCTTCAAACGGTAAATAGCAAGACTAACCTTTTGATTGTCTAAACACCCCATGACATCAAAAATCTTCTCCAGTGCTTTAGTCCACCCTTCAGCTAGCACAGGGTCAAATTATCCTCTGAATTATGGGGGATGTTGCCTCATGAAATGTTCCACCACTGACATGTTCCTCTACGGTTGATCTGGCTGATCTCATGCATGGATACAACCACCATTTATAGCCTGAGTCAACTGCGCCATTACTGCAACAAACTGTTCAGTTCCAATTCCGACCATCTCAGGATGCTGATTCGGAAGGTTATTTCCTTCTGCATGCCTTCCTAGAACTGCTTCCCTGTGTCCTCTGCGGAAAACCATTCTGAACAAACATGTCTTAGATGAAGCAACATGGTAATCTTCAAATGCTATATCACTTTAATTTGACCATAAAAAAATTATTTTTGGATAATCATTTAATAGAATTCTAACTCCTAATGTTATCTAAACCGACCTTTGATACCAACTAAATGGCCCCAGCCTTAATCCTTACTTAATCTTGAGTTATTAAAAGATTACACATTGAGGATCTTTTCGGGTTTAGAGTTTTAGAGAATTAGATCATAAAACATGCATTACATTCCACATATAAACAAAGTGGTTACATAAAGATAGTATTCTTCTTTCCCATCAACGGAAACATATTTAAAATAAAAAATTGATTCTTTCTTGACACTTCCTTGACACTATCATCATATCATGTACCTTTCCCTTGACCTATGAAAAACATTTCAAAAAAACTTGGGATGAGCATAAAAAGCTCAGTAAGGGATATAAAAATATGGAAAGGAAACATGGGTACATATATACATAAGGATGAGATCATACATTACCCATAAAACATAAGTACTTTAACATACCTCTTCAAATTATGAATAAATCATAGAAATCATAAGACATAAAGGTAACTTGAGGCATTCATAACATTCTTACGTAGGGAGTAACCCTCTTGGTTACATTGGGAATACCCATCACAGTATATTCCCTAAAATCTATTCGGAGAAACCTTAACGTTTCACTCCTTCACATTACCCAATGCATTGGAGAGCTATATCGGGCTCACCCGCCCTTAGTTTATCACGGAACCACCCGTTTTCATAATAATGCCCAAGAACCTCAACATAATCATATCACATAAAACATGAATAAAGGAAACATAACATTTCCACCATTCAATCACAAGATATCAATACAACACATTGATATAAAAACATTATGAAAACCATTTTCAATACCAAAATAAAAGAAAAGTAAAACATGGTATTTATTTTTCATTTAAAAAGAAGGTATGGCTTGTAGAGGAAGCCGAAACTCAAATAATGGTCACGGTGGTGGAGAAGTCGTTGTCGCCACATATGTACGACAAAAACATTCCCTTTTGTCGTTTAGTAAATCCTTCGTATAAAAAATATTCCTTTTGAATAAACATAAAAGTCAAAGGGGTTTATACACCGTATAAAAGATGGTTGTGTATAAAACAAAATATGCCTCAATGAAAGGGGATTGAGACGAAGTCCCATACCTCGGGTCCGACTTGACTCGATCGTTTTTTAATGTCCTGAATAATAATCTTGAGTTAATTTCTACTTGTTTAAGAACCTTTTTCAAGTTCATTATTCCTTTTATATCACTTATTACCATGTCATGAACACTATGTAATTATTTAAGTTAATAACAGTCGTTTTAATGATCATTGGTACTTGAGTGAAAAATAAGCCCATTATAATTAAATGTTGTTCATGTATCCATTATATCCAGAATGGTATTCATGATTTAGATATCATATATGTCATATATATCCATTACATGCATGAATTTATAATATTACATAATCATTTAGAGGTAATAAATGAAATGCACCGTTCATGGAGACGGTAAGCCGTACGTACGCATGAACGCTACTTCCATTTTTATTTCGTATTTTCTGGAATGGAGTCATAATGATATAAGAGTATATTATAATTCTAGTATAATAATATTTATAATATCATTAACTTTATCATTTACACATCCCACATATGGTATTAACGAATCAACTCACTTTCAGGGGGCGGTAGTCCGCACTTCCTAAAATGAAGATATCGTGTTTACCCATAATGGAAACAATAATGGTATGCCATAAATGAAAAATACATAAGCTTAAGGAAATAATAAACATATTATATATCATATATAAAAATAGTGACATCATAATGGCCACCATTGAAGGTGTTAAATGAGTGTTGAACAATCATCGTTTCGGGAGGCAGAATTTCGCCATCCACGGAAACCGTATGTTCTTTAACCATTTGATGTAGTTGTGCGAGAGTGTAGATCGAATAAATCTTATAACAACATCCTAGTATATTGAAGATACTGGTGTTGTTACAAAAGAAGTAAATAAAATGATTTTAGGGGGTTGGAGAAGCAAAATAAAACAAATGAACATGAGAGAATGAATTACCTTTAAAAGTGTAACTCCTTTTGATTTGAGCCTAAAGGCTTCCTTTGAAAGGATTATGCCTAAAGGGAATCCTATATGATGAGGAGAGGGATTTGGGGAGACAAAATGGGCAGGGTTTTGCCGAGCCAAAGGCTTTGGGAGTGTGGGTAATGAGGTAGAGGTGGGGGCCTTTTATAAGAGGAGAGGATGGGTACTCTTGGAATGTAAAGATAAGTTACTTTATTTTAAAATGATTTTCGGATTCAAAAGGTCCCACATTGATATAATTCGAGGATAAGGTGATAAGGATTCTAAATCAACTCATCCAATTGGTCTTGGCCATGTGTATGTTTTAGATGTTACATTATCTTTCCATTTTATTTAAATCGTTAAATAATGAGGTCATCGCTGCATCATCATGATGTCATAAATAATTTAATTTATTTAAAGTCGTAAAATTAAAAAAAAACTACTATGATGTAGGAAAGCTTTTTATATTTCCAATGAATAATTATAATAAAAAATCTTATCTTTATAACCCCATTTAAAATTTTTTTTCGTAAAACATATTATGTTTGTGTCATTTTTACTTTTACATTAAATAAAAAGTTATTTATGTCATTTCCCCACTAAAGTGGCTTCATGGTGTCCCCAAGTTGACCCATGGCTTGTATTGGTCGGCCATGACACATCCAATGAGGGTAGGACATGTGTAAATCTCATCTAATACTATTAAAACATTATTTTTACCTTAAACTACGCTAATTACCACTAATCGCAATTAAGAACTTAATAAGTTACTATTCACCAAAAATTATTTTAATCCCATGTAACCACATTTTACTTCTTAATGACAACCATGTATGTTGGATTTTTGAAATTCAAAACACAATGATGGAAAAATTTCATTTAAACGGAAAAATCAGTTTTTATAAGTACCACTTAGTGGTTTCACTATTCATCAAAAATTGAAGTTTTTCAGAAAAATACCAAAAATTTACCTTAAGCTATATTTGATATTCCGAATTCAAAAATAAAGTCCATTTTACAAAATTCACAACATATATGTTTAATTAATTAATTTAATAATTAATTCCCGCTGTCAGAGCAAATAGCGTGTTTTTATGAAACAAAAATTATCAAAAGATTGACACTAGTTTAAGTCTGATTTCAAAGTGAAATTAATTCCAACGACCAATATTGGATTTAATGGTAAAAATATTTTCTAATTTCACTTTAAAACCAATTCAAATGATAAAATAATCATATAAATAAATTAGATTAAAAAGAGGGTTTGAATTAAAATACAACATTTTACACTATTCATTAAAAAACGAACTTTATCGGAAAGATACCAAAAATTTACACAAAGTAAATTTTGATGTCCTGATTCTAAAGAAGAGTTATATTTGGTCCAATAGAATTTATAAGATTGATCAAAACTATATTTAATGAAGGTTCGCCGTCAAAAGGTGATAAGTGAACCCTTAGTGAAAATTAGGGTATAAATGCCTGAAATTGAATTCTTTCCGTATTTTAAGCCATTATCTTTTATTGGGTAAATGTAAAAACATTTAGAAACATATATATTCATACTTTAGTTATTTCTATCCATTCCCGCTAGTACAACGACTACGTGTTAACTAACATTTAAAATAATATTATTTTATTACTAGTGTGCAACATAAGTTTTCAAAGAAACTCATCGTTGCGTATCGAGTACGCTATCGAACGTAGAAACGCCTTTTAATTAAAATTAATATATAATTCGTAAATATTAATAAATATGAAAATTCTTTATTCTTTATTTACATGGGATGTTACACCAAGTGTCACACAACCCTGTAGTTGTGTCATATAGAAATATTCCTGGAGGATCTTATTAAGGAATTATGTTTTGACATCCGTCTACCCCATCTCGTATTTATGGTAAGCTACTGTAGCAGGTATGAATCTTATGTATTTAAAATTAGAAACTGGAGATATGGATTCATCATAGTCAATTACTTGATGTTATTTGAATCCTTTAGCCACTATCCTTTTTTATAACTTCTAATATGACCGTGCATTTCCCAAATTCACTTGAATACCCATTTTCAATCAATAGGCTTAAATAATTTAGTTTATCATCCAAAACCAATACTTGGTTCTAATACATGGAATCCATATCGAAATTCATATCTTCTATCCATCTTGCTGCTTCAAAGCATTCAACTTATTTTTTTTAGGAGATAGGTTCATCACATTCCACCAAAAATGATTCACCATCCTTAGTGACTAGGAAACCAAATCTCCCTAGTTCCCTTACCTCTATTTTGCTCTTACACGGTACTTGTGTTTCTAGAACCTCATCCATGGGGAAATGTGGAAATTTTCCCTGTACCAACTCTTGTATATCTTGAGTATCAACTTCGTCGAAGTCAATCATTCTCCAGTAATCCTTTTTAGGATGTTCACCCTCTCAAGAAATATGGATTTTTTGGAAACCATAACTTTATTTTCTGAAGGGTTATAAAGGTAATATCCTTACATTTAATTGGTATTTCCTATAATGATACGCCTTGTGCCGCTAGGTGATATTTTTTGGCCTAATAAGGCCATAAAAAATTCTTCCCATCCCCATAAACAAGTTTGCAACAAAATGGGTATCTATATATTCCATAACACTGAGGGAATTAATTTTTCCATCTTATTTGGTACTCTCATAAATTTGTATGATGCATTTTGTAATTCATATCCCCAAAATGATAATGGATGATCTTAATGACTCTTCATCGACCTCATCATGTCCAACAATATGAAATTTCAACATTCAATAACACCATTTCACTATGGTGTATAAGGAAGAGTGCTCTTTGATAGAATCCCAGACTCTCGTAGAATATCAATAAAATATTATAAAATATATTCTCCACCTCGGTCAAATTTAAGTTTCTTTATCTTCATACTAGGATGATTCTTTACTTCATTCTTGAATTCCGTAAATTTCTCTATGGACTCTGACTTATACCTCATTAAGTACACATTTCCAGAACTACTAAAATCATTAGTTAAGGTAATGAAATATGAATATCCACCTATAGATTCTGCTGGGAATGGTCCACAGCCATCTGTGTACACATATCCATGAATATCTAGGACCCTTTCACCTTGTCCACCAAAAGGTGGCTTAGTCATTTTACGTTGTAAACGGGCTTGAAATCTATCAAATGGTTTTAGCTCAATCGTTTCTAAATAAACAACATGGATGATATTTTTTAAGCGCTTCTCATTTACATGACTGAGACATCGATGCCCCAACTGGGTGATGTATGAGTCATGTGAGTTTGTTTTGTTAACGAATGCCAACACATGGTTTTCATAGTTCAATAAATAAAAATGATTATTTAAATTCTCCATAACATAATATATATTGTTATAATAAAGAAAAAAACCCTTATTTCCAAAAACGAATATAAATCCATTCACATCTAAAACATGATTCATAAATTATGTTCATGGTAACACTATGCTCATAGTAACAGTTATCTAAAAACAAAAGGATCCCAGTTGGTAATTAGGGATAATAATCTCAAATGGTCAATTCAGCATGCCTCACACCGTTCGCACCTTGAGGATCCACCTATCATCATGTAATATTTCTTAATATACTTGGTTTCTACATTTGAATACATATGTGAGCCCACAAGCTATATCTAAGATCCAATGTGTAGAAATGGAAGTATTACACTCGATAACGAACACACCTTTAGTGTCCACAAGCTTCTGGATGTAGTTCCTCTTCCAGTCACCTAGCTTGTCACATGAAAAACAAACCACCTCCCATTCCATGCCCTGCCTCTGGATCATCCCCTTCTTGGAGGGATGGTGCTCAGGGGCTTTAGACCATTTAGGAATCCTTGGCCCCTTTCCCATGTCCTTCCTTTTCTTATTCACCATAAGGCCTACAGGGTTTTCATTCCCCATGTCTATATCTACTTTGAGCATTAAGGTAAAAAATTATGACCAAATCTTATTTTTGTTTCTCATGTTTTAGTTTTCTGTAAATATAAAGATGTTCAAGGGTAGTGATGATAGTATGAGATCTGTACACAACTCATTCGGGAACATAATCCCTAAGATGTCCAGGATTTAAATGTAGTCAATAAACTTGACTACATGAGGCCCAACTGGCGCAGACTCTCATAGAATAGATATAAATAAAACGTTTGAGATCTTATATCTCTCATTACTCACCTTCTATTGATATAGATCCCTAAGGCGAGAAATTATGCTATACAAGTCCAAGATTTCATGTTCTTCATGCGCTAATTAGAGAAGGATGATAGCATGAAACATTGGACGGTTGTGGAATCATCCATATGATTCATATAGAGAGATAGTTCCTCATTACTGGCCTCTATTGTTGGAGCAACTAGAATAAGCTCCTCCAGCACGTACAATTTCCACTCATGGTTAAGGATGACGTGTAAACGCCTCTGCCATTCCTAGAAATTGGGGCTAATGAGAAGGTTCTCCTTCTAGTGCAATGTTCACAATGATATGTTTGGAGTCAGTTTTGTTTTCATTTCATCAAATTATGATGACCATAGATTTATTTATTTATCATTAAAAACCGAGAAAAATAAATAATTTAATACTTATTAGTCTCCCACTATTTTATCGAAATCCAATAGCGCTCACCATTGTATTATGAAGATTCTATTGCCTGAATATTCTAGTTGCAAGGATCTATATTTCCCTTAAAATTACCCCAACATTGGTTGTTTAATAAACATGAAGTTTTTTAGATAGTAATTCCATATTTGAACTAAAGTACATCATAGCTCCTGGATCCATTAAGTCATCACCCCAATCCTGAAATCCTTTTATTTTGGACTTCATCAACCTTCACTTCTTGGTCACACTAAGTCATGTTGTTGTAGTCAACCCATTATGTTAACCAAGTCAAGTCAACCCAAAACCATGAATTATAATTCCTCAATAATTGAAATCACCCCTACTAGGTTTGGTCAAGCACTTTGAACTATGGTTTGATTCTAACCATGATTAGGGAAGGGTATAATGACATAATATTTTCTTTTATAGATTTTATCCTTATACGTAAATTTTCATTTTATTATCTTTGATTAAAATATTGTTAATATTATTTGGGATATACTTATGTGATTAACCATGTTTATGATAAAATTTATTCATATTCCGGTTTAATTTTAGTTCCATCTTTCATTCTTGTTTAATTAATTAATTTTGTGATCGTGATATCACGCCCACTATTAATAAACCATGCAACTGAAAAAAATAAAACAAATGGTATGATCAAGATATTGGTCTATTGGTTAGTTTTTCTTGAGGCTGATAAACTAACCCAAGAACTGGGGAAGAAAAACCTTGAATATTTTTGGTTTTTCTTTAAAACATTCACCTTCCCAACATTTTATATCCTTGGATTTTATTCAACTTGGCTCCTAACATGAGTCGCCTCTTCTAGCATTGGAGTTACAACTATTACTTATGCTTTTATCTCATTCAGGGTTGATGGGTAAAATGAGGTTTTACATAAAAGATTCATTGGGATCACATGACATACATGTTAATGTGGAGACGGCTTGCATGCCATAAAAATTAATAAATTAAAAGAAACCCTTCACATTCAAAGGTCTTGGTCTAGCTTATAATCATATATACATGCTACGATACTTAAATTAAACTACCCTTCAATTCATTAATTGTTATTATTTAAGTTAAATCCAACTTGAATCAATTAATTATCATTAATTAATAAATCATTTTATCTTATACCAATTTTTATAATTTCATTGAGATTCTCATACATCGTAATTTTTAAAAAATAAATTCATTTAAAATTATCTTTGAATGTTATTTGTACATTAGATGAAAGACATTGAATTATCATTAATAAAAACACAATGAGTAGAAATGAAAATTACACAGTTGTGAAATTAAACACACATATATAAAACACCTATAATTTATAGTGCCTCAGCTTTACGGCCCTACTATAGTACATGTCCAATGGCTAATTATAATATAATAATAAATTTTAATAAATCTACATTATTTGGATGAGTACACAGAATGTAGGACCAAATACATGATCTATACCTTTCTTAACTATCCATCCAAAGTACATGCTTGGGGAAATTTCATATAGATGTACTCCAGAAATATTCGGTGTGAACAATGTGTTCGGTGGGACACACATCCTGTTGAATTTGCATTACACGGTTTCCAGCCGGGCATGATGTGTACGGATTACATGGTCAAACCCTAACCTGAAAGGACTACACACCATGTTTAGTAAGTCGCATGGCATGTAATATAGAAACCATGTTCGCCCTCTTCATGGTCCACACATGGATTCATAATGACATAGGTATATTTTAATGACACGTCCTAGTTTGGAGGACAATACCGATGCATTGAACGTATACTATATGGTGTGTACTGCCGAATACAATCAATGTGTTCTTGCCTTGTATGCCTATGATGCTTTGGCACCTATAAATGAGATCCTATGTTTTATTTTAATCAAAATTAAAAGATAATATAGTTTTTATAAGGTGAACATGAAACAAAATAAGGGAAATAGATCTGGGATTAATATTTATAGAAGGACTAACATGAATTAAAAAAAATAAATTATAAATATATAAATGACCATCATAAAACTAAATAATTATAATAAATTATATGATCCCTCTGATATAACATGTATATTCCAAGAGTAGCGGAAATGAGTTGGTGGGTGTACCCCACATTAATATTTCCATTAACAACGATCTATCAGAGATCTGTCACAATAATAATATTCATGATCTCCAAAATACAGCGAAGAAAAAAATTAAAGAAAGTGAGTCCTAGAACAATAGAGAGGATTATAATATATTGGTTATAAGTAATTTTATTAAAAATCAAGAATTACCTTGACTGAATTCTCTTTCTGTTGATGTTTTCGGTCATGATTTGATGTGATCTGTCGTTGCATCATAAGATCCATCTGTCAGATTCCTCTAGCGGTGATCTACACATGCTCCACACATCTCAGGACGACACTGAAGGGATCTTCTGGGGATTTCATTGATGTTCCTTAGAATGTGATGTCTTCATTCTATTTCCTTGAGATCCTCTTGCAATGTACTCTGCTTGATAGTGTGGAGGAGGATCTCTCTCATAGCATTAGAGTGTTCTTGAATGAAAATAATTCTCTCATGGATTGTGAGATTTTCTAAAACTGTTGTGCACAACCACCAAAAATGTCGTTGGTAATGAGAATTATTTAATTGGGATTTTAATTACATAGAATAATAAAATGAATTAATTAGTCGAAACCATTTATTCTTTTCATTTATTTCTTCGTAATACTCGATGTCTAATAATAACCGTTGATATTTATTATTACCTGACATGATCCCATAGAATTACACATAATGTTGTATAATTAAATAAATATTATTATTTTTGACAAATCCCTAGAAAAATTACACGGTGTGTATATTAATATACACAATGTGTACTTTTCTTTTTCTATTTTCTATATTTCCCCCACTAGTATTTCTTGACCTTTAATAAGGGCTACTTATTTCCAAAATAAACATCAATTCCTTACTCACTAATAAATATATCATTTTTCCCACAATATATTCTATCAAATAATAATTGTTGAAATATATGCAACCAGATCTCGTTGAATAATTTTTAATACACAGTCGAGAAAAATCAGTATTCAACTTGTTAAATTAATATTTAACTGAGATACATGGACACACATAGTGTGTGACCCTCTTGGACTTTTTCTCAATGGAATTAGGCAGAACCTTCTTAAAGTCCATGGGTAGAATCTTTGAATATTCCAAGGCAGCCATAGAGAATGAAGTTAACACCACAATGATATATAACCCCCTTCGAACACTTGTAGTGTAATGTAATCCATTTGTCTCGATATCTAAAATCAAGGGGGTTTCATTCTTGTGTCACCAACACATGTTCTTGATTTTTCATTCTTTGACTTTTCGGAATTGAACATGCCCATTCCATACCATGGCCTTAGATTTATATAGGACAAATCAAATTCATCAAAGGGCCTGAGATATCTTCATCTATTACAGAACAGAAGGGACTAATCCTTTCATGCATTATCTATTAATGTGGTGTTACTCATGACGCTCCCAACATATCCTACCTCACTGTGAACAGTGTGTCATCACAGTTTTTGTCAATATATCAATATGCGTGAGTTGTTACAAGAATAACTAACAATCATAAAGTCTATTGAACAATACACACAACTACAGATAGGAACATCCAATGACACTATGAAATATGGATTTCTAGCAGGTGGGTCTCGTTCTCAAAATATCTTTCTAGATATTACTAAGGCCGCACACCATAAGAAGATGCATCCATGTTTTATGAATCCTCACCACTAATAGACTATATTATTTGTGTCCCTAAAATAACATCATCCAGCCACATAAAATATATATTCAAAAACAGTGTTATGGAACTTTCGAGTTCTCATCATAGTAGGGATCCACTATGACCCATTAATTAAACATTTATCCTAAGAACATTATCACATGAATTATCATATAAAAGACAAATCAAAATTTGAAATGGAATTTGTTAATGAATTAAGTAAAAATTAGTTTGTTCTTGGGCACCGACTCCTAAATGAATGACATGATAAATCATCAGTTACCCAGTAAATCATTTCTACAACCTGAAAATGGAATCATTCCTGATTAATTATGGGGTAAATCATAAAATATAAACACCGTACCATTCACATAAAATGGAAAATAAGAAGTCACAAATACAGATATCAATAGAATTATGAAATATTAAATTAATACCAACATGAAGGACTAGAATCAAATGTCAGATAATACCTTATGGGCATAAAAGATAGATTACAATGCCCCCATAAGAACGGTACCCTATTGATTTATTTACGAAAAGAGTTCCTAAATTGTTTTGGAATTTGAGTAAAAAGGCCACTGCACAGTAAAATAGATGAATCTAAACCTAGATAAATTTGGGTAAGCGAGAAGATTATAGTTATAGGATAAAGATAAAATCGGGTGGGAATCATTAAAAAATCTAATGATCTAAAAATATAGAACAAAGATGTCCCATTAAAATATAATTTAACCAAGAACCATAAACCTTGAAGGCCAAATTATATTATATAAATCTAAACATATGATATTTCCAGGTAAACATCATTCTACATGCAAAGTTCCCTTTAATATTATCCACATATACCCCTTTGGTTCTATGAAAATCAAAGATAAAGATAAAAATAAATTCACTATAAATGGGAATAGGATGAAGATGTTCAATGAAACCATACCATAAGAACGTGTGAATGAAATCAAACTCCTTCATCCTGATTACCAATGGATATCCATTGAGTTTCATCATTCATTTATACATGATTAAAATAAATAATTCTATTTTTATATACATACAAGAAAAAATAATTTTAAATTTATTGACGAAATTTCATCAATTACTTGTGGGGAAAGAAATATTGTAGTGTAGGAGTTTTCAAAATAATTAATCTATACTTAAATCGAGCCAATGGCATTAAAAAAATTATTTTTTTTTGGGAACCCGCAATTTTTTCCTTAGTCGACAATTCAATATGGTCATACTTTACTAAGATTGAAAATACTATACTATGATATCATGTTTTATATTTCAATTATATTGAAATTGAATTATTAATATGATGAATTTTATGATTAATGTGTATAATGGATATTAATTTGAGGAATCTTGATTTTATGTGAATTTTTTTTGTCATTGTTGCCTTTAGTTATTGTACAATTTTATAATTCCTATTCCTTAGAGGATTTATAGACCATGTACCTCAAATTTTATTCTTGAGCATATTTCATGAGCCATCTATGGAAATTACAACTCCATGAAAATTTATTTGAACATATAAATTCTATGACTATACAATGGAATAGATAAAATGGTTGAGGTATATTTTGATAAACCACTTATACTAAAAAACCACCTTTTCATCAATTTTAATGTAACCTAAAGGGACGATGAATGAACATTAAACGGATGATCCATGGTTCATTCCATTTATTCCATTCCTACAATACGGTGGGTATTTTGCAATGAATTTTAAATCTGATGTGTGGGGAAAATGCATTCATGTTGGAATGGATGAAATAAATTGTATGGAACAGGTGTGGGGGTGATATTGTGTAAATAAAAAATTATTTTTGATTCGCTCAATCTACATAATTGTAAAAAAAAGTATAAGAATGAAAACAACTAGGTTTTGACTTAGAAGAATTAAAAATCACCATCTTTGGATGTATTTCATTATCAAATGAGGTTAGGTGGTGGTAGTGAGGTTTATTCTAAGAATTACTTTTGAAAAAGATAAATTTAAATAATGCTACGTTAAAAATAAATAAATAAAGATAAAAATTCAACAAGGTTCACATCAGTCATTATTATTCCTTTATAATGACCATTTCATTATGTTTTGGGTAAATGAGAGGTTTCACATTGAAGGGTAGAATTTAATGACAATTTTATTTTTGATATCAAACATTGTAATTATGTGATAACCCAACTACGAAAGCCTTAATTTTGAAAAATAAATTCCTACCAAACTTAAGCCTTAGAGTCATATGAACCCTTAATTAAAACCCTAATGATTTTATATGACAATGGTCTTTAAAATGTTGTGAAATTAGTAACATTTAATTCATATGTATATGGATAATTTTCTCATGATTTTAAAATAAAACGACTTAAATATTTTCATTATATATGAGAGAAAATATTCATAATAGTGTTAGATCATGACTTGTAATGTTTAATTATAATGAATTTAATATCATGAATGAATAAAAGGATAAGTTCCACCATTTTCAAAATGGGAAAAGTTTTATATATTTATTCATTAATAATTTGAAAATCTATAAATCCAATAGATATTTATTTTTGGATTTTTGGAAATTTGATTGGACAATAATAGTTGTTTGATTTTATTACATTGGAAGATGAATATTGTTATCATTGGTGATCTCTAAAAAATATGATAATATTTTATACATGAGGAAAAACATGATTTATGTATGGGGGAATTTATGGGGATAATATTTTCTAAATTTAGTATTTGTATTTCAATAATGTAAACCACCCTAATTTTTTAAATTGAGTTTCTTTTCATCCATATTGGATTTATCATGTTTTTTGGTAATAAATTTAATATTTATGAATAATATAAATTTTTTAATATTTTAATCAAATTAGTAATTTTAAGAATATCATTTAATATATATATGATTTAAATAATTATTGTTATATTAGGATTCCTTGGTTCATGGGATACAACATTATCATCTGGACTAAGAGAAAAATTTTCAATCTAAAGCCTCAAAAAACCTGTAAGGTTAGAAAATTAGTTTGGATAACACCGTAGGCTCCACATTAGTATGATAACAATATGAAAGGTTGAAAAAATCCATGTAAAATGATTACACTTGGAATTGAAATATAATTGATATCCATGTATCTTATTTAAATCGGAAGGTTTAATTCACTCATCAATATGGACAATGGATGCTCAAAAATGAAAAATGATATTGGAATCATTTGTCTAGAATAAAATTTTTGAGTAATTGGGAGAAAAAATTTAATACACTTGGATAATGATGATAAAAATTTAGGATAAATGCCCAAATTTTTTTTGAATAACATTATAGGAGAATGTCATTGATGAATCATCCAAACTAATGGGTTACCACATGAAACATTTAATAAAATGTTGTGGATTCAAAAACATCAATGGTGGATGACACATTATGACATAAAACTCAATAAATAGTCTGTTATGACACCTGAAGTCCTCATACCTAAATATAAATAAGTGTAACATGGTAAATTGTAAACATATCGATAAGAGAGAGATGAATTGGATGATATCCTCCTACATAATTATTTCTCTTCTTTATTATTATTTTATTTTCTTTATGCTGTAATATATTCCCTCTCGTACATCTTCTCGATTTCCCCATCGCTGCATGGGTTGTTTTATTGAATGACTGGGAAGGGGGAGGCTGATCATACATTCTTTTTGTGAGTTCTTGTGATTGAATTTAGTAATATCTCTTCTTCATTCTGAATCTAATTTCAATTCATAATTTAGTTTTAAAATACAGTTGTTGTTTTTTTAGGTATTGATTCATCTATTTTTAATTAATTTGGTCAATGACACATATATCATTCCACTAAATTAATTTATTTATATGGTGGAATATATTAAGTTAGGTTGGTGAGTTATTGATGATCATTATAATGATTGTATCATTTTATGTTGGAATATTGGTATATTAGGTAATAATAATCCCATGTCAGGGATTTTCATTATTAATAAAAAACTACTATGAAGATACACCCAAGGTAAGGAGGGTAGCCTAACCTAATTTATTATATAGGAATACACTCATCATAATCATCTGTCCAAGGGAGAGAGAGGAATCAATAGTTGAAGACATCTATTACTTTTCAGTGTAAAAAATATACACAAACATGGAAACCATGATAGGATGAAAATGGTTCTATTTATTACCACTCCGGTCAATGTATTTCTGAAATTTTTAAATCCATTCAAATCAAACTGATTTCTTTGAACAATATAATAAATATTTACTTATTTCCACTTTTTTAGAAAACTAATAAAATGTGAAATACATGTTTTGTTTCAAATATTATTCAAGAAACTTCATTGAGATAACTACTATACTATACTTAAGTAATTTGAATATTATTTGTATATGCCCCACGATTGGTGTGAATCAGCAAAACTACAATGTATGGATTTATGAACAATATGGGTGTTTTATGGCCTATGTTTTCAATAGATAAATATGTTGATAATGATAATGAAAAAAATTATAATTACAAGGTAATTGAAATATGGAATGAATAATGGTGTGTGTGATGCTATCAATCTTCTTCTAAAAAATTGGTATTAGAATCAGATCTTGATAATTGACATAAAAATGGGATCTTGCACATTCGCCTAAGTGAATGTGATCCATTTAATTGGGATGTTAATAAAATGTCCTAAACTGATAGAAAATTTATAGATTATTGAATGAAACTGGTTATTTCTATGGGGAAGTTGTATTAGAGTTATACTAGATCCGATGAATACTGAAGGATGTGTTGATAACTTTTAATTCATAAATATCATAAATAATCTTGTGGAATTGTGATGCAAGGCTTAAAAATTAATTTGAAGTGATTATAATGGTATTAATACTTGTTTGGAAAGAAATAAGTTGATAGAAGTCAAGGAAGTTATGATACTTCTCAATTAACGTTTTATGATTCCGTTGAAAAATAAAAAAATTTCATAGTCATGAGGAATTCATGATATAAGATCAATTTTGTTGATGGGAAGAGAATTTGATTCCATTTATTTTGTTTTCCTCTCATCTGTGTGAGGAACACTAGATAGATAATTATGATTATCAATATTATGAGAGTCATCAATTTGAAACAGATTAACACCACCACATGCATGATCCATTGGTTTGAAAAAAAAATTGTTTCAATTAATATTACTGATAAGACATTCGTATAATATTTTTTTGAAGTGAAATGTATTGAATAATGACATATCATCATCCTAATGAATTCTTGAGAATGGATTTTTTGTAGAATTTTCAGTATCATTAAAAAATTATACACTAGGTAAAATTTAATGTAGAACTATTTAGAATGATTGATTTGTATTTCAACTAGGATAAAAAAAACATGAAGTCATACATTATTCACTAAAAATTGGTTCAATATTAAAATAGAAAATGTATTCGTTGTCTCAATCCTAGGTGAAGACTCATCAGAAAGGAATTGAAAATGTTCATTTGAGTGAAGGACAAACCAATCTCTTAGGCATAGGCTGACACCAATAATGTCATTAGATGCGGGGTCATAAGTCTGAAGAATTGATTAAAAGGATAAACAATGAATTCATTTCAGATGTAATGAAAATGATATTTTTTAAAGAATCCAAATGAGAAGACATTAATTTTATACAATATGTAATCATAATGGTCCATCTTCTGGTTTTCATATTTATTCATAATAATGAATAATCATAATGATGAATTAGATTAATTAATCAGAATAATGAATTGTTTTTAATCATGATTATGTATAATGTTATTAAAAGATAAAAAATGATTTTTGAATTGTTGATGAAGCCAAAAATTGATATGGAATTTTAATTGAATTTAATATTAAAAAAAGGATGAGCGTGAATGATTTACAGAATCTCCACCAAACCATATCTGGGTGCCTATAAAAAAAGAATATAGGACATATGTGTCATGTGGAAATGATGGCGTTTCATTAAAGCTAGCCCGTTAGATTGATCCCATCGGAGAAAAACATCCATCGATAAGTGTTCGTCAGAACAAGTTTCATTAGATTATGGAATTATGAGATAACTATATAGTTCCAACTCAATTGAAGAAGGTTGTTCATAAGATGAATCAGGTAGAGGCCATTCCTATGGAGCCCATCGTACTGAGGGTATGGTACTAAGGAAAAATAAACTGTATTTTTTTATGAATTATGTTTTCTATATTTTTATGGAATATCTTTAAAGATGAAAATATCCCTCAGAATATTTTAGATTTTCATGAATATTTTAAGTACATAATGTTTTTTTCATTTTATTTATGTATGATGTGAAGTCGTTCTAATGAGAATCTGAATATAAAAATGAAACAGAAGATTGTAACTTTGAAAACTGACCAATTGCTAAATAGTTTTGTTTGTCTTGCTGAGTTGTAAAAATTGTTGTGGGATGTGGATATTGGACAGGATATTTGGGGTGTAAAACAAACTATAGAGCAACATTCTCTCCTAATATTGTAAAATTACACACTTCTTGTGTCATTTTATTCTAGAAATATGTTATTTAAATAATCTATATTACTGTGACTATACTACATGGAATAGAGTGGGTTATTGTACTGAGTAATTTAAATATATTTTCATTCCTTTTATTTATATTTGATGTATAAAAAGGTTGAGGTCGAGAAGGTTTATTGGAGTTGATCATAACTTCTACCAGATTTGAAGGTTAATAATGTTTATATAACGAAGTTAAAAATGTTAATTGGAAATAAAAAGGAACCATTGATTCATCCCCCCTCTTAGTAGTTGTGATCCTACCTAGGAAAACCCATTTTTATCAAGACATTGATTCCCTCTGAATGATCCAACTCTGAGAATGGTGAATTCTAATTTATTGAACTGTAATGGGATTGTGGTTTTCAATGGAATGAACTATGAAATCTATATTGATTAAATTATACTAAATTCTATGTCTCTTGGATATGATGGTTTAGAAGCTACTAATAATTTGTTTTCTCCTCATCCCGAGAATGTTCTTATTACTACTACTGATATAAAAAATCATGAGAATGATGGATGCAAAAAATATTCTTTACTCTCATCAATATCTATTATTGAGTTTCTTATAGTAATGAGAGTTGTATCTTCCAATAATATATGGGATATTTTGAAAAACATTTATGAAGGAAATACAATGTAAAAATGTTTATTTTATATCTCTGGAGGTAGATATATGATTATCTAAAAGAAGATGAGAATGAATCCATTAGATACTTCTTTATAAGGGTAAATGAGATTATTAGCACCATAAGATGCCTTGATGGGATGTTAAAAGACCAAAATATTTTTCAAAATATATTGATAGTTATTAATGAATAGTTTGATTCCAAAGATTCATGTTTGGAATAAAAATATCTTAAAACACTATCATTGGAAGATCGTCGTAGTATAATTTTTTACTTATGAAAGGAGAATAGAAAAGGTTATGAAATCTTTGGAAATGTTTTTCATGAAATAGAAATCAAAATATTTGATGAAATTTAAAATCAATGATAATGAAATTAAAAAATAATTTGGTGATTCAATATTAGAGGAAGAATCTTTTGTTTTCAAGAATTTTTTTTTCTCTATTTAAAAAAAATAAAATAAGGGAATATGGAGAACTAAAACGATGAAATTGTAGAAAATTGAAGGAAAAAAGAAATTTTGTACAAAACATTCCAAGGATGAAAATTAGAGAGTATTAGTCTGATAGAAGAGTTTGAGAAACCTTTAAAACAAATGTGGAAGATACCTAAGGAAAATTTACATTAAGAAATGGAGTAGAGAAGTTATATAAGCATAATATTGAAGGTCTATTTCTCATTTAGTGATTAACATGATCATCATCTCAACAATATTAGTGAAGTAGGAAATATAAGTGATTCATCTATTAGTGATGATGATTATGACATAATGAGAGAAATTTAATTGATTCTAAAAATGAATTTGGAGAATTCCCTTCAAAAAAATATTCAACTAAGAAATTAAATAAAGTAGTTATAGAAATATGATAAAGAAATTGCTTTTGAAATTGGTGATACTGATGAAAACAGAAAATTTAAGATGACAATTTTACTAGACATAAAAATATAAAAATAAGAAAATATATACCAATTGAAGAAATTGAAAAAGAACAAGATGAATATAACTAAATCTAAAACAATCATTGATGTTATGAAAATTATATTTGTTTATAATGAAGAATAGTTTTTAGAATCATATTCAATATTTCATAAAACACAATTTGGTACAATAAATAAGAGATTAAACTTCTCTGAGGATGTAGAAGTAAATTTTGAATCTTTTAAATAAAGTAAAATGAATGGTGTACATTATAATGTTTCTGAGAAAAAATCATTCACCCCAAATGATTGGATTTTAACAGGAATGTATCCTCTTGAGAAATGTAGTCCTCTATTAGTGAAGAAACAAAAAGATAAATGTTCTGACTTTCATTACTCTATGTCAAAATATTATAGATTTACAGGTCATCGTTGTTGTTGTGGAACATTCAAACACATAGCCTATTCATCTTATTAAACCATATATCTACCTTAAATTAGGTATGAATAAAGGGGTATCTCTGATGAATAATGATGATAAAATTTTCCTAAAATTATGTGGAATGAAATTGGGAATCTTATAAGATAAACAATGTATGAGAATGTTACGAATCTGGGGAAAAACTTGATATTTTCCAAAAGAAGGAGTGATCATTTTTTACTGTACATGTTCACATGGATATAAATTTTGATTAATAAAAAATTAGCTAAATATAAAGAGAAGAAAATGTATTCCAATTATGTGGGAAATACTGATAAATGATATCAGTATATTTTTGTCAAAAAATTTAGAAATGATGTTCGAGATATGAGAAATGAGGTTATTTTAATAAAAGTTGTGTGAATATTCTACCAGATAAATTGGAAGGAATGAAATAATTGTTTTAAAATAATTGTAACATAATGGATTCAATAGATGAAAATAAGTTTGAAACCTTATTAGATGAATGTGAAGGTGAAAAGGTACTTGATACAAAATTTTATAAGGTTGAACTGATATAAGAAAATACACATATTAAAAAATCAATGAAGAAGAAGAAAAACACAATGATGAGAGAGGAATATCAATATGAATGATGATTATAAGGAACTAATGGTGTTACTCCCTATTTCCAACATATATATATTGTTACTAAATTTCATGGAATTAATGGAGATTAAATCAGGATGCTAATATTTGAGTC
This sequence comes from Viscum album, assembly GCA_963277665.1. Classification (NCBI taxonomy): domain Eukaryota; kingdom Viridiplantae; phylum Streptophyta; class Magnoliopsida; order Santalales; family Viscaceae; genus Viscum; species Viscum album. The sequence continues at coordinate 644,214,080 of OY728121.1, read as the reverse complement.
TCTTAAAAATATTTATGTTGAATGTAATTTCATTTAAAAAATGTTATAATCGAGTGTTGTGTTTATAAACCTGAACATTATGATATGATTTTTAAGATACATATAGGTTATTGTTTTTTTAATTAAGTAATTTTAATATTTCTTGAAACTAAAATGTTTTATAAAACATGAAAAGGGTATTACATGAAAGTTTTAAAATTGACTACATTGAAAACCTTGGACACACACTCTAATTTTATACACTGAGTTCTCCAATGTATTCATAGAGTTTTTTTGGATATTTTATAGAAAAATCATTTGATACTTATGTTCTCCTAAAAATTATTTGATGATTTTATGATGAAAAATTTAAACCCTTACAAATGAGATCAATTTTCAATGAGGGGAAATATTTTTCATGATGATCCATTTGAATTTTATTGTTAATAAAGGGGAGAGAAAAGGAGTCAAGGAGAGATATGAAATTAGGGGAGTAAGAAAATAATGGTGAAAATAAAAAGGTGAGAAAAGAATATAAGAAAGGTTTTATTATTTTTAAGAGGATTAATTAGTTATTGATAAGAAAAAGGTAGGTGGATATGTTTAGGACTATGTTGTGTTTTGTTTATATTTTTTTCTAATGATCATCATGTTGATTATTGGAATGAAGAATGTTCGTTGAGAATTTAATGGAAATATGGAAAGAATAAGGGTTTGGGTGATGTTTTTAATCTAATTATAAAACATTAACAAGAGAATCAGATCCACTTCATAAGCATGATAATTGAATACAACATATCGACATGAGTCAATATGTTATATCATATTGGGATGTTCATAAATTACAATAAACTTATAGAAATTGTATTCAGTCTCGAATGAGAGTTATGATCACTATGATGATGACCTATCAGAGTTTGAGTGGACCATGTATACACCATGCGATGATTTATTGATTTATAATTAATAAATAACATAAGTAATATGGAAAACATATAATGAAATCTATAAGAAATAAATGAGGGGTATTCCAACCATATTGAGGATCAGTTATAAATAAAAATCTTAATATAATTAAGGCATGTTACAATACATCTCAATAAAAGTCAAACAACACTATGAAAATCATAAATGTATTCAATGTCATGAGGAATTAAATTCATAAGAGTGTCTTCGTTGAAGAGAGTAGAATACGATGAATTTTATACAGGATTCTGAGGATCAAGTTGAGGAAAAAATGACTATGATGGTAGATGATCATCTGTATTAGAATCATTAGTTTAACATCGATAAATATCATCAAATTCAAGATACCTCAGTCTGAAGAAAAGGTATCGTTTATAAGAATCTCAATGATAAGAATTTTTTATTAATTTTTTTTACATAAAAAAGTATTGAAGGCTCATATATCTACATCATAAAAAATTATTAAATTATTTTTTTAATGAATTTTTGGTTTATTTATGATATCCTATACATCGTAATATCATAGGCAGAATGTATGGAAATGTTTGAATAGTATTTCAATTTGGTTAAAAAAATAATCCCTATTTTTTTCTCTCGTACATGGGAAATGAGAAAAAGAAAAAAAGTATTGGTTGTTTCAAGATGTTTTGAAGACTCATCATAATAGTACTAATGAAACATTCAAAAGATTGAAATAAACACTAATTTGTCAAGTATTGGCTGACACTAATAAATTCATCAAACATGGGATCATCAGTCTAAGGAATTGACTAAAAGAAAATATAAATTGATTAAATTTATGATGTAATGACAAATAGTTGATACATAAAATCCAAATGTTAATACTTTAAAATATTAAAAAAGGTATTTATAATGGCGAATCTTCCTTTTTGAATACATACTCATCATAATAAATAATTATAATACAGAATATGTCTACAGAATTTGAATTTATAAATTTTTGTAAATAATTATAAGTATTAAGTTTTGAAAATCCCATAGAAGTATTATGAATCATTGAAGATTTCAATAATTGATATTCCATTTATGGAGAATTTATGATTTGGAAAATTGGTTTTGGTGGGGAAAGATTTTCTTAATCTCGCCCAAACTGTAACTAGGTTCCTATAAAATAAGAGTACATGATATTTGTATAAAGTCAAAAAAATGAATTGTTAACGTGTCCCCTGACCACTAAAATTTTCTTTTATTATTAATTTTCCATAAAAGATTATTTTTCATGATGATACTAAGGTTGGTTCATCAGAATGAGTGCATTAGAGTGAGATTCAAACCAATCATAAAAAAATGTTCAAATGTGTGATTTTACATCACAGAATGTCCATCTAAGTGAGCCCATTAGGTTGAAATCTATCATAAAAAGGTTAACCAGTTCTTGTTTCATTCTACTGAGGAATCTTGATCTACCAATAGAGTTCATACACAATTAATGAAGGATGCTAATATGAATAATCATACCAAGGGCAGTCAGATGGAGACCATCAGATAAATTATAATAGACTAAGTAAATCAAGACTGACATTGACCGGTGAATATTTTTGGACTGTGTTTTTGGAACATGTTTCATGTTCTAAAAGTTACATGATGAACTTTAGAAGTTTATTATGATTTTAGGCATTTATAATATGATTCATATTAATTGTGGGATTATAAAATAATTTTTTAAGTGAATTTGAAAAGACGATGAAATTAAATCATCTAACTACAGAGAAATTCTAGTCGCTTAATAATATTATTTATCATTCTGGGGTGTAAAACCAACTATAGGATGTGGATAATGAAAAGGATAGTTAGGAGATAAAACTAACTATAGATGGAATGTTTCTAGTAGAATTTATTAATTTTTCACTTCTTTTGACTTTATATTCCTAATGTAATATAATAGAAGAATCTTTGTCTGTTCTACAATACAACATGGAAAGGAGTGCTTCATTGTACATAACTGTATAAATATCATGTTCTTGCTTCAATTTATATTAGTTTCATATTAAAGGATTGTATGATATGTTATGTTTGAGTGGATCTTTACATTAACAAGTATCAATGGATAATAATTTTTTAATAAAGATGTTATTATTTGTTCTTCGAAAAGAAGAATTAATCCCTAATTCACCCACTCTTAGTGGTATTGATCCTTCCTAGTAACAAAATAATGTGATAATCTATTTAAGAATGAGGATTGTTTAAACTATATGAATCAATAGTCTTTAAAGAGGTACAAAAATGATGTAGTTCATAAATTACCACCTAACATGTAGATTATCAGAAATTTCATAATATGTGCTCGGATATAGTGATAGTCATGATATTTTAAATCATACATTAAACATTAAATCCTAAAATAATTCATGGATTAAAGCCAATCATCATTAAAAAATAATATTGGATCACCGATCATGCACCATACATAGTATATCATGAGATTTAAACATTACCCAATATGTTAGATGTTTAATTATTTTAACCCAAACCATCATGTCCTAATTTGATATGAATAGTTAATAGAAATGAAATATTAAAAAACATAAGAATTGAAAACATATGATATGGAAATGAGTTTCAAAATGAGAAAAAATGAGATAAACTAGTGAAATTTGTTGTTTGATTCTACAATAGGAATATATAATTAAATTTTTGATGTTTAAGAGTGAATATGAAATCCTTATTTATGAATATTGTTATTAATGTGTGAGAAATTACAAAATAAATAAATAATGAGTTTTATATAAATAAACCACATTAATATAATTTTTGTGTTTGGTAAACAAATTTTAATGGATATCAGAGCATATTATTTCCGAGAAAATAAAAAAACCATAGTATAATTTTATAAATAAATTTGATTTATAAATAGATGAGAAAATTAGTCCTTTGAGACCATATAATCCACCCCTTTACTATATGGATATAGGATAATCTTAACTCATGGTGATAAAACATCTCTATGTTATGATAGGGAATGTAAAGATGATCTTCTAGTAGATAAGATCCACTTAGATCCATTATAGATACTTTGTAAACCATATGAGAAGACCTATATAATCCTAGGATGTAGACTATGTGTATTGAATGAGTCATCTTAGTGCAGCCTTTAAATATTTGTTCAAGGATACAAGTTTTTTCTTTTATTAATTTTCCAATTACTGATTGTATTCATTGTATGTGAGGTTGGGTACCACAATTAATTTCCTATACAGTTAGAACAATTGAATGATGGATTCCTTTAATCATAGCTGGGGATTATGATCATGATTCATTTTTAATGTTATCAAATGATTCAAAATGACATCAATGCCATAGCTTGAAAAAAAATTCATTTTTTTGATCAAGGATTATAAGCCTATGATCCATATAATATGGTATATTCCACTCCATAACAAACTTTTATATAGATTAATCATTCAATATATATCATGGGAGAGTGATTGATTTAAATAGGAACACTACCCCTACTAATTAGAGTATGATGTGATTTTCAAGGTGAAAATCCTAAAGTAATTAGGGGTGTAGCCACTATAAATAGTTTATTGTACCCTTTCTATATATTTGAACATATTTATATGTTAAGTCACCAATCTTGTTGGAGATAACGGTGTTACAAAACCCTGAAATTATGATATTATAAATATAATCATTTATAATTATTATTCATGAATATTTTTATCATTTATTATTTCCATTATGGACGGAGTCTTGTATGGGAAAACATATAATAAAATTTAAGTATAAATATCAGATATACCATAATGGGTAATTTATTTTTGTCATTAGGTCCCATGATGGTGTCCATATATATGGATATAATAAATGTAGAATAACAAAATAAATAACTATATTAATCATTATTAATCCCTATAAAATCCATTATTTCTGCATTACATGGGAAATACATAAGTTTTATCTACCAAAACATAGGATATTAGGAGATATCCCACTATAAAAAATCCTTGCCAATTTGTCATTGAAATTCAGGATGCCAATAAATAAGGTAATGGAATTTCAAATAACATCACAAGGGAGTGTATTATTCACTGATGATCAATCTATATACTTGCTAAGGATACATTATTTTGGATGTTATCCATTCCTTATATTTCCATGATAAAGGATACTATTAAATCTCTCATTCACAGAATCCATGTATGGTCTATCTAATTTATAAATTTTAAATAATTATATGTCAGATTATTCATCCTTATAATTGAGTACATCAGTCAAACAAATTATATTATACACTGATTACATATTATTAGGTTCATAAAAACATTCCATGTTACTCAATTTGATGAATTTTTGTTTTTCCCCAAAATAATTTCCATTCTTAATAAATAAATTTACGTTTTTGGTATTTTTACGATATAGGAATTTCTTAAATAAAAAAATCCAACATTCAATATGTTGTGTTGGAAAAAATATCATTTTACATGATGATAGAATGAGTTCTGGATGATAATAAAATATTGAGACTCAATGAATTATCACGATAGATTATTCTAGGGTTAGGAAATTTAGGATGATTGAATATTAATGGGGGATTTTTTTTCATAAATTTTTTCTCTATAATATAAGGACCAATGATGTAATATCCATAAATATAAAATTAGATAAGGTTCTATCAGGATTAATGGAATAATAAAAAGAAATGTTATAGAAAATATATTACTCCATTAATATTTGATTTTTTAAACAGATTATCCACTATGTGAAACATTGTTTGGAAGAACATAAAATATTTTAATAAGATTATATTTCACCTAAAATTACGTTTAAGTTAAATATCAATTGTATTGTGGTTTGAAACACACACCATGGGACTCCTTCTATCCAACTCAGTGTGAATCGAGAGTACACATATAGGTTATCAGATGGATATATACACCATGTGTCTTATCCCACACATAATTTACCCATATTTGGAATTCCCAATGTCGATGTAGGGAACACCAAAAAGAGTTAGTTTTCTCTACACATCGTGTAAGCTGGACACACATGCAGTGTAGTACATGCAAAACAAAATATTGCATCTTCTTATGAATGCATAATTTTAGTAATGAAAGCAGTCTAACAAAATTATTATCTCACTTAGAATAAGATGGTGTTTTTTTCTATGCCATATATGATGTGATGCATGAAGCTATGACTGATGTTATATTTCAACATTAGTTAGTTATGGGTATGTGTAGGCATATTTGTGAGTGAATTAAAATTCCACCAAGATTATTGGTTACATAAACCTCCATATAACAAAGTATCTATGATACATTATTGGATGGGTGGTAATGGATATATTTAGGTGTCCCGTCTTGGGGATGAGTTTTTGATGAACTATCCCCTACCATAAGAAGGGTGAAGTATTTCATCACCTTCACTCAATCATGTGAACACATATCTATGGGTCACTATTGATAGGGTATATTATCACCCAATATCATATGGATTAAACTTCTATCTATGGTTTGAACTCCCTAAACTAAGGTGTATCCGAATAAGGAATTTTCCTCTCCTTTTTATGATTTTAATAAGGCTACATGAATGGATATCTTAGTATCTAATTTAAAAATATAGATTTTTTATATTTTATCAATGATTAATATTTATTTGTTGACTGCTACTTGATAGAAATTAATTTTGTCAAATTTGGTGTGGTACTTATCTTTTATCATATATATATTTCATATGTATAATATGGAAATTGTAGTGGTTATATTGGGATACTGGGTTTTAGTGTATCATAGAATTACTTTGTTGTAGTATTGAAATTATAGGGTGTGGATGCTGGGAAAATGTTATTGGAATTCCCTTCCATTGGATTCTTCGATAGGTTTTTATTTTTATTTATTTATATTTGGTTTTCTGTTTTACAATTTATTTATATATCCTATAGGTTTTTTCAAACTTGAATTATTTTTATCAACTGATTTACTATTAAATCATTAATTTTTTTGATATGTGCTTGTATTCTTTTAGTAAAGGTACTTTTGGATATGGTCTCTAATATGTGATATATGCCTACTTTTTCTAGTCACCAAAAACTGGACTATTGGATTTGGTATTTTGGTTGCACACCTGACATATTTCTTGAAGAGGAATGACCATGGTGGGTGGGTTTTTCTGAAAGGGTTTAAATTTTGAATATCTATTCATTAAAAATTTTAAAATAAGAAAAATATTTTTACCCATACCAACCAAAATATACATGAATTCATATAAGTTCTATAGTCTTGTGAAAGTTTTAACTTACCTAGTACTTAATATTTCCCCATAGTACATTGGAATATTTTATTACCTTGTTTTAATGTACATTATTAGTGTAACCTAATATCATCATTTAATAATTCACATAATAGAGGTAGTGAGGTAACTAGGTAACCATTACATTTATTATATCTTATTAATTTAGTGTTTAATAACTCAACTTTATTCTAAAAAACACAAAATGTACATGCTAATGGTTTAGGATAATGGTTAGTTGATAAGACACAACTCAAATGTGACTTATAATCTTGATGTTTTCAATGCACATTCCAAAATATTTTTATTCATCAAAAACATTAAAACTCTATTTATGGGATAAATTCAATAGAATTTCATATCTCATACATCCGGAACATTGTTTTATTGATTATATTTTTTTCATAAAAATCATTAATCTCTGTGGCTATTTTGTGTATGTTTTAATGTATTAAACGTTATTTTTCATTTCTTCATCCAATTCTAGTTTCAATACATTCCATTCACAAACAAATAATGTCACATTATTGGAAAATTTTATTTTAGAATTGGTACTCATTTTAAATTTCAATTTTTATTAGATTTTTAGGTTCCTTAATGATTAATAAGTGATTCTATTGTTTTTTATAGTAGTCTATTCATGGTTGTGATAAAATATTACAAACCAATAAAAATATTTCCCCTTTATTTTTTTTAGATCACTAGGCATTATTTAATTATTTTTATTTTTATGACATGACGTACTATTGAGATGTGATACCCAATTTTGTAGAGGATTTTTTATGTCATGATAGTTTTTTAATTTAGTGATGGACTCCCTAGTGTTGATGCATTATAATTTGGTGGACTGATTTATTCCATGAAATGGAAAATTAACTAAATAGTTCCTAAAAAGACGCTTAATTTTATGAAATTTCATAGTTTCTAACATCCAATTAAATCTCTTTTAAGTATTCTGATTCTTTAATTTTGGAGTGTATCGCCATTAGTAATGTATCCTGTCATTTCAACATACATAAAATTGAAATTCCAGGGGGTTTCCTTAATAATTGATGACGTTTCTTCTTATTAATCCCCTATAGACATATTTATCTCCAATCATTAATCCTTTTACCTTATTCATTCACTCCCGAGATTGTTTTTTCAAATTTAGGTGTTCTCATATATTTATTTTTAATTTGGGATTCCTTGTGTTAGGGTTACTTTGTTTTTCTAGGTCTTATAATTACCTCATTATGGCATTTTAGTCTCATGTGTTATGGAATAAAAAAAATTTGGTATATTTTTCCATTATTGAAACTTTGAATTTAAATATATTTATTAATGTTTTTTGACCCGAAAAATATTCCCTTTTAAATTTATTTTAATTATATTCAATTAATATTATTTAGTTAGGTTGAATTTCCCATGTTTCTATTATCAAAAACTATTTTTAAATAAATGAGGTGAGTTTGGTGTTTGTTTTAAACATTGATAGTATCCGACCTATATGAGATTACTATTAAATATGGAATGAATTGTTTTTAAAATACAATATTAGGTGAATCCTCCCTTCATAGAATTAATTTCTGTAACAATATACATATGAGGTGGTATTCAAAATATCCTTAGATATACTTCTATGCTAAATTATTTAAATATCTAGTTTTATATTTCCATAAATTTTATCTATATATTAATTAAACAATTAATAATACCAAATTTCATTTTTTAAAAATGTATGAATTTACCATGTTATATGATATAGTTTTTAAGTCTTTATTCTTAATGTTATGGTGCTTCTAATATGAAAGGTGATTGATGGTTAGATATTGTTTATGATTTTTTATACTGTGATCTATTATTATCATTATTTTATTATAGACCAATAGTTTTTATAACCTGGATATCAAGAATATTATTACGGGTTCTCTAGCTGCACACACTATACAAGGGAAAGAATTTTTTAAATAGGTGACCCTAAATATAATTTATCTCACTATATGGGTGTTTCCCCTTGGTAATTATTTGTATAAAATAAAGGCTTTTATGTTGATTGGATACATCAATAATAATGAACCTAATGGATTCAATTTAAGAGTATCTTATATTTTTATGATGCTCCTAGGTAATCCATGGATGTTAGGTTTTTAAAAATATGTCATGAATATTATGAAAGATTGTTTTTATTATTTCACTATTAGGATTTATTTATGGGGTATTTTTCTACACTATTTACATTATTATACATTTAATTAAATAGGAAAAATGGTTTTTATATGGATATGACCATTAAAATAAACACAATATTAGTGTTTTAGTCAATAATTCACTCCCTTATATTATAAGATCTTTATGGGTTAGTGTTCTATAGAATTATTCCATATAACATATAAAGAAATATCGAGGATTGGAAAATTCCAATTTATATATATTTTTCAAAAAATGTAATAATTTTATGATATAAAAATTATTCATTTCTGGACATATCATCCTAATTTTAATTTTGACCTCTTCTTTATTATTATTCATCCATAAAACCATATTTAAGAATTTTACAAACACATAATGAAAATTAAAATCCATATAAGTGACATAAATATAAAGAAAGAAACATAATATTCCAAGAATACTCATAAATGAATTCCCATTCCAAAATTTAGATTGTGTAATAAATAAATATTTTCATAACCAGTAAATAATATTATCTTTCCGAATTTATTCATAAAAAAATTCTAATATCAATTTCATGGAAAAAACAAATAACATTTTTTATGAATCATGATAAAACCTGAAAATGTGTTAAAATAGATACAAAACACATCCTTAAGAAGTTTCATATGTAATTAATTTTAAAATTAATCTTGCTTCTTACATTTTGGAAATCATTTTATTTCTATAAAAAATCACAGAATTAATTATGAAGTCATATAGGTAACATGAGGAATTATTTTCATGTCACAAATACAAAAACTTTTACAAAAGTTAAAAACCTCAATGTAATTGGTAATATTATATTAAGGGAAAAATAATCAATTAACTCTACCCCTTTACCCAATGCACTGGAGAGATGTAACAAGCTCACCCATTTTTGGATAACAATGAAACCACCCATTTTATTTAAATAATTATATTTCCCATCATTATCATCTAATAGAGCCACCCACCATTATAAAAATTTACCAAGAATCATTAAAAATCATAATAATGTATTCATAAGTCATAAAAACAGTCTATGGGCCCCTAATAAAATATTTTTTGATCGGGATATCTATATTTCCATTAAAACAAAACTCTATGAAAATATTACAAAAAAATAGAAGGAGGATTTTCCATTTAATTTAAAATATGTTCTTATAAAATAAAATAATAACTAAAAATATACATCAGGAAAAATCACCATCAACCCCATATACATTATAACATAATAATGATTTTTTATTTTTGTTAAAAAACTACAAATACATAAAAATATTCCATCTATAAACATTAATAGTATAAAAAAAAGTTATATAATATTCCCTTTATAATTAATTAATGTTAATATAAATAAATAAATTAAATAAATTTAATAATATGAACATATAAGTGAATGGTTTGTAAAATAAATCGTTAAATAATTTCAATTGATTGTTTTAAAGTAATGGTTCATTTACCTCAACTATGAATCATCATGCTCATTCATTATCATCCTGAATATTAAAAAATTTAAATATTTAATAAATAAAGAACATATATCATGGTTATTTTTCATTTAACAATTTTACAATCACTTACTAGATCAATTATGTTCATGTTTTATGTTTTGATGACATTAAGATCATTTTCCAAAAACAAATTTGGTCGGATGACTATGGTCAATGTGTTCATTATTTAATCATCTATAAATTAGTTATAGTGATCCAAATAAAATTTTTATATATAAATTATAGCTTTAAATATATCTATGACATACTCTTATGAAAAATTATCTATATCTCAATATTAGAGATAGCAGGTCATACACACACATGAGTAACACACTCATTTTTCAACAATTATAATTGAAAAAAGTTAAGTGTTATTTTATTTTTATGTAAGGATAAAAATATCTTAATTATAATATTTTAAGTCTGAATAAAATTATATATATCATCCATATCATTTGGGGAAGAAAAATAATCACATTCATTCTTGGTGGAGGTAGTCTACAAATATATAAATACTACATTTTTATTTTTTTAGTGAAGGGAAAGGTAAGGAATTATATGATATATCATATTTAAATAATTATAAAAACTTTGTGGATATAAAATTATTATATCAAATCAATCATTATATATAGAAGTGAGATGTTTTTATGGAAAACGTATTACATTGGTCCGTGAGGGGTAGCCCCTCAAACACACAAATGATAATTTAGTTTCCCCATTGATGAATAAAGAGGATGGATGTTTTATATTAAATTGACATAAAAATATATCAATATATGGTAGAAATATATTAAATTATATCACAATATTTGAATATGATTTTAATAAGGTGGTGAATGAAATAATATGAAAACATTCATTTTAAAGCTATACCTCTCCTTCGAGCAATTTCCTTTTCTTTATACATTAAGCCCCTGAAGGATATTGTTATACCTAAAAAATACCACTATTATGAGGTTAGATAATCTTATAAAGGATTTTTCAGTATTTTTCATAAAAAATATATTAATTTGTGAGGAATATATGAGAGACGGTGTCATTTAATAAGGGATGATTGGGGTAGTGCTGGAATTAAATAAATTATTAAATTAATATAAATTTATTATTTGGAAAATTAGATCTAAAATTTTATATTTTGAATATAAAATGAGTTTCGTTCGAAATTATATCATCCAAATGATATTTTTATAAGTTTGTATAATGTTTTAATCCATATCCTTTCATTGTTATCCCACGTTAACCATTTCGACGAGTACTCTCATAATAATTATCTACACATATAGGGTAAATATTATTACTATATATATAATATAATATCACTAATAGACCATAACTTACATATCCATTATTATCCAAATAATATGTCTGAATATATCTTTTATGAAATTAAAATCATTTTTTGAAATAATATTTATCATATAACATCATTAATCTCATTTTTTGATATATTCATTTAATATTAATTTTGATACAATATTGAATTAGATGAATTATAATATAATAATTTATAACATAAATTACATGTTATATTTGTCTAAAAATGTTAGGATCTTAATAAGTAATTAAATAATCATTAGTTCAATTATTTTTAAAATTAGATAATTTATTTTTTCTATTAATTTAGTTAATATTGTGTCAACATTGCATATGCATATAAGATAATAATTTAATAAATAAATATAATTAATGAATTTACATGATAAAAAATAATTTATATTTAATATTAATGTGTACAAATCAAAATATGTTTTTTTGACCAAGTAAAAAATTATAGATATAACAAGTAAGAGAATGAAAATTTTGATATCTTACCTTTCGAAAATTTTATAAACATTTTATTTACATGAAATTTCAAATAATGACATATTTTTTATACATTAGGTTTATGGACTATAAATTTCCCATCCATTTAAATAATTTGAAACGTTATTGTAACCACTTTAGTACTTATCATATTATGTTTATCATTTATAAACATAATTTACACTTACCATAGTAACAAAACATTAATAAGGATGATATTAAAAATGAAAAAATAGAAGGTAAATAGAATATATTTTACATTTTTCAATTCACTTATGCAACTTAATTTTTTTTAAATTAAAAAAACATAAAGAAAAACATTTTAAAAAAATTTATATTTAGTATTAATATGATTGTTTCAGAAATTAAACCATATATATTCACTATAATAAAAAATATATATTTATTATAATATGGAAGAACTAATTTTACATTGAATCCATTCCAATGAAAAATGAATTTTATAAATTCTAGAATCAAAAATAATGTTTTCAATAAAAATCATAACAATTCCCTATTCACTAGAATGTCAATATTTGTAGAAAATTCCCAAATATTCATGATAATATAATTATCTCATGATGATTTTAAAAATGACAACCTTTTTAAAAAATATTTTTTCCAAAAGTGGAAGAAATTATTTATAATATTCACTCACAAAATTCTATAAAATTTTATTTTGATAACAAAATTTAAACAATAAAATTACATAATGGAAAAAATTAGTTTTTATTTAATACGAATTTATCCATAAATTTTTATTTATTATGAAATTTATAACAATGTTCCATTTTAATATCTTATTTTTTTGGAAAACTATTTTCGATAGAGTTAATGATTTGTATCACCATGACAAGACCAACCATTAAATATTATTATTCAAATATCCAAATTATAACCAAGCCCTTAAATTGGAAGGCCATAATAGGATTAAACAAATTATGAATTACAAATAAATTTCCTTCTATTGATAATTATAAAGATTAGTTCTTATTAAATAAAATTCATCTTTTTATTATATCGTTATATTCTCCAAAAACATGTTTTCTTCAATAAACTATATTAATTTATTTTTCATTGAAAATTATTAATATTAATTTATATAACATTTAGAAAATTTATTTTATAAAAATAATCTATTTTTAACTGATACGTTTAAAATTATATTAAAACGAAATTTAATTATTTTTTAAATTTTTTGATTTTTCATTGCGAAGACAAAATACAAATTTCAGTTGGTAATTTTATTTTATTTTATTGTTATTAAAAATTATATTTATAATATAAATTAGTTAAAAATATGTTTTAGTTCTTATAGATTCAATATAATCCAATTATATGCTTCTAAATTAATTTTTATACTTGAATTTAACATTAAAACCATTATTCATGAAACAAAATTTTTTTTCAGAAAAACAAATTTTTATTGCATATTTGTGGAATAATATAAAATTAAATTCTTCCACATTAGTTATTAGAATTTTGAAAAATATAATATCATTAAGAATTATTATTGGAGGAATTGGTAAATAGTTACCTTCTATTTTTTTCAATACGAACTTTAGAAGTAGAAATATATGTTACCACGATAAGGGTAAATCTGATAATTATTGTAAAAAATAATATGATAAGGACAAGAAAATGATCCAAAATCTAATCTTAATATAATTTGATGATAAAATTTTATCAATAATCAAATAATAATTGCTTATATGAGAGTTGTTCAACATTTTGTTATTCTAACTTTTATAACAGTGTTTGTATGGAAAAGGGAAAAATACCACAATCTTGTTTTTAACAACATTAATATTTTATACATGGGGATAAAAATAAGATAAGTTTGGTTAAAAATATTATTTTTAATTATAAATTATTTATATTAATCATTTAATTTCATTATATTTTTTTTATGATATAATTACCATAAATTCATATAAAACGCTGATGCAGTAATTATTTAAATAATGGAAAAATAAAATACATTATTCTACAAATATCAAATATTATCTAATTTGTGACAATTAATTTTATCCATGAATTTTATAGACAAAAATAATATTTTATGGATTTATAAAATGAATGTATTATTTTTTATTAAAGATAATGAATATCAATATTTAGAAAATTGACATTTTTTATATATAATAGAAATATTATTTTATTAAATGATATAAAACACTTAAAAATTCAATATTCATAAAATATATATTTTTTAAAAAAATATCAATAATTTTTCATTTATTGAGATTTTTCAATTTATATTCTCTAATATGACCTTCAATGTTTAATAAAAATTATTTTTCATGGTAAGTGTTAAAAGTGTTAATGAGGGTTAAAACAATTTGATAAGGGTAAAATGACAGTTAAAAATCGTCCAAATTTACTTTTATGATATTATCTAGTTTTAAACTCTTCTTATATAAATATATTATACAATTTATTGAATTTTAAATCTAATTTAATTCATATTAAGTTAATATTTTATGAATTTCCAACAGTGAACATCCCCTACCTTATAAAAGGGAAACTCATATTATAATTTCATCACACCTCAAGAATAATTTTTATTTGAAAATAAATACACTTAATAGTTTATAAAATACCTCGCCGCATAATAGGGTTGTTTCATAGGGTATTAAACCAACATTCGAGTTTATAAGGTGTAATAAAAAGGTTGTTGTCTGAAAATGACTTATATTTCTTAATGGAGAGTTTTTTACATTTAATATTTCGCATATATTAAATATTAACCATAATTTATAAGATTATATTATTGTTATCCCACATATATAGATATGTAATTATTCTAATTTAAAAACCTATTTCCAAATCCATCCACCAAAATATGGGAATAGAACCCATCATTATTGTTTTTGCGGACAACTGCTACATGGACCGATTTAATTATTTTTACATTACAACAGATAACAAATACCAATAATAGTAGAATTAATGTTTTTAAATGATATTAATTATATATTAATCATTATATAAATATAATATATCATTATAAATCTAATATTTCAATTCATTGATTTATTATAACATCGTTCAAGTGTGCGAGTGAACTACCAACTCCAAAAAGTGATGTGATATTTTTTCATCCCCAAATCACAAGGGTAATGTATATGGTTATGTTTACAGATTTAATAAAATAATTATGATATAATTTTTATTATTTAAATAATATATAAATCATACATTATTTAAAAAATGACCATTGAAAAATAGAAATGTTGTATATCCATATGTATGACACACCGTCTCCATGGTTATAACAATGTCCATTTTTCAAAACCTTTTTTCCTTATTATTTGAATAATTATAAATTATGTTTAAATTATTTTATTATTTCCATATTATTATTCTTAATGTGAAGAAAAATGACGTCCTTGACCATTATCAACACACCAAATATATTTTAAAATTAGAAACTGAATATTATCATAATAAATTATATAGATATAACCCGTTAATTAATTAAATATTATAAAATAATAAAAGAAACAAATTGTTTACTAATAATGTAATTATCCCAAAAAAACTCTTAAATAATTAAATATTTTACATATGTTAAATTTATTGGAGTTATAGGACATATATACAATGTCTAGACATGTGGTATGATAATTTTCATCAATATACCTTCATTTTGTAATTCCTTTTTTTATGATATAAATTTTGTATTGTATTTATAATACCCATTTTCATAATATACCATTATTCCATTATATATACTATTTTATTAGGTTTCAATTTAAATTTTATCATCTAATGGTATTTTACATGAATGTAAGTATGTGGTAATGGGTTTTTAAATCAATATCCTTTCATTAAATTATAAATCATTTTAAATGACATTTTTATACAATAATTACATGTGAATTGATCAATAAATTGTTTCATTATATATTAACACTTTTTAATGTATTTATATTTATTAAACATAATATTTATCAGGTTATTTTGTATAAAATTCTCTTTACATTGGACATAACATTATGATATTCACATATCTTCTTTTATTAGGTGTGAATACTACCCCTTTAACATATTATAACATGAATATCTTAATTTTCATGATATATAATGATTCTATTTTTTTATGTTTTATTAGTGATTTTGATTGAAAATATACCAAATAAGAAAAGGATTTATGTCACAATATCATTTCATGTAGTATTTTTTATAATCAATATCAATATAGGTAAATCAAATTATATCATTTTATTTAACCCCATCTCATTTATTTTCATCTGGATATGAATATTTTATATTTTTTTCCGCTTTTATTGACTAAAGAATCATCAAGAATGACATATGAATGTGATTACCAGTACTGGGTGTTATTTTAGAATGTGAGGCCATGTCGTCCATAAATATATTTCCTAAAATATTTTTAAATATATTATTAATATAAAAACATTGTTTTCCCTAATTATATTTAACATGATCATTAAACATCATATCAAATTTATTAAAATGGACCAATCTTTACATTTTTATAATGGGTAGCATAGACTCCTTTGAAAAAATGTTCATAAAGAATGATTAAATTTAAATATTACAAGCTGAATTTATAATGTTATATAAAAATAAACAACATTTCTAATTTTGTAATCAATTTTTTTTTAATTTTTTTTTTCGATTTAATATTGTTTTTTCCCTTATTATTGTGTTTCATGATATTTTAATGGTATTTATAATCATCAACTTAAAAATTAATTTATTTTTCTTAGGATATACTAGTGATATTTTCTAATGATGCAATCTCATTTTTTCTCTTCACAAAATATGGCTGTTTCAATGATAATTTCATGGATCCCATTTCATTTTTGTAGGTTTATCAGGTACTGAATATAATGATAGATTCTTTTATGAGTTTTATGATGATATTAACTATCTATATACTTTAATCATGGTTTATTTCATATAAATTGTTTATCATTATGGGTTATTCTATTATATACCCACGATCGGTGGTTTTGTTTTTAACCAAGGATGCAAGGTTCAATTATAAACCAATGATATGTTGGTCAATGATATCCATCCAATTCATTGGCATTGGAATTCAACAGTACGGTATTACATTTTTCTAAGTGATATGGAAATGTTATCACATGGTACATAAATTAATTATCTATTCATATTATGGGTTATTATAAAAATATTAATATTTCAAAAATATAATATTTGGATTTTATTTTTAAATAATATTATTTGGTAATTCTTAATGGTGAAATGATTTGAGTTTTAATGATTAATTTTATCACCATATCCATAACAAGGTTCATTATTATTGATTCAAATTACACATTATTTTTTAATGATTCATTTCATTTCTCAATATAGATGATCCTGAAGATTATAAGAGTTAATTCCAATATTGTATTATCATTCATTTTTATTATTCAATCATACATCTACGATAAAATTAATAGAAAAAAGTATATTTAGTTATTTATGCTTATATTTCACCTTAAAGATAATTTGATCTCACACTTATTTTGTTTTACATTCCCCAGGTTATGAAGAGCAATGAAAATTTATTCATGTCTAGAAATGATTCATCGGTTGATAATTTTATGGGAGATAACATAGATCATTACAAAAAAGTTGATTATGTTTTAATGTCATTAAGTGTTTTTCCTAATTCTCGGAAATTATAAACTGAAATGGTTTTGGGGTGTATATGCAGTCAAATATATACATTTTTATTTTTTATGAATTTTATGGAGAGAATTGTGTCAAATTTAGCTATTTAAAATACCTATATGTAATGTTTATGTTTTCGGTATTGGATCTGTCTGTGAGGGATCATTTATTTTATATTATGTATTAGAGTTGGCTTCATGTAAATTTTTGATATTAGGATATTTTTTATGTCATATTATCCTAAAATTGATGGACATGATCATTGGTTTATACGTTAAATAGCGATTATATGTTCCATGTAAAGGGATTTTTTATGTTTTACGTGATGATATTTTAAATATATTAATGATATATGTGTATTTTTTTTATTTTATACTCTTATAAGTATCCCATAGGTTTAACATTAATTATTATGTGAGGAAAAAATTAGTATAAATTTTATGGTCATATGAAGTAAAGATATTGATTAACATTAGGTCTATATGATAATTAATTATTATGGCTATATTTTTAGAATGTTATAAGAAATATATAGTTTTAAAAAAGAGATTACCCACAGGTCATGAGACAACCTATCACATATGGGAAGGTCATGGCAATGAACCCATGACTAAGTGTTGACTTGGGTGAAAATCCTAAAAAAATCTGACGTGATGTCCATGTTAGTATGGCATTGTTTTTTTTCATAAATTATTTAAAAATTAATGATTAATTTAATATTCGTAAAAAATTATTTATAAAATAGATAAATGGGGGTTTAAAATATTATTTAGTGATAAAGTGATTACTGTTATTTCAAAAGAACATCTCTATTTTTGGATCCTTATATGAATATGTTAGATTGAAGATAATGGGATGTTATTTATGGAATAAAGTTTGGATTATCTTTTAAAAACAAATATGTTCTTCATGTGGGTTTATGGTGATTTAGGATACATATGGAAATGATTATCATAAATTAGAACTTATATGATAAAGTAATATAAACACAATGGTATGATACATTAATGGTGATTGATTTTATTTGGAGATAAATTCCAAATTTATCATGTATGAATATGTCATAAATTCCTAGTGATTTTTTCTATTTCAATATTGGTTTAGGTTATTTTTATGTATTTTTATATTTATCAATATTTATCATTGGGTGTTATTTTTCGGTATTTGAAGATCAATTTTTAATTTCATCATATGATTTTTTATTTTTCTATGGAATTATAATAATTTATGTTAATGATTATGGATATGGTTGATGTATAATGACAACAGGAGAACTATTTTATCCATTTTGGATGTACATAATCTTTTAAAATTTTATTTTAGTTAATCAATCATAAAAACAATTAATCTTGAACACTCATAAATAATATTAAAGGATTAGATTGTGATGGAAAACGATCAAAGGATGAAATTATAGTTTTCATGTATGTATATATCCTTATTTTCATAGTATAGATGGTATGAAAATACTCAATAATGAGAAAAATATCTCAACAAAATTGTTATATTACATTCTCTTTTAATGACTTGTGTACATCTCTGGTTTACAATTTTGTGGTCATGGAAATTGTAACTATCTCTCCAGTTCTTGTGATCAATGATATTTATCACTCCATTATTAGTATTAACTTATTATATTTTTCCATTTTTATATTTTCGCATCCCACTAAATTCATCATATCCCCAAAAACAAATTTTTGTTACACCATATGGAATTTACTTTTCCCATAACCTATTTTCAAGAGGAAGAATTTTTATCCCATTTAAAGATATGGGATTTCAAAAATGGTTCATCAAAATTTCAACAATTTATCACCAATATTGAATGACAAATTTCTAGGATTCAATTTCATTAGGGAGATTTAAAATTCCTTGATTTTAAAATATGCCTATGATCGATATCATACATGATACACAATTTTTAGCTTAAGCGAACCATGGAATTTTATTATTAAAATTTAAATACTATAAGAAAGACATTAAATTGGTGGATATAAACTGGACTAACTAGATTTTAAAATAGACCGAAAGGGTTATATAATTAGAAATTTATTTATTAGTCCATTGGAAATAATATTTCAATTTTTTATTAGATTAGTTTTATTATTCAAATATATGATATCTTAAAAAAATTATGAGA